>JAZGTN010000123.1:5655000-6355575 GCA_037783415.1 Leptasterias polaris
TATAATTGATATGTTGCTGTCCTTGACGCATGCAGCGAGTTTGGACTAGAGTTGCCCGGGGAGTTGCTTAATCTGGACGCCATGCACTCACCCAACTAAGTCAGAAATAGACGATTGATTGATTGTACATAGTGACCGGAATCTGTGCGTTTTACATCGAATTACATCAGCTGGACCTAAAATAAAACTCTAGCGATGTCATTCTTATGAAAGAACTATTGTTTGTCCTGCAAATCGATTTTGAATTAATTTTTTGACAGCTAAGAGTCTTAGTCTTAAGGTTTGTATTTCAAGTGAGAATATATTTATGAGAAAGTATATGAAAGGCAAGTGTTACTTTGAACCTGCCTGTGTCTACTATTGTGTAAAGCAACTCCAAGGATGGTTCGAAAAGCTTACTAATTAATCAATTGAATATGGCGTTTATCTTGACCAACACAGACTTGAAGTCTTTATACAGGCACCATTTAAAAAGTCAATGTACACCGATTCGGAAGACAAGGTTTAATCCCATCATAATGGTATCATTACAATTCAACTTAGGCTAATATCCCATTTATTTCCATACTATCAAAATATAGTATCCCGTTTTAAAACAATACAATTGGTAATACATACATAGAAGCTAATACTTTTACATGGACGAAAATAATAAAATAACGGGGAAGCAAGAAGTCTAGCTGTAAAAGCAGCTTCTTGTAGGCAACAGCCGTGGATATACAAAGGGGCGGGTAAAACCAGTGAGGAAGGTAAGTAACTTACAATTAATGCAAAGGAAACCTATAACGAGAAAACAAAATCTGAAATCGATTTGTGAAACTCTTAATGTACATGTTTGATATTGTTCCTCACCATTGAAGTGGGGTGGACAGTGTCACAATGGACATTTTTTCCAGATAGTGAGGAATCCATAAGAGGAACGCGCCATTATCCAGTATCAACATTTAATTTAATTGAGAAAGTTAACCCCATAGACTGATACGCAGTGTGGTGTCAGTCATTGTAACGGTTACATTGAATAAAGAAAATATGTTTCAAATGATTTGCAGCATTCATTGCAAATAATGATTTTTCCAACTGTATTGTAATTCTTGATCCGTTTAGCACTGATTATACTGATGACTACTAGATTGTATGTCGTTTCCAACTACAGAGTTCCATAAGTGTTCGAATACTTGTTGAACTAATAACTACTTCGACATCAACTCGTGTTTATGTTTATGCTCCAAATCCACGGAAGGCCTACTGATCAAGGCCAACTGATCGATAGCAGAATACGTTTTATGGCTTAAAACCAAACTTTGTTGCAAGATATTTGAATCAATAAGAGATTTGAATTGATATCGATGCAGGATATGCTCCCGTTAGAAATCTCATCGTCTAAAAACTGTGAATCCCTTGTGTTTTTCTGTCGCTTCCATGAATTCTGCATACGTCAAAAAGATATGTTTTTTTCTTCTTTAATATCACAACATGAAATTGAACCCCAAACAACCCCCCTTTCGGGGTATCCTTACGAGATTATTTATTAAAAGCATGGTTGGATCTAATGCTTACAAACATCAATCGTTGGTGTATTGGTGCACCTCGCATGCAGGCTGCGTTGAGGGAATTTGCAAATCTGCTGTTGAATTCTTTGGGCTATATATACGACGAGATTTAGTTACAAAGTTGGTTCACCAGACTTACGTAGTGGTTAAGTCAAAGCTTAACAAATTTGTAGTTCAAAGGTTTGAGGATTAAAATGGGATTATGGAAACATGGTCCAATCACACCCTCCTCGCTGAATCAGACCCGTTTCAAACTTAAAAAGAAAGAAGAAAAAAGGTTTGATTTTTCGAGTTCGACAGGGTAGAACCGCGACGTTTGAAATGAGACTCAGGTTTGGGTAGCCTTATGTTCTGGAAACTATCCCTATTTTTGCTCACAAACGCAGGGCTTTTCAAAAGATGGATGCTGCTTGTTTGGAACGTTGTTTTCGCTCGTATGAATGTGTTTTCATTTTGGATGGAAACAGCTCAATTATCCCTTGGACAAATACTACAGGATTAGGTGTCGCCATTATTATTTCATTTCATCACAGCCTACAAAAGAAAGATCACATTTTCCTTTGTGCCGGTAAACTCCTTGAGTCGGGCTACGTCCCGTAGCCTTAGATCTCAAGGGTCTTTCTCAGGATTCTCGCTGTTCCCAAAAGTGCTGCCTTCTGTAACAGATCTACCCTCACAGTTGTACCTATTTCATCTAGATGTTTCCCCAGTGCCTTCGGAATGGTGCCAAGTGCTCCAACCACCACAGGGACTACTTTCACTTTCACCTGCCAAATTTTACGGAGTTCCCTGGCCAGGTCTTGGTACTTTTGGATCTTGTCTAACTCCTTCGAAGCTACCCTTATGTCACCTGGCACTGCTATGTCAATGAGATGACACATCTTCGTCGTCTTATCCAAGACTACAACATCCGGACGCCTATGTTCTATAACATGATCAGTCTGAATGTTAAAGTCCCAGAGGATCTTGACCTGATCGGTCTCTATAACTTTCTCCGGCACATGGTCGTACCATTTCGCAGTGACGTGGACATCATACTTCTTACACAGATCCCAGTGGATCACCTTGGCCAACTTGTCATGTCTTCCCTTGTACTCCGTCTGGGCCATCTTACTACATTCGCTGACAATATGAAATACAGTCTCCTCAGCCTTATTACACATTCTACACATAGGAGAGACGTTTGCTTTCTCTATCCTTGCCTTCATTACATTTGTCCTTAGCGATTGGTCTTGCGCCGCAGTAATCAAGCCCTCGGTTTCCTTCTTCAGCTCTCCGCTCCTTAACCAATTCCAGGACTTGGCGCTCGCCACTTCTTCAGTGCATCTCAAGAATCGGCCATGAAGCGGTTTATTCCTCCAATCCTGTTGCCTTTCCTCTTTCATTACCCTTTTGTACTCCTTTGGCCCAACTTCGTCTGTCCTCGTATATCTTTGCGCAGCTTTCAACAATTATTATTATTATTATTATTATTATTATTATTATTATTTATTTGACCAAGACAAAAACAAAACAAATTACAAAGGAGCAAGTGCAAGAAGATGAATAAAGAAGTAATCCAAACAAAAACAAAAAAGTAAACAAAACAAACAAATAGGTAAGTAGGCCCTAGAAAAATAATTTATAAAAAGTGTGACAAAATAATTAATAATTAAGTAAATAATAAGTTAACAGATAACACTTTAATTAATGGTGTGTTTTTTGTGTGGGTTTTTTGTGTTTTTTTAAAGACTGTGAGATTTGTAAATATTTTAAAAGTACTTTCAATATTTAGCATCTAACAATAAACCATGAAACTAGTGGGAAGCAGCCATCGAGGATAGTAGTGAAGCATCAAAATTGTAAAGAATTAAGGTATCTTGAGTTTGAAGGCGTTGATACTTGAGGGTGTCTTGACACCCAGTAGATTGTCATGTGACATTGGTCACGTATATGTTAAACAATATGAGCAGAGTGGGAGTACAGGTAGAAAATTTAAATCCATAGATAACCCTGACAAGAGAGAGACTTGACTTGTGAACATAACGAAAATCATGCAACGTTTAAACACCTCCAGGATGCCATTATGCGCAAATTGTCTTCAATTCATAAGGCTCTGTGCATGTTCTAATTGCTGGGATGTTTGTGTAGTAATGAGTTAATTGATATAAACACGTCTGCATCCTCATCTCCAAATAACGGTTTGAGCCCGGGGATAAGTATGGAGTCGAGATGAGAATATCGACTGTTTCCTGGGTACAGTTCTCAATCAATATATTCGTATGCGTGGCTGGTCAAATTGTTCTCAATGAACAACACACAAATATAATAATAATTGCTTTATTTTGCTGTGCTGAAAAGAAGCATTAAAACACACCTACAATGTATAGTTGCACGTTTCTCACAAACTGAAGCATTTTTTATTGGTTTTGAAATACACATACACATGATGTTTAAGATGACATTTAATTGATAACAATGAGACCTATGATAACAATATTGAAGATTATGACAACGACCCTCGCTAGAATGGGGACGATGACGTTTGAAGTTACCATTGGCAATTGTTGATAGCGATGTCAGTAAGACAAACAGCTGACAATGGTTGCTGGCGATGACACTGAGGCTAACAATGGATGGTTTCGGTGAGTGAATGGTCGATGGCGAATAAAATGAAAAAAAGAATGGCGGTGGCTGATAGAGAAAACAATTAGAATAACAGTGACAATAGCTGATGGCGATGACAATGAGAATAACAATGGCAATGGTTGATAATGATGACAATGAGAATAACTATTGCAATGGTTGATAGCAATGACAAAAAGAATAACAATGGCAGAGGCCGATTGGGATGACAATGAGAATAACAATGATGTATGATAATGAAGACAATGAGAATACCGATGGTAATTGTGGATAGCAATGGGATGAGAACAACAATGGCAATGGTTGATAATGATGACAATGAGAAAAACAATGGTAATGGTTGATAGTGATGATAATGGGAACAACAATGGCAATGGTTGATAATGATGACAATGAGAATAACAATGGTAATGGTTGATAGTGATGATAATGGGAACAATGGCAATAGTACCATTGTCATATTTAAACTCGTTGTCATTGCCATCAACCATTGTCATTGTTATTGTTATTGTCATCATATTCAACCATTGCCATTGTTATTTTCATTGTCACCATTATCAACCATTGCCATTGTTGTTCCCATTATCATCACTATCAACCATTACCATTGTTTTTCTCATTGTCACCGTTATTAGGGATGACTAAGAGAATAACAATTGTAAACTAAACTAAACTAAACTAATGGTTGATTATGTTGACAATGAAACAACATCGGCAATGGCCGATGGTGTGACAATGAGAATAACAATGGATGCTGATAGCGATGACAATTACGTTGACATGATGATTTAATTGGTTTTGGTTTTTATAAATTTAAATGGGGGACACGTGGTCAACGTGAAAGTTCATTATTTGCAATCCCCATACAGATGAAGTAGTTCAATATGCGAGACGAAATGCAAAAGAAACTTTCTTTTAAGAAATGGGTTTGAATATCCCCACTATAAGTCTCCTGTTTTCAAGAATGTCACATCATACCATCGACAAATAGGTTAATCTGCTGAGAGGGCCCACTGGCAACACGTTACCTTAATCCATCAACTGGGAGACATAAACCGAATTAGGACTACGCGCTACCAACCTCATTCCCTTGGGTTTATGACCTCGCCGCACCGTCCCCAAAGCAAGTCTTTCTCAATAGCTGGTGGATTTGTGATTTGTGTTAAAATGTGACAATTTATGACACATTTTTGTAGCTGGGTTTTTGATTGATCCATTCCAGAGTACGGGCAAACTTTGACGTGGAGGACAATAAGGTTGATTTTCAACTGAAAGATATTGAAAGTGAAGAGGCGCCTCAATTTGTTGTTTAAATGGCCAAAGGCAGATAAAATCATAGCGTTGCCGTCAACCCTGCATGTAATGCGAAAGGTCAAGTTTATTTAATTCTGTAACCATGTTTGGTATGCAGTTGACCATTTACATGGCCTGCAGCGCAATTGCGAAACATGAAACCAAATACAAATTTCTTTAATATGACTGTCAGGCCTATTTCGATATAGAATGAAGGTTCATTAACTATCTAACGGAGGACGTCGCGCACCTTTCCCGTGTCATCTGGAAGTGCATATGGCGACAAATAGCCCACAGACGATCTTTCAACCTCTTACCATAGCTATGACTCCTACCGTGTAAATGGTCTCCAGGTTCTAGAACAACAACAAAAACAACACTGCTCCAACTAAATGTGGAAGGATTAGCACATGCAAAACCTGATATGTTGAAACAAAAACTGAACACAAAGCAGACAGATAGCGAAAGAACTTCAAGCAGAAAAATAGCAGAAGAACATCAAGCACACAATAGCAGAACACCAAGCAGACAAATAACAGAAGAACACCAAACACACAGAACACCGAGCAGACAAGTGACACTGAAAAAACACCAAGCACACAAATAGCGAAAGAACATCAAGCAGACAAATATCAGAAGAACACCACACTTACAAATAGCAGAAGCACACCAGGCAGACAAATAACACTGATAAAAACACCAAGCACACAAATAGCAGAAAAACACCCAGCACACAATAAGCAGAAGAACACCAAACATACAAAAAGCAGAAAACCATCAAGCAGACAAATAACACTGAGATAAAAAACAAGCAGACAAAAAGCAACAGAAATCAAATACACAGAAAGCAGAAGAATACCAAGCACACATTATATCAGAACACAAAACACACAGGTAACAGAAGAACACCAAGCACGCAAATAGCAGAAGAACATTAAACAGACAGATAGCAGAAGAACACCAAACATACAAAATATCAGAGGAACATCAAGCAAACAAATATCACTGAGAAAAACACCAAGCAAACAAACAGCAGAAGAACATCAAGCAGACAAATAACACTGAGGAAAACACCAAGCACACAAATACCAGAAGAACACCAAGCACACTAAGTAATAGCGAAAGAACATAAAACACACAGATAGCAGAAGAACACCACGCACACAAATATCAGAACCTCCATGGGGCATCTGCTGATGATGTCACTTTGATGTATGATAATAAACAGCCAGCAACATTTTACTCCAGCTGATGGACCTTTTCAAACCCAGACTTGGCCTTCATTAATACAAAAACCAATGACAGTTGAAACCCCCCTGCCTACAAGATATCGTTCTTGAAAGTCGTTTGCTCAATCACAGAACAGACCTTCACTCATCAAACACCCTGCCATGATTCTCCCTATACCCCGAGCCATTCTGTTAAAAGTTGGAACCTCCGGAAAGCAAAGTGGGACAAATACACAGCTGAAGTTCCCAACCTTCCATCTCTCACAACTGACAACCTCGACAAGTCTCTTAACATTGTCATTAAAGATCTTGAAAACCGCAAAGAAATACTCGCCCAGTGGCCTCCTATTGATTTTGTACCTGGCTGGGATAATGAGTGTGAAAATTAGCCCCAAAACATAAAGAACAAACCGCACCAGACGAAACAACTCTGCTGCAAATGATCAAATCAACCATCTGGACAACACACAAAGAACACTGGATTGAAGCAGTGGCAAGTATTGATCTCATGGCACTCCACCAGAAAAACGTGGGCGCTCTCAAAAGGCTCACTAGTTCCTGAAAACATAATCAGGCCAAAGCTGAGGTAAAACCTGATGATGTTGCCAATAAACTAGCATCCCACTCAACTGATTTGGGCTGTTGACCCAAATCAACTGTCACTTTGGGCACTTTGCCACCTACTCCTGGGGCTGAAACAGGGTTACCCCCTTCACAGTCCGTATAAGGATGTAGGCATGGTATTGTAACGGCCACCGATTGACCAGTAGGGGGGGCACCAACACAACTCCCCGTCGGAGAACTGCTGGCCGCCCCTGCAGGCCAATCGGTGAAACCCGCCCGCCCAGAGAGGGCGTCCTCTGGCTTCGGCCTTCTTCCTCGTGTAAAGTCAGGACTTATTGAGTGTAAATAAAGCTCCGGAACAAGGGACAGAAAAGCCAGTGAATTGTACATTCTTGTGTCATTTAAAGCTGTGTGCATCGCAACCCCGGTCGACGCTACAATGGTGGCAGCGGTGGGATAGTTTAGAGGACTGGACAATAAGGTAAATTCGTGTTATTTCTGGGATGCTGAACATACGAGGCCAGGGTAGAGAAGCATCGGACTCTCCACAGGCAGAGACAATGGGTACCGGGGGGAGGCCAGACTGGCTCCCCGAGCCGGGGACTATTCATCAGTGTTGATGACTTGTTGTCCTTCGAGGGATCAGAGGACAAGGGGGAAGTTTTATCCCCAGAGATTTTATGGGGTTCTCGGGGACTATTCATCAGTGTTGATGATTTGTTGTCCTTCGAGGGACCAGAGGACACGGGGAAGTTTTATCCCCAGAGATATTATGGGGGTCCCGGGGACTGTCAGGCCTGGCTGGACGTGGGGAAATGCTCGTAGGGACAGGCCAGGATGAGACACCTTTCATTTGTAGCAGCCCCTCGCTGCGTGCACATTTACGTTGGACGCACGGATCCACTCGGAGCCGTCCCGTCCGACACGCATTCACACACCAGACACACATTTCACTTCAGAGCAGCCCCACGCTGCGTACACATTTACGTCGGACGTACGGATCCCCTCGGAGCCGTCCCGTCCGACACGCACACACGCACCAGACACTTGTTTTCTATTTCAGCAGCCCCACCGCACCCACTCAGGCGCACCGGACGCACGGATCCACTCGGAGCCGTCCCGGAGTTGGGTTGACAGGAGACGGACTAGACGTGCCCGCCTTCAACTCAGCGCTGGAGGAGGAGCTGATGGAGTGGGGGGAGGTTCGCGACCACTCGGAGCGCCCTCCAACCATTCCATCGAACCCCGCGCGAGATAAGCCATCTCGAAAGGGGCATTGTGACAGCCCAGAACAATCCCCGTCTCCCTCCCCACCACACCTTTGGAGGCGACCCCCACCAAACCGACAACACCGGCCCGAGGCCGGAAGCGACGCACCAGAACCCACAACACCACCTCCGCCGGAACTGAGCGATCTCCTCTCCCTGGGGGTCGGGCCAGACGAAGAGGACCAACTCCACTCGGAGCGGCCTCTGACAACACCTCCCCAGCGGCGGAGGGTAGCTCTGACCGGGACCCCCTTCCGGTGGAGCAGAGGACGCCGACGCTCCGGACACCTGGCCGGACGGCTAGGCAACCAACAACACGTCTTCACCACACCATCATGTCGGCATGCAGATAACAGCACCCAGACGGGGAGCGCCGCCCGACCCGTCTCCCCTGCGGATGACAACACCCAGACGGAGAGTACCGCCCGACCCGTTTCTTTTGCGGATAACAGCCAAGGTTGCGGCGACATTCATCGAGGACCCCTGCCAGTACCCTCACCTCCACGATTTCCCGAAGGAGTTCCCCAAATATTTGGGAGCAGAGACAGTTTCCCCTATAGTTTTGTTTGTGTGCTTTGTAAAGGGGTTCGCCTCACTGGCGGAGCAGCGGCGCTCGCTGCCTGCTTCTGGGACAAGCAGGGTCCTAGGAGGGGGCAGTGTAACGGCCACCGATTGACCAGTAGGGGGGGGGGGGCACCAGCACAACTCCCCGTCGGAGAACTGCTGGCCGCCCCTGCAGGTCAATCGGTGAAACCCGCCCGCCCAGAGAGGGCGTCCTCTGGCTTCGGCCTTCTTCCTCGTGTAAAGTCAGGACTTGTTGAGTGTAAATAAAGCTCCGGAACAAGGGACAGAAAAGCCAGTGAATTGTATATTCTTGTGTCATTTAAAGCTGTGTGCATCGCAACCCCGGTCGACGACGCTACAGTATCATCCACTAGGAGCCTGGCTGGTAGAGCAGAATGCACTACCTTCCCAAGTTTTTACAAAGCAATTATGACTAAGCGCCTTGCTCAAGGACACGAGAGTCATGACCGGGATCCGCACCCACACTCTGCTGCTGACAACGCCAGAGCTTGGGTCCGGTGAACTATAGACCGCACGGTACGCCACAAGAGCTGGTGTGAAGAGATCCATCAGGAGGTATACAGCAACTTTATCTGGAATGCACCAAGCAGAGCAATCAGATCGAGAAGATAGTGAGAAAAGCTGCACAGGAGAGTATGAATAGAGGATGATGAAATACTTTAAGCTAACAAAAAAAAGGGCATTTTATGATTGTGTCAGATCCATTTTTAAAAGGTTGATGGGAGCCTAACTCAGAACGACCGTGAATCAATGATTTAAATGATTTCTTTAAGAATGCGGATCTTACTCTGGAGGATGTTATGTTGTCGATCTATAAGAAGTTATTGGAAGAAGACTGGAAACGAGAGAACGCTGTCCCAATTTTCAAGTAAGGTTCAAAGAGAAAAGCAATCAACGACGGGTGCATTGCAGGTTTACTGAATCACTTACCAGGGACACAATTCTTAGTCACGTCAAACGCAATGACCTGCTCTCCAAGGAACATTGTGGCTTTACTTCAGGAAGATCCTGCTTGACAAACCTTCTATTGTCACACCGGAGGATATCACAAGGAATATTGATGATGGAATAGGAGTAGATGTTCTATTGAAATATTCAAAAGCGTTTGACACTGTGCCCGAAATGCGACTCATTTCTAGATTGAAAACCAAAGACATCAAGAGGAGAGTATTAAAAATTGATTCAGGAATTCCTGAGCGGGAAACAGCAAGTACATAATATGTAAAAGACGAGCTATCAGCCTGGGCAGATGTATTGAGTGGTGTACCTCAGGAATCTGTGATAGGGGCAATACTTTTTGTCATTTACATCAACGACCTGCCAGATAATCTAAAATCAACAGCCAAATTATTTTCTAATGACACAAATCTCTTCAATCAAGTCACAAGACAAAGTGGTAGAGGAGGGAAAACCTGATTCAGCAAGGTGCATACCCTGTGGAGGAGTGGTCCAGTATCTGGTTGCTTAGATTCAGTGCCTCAAAATGTAAGTCTAACATGGGCAATGATAACCCAGTTAGAAGCTACATCTTGAATGGGGTAGAAAAACCAGCGAAGATGAAGAAATGGATCTTGGAGCATTATCTTACAAGCGAATGCAAACCCACCTTAAGTGTTCTAAAGCTGCTGGTAAAGCAATGCAAAGCCTCATGTAGAATTATCAAGGGGAACTTCAAGTAATACAGGGACAGCTTTGCAACCCAGTACAGAGTCTACATCGGACAACACCTTGGGTATTGCGTGCAGGCAGAGTACCATGCCCCAACCAAAGAAATATATCGAGTGTTTGGAGGAAGTGCTGAGAAGAGCCTCAAAGTCAATACCTATTCAGAGAGAGAAGCAGTAATAATAATTATACCATATATTTACACAAATGTATATAGCGCATAATGCAGGAGCCTCTATGCGCAACACAAAGCATAAAACATTGAAATGAAGATAAAAGCAAGTTACAAAAATAAAGATTTAAAAAAATTAGTTTTTAAAGTCCCTTGAAAATCTGAAGAGAGCCAGCTTGGCGAATAAGAAGAGGTATGTCGTTCCATAACGAAGGTGCAATGAAGTTGAAGGCTCTTTGACGATAGAATTAATTAGTGGAAAAATAGTTTGTGTCAGTAGGGATTGGCCAGCAGATCGAAGAGGACGAACAGGAATATATAGAGAAGATCAGGCCATGAAGAGCTTTGAAAGTGAGAAGATTTAACGTATTACGATACGCAGTTTGATCGGGAGCCAGTGGAGTTCTTGTAAAGACGGGTGTAATATGTTGAGAACGAGGTGTTCGTGAGACGAGGCGAGCAGCGGTGTTTTGAACTCGTTGAATTTTTTAAAGTTCTCTATCTGAAAGTCCAGTGAGAAGAGAATTGCATAAGTCGAGTCTAGAAGTGACAAAGGCATGAACAAGTAGAAGAGTGGAATCATCATCAAGATGTCTTCGGATTCGACCTATTTTTCTAATTTGTAGAAGAGCAGATTTGCAGACATTGGTTACTTGGTCGGTCATACTCATCGAAGAATCCATAAGAACACCAAGGTTTCTGACTACACAGGATGGTTGAACAATCAACTGTCCAATGTTAATTTCTGTAGGAGGCACATTTTAGTAAAACGTGAGTTGAAAACGATTCAGTGTTTAGCATCGTTTAGAGCAACCTTGTTAGATAATGACCAAGATTTTATGTCGTCAATTCAAGCCTTAATTTTTGCAAGGGCTAAGTCACGATCCGCCGGATTATAGGTAAGATGAAACTGACTATCATCTACATAAACAATCCTCTATATTCCATGAGCAGCTATGAAATCTTGCAGCGGTGCACTGAACAATACAAATATTATAGGGGACTGGCTGCAGAACCTTGTGGCACACAACACCACAGGCAATCACGGTCAGATTGCACACTATCAATGCAAAGATGAATAATATGGTCGATAGTGTCAAAGGCGGAGGAGAAATCCAGGAGTACCACGACTGCTTCTTGGTAATTATCTAGCGCGAGCAGGATGTCATTTTGCACGATGAGGAGAGCAGTCTCGGTACTGTGAAGTGGTCTATAAGCAGACTGTATTTTTGCACGAAGATTGTTATCACATAAAATATAATGAGCTTGAAGTTGATCCACAGCAATTCTTTCAATTAATTTATAAATATATCTCAGGTTAGAGCGGTAGCTAGACAGGCTTTCGGGGTCTAAGTTCGGCTTCTTTAAAATATGAAGTATACATGCTTCCTTCAAATGATCAGGAAAAAGTCCGGAGGAAAGCGAAAGATTAATATTTTTGTTAAAATAGGAAGCAATACACAATCCTTAAAAACAAACGGTAATGGGTCCAACTTGCAAGAAGTGACAGGAGACGATTTAATCATTTTCAGCACCTCCTCAGGGGAAACAGGGCGAAATTCAGTGAACAGTGAAGTACAGTGATCATGTATTAAAAACAGAAATCGATGCAGCCTGGACACTATCAATTTTTCCATGCAATTTGCGAATTTTGTCATCAAAGAAAATTTCAAACCTGTCCGCAAGTTCCTTAGGGTCATGACAAGTGGGCAGAGTTTTCGTGGATTTGGCAGAAGAAAGTTTATCCATTATCCGAAACAGATCTTTAGGTTTGGAATCTGATATTTCCTGGCGATGATAATTAGATTTTACCGAATTTTCTGTAAAAAGGACACTGATCATTGTAATATTCTTTATGAACCACAAGACCCGTTTTGGACCATTTTCTCTTACGGTGGCGTTTTTCCTGATTTGCTTCACGTAGTGAGTCTGTGTACCAGGGAGCATGAGGGCGTAAAATAATAGTCCTCACAACCTCTGGAGCATGACGGTCAAGAGTCGCTCGAAGAACGGTATCATACTGACGAACAAGACCTTCCAAATCATCAGCAGGATCCATAACTAAATTCGTGCTGAGACAGCCAATCCGTTCAAAAATAGCTTTGATATAGATCTGATCAAAAACGGATAAGTGATGTAAAAAGGGCATCAAAGCCTATACTAAATTCCAATGAAATCTTAAGTGTAAGTGTAAATAAGTAGGCTTTCAGACAAGCATGCACTTGCTATACCAAAACTGTGGTTCTTTCCTCGGCAACCATGATTCACATACCCTAATCAAGACAAACGCAATCATAGAAAATTTGAAAAATGGCTTCTCACTAGCTCCTTTGCCGAGTATGAACAATTCAAGAAGGTATATAATAACAGCTACAACCACCAAAAATGCCAAAAGTGATTTCTTCAGTAATAAGATCTTGAGTTGCGGACATGATACCAAGTTGGGTTTTTTCCGCATCGTTAATGATATTCTTCATAGCAAGAAGCCTGATGCCGTTTGTTTATGATTGTCACAGATTGTTAGCTGAGTCCTTCTCAACATTCTTTTGTCCAAGATTCAGTACATCACTTTTCTCCCCGTAAACCGGAAGCAACAGCCAATCAATCGTCTACGTCATCATTGAAAGCTTTTAATCAAGTTACTGAAAGTCATATTCACATCAGGATCATTTCAAAGGCACCAAGTCCTCTTACCTTCTGGAATTGTTACCATCTTGGTTAGTCAAAAAGTTATTTAGGTACTCTTCTACCTAAAACAACATCAATTGTGAATGCTTCTCTCTGCTTTGGTTTTACTCCAGACTCAACTAAATTTGCAGTCATTGCGCCAATCTATCTATATACTAATGCGAGTAAGGTGTCTGTTTGTGTAAGAAAAAGAAAAACTCCCAGGTGCCTATATGGATCGGGCTGCAAATTTTCAGGAGGCCCCTTTTCGGTCCGGTGATCATACTAAGGGGGTACGATTTTTTTATTTCCTTCGTATTTCAAAAATTGATTTATTTCACATAATTTTATCGAAAGAGGCGAACGCAAGGTACGAAAGCGCGGCTGATGAAATACGAAAACATGCGCAACAAAAACAACGTTCACGTGCGGCACGAATCACGTGCGGCACCAAAACCTGGCCCTTAACCTGGCAGCCAAGCCACCCGCGAACCCGGCCGCTTTCGAGTGGTAAGTAGATTTCTTGACAATTAACGTAGTATAAAAACCCCTTTCCACCTCAATTTAACCACTCAAAGACATTTAAATTTTCACCTGAAGTGTACTTGACTGATTCGAGCAGGAAGGAAACATTTGAGGTCGATTATACGTTACGTTCGTTAGACGAAGGATGATCGGTGCCATTGATGCCACATTCACTTCTGCCCATTATTAAAACCGTTGTCGTTTTTTTCGCTCTGGGAAATTAAAGAAAAAATCTGAAATGTCGCTGCGTGGCACTCATTGTTGCGTAATGTCGTAACAATACTTTAGTAATAGGGCCAAAACATTCCTTGTGAATACAATAATGTGGCTGCTTTTTATTCGTTATGTCTTGGTGGTATGTTCATGCTGATTTTTTTCATTACAACACCAAGTCTCTTGCAAAGGACAAAACTCAGTATTTGTTAGTCAAGAGTTAGTAAAACATTTCCTTCATCAAAAATGCTCATCATTTGTTCTTGCTTTATGTACATGATGTATGATGATCATACCCAAACTGATTTAGCCATCTTTTTTCTTTTTATTTTAGGGTATTAGGCCTATGTGTCTTGTTTTATTGCATTTGAGTTGTCCCAACTGGGTCGCTATACTCCGTTTTTTTTGTTTTGATTTTGATATATGCACAGATGCAAAATTTTAGTATTTAAATAGCTTGACCGTTTACGTTCAGGTCCAGACATTTCTGTTGACAGTAAGCCTGGTTATTTCAATAAACTTATATTTTCAGTCCCCTTTTAGTAACTGATTGGATCTGGTTGAACAAGAAAAGGTAATTTGGCATTATTAAAATATGACGTTTTGGTTCTTTTTTTGTTACCTCAAATTTCAGGCCTAGCACTCTCTGTGACCTACCGTTGTTTCAAGTAAAAGTTTTGGAGGATTCCAATTACATCAGGAGGTACAGTGACTGGTATCTTGCGGTATCTTCCTGATGTTGTAACCCGGCCAGATTTCTGTGGGTTGTGTAATGGTGTCCCGTTCAAGAATGCTGCAACCAGAGATGCGATCTATCTGTCACTTCGCTAAACGTGGATGGATTCAACGTTCTTGTGAAAATACTGTGACAGTTTTATTTTTGCTGTTTTCTCAGCATATAGACACTGTATTCAGCTTGAACTTTCACTTGTGACTTTATTGTATCTTTCCTCATAATTTTGCCTATAAATAAGCCTTACATAGACAAAAATAAATCTATGACCCTACCTTTTAGGTAATTTATTACTAATGTTGTAACAAAGTACTGTTAGTTGTGAATGTTAGTTGGTGTTATGGAGGATTGGTAGGTACAGCCGACAAAAATAGTCGTAGACATGATTGATGTTTTGTGTGATCAACTGACTTGAAATAACAAATCTGTGACATTTTTTGCTCAACCCCTTGTGTGAGTCAGGAGGAAAATAGTGCAAAATCTGGCCCAAATTTCAACACGTCAATACATTGTCATTATTTTGGGTTCTAACAACCGAAATTAGCTGAAGTACGTTTGTTTTAAGGTTTTCAGATACAGTTTTCTTGATTATGAATTTATATTTCACAGAAAAAAGGTTCAAGTGTGAACTTCATAAAGTTTTCAGTTCTGTATAATAACTTTAAGATATTAAAAGAAAACGCAATGTTCATTGTGGATTTAATATAAAGAAAAATGTGTGCAAGAAATTCATGCAGCTGAAAGAAGAAACTTAGATTTAAATAAATGTTTCCGTAAAACAAGAAAATCAAATATGAAAGAGTTGTCATTTTGGTGGTAAACAGTTATTAAAATTAATTATCTGACCATAGGTTCCCTCAGTAGAAGTGTAAAATATAGTGATCTACCTATGGAGGTAGAATGCTTATACCTTCGGAGGAATGGAATAATGCTTTAAAAATATTTGTTTATTATTATTTATTTTTTTGTTATAATTGGCGCTAGGACTGCTTGCCAAAGTGAAAAGTTTGTAAGACCAAAAATGTACCAATGTTGGTTTTTCCCTCTCAGTAATTAGATGACTGATGTCAAAGTTTTTCAAACAAAACAAACAAAACCTTTTAAACAACGATGAAATAATTTACTAGCAATAACTCGTGTACATAGTGTTCTCACGAGATAGTTATAGGCACCTCAATGTTTACCCAACACCGCATTCAGTTTTGTGTAGTAAGTCAGGAGCCATACATGACCATTTTGCCTATATAGCGTTTCCTTACGCAGCAGTTGATTGGTTACATAGGCCAGATACAATCAGTTCACGGTTTGACCAATCAAGTTAGGGCCCTCGGATCCTTTAAGTGTTCTTGACTGTTTCGAGAATCCTTAGGAAATAAAGAATACAGCGAAAGACTAGTTCAATAGTGTAGCTAACATCCCATTAATAGTAAAATTCTTCTGCCCAACTATTAGGCAAATTACTTTTCTGGAGACCCTTATGAAGCACACGGATGCTTATGTTTTTGCCTCATATTTCTTTATTTTGAACACAGAAAATTATGTCATAATTTTTGAAGGTAAAACGAAGCATTATTGCTTCGTTATGTGATGTTTTTGTTTTGATAAAATTGTTAATTTTCCCAAAATGAATTTTTAACACATATCCTCCGAGCTCATTGTTTATGCACAACCATGACGGTCATCGCAGCAAATGAAAGGAAGCACTTTCTTACCTGGGCCATTGACTGGTAAAAACTATCAAATACCTGTACAAAATACTTCAAACTCGCCTTAAATACACCAGGGATGCGCACGGTTCATAAAAAGGTTCGATTGTGTTTGTTACTATTTTGAGCAAAGCAGTAATTTTCGGTCAAAATCTGGGCTGAACTTTCATCCATCCAACGTGTTTGAAAGATTAAAGCGTCACAAACTTACAATTTACAAAAACGTGTGTACAAATGTAACATGGTTTGGGGTTGGACAGTCCGTCCATATTACCTCCCCGGGGTATCGGAAAATCCAGGATATATTCATTTTCCCATAAACTTCTCTCTATTTTGTTTTTAATCTATTTTTTTCCCCCTGCATTTAAAACACGAAAACTTACTGAAACAGGGAACTAACAGCCTCGCGAAAGGCCGCCGAAGGCGGCCTTTTCGCGAGTGCTTAAAAAGCCAAGTCTGAACCGCTGTGTTGAAAAACTATCGCCCTGTACAAAGCAGCCTGTCGTACCTATTGACGGTGCTTGAAAGCAGTCGCAAAACAGTTGACTAAATATTTGACTGAGAAAATAGAACAGCTGTTGCAAACTGCTTTTACCAACCAAAAGGACCTGTGGTACAAATGCAAAAAAAATAGTTAGTGACCTGACGTTTCGACCCTAGCAAAGTCTTTCTCAAAGACTAAATGAAAACACAACACACATACATGTATACAGGTGTAACAAGAGCAGTCAAGTGGAAATACATGAATAGAGAGAGTGTGAGAAAGAAGCAGAAAGCATTCAGAGAAAGCAGGGGGTAAACATGGATTATGGAGACAAAGGGGATGGCTTGACCACAAGAAGTTGGTAACATCTGGCGGTGTAGCACAAGCACAAGCTGTGTCTAAAATTGAAAATTGTGTTAAAGAGGGCGTAAACTGTTGACTGATGATGCAAGATGGCGGAGGGGTTTTTTTGAGTGTTTTTTCTCTCTAGTTGTTATTTTTCTTTGTTTAAAGTAACTTACAAAATTTGACGCGGGTTGTCCCATGGCCCGACGAGTTTCTTCTTCATCCACACTTGACCACCGATTTTGCCACACGGATATAATGCCGGACTACTGAGACTGCGACTACAGTGTGCACTGAAATACCCGGCTACGTAACCCGGATAGCTAAGACCGTGTCACCGGACCTATTGTTGGCGACTTTACCCAAAATAGAGTTCTCATTTAATTCAACACTTTTGTATTCATCTGAATTAATATATTTCAAAACGTTTTATTTCAATAACAGCAAAGTGACTTACAGCAAAGTAACTTACAAAAAGGAACAAAGTCAACATAAGACAACTTTTTGATTGACGAGTAAGTTACTGATTGATTGTTCGATTGATTGACTGATTTATTTATTTATTTATTGACTCATGGATTGAATTTGTTGTTTCTTTACTTATTTTTATTTATTTATTTTTTTCATTTGCTTGTTTATTTATTTGTTCTCTAGTAAATATTTGTTTATTTGTTTTATTTATTTAGGGGGTCTTAAGGTTTTAGGATGATCGGGGCGGTGAGGAGGATTGAGCCCCTTCCCATCCATTGAAATGTCCCATATGATCAGCGTCTCAAAGAGCCTCTCCTAATTCAAACTCCTACTGCCCGGCTTCACGTGCCGACCCCTGTTGCGAACAGTGGGCAGAGGTGTGAAGGCGAATTTCTGGCGCCATAAAACCAGATTGCTCCGGGCAGGTGGAGCTCGTTAACCATGGGAGGTAGTCCACCTAGGAGACAGACACTCTGATTTCAAACTCGGGTGGGTGGGGCTCGCAGCCTTGGTTGGCAGCCCACCTAGGAGAAGGAAAACTCTGATTTCAAACCACCGAACCGGAACGTCGGCGGCTAAACCGGCAACCCCACTGGAGCCCGTAAGGGAGCTGATGAGGAGGGTGGTAGGACATCCTGATGGAACGAAAAGTAATATCCATCTTTCTAAGGGCGGATGAACTCTGTTTAGAGCCAACGGCCATCCATCAACGGTGGAAGGCAACGGCAAACCACCACCGTCTTTGTATGCCATGTAAACCGTATGATGAGTTCAACTTTAAGCAACGATATGACACTGGAAAGTGAGACCCCCAGGCTGGAAGGTGTCTCAATTACTTCTGGGGAAGAGAGGACGAATGATACCCTGCCTTGCATCAATGACGCTGCTGCATTAAATCCAAATGGAAGTGTGGGAGCTGAAACCAAGGTTAGTGTTGTCAGGCGTAACCTCTGGAAGACAACTTTGAAAATTGGCACTTGGAACGTAAGAACCATGAACCAAGGGAAACTAGACATCGTGACAAGGGAACTAGACAGACTTGACGTTCATCTGTGTGGAATTTCAGAAATGAGATGGACAGGGAAAGGGCATTTCACCACACTTACCAATCATGTAGTCTACTTCTCTGGAAAAGACAACAAGAGAGAAAGCGGAGTAGCCTTTGTTGTTAATCCAGACGTGGCTGGCTGTGTACTTGGTTATAACCCAGTAAACGACAGGATCATCACAATCCGTATTCAAGGAACACCAATGAATGTCACCATTATCCAAACCTACGCACCTACCTCTGCATCAAGCGATGAAGAAATCAACACATTTTATAATCAACTCCAGCAGGCAATAAACAGTGTCAGCAAACGAGACATAATGGTCATCACGGGAGATTTCAATGCCAAGGTTGGAAATCAGAGCACTAACCAATGTGTGATGGGCAACTGTGGATTAGGAGATCAGAACGAGAGAGGAGAAACCTTGATCGACTTCTGCCAAGAAAACAACCTGGCGATTCTCAACACACTATTCAAGCAACACCCAAGAAGACTCTACACATGGATATCTCCAAATCATAGATACAGGAATCAAATTGATTACATCCTAGTAAACAAGAGATGGCGGTCCAGCTTTGAAGCTGCCAAAACATACCCAGGGGCAGACTGTGACTCAGATCATCAGCTCCTGGTTGCAACTATGAGGATGAAACTGCGAAAAAAAACACGTCAAAAGAAGCCTGTTCGGTACGATATCAGTAAGATCAGTGATAATTATAGAGTGAAGGTCAAGAATCAATTCCAATGCCTACTGGAACATGACCATCAGGAGACCAGTCCAGATGAAATGTGGCAAGAGATCAAGAAGGTAGTCTTGGAGGCGGCTGAGGAAACTGTTCCAAAGCGTAAGAGCAGAAAGAAGCCCTGGCTTACAGAGAAGGTGTTCAAGCTAGCTGACGAAAGGAGAGAGGTTAAAGGAAAGGGACTGGAAAAGGAGGATGCAAGAAGAGAGTACCGGGATCTAAACAGGCAAATCCAGCAACAAATTAGAAAGGATAAATCTGATTTTATGAACCAGAAGTGTTCCGAGATCGAAAGGGATGGAGTGATAAATAACACAAAGGATATGTTTAAAAACGTCAAGTTGCTGACAAGCAAACCAACCACCCGGCTTAATGTCCTGAAAGATGGGGATGGCACCATTCTAACTGAAGAGAAAGACATCAAAGACAGATGGCAGCAGTATTGTGAAAGGCTTTATGCTTCCCAAGAAGAAGTGACTGACCAAGAAAATGATCACCAGCTTGAATATGAAGAAGATCCAGATATTCTCCTTGGTGAAGTTGAACAAGCTATTAAGAGAATGAGGAGTGGCAAGTCACCAGGATTTGATAACATCCAGGCAGAACTACTGAAAGAAAGTGGTACAGAAGGAGTTGAAGTTATTCACAGACTGTGCTGCAAGATATGGAAGATAAAAGAGTGGCCAGAGGACTGGAAAAAGGCAGTGTTTCTTCCATTACCCAAAAAGGGGGAGTGTGCCAACAACCGCACAATCGCACTGATTTCACATGCTAGTAAGGTGATGCTTCACATAATCGCTGAGAGAATCAGACACAAACTGGAGAGTGAGTTGCCACCAGAGCAAGCTGGTTTTCGGAGAGGGAGAGGAACACGCAATCAGATTGGAAATCTGCGAAATCTGATAGAAAAATATCAGGAGTTTCGCCAGCCATTGTTCCTCTGTTTCATAGATTATTCAAAGGCATTTGATTGCGTCCAACATCAGAAGCTATGGAACATCATGAGAAAGATGGGATTCTCAACACATCTGACTGAACTAATCAGAGCACTGTACCAAGGACAAGAAGCCACAGTAAGAACTGAGTGTGGAGACAGTGGTTGGTTCTCAATCGGTCAAGGAGTCCGTCAAGGATGCATACTTTCACCCTTTCTGTTCAACATTTACGCTGAATACATTATGCGGAAAGCCTTGGATGGCTTTGCAGGAGGGGTCTCAATTGGAGGTCGACAACTCACCAACCTAAGATATGCAGATGACACCACCTTGATAGCAAGAACAGCAGCAGAACTTCAACACCTGATTGATAAAGTCAAGTACACCAGCGAAGATTATGGGTTGTTTCTCAATGTAAAGAAAACGAAAGCGATGATTTACGGAGGAACTCTTGATCAAAACCAGGCACTGCACGCTGATGATGAGGATATTGAGGTAGTTAATAACTTCAATTTTCTGGGCTCTTTGATCGTCAACGAAGGTGGAAGTTCAAGGGACATCAGAAGGCGCCTTGCTATGGCAAGAACATCAGCTATCTCCTTGACTGACATCTGGAAGGACAGAGGGATCTCCAGAACAACCAAAATTCGACTCATGAATGCTCTCGTCTTCCCAATAGCCACCTATGGGTCTGAAACGTGGGCTGTGGGTAAAGCAGACAGGAACAGGATCAACGCTTTTGAGATGTGGTGCTGGAGGAGAATGCTGAGAATATCATGGCAAGAGCACAAGACCAATGTTTTTGTTAGAAACCTGATAGGAGAAGAAAGACCCACCGTGTCCTCAAAAATTAACAAAAACAAGCTTCAGTACTTTGGTCACATATCCAGAAGAGAGGGGGACAACCTTGAGAAGATCTTTATGCAAGGATGTGTTGCAGGTAGTCGCCGACGTGGCCGTCAAAAACTTCGTTGGACAGACGGAATCAAAGAACTCACGGGCTTATCAATAAACGTTGCTTATCGATCTGCACTGGATAGACAGAAGTGGAACTACATCATAAACAGGGTCACAAAGGGTCAGCCATGACTCATAGGACGACGACGACGACGATTTAAATGTTTCATATTCAGTGTTTTTGTTATCATTATTTTACTTATTTACCTATATACTTACCTATTTATCTATTTATTTATTTATTTATTCACTAACTTACTGTCTTTCTATGTTACTTTTTTATCTACTCATTTGTTTTGGTTATTCTTGTGCCTTTATGTACTTGACACAACTTTTAAGATAATGCAAAACACTGAAGCTCATCTCGTGTGAGGAGAATGTCGCAGTAGTGGTGACTGTGTTCATATTACGTTACTAAAAATATACCAATATAGGTGAACTATACGTTTGAAATCAATTCTGCTGGTACAGTGAACAAATTGAACGTTATAAAACACAAAACCACAGCCCAAGTGAGAAAATGATGGTCTCGAATAAAAAAAGATAATCTAGGAATTTAACCCAAACAAAGAACAACTTCCGGTCCTGAAAACACAGCATCCGGAGTGTTCGAGGATCGGGGGGGGGGGGGGGGGGGGACAATGGCAACAACGCGATCGGCTTGTCCTCGGGAAAAGTTTGGAATAAATCTTAGATTGAACATCCCCAGACTTCCTACGACGAACATCTAGTATATAATATGTTCATGTATGTTATTTTAAGAAAGAAAGAAAAAAATGTAAGCTTTAATACAGCCAGTTTACCAAAAACATTTACACTCTACCTTCAAAACAATTCAAAAGGAAATCATGAGTGGCATTTCTATCGCTAACCTTAAAAGCCGGGGCGACATTTAGGCACAACTTTGGGGCTACATTTAGGTCGGGCGACATTTAGGTACAACTTTGGGGCTACATTTAGGTTAGGGCGACATTTAGGTACAAGTTTGGGGCTACATTTAGGTAGGGGTGAGATTTAGGTACAAGTTTGGGGCTACATTTTGGTCGGGGCGACATTTAGGTACAAGTTTTAAGCTACGTTTAGGTCGGGCGACATTTGGGTACAAGTTTTTTGGGGGCTACATTTAGGTCGGGGCGACATTTTAGGTACAAGTTTTTGGCTACATTTAGGTCAGGCGACAATTGAGGCTCGGGCTACATTTAGGGGCCGCACAGACGGGATTCCCATTGATTTGCACTTCCAGAAGGCCTCTAACCAAAGTCACATTTTACACGGTCCATTACGCGCCGACAAAGACAAATACTTGAATCCAGAAAACCACAGCACAAACAAAGGCCTGTGGGTTTTAGTACATAATGTTCATAATTTTTGATGAAAACATTTATCACGTGAAAAAAAGGGTCAAACAATATTATGTGGACTAACTTGTACTGCTTTATTTGCATTAGGCCTACTTTTGAAGCCTTTAAGATGAATTTCAAAGGGTAAACTAAATATCTCTGTAATGCCCTAGATTGAACCAAAGAGCGAAAGTAGTCCAGTTTAGTGCCGTTCTGAGTCGTGTCTAGCTGTCATGGTGGCTTCTGTGAGCACTGAACGCGTGATTCGTGTTTAGGGGTGTTCCCTTACTAAATAAACTCCCATAGCACATAGTAGTGTAAAATGCTAAGAGCAGCTACGACCTAATAGTAATACATTCACAGGACCATTAAGAGGGTTCTGGACCCACGCCGTACTGGCTTCGAGCTTTGCGCTCGCGGTGTAGTCTTTTTATAATGCCCACACCCTATAATTTTTTTGGCTAGATCCCCGTTCACAAATACATAATCTGCACCCTGTTAAAACCATCTTCCTACGTGCCTGCACCGATTTGTATTAAGCAATGTATATACTCAGTGCTTAACACACATCGGGGTAAGGGTGAATCGCTGCTTACATAGAAAGGATTCGGAGTGCCTCAAGCTACCGGGGTAGCTCTGTGCTTTTATAGTTGTGAGACATCTGATCTAGGATGCCAAAGGTCGTCGGTTCGAATCCCTACCCGAGTAAAAGGCCTTTTGATTTGGTTTTGACTGACTATACAGTGCTATGAACACGCGGTGTATATGGGTCACATCAAAAACACAAGGATTACTTACAATGCATGGGGGAGTTAAGGTGGACTGCCGTCAAGATAGCCCTCGTGATACGTAGATCTGATACGTCCAGCACGTGCAAATGAACTTACTGGGTGAGAAACCATGTTCAGCCACGGACCTGCTGTGATCAGACGGATGACGGTGACCACTCTTTGTTCCAACACCCATGTTCCAGTTACCCTTTCGAAAACTGGGGTGTCGAAACGTAGGAGTGTCAGAACGTATGTGTATAATCAATGGCGTAACTAAGGAGGGGGCACGGGGGAAACGTGCCCCCCCAATTGATGTCAGTGCCCCCCGGGTGCCCCCCCCCCCCCCATTTGAAATCTGAACCTTTGAGACTATAATAATTACCCAAATATAAAATGTTAAGTTTTATAAACTTTTATGGAGCACTGGTGGCGTATAACTCAATGTTTCAAACTATTTTTCTATTTACACATAATTGTTGTACCTTTGCAATGGACAGTTGTTATTTTTACCAACGTCTTCAGAGTACGGTAAATCACGTCCGCAAATTGTATGATGACTCATCGCCCGCGCGCGCCCCATTTTGCCACAGTCTGCCATGTTAAATACGGTACGGTAGTGTCACATGAAGCTACACGACATGCTGGGTGCCGTTGCACTTATCGTAAGTTCATGAGGAAAAGCCATTGAAAACTCTTGAGCTGTGAGAGCTATGGTGTTCCATATGTGCCACTCCTTCCGTCGCCTTTTCAATTTTGTCCGTCGCCTTTTCAATTTTGTCCGTCGCCTTTTCAATTTTGTCCGTCGCCTTTTCAATTTTGTCCGTCGCCTTTTCAATTTTGTCCGTCGCCTTTTCAATTTTGTCCGTCGCCTTTTCAATTTTGTCCGTCGCCTTTTCAATTTTCTTCCGTCGCCTTTTCAATTTTCTTCCGTCGCCTTTTCAATTTTTCAGGCGCATTTTTTTTCTGAAACGGCCACGTGACTGTCACATGATGACCATGTGATGATTTGTTGGCAAAGAAAAATGATTGGATACCTCAACCATACTGTCTATGTACAGGCTTTGCTTAGTAAATCAAGAATGGAACTGAAAAAGGATATTATCGTAGTTATCTGGTCTCGCGACTGGATGAAGCAACGTATACATTTTGGCAACTGCGGTATGCCTCCCAAAGGTCGAATTTCCTTCGGAGTCATGTGATAGTCACCTGGTAGTCACGTGGACCCACGAAAGAAAAAATTGAAAAGGCGACGGACAAAATTGAAAAGGCGACGGACAAAATTGAAAAGGCGACGGACAAAATTGAAAAGGCGACGGACAAAATTGAAAAGGCGACGGACAAAATTGAAAAGTCGACGGACAAAATTGAAAAGGCGACGGACAAAATTGAAAAGTCGACGGAAGGAGTGGCACATATGGAACACCATAGAGAGCGTTGATCTAAAATATCTGCTTCATTTCAGACATTACTTTGTTATTCAGTGTTTAGGGTATATTAAATAGTTTGTCATTATGTAAAAATCGAAATTGGGGGGGGGGGGGGGCGGATGGGTCAAAACAATTTCGAAAAAAGATCAAAGTTTTTAACATTGATTAGGACTACTGTGCATGGCCCCAAGTGTGTAATAAATAAATACTAGTGCCAGTCCTAAAAATACATAAATCCCCCCAAAAAGACTCCGGTCTCGCAATCCCTTGTTAAGAGTTATGATTTATTTCTACACATTCAAACAGTAACTGCATGGTTCTAGATGTTGCGAAAAAGAAGAGAGAAAAAAAGAAAGAAAACAAAAATCTTTGTTTCATTATGATGTATTTTATAAGCTGCAGAATCTGACACAAAATAAGGAAGGATGCAGGCGTAGACTAAGATCCAGTTTTTAAAAAGTGCAATGGAATCTATAGTTGATTTGCCAGCAGTGCCCCCTAGAAAAAATGGTTGCCCCCCCCCTAGAAAAAATGGTTCCCCCCTTGTGCCCCCTAAAACTTTACCTTAGTTACGCCGCTGCTCGGAACCAACGGTTTAACGTCCCATTCGAAACAATAACGGAATTAACAAGACCGGAACTCAAACCCACACTCTGCTGATCAGAAACAACGCAGCTTGAGTCAAATGCGAAAGACCGTTCGGCCACGTCACGCCACGTTTATTTGTAAGTATACAAATAATTCACCTTAAAGATCAACTCTAAACGAAATTAGCCTTATTGGTTTTTCGTTGTAGAAAGGTAAACGAGTGCGTAATGATAACATATAAATTAGTGGAACTCAATACAAATTGTGTCATAATGTAAAAAAACAAAAACAAAAACATTTTGATCAGCGTTACGCTGGGCAAAAACGCCGAGTTTCACGAAAAGCCCTTAAGCGCATAGGAATCAAAACAACACTGTGACGACACACGGCAGACTCGTTTTTTTCAACCACACGTTAATGTGTATTATTACAAGCAAAAAGGCATGTCTGAAACGAAAATTAAGCTCATCAAAATGTCAGAAAGCAGCAGTTTGTGGAAATATTACAGTGTTGATGAAGAAGAGGTTTTTCTGTCAAGCATTTCTGATGGGAGTGATATCAGCTCAAGTGACCAGGGGAGTTCTCGAGAAAAGGTACAGGACAAAACTCGGAGGGGCATATTATGCCAACTTTTGCAGTGCGGAGCCACTCGGTGGTTCAAACAACTGGCAGGACAAGCGCATGCAAACCGTGTGGTTCGTGTCAATTTCGTGCCTCAGTCGCGCAATTTGTATGTGGGCAGACTTTAGTTCAGAAGTTGCAACGCGCAAATTTCAAAATTGGCTTGCACGAATTTTTAAAATGGCCGTTTTCAAAGATTGCGCCCAACAACATGTTTACAGTGATCAAATTAGACTGAATTTGTGTCACACAGTGAATTATTTATTTCGAATAGTAGATTTATGTATCATGGTTGGTATGAGTAGATCATGGAAACCATAAACTAGTCAAATGCCAGTGAGGCTACTCGGATTATTAAAAAAAATGGAAATTTGAAGAAGAAAAAAATCACTACAGAAATAATTTGAGTTCTTGAGAGCACGAATCGTTTTCACAATACATTTTTTGCTTTTGCACTGGCAATAATTTATTCCGAGCGCATTTAATTTATTAAGAGAGCACAAAATCAAATATTTGGGGTGTTCGAAATGGTGGAGAAATAGTTTTTAGAGCCCTAATCAATTTCACAATAGTATTTTTTGCTTTCGCATTGGCAATAAATTATTCTGAGCGCACAAAATGAATTATTAGGAGCGTTCGAAATGATAGATGTAGGGAACCCAAGTGCGCCCTCAGTACTCCAACTTTTGTGATTTACATATTTACTGTAAAAAGTTAACTTTGGGGTCGCGACCTGCAGACTCATTCTCTTTTCCAATTGAGCTTTTTAGCAAGAGAGAGCACATAAACTTTTGGTCTGTATTTCTCTCCATTTTGTGGGGAGCATGGCTCTGGTCATGCTCCAAATATTATTCATTGGGGAGGGATAATGTCCTAGAACTCCCTGTGAGTATCATTTCATCCTAAATTATATTTTGATTAGAGAAATATTGTCTTTTATAAGGCTATTTAAATCGGTATATTGTAAACTTTTGTGTGTGTGAGCGTGTCTATCCATTCAAACCGAGGACTTTAACAAAAGGGATCCGGGTGTTTGACAGAGCGAGAACGTCCTCGCTTCGTTTTCGTGTACAAACCCAATGGGGACGTCGCTAAAAAAATTGTCCAAACAATGGGAGAACAAAGAGAAGTCCTCGGTAAGCGAGATTCACAAACGTGTGTGTGTGAGTAGGTATACTTATTCAAACCGGGGACCTATAACAAAAGAGGACAATAGGTCCACGGTTCGGGAAAGGTCCACGGTTGGAAAACGTGTACAAAACCAATGGGAGCTGTTGCAAAAAAGTTAAGAGTATAAACAAAAGAGGGACAATAGGAGGTCCACGATTGCAGGCGTATACACATGGGTGTGTGTGTGAGTAGGTAACCACATTCAAACCGGGCACCTATAACAAAAGAGGACAATAGGTCCACGGTTGCTATCACAAAGGAAAGCATTGTGGTCCACGGTTGCTATCACAAAGAGTTGAACAAAGGAGGGTCCACGATTGCAGGCTGTTACACACTTGTGTGTGTGTGTAGCCACCCTCGTCGTGTTGTACTGACCTTTTGACCTTCAGTCTTTACATAAGTGACTGTGTTATTGTGTTAATGCCATTTTGTCTTCAATGTGCTGTTTTGCATTGACGGATTAAATCAGTACAGATTATTTTATATTTTACATGTCATCTGTAGAATTTGTTACTTTTATTGTATTCTCTTGGTGAATCCTCGTCCTTTTTAAATAGAGGACCGGCCTCCTTCCCGTGTCTCATAGAGGACCGATCTCCTTCCCGTGTCTCATAGAGAACCGGCCTCCTTCCCGTGTCTCATAGAGGACCGGCCTCCTTCCCGTGT
Source organism: Leptasterias polaris (assembly GCA_037783415.1). Lineage (NCBI taxonomy): Eukaryota > Metazoa > Echinodermata > Asteroidea > Forcipulatida > Asteriidae > Leptasterias > Leptasterias polaris. The sequence continues at coordinate 5,683,362 of JAZGTN010000123.1, forward strand.
CTCTACATAGAGAAATCATTTTTGGCGCTCAAAACGATTTCGCAATAATTTCCACTTCTAGCAATAATATATTTCAAGATGAGCGTTCGAAAAACTTTCAAGCAAATTTTTTCAAATGCAATTTTGGATAAAAAAATGTTGGTGAGCAACAAAGTGATTTTGAGTGCTCAATACAAATTAATTTAACTGAAATTGAAATATTTCTGTTTTCAGTAATTGTTTTTATACAATTATGTCCCTTTTTGGTGCTCCGTATAGTAACAACGTAACCTTGATCTATGAACAACTTAACAATAATTTAAGATTTTATAAAATCATTTTGTGTGTGTGATCCCTTCTACATATAAACCAAGGACCATTTTGACAACTTGAGATCCTTTCGAGAGTTAACAAACATAGCCGAATTCCTCGGAAAGTGAAAGAAAAAATAACATCGGGACTCTTTTTGCTGATTCTGGAATCCACCGACAGCACATTTGCTCGGCATGATACAAACTTACACAAGTTGTTGAAACAAAGTTTGAAGAAATAGAAAACGATCCAAGGAAACCAATAAGTGAATGCATAGAGACGAATACAAACAATCTTCACCAGTCGGCATTGTGACGTATTGGTTCAGAAAATACGTGAGGGCGACGCCAACGGCGATAAAAAACACTAGTTCAAAAAATTAAAAAAAGGGGGGCTGGTTTTCCCAATCAAATTTCAGGAAAATTGCAGCGCAGAAAAGTTCTTAATTACGACCAAATAAACAAATATAGAGGGTCAAATTTGTTTTAGGGATTTCGTTCAAGTTGATCTTTAAATTAAAACCCAAAGATCTAACAAAACATTTTTTTAAATTTAGATGATCAAGTGACAAATTGCGAGACGCGGAAAATGTTCGAGATTTCCAGATAATTATCTCGGCATAATTTGCCTGTGGGATGTCGCCATCCTGCACATAATGATTTCGATATGTCGACACATTTGCCTGTGGGATGTCGCCATCCTGTACATAATGATTTCGATATTTCGACACATTTGCCTGTGGGATGTCGCCATCCTGCACATAATGATTTCGATATTTCGACACATTTGCCTGTGGGATGTCGCCATCCTGCACATAATGGTTTCGATAATTTGACACATTTGCGTGTGGGATGTCGCCATCCTGCACATAATGATTTCGAGATATCGACACAATTTCCTGTGGGATGTCGCCATTCTGCACATAATGATTTCGAGATGTCGACAGGTGAGCCTGTGGGAAATGTCGGTCATCCTGACACAGCTGCATGTATCATAATTTGCACGATTCCTTGAAAAAGGGGCGGAGCTCTGGAGATATCATCCGACTTTCTGAGATCCTGTCAGGATAATTACATGAGGATGGGACATCCAACAGGCAAATAAAATGTGTTGACAACCCGAAATCAAGCACGCATGAAAGTTTGCATAAAGTAATCTAAATATGTACAGGATTGATTTTACAAAGAGAAAAGATTCATCAATAGAATGCAGAAACATTAAGACAAGTAGCCACTTAATCAATCTCACAAAATGGTCACTGCACACGAAATATAGTTTAGTAAGGCACTTTTCAGATCTATCCGATAGGATGATAATCCTAGATGGTAACCTTGTTTCAAGAAGACCAATAAATGTACCTTCCACAACTCTTTGCTAAACATGCAACTTTTGTTATTACTTTAAATTATTTCGTTGACAATGGGAACATTATTCATTACTGACATGTTTTAAGGCACGAGAAATACAATTTTCGAGGCATGCATACAATTTTATTGTAAATTATTGTAAAGTGTTATGGGAAATCCAATTTATTATTGAGTCTGATAATCAACTATATATAGCCCAGAAAGTGGAAATTCCTTATGAGCGGCAACCATCGGCCTCGTGCATACTCCTCGTCTGTAAGTAATTTGGAAGGACATGCCTTGAGTAAATTTGTGGAGCTTAAAACACCATACTGCAGGCAAATAATCCCCGTACGTGTGGTAAGTCACACGTTTCATTAAACCAATCAAGGAAACGGGGTCGATATTATCAACAAATATGTCTCGACCTGCCGTGAAGTTTGACATGTATATGAAAAGAGGCTTGGGAACAACGCCCTCCTCCAGCCGATGGAATGCTGGCTGTGGGGACAAGTGTTGCCAACGGTTATCACAATACAATAATGCGTTATCACAATCAATTATGACGAATAATTATGTCGGGTTTTTAAGGTAAAACAGGAAACTTCACTTGAGAGAAATTTTGATAAATAAACTTGAAAGTAACTTTGTTTTTCTTATTCTACTTGGTGTCGTGATTTTGCAAATTTTTCCCATTGAGTGTAAAATTTTGAAAAAATTCAGAGCAACATAAAATATTTTTTGAATTCCATACGTACATCTGGACAAATAGATATTATAATTGTAAGTATCTGTGTGTGGGTATCTAACCCTTTGAAATCGAGGACTACCACCAAAAGGGGATCATATCCAGATAGTAAACCCTTTATATACATGAGTGCTACCGCGTATTATTTTAAAGCCATAGTAATGAAGAAGGGCAGGATTTGACGGACTTTGTGTTTAAAGGTCTCGTTCATGTAATAAATTCAGTTATGGCTGTCTGGTGGCTTGCTATACAAGAGCAGCTAGGTCCAGCAGCAAAATCCAAGAAAACCCAAGTCCCATAGGCTACGTCCGAACAATTCCTGTCCACTAAAAGCAATAGTGACGCCAGGTGGTTGAGATAATGGTTCAGGGATGCATGCATGGAGCGCATTCATTTGTGTGCAGCAGACGACCCTATCTGCTAATCAAGGCTTTAGAAAGGTAGATCTGTTATGCAGCAAGGTTTGTATAGCTTATCAAAATTGTTTTGTCTTGTACTAACTGTTCCACAGCTTGCAAAGCATACCTAATTTAGAAATAAACAATTTATGTTATTACACTTTATACTCTTATCTTTTAACAATAATAATTTGGGGTTGAACAAAGAATAATTGACTATTGCAGGATTAGAACCAACGACCTCCAGATTAACGTGCCGGCGCTCTACCAACTGAGCTATCTAGCCCTATTTTGGCGGTCTTTCTATTTTGTCAATATCCATTCAACCGTTAACTGCCGTGTAGCCAGCGATCACACCCAAGGTTATGATACAGCCTGGGAATCGGCAACCAGGGAATCACCTTTAGGGGATGCAACATAACAATAATGTTGAATAATGACTATTTTACAATAAACTCTTCCTTTCAAAATGATATGTTTGTTTACTTATTTATTTTATTTTCTATTTAGTAAGTTTAGTTTTTTATGAAGCCCCATTGGTGCCACTTGACAAGTGCGTATATGTTTCATTGAATGAGATGTATTTCACGGCCGCCACTTATTATCTTGCGGCCGCCACTTATTATCTTGCGGCCGCCACTTATTATCTTGCGGCGGCCGCCACTTATTATCTTGCGGCCGCCACTTATTATCTTGCGGCCGCCACTTATTATCTTGCGGCCGCCACTTATTATCTTGCGGCGGCCGCCACTTATTATCTTGCGGCCGCCACTTATTATCTTGCGGCCGCCACTTATTATCTTGCGGCCGCAACTTAGTATCTTGCGGCCGCCACTTAAAGGGACACGTTGCCTAAGTGGCGGCCGCAACTTACTAAGTTGCGGCCGCAAGATAATAAGTGGCGGCCGCAAGATAATAAGTGGCGGCCGTGAAATACATCTCATTCAATGAAACATATACGCACTTGTCAAGTGGCACCAATGGGGCTTCATAGTTTTTGTTTTTACTTTATAGGGAGGGCGGATTATTTGTGAAATTACTTGTGTCTCTAACCATACTCACTGTCAAGGCTCGGGAAAAGATTAAATTAAAGGGTCCAGTCGCCTTATTGTGAGAAAAATCTCGCAAGCCAGATTGGTCGCGTTCAGGCCCTAATAAAATATTAGGCTCTAGATAATTTAAGGAGCAATGTGAGATAATTATAAAAGGTGGTATTATAAAAAGAAATGTACTATGTTTGGCAAAACAAGTCTTGCCAAACATACTTATAAAACAAATAAGAATCGCCAAAATATACTTCCAAAAACAAGATTTACTAAATATAAACCTGCAAAAAACAAGACTCAACAAACATATACTTTTGAAAAGAAGACTTGCCAAATATATACTTGCAAAAACGAGACTGGCCAAACATGTAGGCTACTTGCAAAAAAGATTTAACACTAAACATAAACTTGCAAAAACATGACACGCCAAATATAAACGTGCAAAAAACAATACTTGCCAAACATATACTTCCACAAAACAAGATTTGCTAAATATACTTGCAAAAAACAAGACTCGGCAAAAATATACTTGCAAAAAACAAGACTCACCAAACATATACTTCCAAAAAACAAAATTTGCTAAACATAGACTTGCAAAAACCAAGATTCGCCAAACATATACTTCCACAAAACAAGATTTGCTACAAATATACTTGCAAAAAACAAAACTCGCCAAACATGCTTATAAAATAAACAAGACTCGCAAAACATATACTTCCAAAAACAAGATGTACTAAATATAAATTTGTGAAATTCAAGACTCAACAAGCACATACTTTTTAAAAGGAAGACTCGACACAAAAATTTATACTTAGATAAGAAAAGATTTACAAAACACAAACCTGCCAAAAAGACTGGCCGAAAATAACGAATACTTGCAGAAAACAGGACTCGCAAAATATATACGTGCAAAAACCAAGACTCGCCAAATACATACGTGCAAAAACCAATATTCGCCAAACATACTTCCACAAAACAAGACTCGTCAAAAATACACTTCCACAAAACAAGATTTGTTTAAAATAGAACTGCAAAAACAAGACTCGTCAAACATATATACTTGGGGGAAAAAACCAAGATTCGACCAAAATATACTTGCAAAAAGGCAATTTATACTTTTCCATGGCACAACAGGCTTTCGTAGTATAATGTGTAATACGGGGAAATAGTTTTTTAGAACATTCTTTTTATAAAGTTACTTTTTGGGGGCCGTCAGACACAATTGGGCGGACTTAAGGCCAAAAAAGACTAATAGTTGAGTTGGCCTATTGGAGTTGGATTTTTTTATATATTTGTACTTTTCTTTTCTTCCTTGACTATCATTAAAATTGAAATGCACTGGAACTGATACACATTATCCTATTTTTCAGAGAAACTGATGTAGCAGTTGGGCTATGCACAAGCACTTGAAGAATGAAAAGACAGCACACATTTAACTTTGCATCTTTTATTACAACTTAAACATGATGATAATCGATATCGGCTATATTTGATTTTAACGCAACGTACCAACACACAATAATGTGGAGGGGGCCAAATTGGGAAATTCTAGATCATTGGAGCACTATCAATACCATCCCGGTTCCAAAGTCTGGTGACCTCACATGCGCGGACAACTACCGAGGGATAAGTCTTACCTCTTGTGTTGCCAAAACCTTTAACCGAATGGTACTCAACCGAACTCGGCCAGTGCTAGACCCACTCCTGAAAACATCACATGACGAATTCAGACGTCAATGAACTGAGGAGAATTATTGAAGGTGTCAAACATAAATATATCCATGTAGTTATCACCTTCATACATCCGCAAGGCGTTTGACAGCCTACATGTGCCTAAATACAGAGGAAAAGAAACTTTCTAAGCACTTCTGATCCATATCAATCTTCTAATTTTACTGGAAAATTTCCTGTAACATCAACGCGGGACTCCTAGAAAACTTTAGTCCCACAAATATCATGAGTCTGTATTGCCGTCTTTCAGTGATGTTCCTCCCTCTGTAGACAATAAACCCATGATTCTGTTTTTGTGGCTCAAAAATATGTAAGGGTGGGGTCCAGGGTCGAAAAATCAAGCCTACGTGTACAGAGGAAAAGAAACACTTTCTAAGCACTTCTGATCCATATCAATCGTCTAATTTTACTGGAAAATTTCCAACGCGGGACTCCTAGAAAATTTTAATCCCACAAATCTCTTGAGTCTGTATTGCCGTTTTTCAGTGATGCTCCTCCCTCTTGTAGACAATAAACTGAATCTGAGGAATGTAAACCTCTACGCTGGCATGCCGAAGGTGACAGAAAGGATCCGTCAACGCAGGGCACTGCGTCCGTCACATGGAGCTTGTAGCTAGCCCAACCATTCTCTGGGAACCAACATGTGGCACTGCTTCAAGTGGGTGAAGATGTTTCTCCTTCATGGACTCACTAAAACGGGACACCGGCTTGACCAGCGCTGAAGAGCTGCGTACTTGCATGCTGGACCGGATCATATGGACCAAGATCACTAGGCAGGCTCCAGATGCTGTACGGTCTCGAATCATGCTCAAAACAATTGTCGGTACAATCGAATCCGTCCCACAAATACTATTTTGTTCCCTCGAAACACTATTTCGTTCCCTCGAAATACTATTTTGAATCCTTAAAATACTATTTTGAATCCTTAAAATACTATTTCATTACCATAAAATATTATTTTGTTCCCTCGAAATATTATTTTGTTACCTCAAAATATTGATTCGAGGAACGAAATAACATTTTTGGGGAACGAAACCAGTTATTATTTCGTGGGAACGAAATAAATTATTTCGAGGGAAAGAAATAAGTTATTTTGAGGTAACAGAATAAGTTATAATTTTTTGGGAATGAAATAAGTTATCATTATCGTTTCGAGGAAATGAAATACAATTTTGAGGTAACGAAATAAGTTATTTCGAGAGTACAAAATTATTTATTATTTCGTGAGAACGAAATTATTTCAAGGGAACAAAACAATATGTCGAGGGACATTTATTTTATGTTTTTTACCTGTCCCTGGGGTACGTAATTTAGTGATGTAGAATCATAGAGACGTTCTTAGATGGCATTTAAATTATTATTATTTTTTTTAAATCATCTCCTTTCAGATCTATCCGGTTAGATGTTTGATAATCCTAGATGGTCACCTCGATTCAAGATGACCGAATAATGTACCTTCCACAACTCTTTGGGTTTTCCATGTCAAACCTATCCTTTGATGATTCTTGTGAGAAAATTCCGAGACTGCTTTAGTTTACACATTCCTTATTAGTTTGCGGACATTACACTCCAGATAAACTGCAGAAGATGGTTTTTATTTATTTTTACATCACTTTTTAGATCTATCCGATTGAAAGTTCGATAATCCTATAAATTTCAGCATTTCAGCACAACTAAAAAAATATAGCATAATGCTTTGTTGTTCAAAATGGGTTGAATCTAATGGTTCGTCGGACACAATACTGTTCGTCGGAAAAAATGGGCAAGACATCCTATGAGTTTGTTGGGCACAATGGGTCGGACGTTCTGATTGTGGGACTTAATCAGGTCCATCTAAGCGTGATTTTTACACAGGGTCCGTATTTGATACTGCATTTAACAACATGCATCCCATTCAGCTGAGTTTTTCCGTTGCAAAATGTCGTTAAAGCTGCGAATTTGGATAAAGATATAAGGGAATTATAACTTTCAATATAAAACTCCATCTTCAATTCGTTGGGTTTTCCATGATAAACATATTTTTTGACGACTTTGGTGGGAAAATACTGATTCTGTTTTATTTCATACTCCTAGAATATATATTTCCAGCGCGAAGGAAGTCAGCGTACAGCCCCAAGGAAGTCAGCGTACATCTTCAATCATTTGAAGGCTGCACTTTAAAGGAAGAAGAAGAAGAAGGTTTGCGGCATTAAACTCCAAATCAAATGCAAAAACTATTGCGAATGTTTGGCAAAGATTTGGTTATGCGATAAGTTTGCTTACTTAAAAATAGTAAAGTTAAAGTTTAAAAAATACCTGTAAACTAAGTATTCACTAAACACTTGATTGATTCAAAATTAAATTTATTTATAAAGTTTGTTGTAATATAAATTTGCATATATAGCTCAATGGTTGTAGCCTACATGTTTGAATTGGTATAGCTAAGTGACAATACTGTTATTAACAACAAAACATTTAACACTGTTGAACTAAAAAAAAAAATTTTAATAATACACTGAGTTATCCTAATGGATAGAATATTTAGCATTGATTTACACTTCAGTTGTGAGTTTAATAATTATGAGTAGTTGTAAAAGTGGACCACTCTTAATAAAAAAACTCATGTGAACGAATCACATTCCATGTTATTAATGACAACAGTACACGTAGCAAAACATTTATCACTTGTGGAATAATATTGGCAAGGCTATTGTCAGTTAAACATTACAAAGCATTTTAAATTCAAAAGCTTATGTATAAAGTATTGGCGGTGATGTCAATGTTCATCCAGAGATATCATTCTTTAAAAATCAAAACATATATTGAGAAAAATATGTGTGCCGGGATTTTTTTTTACATTGTCCTTGAAACCAGAAATCACTACATGTTTCAAAAACCACACATTAGAAGTGTTAGTATTTTAAAATAATATGCATCTTTCTCTATGAGTTCTTTGATTATTTATTAAGTCTTAGACATTAGTGTATTATACTAAACAATACTTGAGACAAAGACTCTGATTAACTGATCTTAAATGCCTTCATGATATGAAAAAAGTGAGCTTCGTTATTTAATACAAACTAAACTTATCTTGGAGATACAAATATTATTTTTTTGTTAATTCAAAAACTGTAATCTGCCTTGTAAATTTGTTTAGAATGAAGAAAACATCAAACAAGTATACACACAACTTGATGACATCATTTACATACAATTTAACCACATTATGTACATTAATTATCAGCAGAGAGTTCTCATGGTATTAGTTTTTTAAATGACATATTAATTCTTACATAATTAACAAATATTTTATCTTATACATGTAATCTCATACATTGGGTGAAAAGCAAGACCTATTCTGTTGGTAGATTAGTACGACAGTCCTACAAACTTGTCCACATCTACATGTACATGTACTCTCCATGCAATGATGTAGCTACTCCAGCTCCAAAGCTAGTGTACATCACAAATATACTACATGTAAGTTACTCATTCAATAGCATTTCTGAGGAGCTTGAAGGGGGATTCCAGAAATAAATCTTTAAAACATAGGCCCTACCTCTATATTTCCCATGTACTTCTGGCAATCTTTGAAACCAGTTTGTGTGAAGTGAGAAAGGATCAGTGAAATTGTCACAAATAGGAACAGGAGATAACAATGTTGATCACTAACCTTAAGGCGAGAGAAAATTTGAATTGCATAGGTGAGGTAGGGTTTGATAACACACACGTCAGGATGTGGTCTAATCTAATGAGATATGGAATGCATAGAAGTAACTATTCCCAAGTAATCCCTATTCTACTAATACATGTTAACACTGGTAAAAGATAACAAGGTGACAGATCAAAAATATCATCAAGTGTATTTATATAATAGTCTTTAAAAAAGCTTGTGTTATGTTTCAACAACTTTACAATACCGCAAATTGACTCTGAAACATATAAACAACCTTATGTTAAAATGGATATTCTTTTTGAAAATATATGCTTCAAATTTATTCTGATTAAACACAATATTCAGATATTTTTTCTAACCATGTACTCGTACATGCAGATCTAATAGCCAGTGTCCAGCTTTCATTCAAAAATAAACTAGATTAGTTTTCATTCTTTCACAACAAGGTGTCAGTTCTTCTCAAAATCATTCTTCATGATTCATAACTCAAGATACAAGATTCAAAACAGAAATGTTATGTCATTAGGTGGTGCTGTTACATATTAATGGTATCATTAAACAATGATGTACTTGTTTGAATGTCAGACTTGTTTTGAATGTTTGAATGTCAAAGCATAATTATGGTAATTTCATACAAACAAACTATGTTCAAATTACCATCCATGTTGGCTACAGAGCTAAAAATAAGGCTTTTTGATTCACTTCAATCACTATGGTGATATTGACATCTCAATCTCATCTTAAGAATCTAAGTGCTTTGTTAAATCGAGCCCAGTAAATGTTACTATTATGGTATTGTGTTATTAATACAAATAATAGATGCATTTGAGTGCATTGACGCAGAACATAATAGCAAGGTGAAATCTGGACCATTCCATTTCCAATTGGATTATAGATTATATTCTGTGACAATGCACAAATAAAATGCATTCAATACTTATTTTATATAACTCACATGCAGATCCTTGTCTTTTGAAATTTGTTCAGATTAAACGCACACAAAAAAAATAAATGGAAAAACCTTCCATTCTTCAACAAACTGAACATCATGGCAACTAACATCATGGCAACTCCATGTACAAGTACATGTAGATACCATCCTTTTCCGCCATGACAGGATCTGGCCTCACTTGGACAAAGGGGCAGGAAATGATTATTTTAGGAATGACACTGCGACCTATTGGATTCCAAAATTAAATTGTGGAACGTTGCGGTAATAAATACATGGCAAAATAACTGATGACACATGTTCCACCAATCAAATGACAAGGATCTCTTTGTGTGGTAAAAAAAGAAAAGAATATACACTACCTTAATGACAACATTACTAATTAATGGTTCATTAGTAATTGTTTCACTTCTTCTTTTTATCTTTCCCTTTGTCCTTGCCTTTCTTCTTTATTTTTCCCTTGTGCTTGGTTTTGGACTTTGATTCTTTAACCCTGCAAGAGTATATAAAAGTAAAAGCAATAATTATTGTATTATTGAGAAAAATATGTAAAAGGTAATAAAAAATAATTGTTTAAAGGAACTAAATAAGAATTTTAATTTTAAACTCAGTTTCTGATAAAATTTATACTAGGGAGACTGCCAAGAAAGGGCTAGATAGCTCAGTTGGTAGAGCGCTTGCACGTTTATCCGGAGGTCCTTGTTTCAAATCCCGCTCTGGTCAATTTTTCTTTGTTCAAACCCAAATCATTTGAAATTTACAAAGTTAGAATCCCTTGTGGAAAACGTCATGGCGTAGATGTTAAAGATTTGCTTTGTATGTTTGAGACAGCAATTATCTCTAAGCTTCAAGACATAATGCAGGATCCTACCCATCCACTTCATTCTTCAGTGGTCAACAAATCAGGAATAAATCGCCCTCCACGAACCCACACAAGGCATTTCGGAAGTGGACATTTGCAGCATGGATATAGAAGAACCATTGGTGAAGATGACAGAACCAAGAAAGGCTATCCGAAGGGGATAGAAAGCAGGGGTATCAGATATCCCTATATAGGACTCTTCCTCTGTGCTGTACACAGATACAGGGTCCTAAATATTAGGGCACGTTTCTGGGGCGGAAAAATTTCAAAGCTTCATGACTCAAATCTTACCTGCAAGAAGCAACTAATTTCACCAGATTCACATTCCATGGCGGCATACATTTCCTTGCGGTGGGTTTTGGACGTCATATTTTCCTCGTTAATCCGTCATTTTCATGAAATAATGCAGCTCTCAACATTAAAAAATTACGCATCCCGCAAAATGCACCAAATTTATATCGCACTTTTTGGTCACAGTACCTTGACAGCACAGCGTAACCATGCAAACGTAACGCACGATATGCGCGTCATGCACCCTGCGTCTTACACGCGAATAAGCTCGTACGCATGGCAGACACTGTGAGGATATGTGCATCATGCACTCTGCTTCTTACACGCGAATATGCGCGTACGCACGGCAGACACTGTGAGAAGACGAACAAAACAGGGTTTTTTTAAACGGGTGTTTTTTTTTACGTTGGGAGCTGCATTATTTCACGAAAATGACGGATTAATGAGGAATATATGACGTCCAAAACCCACCGCAGAAAAATGTATGCCGCCATGGAATGTGAATCTTGTGAAATTAGTGGCTTCTTGCAGGTAAGATTTGACTTATGAAGCTTTGAAATTTTTCCACCCCAGAAATGGTACCTGATATCCAGGACGTCACTGTAGTGTATTACGAAAGTGAAAGGCCGCCAGGGCTAGGGTATCAGATACAAGATCCATTGGTGAGGATGAAATTCTAGAACTCTTACTTCCCAAGTTTCTGTGTACATGTAGTACCAGTGCGCAAAACGGTCACCATTTCCATCAAAACATGGCCCTTTTTTGGTTTAGCTCTTAGACCCTGGACTTGAATATACAATGTAGACCCCAACATTGTCAGGCCATTTTAAAGATGGCACTACATGTATATCTCATTTTTCATGCTTTGGTATAACATACAAATGTGCCTAGTTTCATGCTTTTACCACAAAGTGCATGAAACTGCCAAATTATAGCACTTATCAACTGGACTACTATGAAAACTGACTGGGTATTTATAATTTAGAGTTAAAAAAAAAACCTTAAAAAAAAACTAAGGTAGTGTAGGTAGTTTTTCAAGTAATATTAGATCTCTTAAAAATTGCCACTGCAAATTTAGTTTCAGAAGTCACCAATATCCCCAGCAATACATTTGACCAGGGCTCCAACGTAGTTTTGGGCCAATGACATGCATGAAGGGCATAGCTCTGGGGGGGAAAAAAATAAATCAAAGCATTCTTTGATGAATCCATTTTTAAAAGACAAAGCACACATTGTCGTCCAGAAAGTAGTCAATAGCCAATAAATCACGTGTTTTATACCCTAGGCTATTTTCCAGTTATAATGCAACCCCAATGGCGAGTTTGTGAAAGCAAATGGGGAGGCTGTTGAGGTCTGCATGGACAAGGTCCTCAATGTGAAAAGGAGGGCGAAAGCCACGTCTGATCCTTGTGTTGTGTTAATGAAAGTGGCCTACTGTTCTCTAGTAGCAGACTACAGCTTCACCATCCAAAAGGACTACTTAAGCAATAGCAAGGTCCAACTTGAAACCTACATGTATGATCTCATCGAAGAGGAGGTGCATACTCAGCAAATCAGCAGAAGCTCATTTCAACCAAAAGCATGCAATAAGCTGATCCATGAGATTACCAGCAGAAAGTCTTCATGGGAGATACCAATGAGCAATGGGTAGAGGCATAGTATAACCACTTCAAAAACCTTCTTGGTGACGAACAAGTGAAGGTGGAACAAGTGTACGAGGACCATGGCGTAACAGAAGGTATCATCCAACGTCCTCCTTCTTGACTTCGCCAACAGTGCAAATGAGAAGTGAGAAATACATGTGCATGTACCAGATCAGTGGTGCACTTTCAATATTATACTGGTTCCAAAGTCTGGTGACCTCAAATGCATGGACAACTACTGAAGGATAAGTCTTACCTGTTTTGTTGCCAAAACCTTTAACCGCATGGTGCTCAGCTTGACTAGAGTCAGGGAGTAGCTAGTACATGTACATGTAGACCCACTTTTGAAAACAGCACAGAATGGGTTCAGGCAAAAGAGGTCCATCATTGCGCTAAGGCATTTGACACTATCCACCGGGTCAAGATGATGAGCATCCTCACTGCATAGGGGGCAACCTATGCAAACACCCAGACCAAAAGTAACTTCATCAAACGGTGTCACAGAGTTCTTTGACATCCTGGCAGGAGTGTTCTAGGGTGACATATTGGCCCCATTTCTCTTCATCATCGTCCTCGACTATAAGGAAGGCCATTGACAGTAGAGAGAGGAGCTGGGTTTCAACATAGTGCCCCTGCAAGAGCCAGAGAGTGTCTCCTGTGATGATTACTGACATGGATTCCACGGATGACATTGTACTGGTCTGAAATACAGTGGGGCAGGATCGAGACCTTTTGTTATCGGTCAGGGAGGAGTGTTTTAAGGTTGGCCTCCAGCTGATTACAAAGAACACCAGGGTGCTCTTCAACAACATCAATGACAGGAAAGTCTGCACAAAGGATGATACAACTCTCAAGGTCCTTGGAGCTTGGATCAACTCTAGTGATATACCTCAATACCAAAAGAGGGCATGGTTGGTGCTCCACAAAATGAAAAAGGTCATCGGCGGTCTGTGATCAACTGAAAAGGTCAACGTTTATGTCTACGGTAGAGGCAGTACCTCTCTACGGAGCTGAGATCTGGACCCTCACTAGTGTCTGGATGGGTGTTACACCAGGATGCTGCGTATGGCACTGAACATATCATCACAGGATCACATGAGGAATGTGGACCTCTACGCTGGCAGAAAAGATCTGTCACAGCCATCTCAAGCTTGCAGGGCACTGCGTCGGTTACTTGGAGCTTGTAGCCTTAATAAATGTCATCCTCCACTTGCAACAAGTATTCAACTACAGAGCAAAGCCATTTGTAAATTTGCCACTGTGATCATATATGCATTAAGCAGAGAGTAGTTGGCTTATGTGGCTGAATCCAATAAAGGTATGTATACCACATGACTCATATTGGAAGGCTACAAGTAAATTAATGAATCAGGATGAGTATGGAATGATACCTACACTTCTACTGGTAGGAGTGAGATCTTCTTCTGCAGATTAGCTTTATACTGAAAATAACTGAAAGGAAAAGAAAAATCAATTAGAAGTCACATTTATTAATGATCATACAGTTTAATTTCTGGATACTAACTAGTCTTAAGCAGCACTTCCATCAATGTGTATTCAGTTTGCAGTAGCACCATGTGTATATCTACTTTGCTGTGTAGATTTAGGAACTCACTCCGCTGCAGTGAAGTTAATTTAAAAAAAATCCCCTTGATCTATTAAGCGAAAGTAGTAGTTCCGGGTGATTTCCTACCTTCCGCCCAGGTAGTTAATAAACAGGTTTTTTCAGAACCAAGTGGTTCCCTAACTTCCAAAATCAACTCTGCAGCAAAAGAATAAATAGCAAGAGAAGTTCTCAAGAACAAATCTACACAGCAAAGTAGATATACACATGGTGTTACCACAACCTGAATGTACACTGATACCTCACCATGCAATGCCTCAAAACCCAAATTGCATTATTGCTGCATTATAACTCCAACTTCTCTATTTGTAAATCTTTTTAGAAAGGGTTTACTTTGAGAATTTAATTAGGTGTTCGGGCAATTTGCCCGGAACACCTCTTGGTTTTTTTCGGTTTTTTTTTCTCTTTTTTTTTTAGGTGTTCGGGCAAAAGCCCGGAACACCTCTTGTTATTGTTTGTTTTTGTTTTTTTAGGTGTTCGGAGCGGAGCATAGCTCCGAACACCTCTTGTTATTTTTTATTTTTTTTATTTTTTTTTTACTTCTTCTTCTTCTGGCCGTCGATTGTCCGCTAACAAAAGCACACCTCCCAAGCTCATATAAACTTGAAACTTTACATGTAGTTAGATAACCATTAGGAGATGAAACTGTTTCAGTTACGTCATGATGACGTCATCAGGTGTCAAGTTACAAGGTTTTTAAACATTAAAAATTTTAATCATTGAAAATTCGTATCAAATCAAGACTTAGAGACCATCGGTTGCTTTTTGCGGAAATATTTAGAGGTTAATATAGGTCTTCATTTTTTATTGTGTGCGTGACATGACTTGACCTCTACTTCCGGTCGAAACCGGAAGTGCCTTGTAATTTAAAAGTGGCACATTTTTTGAAGTTTTTTTTTAACGATGTTATAGTCGAGCAAGGGTCTGGTTTAAAAAAATAAGACAGGTGATGTCATAAAAGTCAAGAACGCCCTCTAGCGGCAGGTTGAAAACAGTTAAAAATACACTTTTACTGTGGCAAAGTTTGTGGCAAAGTTTAGGTTAATTGTTTCAAGATTGGTATACATAATGACCTTCATGCAGAAAACAAATGTGTTAAGTTTTAGATTGATGACGTGGTATCGCCTTAAAGGTTTACGTAAATCTAAAGAAACAACATGATGACGTCATTCCTTTTCTTTTTACAAATATTTGAAATTTTGACCAATTATTACTGGTATTTATTGACCCGCTGTCAAACCACGGGATACACACACACTACGCGATCTAAACCAGTTAAACGGTGAGCAAATCAACCGCAAGGTTCAAAGTCCATCAAACATGCTTGTGGTCTAGTCTCTGTTCAAGGTTCGCGCAGACTGCTTTTGACAATACGCTTTGTTAGTCTCTAAAACAGCCGTCCATGCAAACCTCGTTAACAAACAAATGCTAGGCTTTTGATCGTGTGCTCTTTAACCGGAAGTTGAACATTACATAAAAACATCTCCTTGTCTTCTTTTCCCCCAAGATTGTCCAATAAAAAAAAGACACTTCCTAAGCTCGCATAAACTATAAACTTCACACATAGTTAGATATTCATACATGTAGGTAGATGACACCGCTGCAGTGATATTATCATGACTTCATAAGATGTCAAATTACAAGGTTTTTAAATATTAATTTTTTAATGTTTGAAAATCCATATCAAATCACGGACATGAGACTGTAGGTTGCTTTTTGCGGGATTATACCAAGTTAATTTAGGTCTTATTTTTGTATTGTGTGCGTGACATTACGTGACCTCTACTTCCGGTCGAAACAGGAAGTGCCTTGTTATGTGAAAATTACAAAGAAATTGTGAGTTGTTTTCAACGATGTTATAGTCCGGCAAGGGTCCTGTTTAAAATAATAGGACCTGTGACGTCATAAATACCAAGAGCGCCCTCTTAGAGGCAGGTTAGAAACAGCTCAAAATACACTTTTACTAGATGTCTGTGGCAAAACGTTTGACAATCATTTCATAATTTGTATACAAAATGACCTTCATGCAGATAACATATGTGTGGAGTTGTAGATCGATGACGTCATCGCGTGTCACGTGATAATGCCTTAAACGTGCACTTTTTGAAGCTGTGTATCTACCAAACCACAAGTCTTACTGAGTTGAAACTTGGTGTATTGTTAAACAACGACATTGACTGCTAAAATTTGAAGTGACGTCATGATGACGTCATTACCTTATTTGTTGCTAATTTTTAAAATTTCGCATATTTATTACATATCTTGAGAATAAAACTAGCTGCAATCAAATTTTGTTTTGCATCAGGCTTGAAAGGTCATAATGTTTACAAAGTTAATGTTTTACAAGAGCTATACGTACAGAACAACTTTGGTAATCAAGCTGAGACTTTGCATGTATCCAAACTGGGATGTGTTACATCTAAAAAGTTAGTTCACACCACGATGACGTCCGCACTGTAACGTGTACACTGTTAACATCTGATGTCTATTACTTAATAATAATAATAATAATAATAATAATAATGACGTCTTCTATAGCGCCGGTATCCACGAAAGTGCTCATGGCGCTTGCTCCAATAATAAAGTTCCTCTGAGGATGTCTTCCAGTGGTGCACAAGCAAGAAAAGGTGAAAATGGGGTGCTGCATAATATAAAAACAGCAACAGAATAAACAGTAATCCCAATCTCCACGGAATTAGGAAAAATATTCCTTGAAAAGATGTGTTTTTAAGGCTGTTTTGAAACTGTCCGTTGTCTGGATGGCTCTGATGGAATTTGGTAGACCATTCCAGACCTTTCCTGCAGCTACCTGAAAAGAACGAGATCACCATAAATTGTTCACAGCATATTCCACAAGGAGGAGTTTATCAGCTGCTGAACGTAGATTTTCACGAGCTGGAATATATGGCTGGATGAGATCACAGATGTAGGATGGTGATTTGCCATTCATTGCTTTAAAAACCAGTAGGCTGATCTTGTAGAAGATCCTCTGTTCAACAGGGAGCCAGTGAAGCTGCTTCAGAATGGTTGTTATGCTTGAATGCTCCCTGGACAGTGTTACTAATCTGGCAGCCTGGTTCTGGATGCGTTGGGAGCCTTTTTATTTGTTTCTTGCTGAGATTAAATAGAAGAGTATTACACATGTCAAGTCTGGACGTAATGTATGCATGGATTAGGAGCTCAGCAACCTGCTGATTAATGTGTTTGCGAATCAGACCAAGGTTCCGAAGTGACATACAAGCAGCACGGGATACAGTGGTGATGTGATCCTCCATGGAGAGATTAGAATCAAAAATAACTCCAAGATTCCTGACACTATTTGATGAAGTGATAGTAGTGATACTTAAACCCCCTTCCAAACTTCCGAATCCGACCGAACACCTCGTTTTGTTATAAACAAAAACTTAAGTCTAGTACTTCTTCTTTTTCTTCTTATCCCCCGCGAAGGTCCACTAAAAAAGTACACTTCCCAAACTCACCCAACCTTCAAACTTTAGATATAGTTAAATAATCATTAGTAGATGAAACCGTTGCAATGACGTCATGATGACGTCACCAGGTGTCGAATTACGTTAAATCAAAGTTTAATATTTGAAAAAATCATAACTCATAAACCACATGATGGATTACAATCTATATATCATCGGAAAGGCTTTTTAAGACTCAACAATCGCTACACAGAGATGATATCGTTAGTGCCTTAACTTCTGGTCCAAAATGGGCGTTAAAGCCAACGCATATATTAATCAGCATTTTAAACTGTGTACTGTATATATGAACCAATTCCAGGGGGATATGAGGGAGCAAGGCATGCTAGGGGGAAAATGGCGCAGAGAGATCGATCCTTCCTGGAAACGAGGTTGGTATAGCAGTCATTTGGTAAAGCAATTTTCTGCTGTGAACAATCAAAGCAAAATCCAAGATACATGTAGCATCAGTGAGTGACAAGCACTGATCTCTATTAATTTATACTGACTGGATAGCGGGTTGAGTGCGTTCATTGAAGCCACCGCAGCTCAGTGGACGCCATTTTGAAACACCCATAACAACCACTGAAACAGCCTGGGGCATGCACATCTGTGCCTACAATCCTGTTTTTTTGCCGAAATTTTTAGGGGATTATTATTTTTTTTTGGGGGGGGTGCATGTTATGTATTTTTTAATTGGTTGACTTATCTATTTATTTATTTATTGAATCCTTTTTTATTTATTCATTTATGGGTTTGTTAGCTTATTGGTTTATTATTTATTTTGTTATTTACATATATTTATTTATATAACCAAATTTGCAATTTTTTAAATATTATTTATTACATTTTTCTTGATTTTATGTGAAATATTAGTTTATTAATTTATAGTGTGCAGTTTTTTGCAAAATGTGAAATGTAAATGTTCAAAAATTTGTAAACAGAAAGCTAACCGCATCAGTGATTTCTGGCTAGTAGCTTTTGCAATTTTTTCTGAGTGTTTACACTGACTAGCCTTATTAGTCTCAGCCTAGAAACCAATGGCGTAACTAAGGGGGGGGGGGGGCACGGGGGGGGGGGGGGGGGGCACGTGCCCCCCAATTGATGTCGGTGCCCCCCCGGGTGTCCCATTTGAAATCTGAACCTTTTAGAGTATTAATAATTACCAGAACATAAAATGTTAAGTTTTATAAACTTTTATGGAGCACTGGTGGCGTATAACTCAATGTTTCAAACTATTTTTCTATTTACACATACTTGCTGTACCTTTGCAATGGACAGTTGTTATTTTACCAACGTCTTCAGAAATCACGTCCGCAAATTGTATGATGACTCATCGCCCGCGCACGTCCCATTCTGCCACAGTCTGCCACGTTAAATACGGTACGGTAGTGTCACACTCACATGAAGCTACACGACGTGCTGGGTACGTGAGGAAAAGCCATGGAAAACTCTTGAGCTGTGAGAGCATTGATCTACATTGTAAAATATCTGCTTCATTTGAGACATTTCTTTGTTCTTCAGTGTGTAGTCTAGAGTATATTAAATAGTTTGTCAATAATTATGTAAAAATCGAAATGGGGGGGGGGGGGCGGATGGGTCAAAACAATTTCGAAAAAAGATCAATGTTTTTAACATTGGTTAGGCCTACTGTGCATGGCCCCAAGTGTGTAATAAATAAATAGTAGTGCCAGTCCTCAAATACATAAATCCCCATAAAAAAGACTCGCAATCCCTTGTTAACAGTTATGATTTATTTCTACACATTCAAACAGTAACTGCATGGTTCTAGATGTGCGAAAAAGAAGAGAGAAAAAAAAAGAAAAAAAACCCAAAAAACATTCTTTGTTCATTATGATGTAGACCGGAAAATTAAGTTGTTTTAACTTTCATTGTTGGTACAAGCGTAAGTTACAAGTGGCTTTGTTTTTGAAGTTGTTATTTTTCTATTATTTCTTTCCTGTGTATTTTTGTTAAACTGTTTTTCATTTTACAACCATGTCTTTAACTCTTAAAAAGTATTTTACATCTCCCATAAACATATTTTTAAACATTATTAATAGTAATTAATGCTTTTAAACACTCCGTTTTTATCCATTTCCCTTATGTGTGGAATAGTTTACCCATACCCATTAGAGAAAAAGCTATCAACTCCCATGAATATAAATATGTAATCCACAAACATAGGCCTATTCTACCTTATTAGTTTGCTTTCATTCGCCTACTTCACCTCTGTTATGGTTCATTTGAGGATCTTGGTCAAACGGATTTTGTGCAATACTCTTGAATTTATTGATTTTAATGTATTTTCTAAAAGATTTTATAATTGTATTTTATATTTTCTATGTAATTTTAAACTGTTTATGACGTATTTTCTCTTGTACTTTTATGTGCCTTTGTAGGTTGTTTTTGTCTGGATCGCCTTTAGATAGTGATTATTTTCGCTTTTTGGTTATCCGCAGATCATGGCAACCTCCAGAAGACGATCATCTGATGATGACTATCTGTTCTCAGCTCCCAACACCATACAAACTCCCAATCCGTCCTACAGATCACCACCAGCAAATCCTCTAATGACAACTCCTCAACGACAGCGTGTGCCCAGACGTTTGAAGAGCTACGGAACGTTCGCACACTACTGGAGCAATTATTGTCAGACCTTAAAGATCTCGACAACAGACTCTCACGATCACGACACCTCTACTCGATGCCAACACCGAACAGACAGTCAACAAAACAGAAGCAGAAGCAATTTTCTCCTTCACTACCACGACACTCAACCAGTACACTTTCACCTCCAAAACTCTCTCCGAACCCACCAGTACTGACACCTAACCTTCCCGTAATCCTCAGTATTTGCAGTCTATGAGCAGTTGTCCTTCTCCATCACCACAATATCACCAAGTAAAAACCGTTCCAGTGTTCACAGGCCGCGAAGGTTCGGCAGTCTGCATCGATGATTGGATTAGGGACACAAAGTATCTAATCAATTCTACGTCAATGCCAGCTTACATGCAGTTCCCAACTATTGTGAGGTACCTTGGTGGTGCTGCTAGGAAGCTCGTACTAAATCTCCCTCCAGAACAGCAGACCCCAAGTGATGCCTTTTCTGAGCTGCGTGCACACTATGGCGAAGTCTCTCTTTTCGGTGATCCTCTAGCAGATTTTTATGAATGAGTAAAACAAGCTAACGAATCTGCGACTACATGTATATACGCTGTTGAGTTAGAGGCTACATTGCGAACTGTAGAAGAAAGGATGAACATGGGACGTCCTCTACCTACACGCAACAGAATGCTCACACAGCAGTTCATGAGAGGAGTCCGAGATGAAAAAGTGACCCAATGTCTTGCTCCAAGGAAACCAAGGGAGATGACCTACAGAGACCTTCAAACAGAGATCAGACAAGTCGAGCGAGAATCCAAGACAGCATCACTCTCCAAATCTGAGCAGATTGCACAATCTCAGGTTGTCCGGTCAAAATCACCTCCGACGCAACATACACAGCAAAAGAGCGTCAGTCCAACTCCAGCCGAAGCTCCATCATCCACTTTTGCCTCTCGACAAGTAAACACCAACACTGACGTCCTCCAAGACCTAATACTGACCGTCAGGCAACTTGCAGAGAAAGTTGAAAAGATGACGACGAAACCATCACAACATTTTCGTCAAAGACCAACCTACCAAACTGATCGAGTCTTTACCTGTCATCGTTGTGGGCAAAATGGACACATCGCCAGAGGATGCCGCAATTTATCGTCAAACCAGCAGGGCCCACGGCCACAGGGCATGCCGTCGGAGCCCCACAACAAGAAAGCCCTCTAGTATCTTCTTCAAACATTAACTTAGAGAGAGAGCGACATCATTTCCAACCAGAATACCAGAAACTTATTGGCCCAAACAACGAGACAACGGTAGAAGTCAACGGAGAAAGTTTTACCGCTTTGATTGATTCAGGCTCGCAGATCACCGCCATCTCGGAAAGTTTGTGGAAAGAGCATCCACAGCTACAAGATAAACACCCGACTCCAGTTAGTGTTTCCATTCAAGGCACCAGCGGACAGACTCTACCCTACCTAGGTGTCATTCCAATTTCCTTGACGATTTTGGATGTTGTATACGAGGAGGTCCCGGCCTTTGTGGTCCCGTCTGACACTTACAAGAGACGTGTTCCTGTGCTTGTTGGTACCAACGTCATCCGAGCAGCTAGAAGAGACCATAACTTATCCAGAGGGAACTTCTTCATGGAATCCATCAAAAAGGAAGACACGGCCTGGCATACTGCTTTCATCAAAACCACAGTTTCGGAACCAGGTGATCACCAAGGTAGCATTGGCTACGCCAAGTATGTTGGCCGCTCTCCAATTGTTGTATCCACCTGGGACAGAAGTTGATGTCATCTGTCAAGCACCTCATGGTCCAGATGGTTATACTTACACTGCCGTTGTTGAAGGTTATCCTCAGAGTAAGTCCTCTCTTGAAGTCGGAAGTCTCGTTGCTGACGTTGACTCAAACCATCAAGTGCCAGTTTGACTTTGCAACATATCGGCAAGGCCAATTATCATTACCAGAAACTCACGACTTGCCAAACTCTCTTCAGTACTTCGAATTGATGACGCCTCAAGTAACACTCAAACGATGTCCAACAAAGACAAAGAAAACAACTTGATGGTCTTCTTCAGAAGTACTCTGATATTTTCTCAACAACTCCACTTGACTTCGGCCATACAACAACGATCAAACACACCATCCCGTTGATCGATAACCAACCCTTCCGTCTCTACAAACTAATTTCAGGAGACCCTAAGCGACGGAAGAAGGGAAAGAGCAAACGATACTCTCCAACAAGTCCATTTGTTTGGAACGATAATGTCAGAAGGCAGTTGAGTCACTTAAGCTGCTACTTACTTCACCGCCTATCCTTGCTTATGCAGACTACACAGCCCCATTCATACTTCAAACAGATGCGTCTGGTGTTGGACTGGGTGCAGTTCTAAGTCAGATCCAGAACGGCAAGGAACGCGTTATTGCCTATGCCAGCAGAGGACTCAAACCTGCAGAA
Source organism: Leptasterias polaris (assembly GCA_037783415.1). Taxonomy (NCBI): domain Eukaryota; kingdom Metazoa; phylum Echinodermata; class Asteroidea; order Forcipulatida; family Asteriidae; genus Leptasterias; species Leptasterias polaris. The sequence goes on from JAZGTN010000123.1 coordinate 5,706,475, forward strand.
ACACGCTATCCAGCACACAAGCTTGAATTTCTGGCTTTAAAATGGGCAGCTACAGACAAATATCTTCTGGGCAACAAGTTCTCCGTCTTAACTGACAACAACCCACTGTTGTATGTTACAACGACTGCAAAATTGGACGCAACTGGTCAAAGATGGGTCGCTGCACTTTCACAATTTCACTTCACAATCAAATACCGACCCAGTAAAAACAACGCTGCTGCCGATGCTCTATCACGAAAGCATCAATCTGAAGAATCCAGAACACTGATAGATTTTCAGAAGGAAGTAATCACTATTCAAGAAGATGTAGTACAAGCAATCTGCGCAGGACATCCTGTTGCTTTGCAATCTTTCTTCAAACCTATAGTTCAATGTCAAAGAGCAACAGGGAAATCAGCGTCATCAGACACTTCAAAGATACAGATGACAGATATGCCAAATCTATCACCGGAAGAAATAGCTGCCTCTCAACGAGACGATCCATCCATTGGACGAATAATATTGTTCCTGGAACAGGACAAGAAACTCACAATTTAGAGAAGATGCAAGAGTCAAACGAGTTTCTTCTGTATCTTCGTCAGTGGAACAAACTACATCTTAAAGACGATGTTCTTTACCGTTCGAGAAAGACAGACTCTGATGATCCTTCATACCAGTTACAATGTAGTTCTACCAAAAGAATACAGAGAAACCGCCATGATCTGCCTACATGATGATCTTGGGCATATGGGGTACGACCGAACACTCGACAATATGAGGCGACGTTTCTTTTGGCCTAAAATGGCAGACGAAGTGCGACAATGGTGTGAATGCTGCAAGAGGTGCTGTCTCCGCAAAACACCAGCCTCTAAAACCAGAGTTCCATTGGTCAACATATCATCAAGTGAACCCCTTGAACTCGTTGGCATCGATTTCTTGAAACTTGAACGCTCCAAGGGTGGCGTAGAAAACATCTTGGTAGTCACTGATCATTTTACCAAGTACGCCCAAGCCTACCTAACTATGGATCAAAAGGCCACCACAGTCGCTAAAGTCCTCTGGGAAAAATTCATCATCCACTACGGTTTCCCTGTGAGAATTCACTCAGACCAAGGACGCAACTTTGAGGGACAACTGATCAGAGAGCTATGCAAAGTGTGCGGTATCAAGAAGAGCAGGACAACACCGTACCATCCCCAGGGTACAACTGTACACGTCATGAGTCGACTGGTCACGCTCCATTTTTCCTCATGTTTGGTCGTCATCCGAACTTACCAATTGATCTCATGTTCGGACTCACCCCAGACAAGGACAACGAATCCCCATCGTATGACGATTTTGTAGAGAAATTACGTGAAAATCTACATTCATCCTACAAAACAGCAAACAGTGTTGCGCAGAAGGCCAAGATTTAAACAGAAGCGACTATATGATCGAGGAACGAGAGATGCTCCACTTTGTGTTGGTGACCGTGTACTAGTTCAACACAAACATATAACTGGAACCCAGAAATTGGCCGATAGATGGAAACACATCCATATGTTGTTGTTTCAAAGCATTTTGACCTCCCAGTATATGTTGTGTGTAATCAAGAAACAGGAAAAGAGCGCACACTACATCGAAACCTACTAACACCTTGCATGTTCCTCCCAATACCGGAAAACACAAATGACAACACAAATGACAACACAAACCTCGACTCGGAGCAAGAAACGATATCTTCACCGCGTGACGAGACAGAACTGTCTGAACATCAGATGTCCGAAGAGAAACCAGGCATATGTCCAAGTGAAATTTTGACGGATGTTGTCTCTCCTTCACAATCTCAAGACCGTCTACCAATAAGGCCGCAAAGAGTGCGTAAACCACCCGACAGGTTTACATATGAGCTCGTTGGACAAACCAAACAGCATAGAGCATCGGAAAAATCAGTGGAAGAGCTCTTATATAAGTCCAAGCTAAAAATTGGTAAGAGGTTGTGGGCGAGGTGGAAAAGTCCTAAGATGGCTGAAGTTAGAAAGGAAGTTGGCAGAAGATTCCTCCTCTCACAGATCGAGACTAATTAGTTGCATAATAACTGCTGTTTTATTTGTATTGTATAAAGATCAACAAGTGTATAATTTTGTTTACATTTTGTAAAAGGTTTCCTTATACATGTAACAGTTAAGGTCAACATCAGCCAAGTAATTTTTTGTGTGTATTCCGCTTGTGTGCAAAAAGGACAGCACACAAAGAAGCGTTGAGGTCAACTTTCAGTTGCGTTATTGTGACAATTTCTAGAAGATGCCAGTAAGTAAAGCTATATTGTCACATACCTAGTTTACGTATAGCATAAGTTTGCGGAGTGAAATTAAATGACATTTTCTCTCTCGATATATATATTTTTGTGTAGGTAATTAAGTGTTTATTGAAATCGGCCTAGGTAAATCTGTAAAATGTCGGGGCCGACATTTTTTTAACAGAGGGGAGAATGTAACCGGTATGAATAATACCCCCTCTATTTTTGAATGCATTCGTCCATGCCTTACGTAACTATTTGTATAAATATTCATCACATTGTAATCCATCCTCAATTCAAATTCAAATTAGTTTAAACACCGTTGGCGGCACTCACTAGGTTCTGCCGTCATTCACATGCTGATAGAAGACGAACCATCATGTGTATTTTCTTCGTCTTCTATTCTTTCAGGTAACGATTTTCTCTTTTTATGTTTCATTATTGTAATTGTATTTCGTTTATTTATGCAATAGACGTGAACCCTTGCATTTACTGAGATTTATCGTTATTTTGCTAGTTAGGCTTGTATCGTTTGCGAGATGACTCGTCTTCCTGCATATTGAGATATTCAGCCTAATCTCACTGTAAATGTTCTTAAGTAAATACTTTTCACAGACATGATTATTTACGTCTAACCATTATATTTATTTGCATTTACGAAGTCTTAAACATCGAAAGTCATGGATTTTCAAGATGGCAGCCGTCAGCAAGCTTTTGGCGGGAACCGTTGCGCCATCTTATTTTCCTTGTTAAGTGCCTTAAGCAAATCTTTACTTTTTAACATCATTCGTTTATGAAATCTAAATATGCTTTGTTATTTTATATTATTAAGTCATTCACATTCTGATAGAAGACGAACCATCATGTGTATTTTCTTCGTCTTCTATTCTTTCAGGATTGCAATAAACTCTATCACAGCGAAGTAAAGCAAGCCGAGTCCTCTGTCCCAAATTAATATGACCCCGAAGCTAAAGAGGGTCACACATGTATGTGCATTCAATAGCTTTTTCGGTGTTTCAAAATGGCTGCCGCTTGTGTGCGGTGACTTCACGGTCCTGTGCACAAGCATAGGCCAACCTGCTATCCAGTCAGTATAATAGAGATCAGTCGACAAGCAGTGAAGTGCGCCCTCTACTGATTTCCCGGATGCATCCTCCTGCCCTCTATTGAGCACTGTTTCTATGGTAATACATACATGTGCATGTATTTAAATGTTGCAATATAAATAACAATTAATAATAAAAAAGGTTAAAAACTAAATAATGTATTTCATTTTTTTAAATTAGATTTTGTATGATTTAAGTTTATTTTAGGAATTTTTAAATTATTACCATGGTTTATTAAAAAACTGCAATACAGCATCTACATGTAAAAGCCAAGATGTAGTAAACTTATTTTACTTTTTTTCTGATAATTTATTTCAAAATCTTTGTTAATGGCTTATTGTGGTTTCCGTATCTGTGGCACCCTCTTTTGACCATTGTTTGGTGTTCTCCCACAGATGCACTGAATGGGCACTTTGGTGTGCGTGCACCCAAGCTTGGGTCCATTCAAAAGGCACCTCCAAGGTAAGTAAATCCATCAGGTAATTATCAGAGTTTTAAACCTTAGCTAAACAGCTGGAATTTCCTTCAACTCAATGGGGAAATAAAGCCTGCCTATCATTCTCAGCCGTGCAAGGCAATTTGTTCACTTTCAACTGCTTTTTTCAGACTCTCAAAATTGACTTCTACTTTGTTATCTGAAAAATTAAATTGTCCTGTTGTGGCAAATGTTGATTACATTTTGTGCACAAAAATTGGGAGCCAAAGCTTGTGTTCGGTATACATGGTATAGGCGATTGTTTGCTATTGCTGTAAACTGGCATTCTACTGTAGTAGTTTTAAAGAATGAGGTATTGCCTCTAAGCTGTAAATTCAACATTGTTAATGTTCATGTATTTTACAAACTACACGTACATACATGTACATTTGAAGTGTACCTGTATTAAGTTCTAAAGAATTTCATAGACAATTGGTTTTGTAATGACAGAGTTGAACAAAGTCAGGGCTGTACATGAGCTTATGTGAGGGTGCTGTTTACCATTGCTGCATATTTGAGCAAGAAGAACTACAAAAAGAGTTGGCTGTAATGAACGAACCTTTCTCCTTATAGGACATGTAGTGTCATGTCCATTCGGCATTTGTTTCATTTCAAGTTATTGTCTCTTGTATACCTCCAGCAGTTCTAGCTCAAGCACAATTCAATTGGGTACATGTACATTGTACATGTATAATGATGATCCATACACTTTTTTACTCAGAACAATTTACCGTTGTTTTATCTTCATCACTTCCTTCTCCTCTTCCTCTTGGAATTTCTTCAGAATGGCTTGCAACTCGGAGAACTGAAGATTGACAAACTGTGCTACCTGTTATTAGAATTATAACAATTCACATCGTCAGTAGCCATTCTTACATTATCAATCCTATGTATTAAGTACATTTTGTTATACCTTGATGGAAAAATGAAAACACATTTTCAGACAAAAAGTAAGCACATTTATTTGTTTGCATTGTATGTAGAAGGAAGACTGTTTTACATTCAGTTCTTCACCAACGTTTACATACATGAAAACTACACAAAGTTTGTGTTTAAGGGGACATACAGTACATGTACTGTTTCCACTAACACTTTTTTTAAATCAAGCTTTCCTACATGTACAAGATTTCAGGGCATTTTCAACTAGTTTTCTTACAGTGGAAACTTGACGTTTTTAACTTCATACATACGGTGCTTTTTCAGGTTTTTCATCCTAAATTAATCAGCAATAAAATAAAGAAAGATTTGTGTCAGTTCCTGGGGTCAAAAATTAACACAAACATAAATTTTTCCGTTTTCACGAAATGACACCATCCAATGTACATGTACATGTAGTACATGACGTGTGTGTCATTTTGTGAAAATGTAGGCCAACCCCCCCCGCTACACACAAGGTTGGTGTATGTTTGTGGAAAAGTTTTTCCATTTTTGAGGTTTGTGCATGCCGTGTGTTGCAACATTCAATTGAACACTGGTGTCAGTTTGTGGCGACGAAAATTTTCAGTTTCGCAAAGTGAAAAGTTGCAATGCCTAATTATCGTAATTAATAAAGTAAAGTTCCTGAAGCGTTGAAAATTCATAAAATTGAACGCCTCGGTTAACATTGTTTAATCATGTAAAAAACTCAAAACTAAGACAAAAGTGGTTTTGTACAGTGTGTCAGTTCATGGCATTGAATGCTCTAAAACATAGCACTGTCATCAGTAAAAAACACTTCTTATGAAGTGAATGGGACACATGGACATACATGTACTGTAGAAGAAGCTGTAGAACATCAATTTCCTGAAATTTATGGAAAAAATCTGTCCTAAAAGTAACTAGTTTACAACCATCAAAGAAAATAAAGCAAATTAATCCATGGTCTGGATGAAAATAAAGGAAGCTTTTCCTGATTAACAGAAGATTATCCAAATGTTATCCTTTCTGTGAATGAATAAAACATGGGTGATCCCACTGATATTGCTTGAACATTTAATGAATAGGCAAATGTATGGCCAGGAATTGCCCTCCAGTCAATAACGCCCTTCTGGTTGAACAACTATTATTACAACACCTTCCTACTCTTAATTCACTTTATCAAACAATGTGTACTCTCCAGTATTACTGAGGACTACATGTATCTTCAGTTTCAGTTGAAAAAGCTATTTAGGTTATAATGGCAAAACTGTGAAATGATTAAAATAGCCTTCCTCTACATAACCAAAAATATAACTTTATTTTGTTTAACATCTCAAAAAGATGTGCCAGTAACTATTGTCCTATTTGCACACTGCCTATTATCTCAAAGATATGTGTACTTCGCTGTATATTCATAAATTCTCCCTTTGTGCAGGGTTATTGTGTATTACCCGATTCCAGGCCTTTGCCCTATAGACTGTGCAAGTCTCGCGCGTATCCGAACGAGAAAACACGTCAAACGAAGAACATTTTTATTTCTGAAATTAAATCTTTGTTTTAAATTATATCTCATGACAAAATCTGAACAACAAAAATAAATCATTACAATTTTATGAAAAGTTTTAGCTTTTGAAAAAAAAATCACAATAGTGTGTATATTATTATTGAAAAAAAATTAAAACTCTGGGACAAGGATGCTTATTTGATGTTAACTTTTTAGAAACCCCTTACGCGGATTCGTGAAGGTCAAACGGGTCTTAAATGGACTCGTATCGCAGTTTAAAGAGGATGATGACGCCTCAACAACCATAGACTGCAATGAAAAGGGTTTGCTTTGCAATTACAGCATCTGGCGATTATAATTGCTCATCCAAAACAAGGCTTGTTTACGTAAGTTTTATGATCGTAGGCGAGCACAAAATTCTTATTTTTTTGCAATAACCGGAAGCTGAGGTCAAGTTTAATTCTTGGGTTTTCTTCGTTATATTGTTGAATTGGTTTTACTTTCATATTTTGTTATCACTTAGTATTACATTCCCAACAACATGTATACTTTTCTAGGTCATAACCTACGTTAAACTAAAATAATTGACGAAACAAAATCTCGCCCACGTAAAACTCCATATGGTTGGGACCACTATGGTCCCGGAAGTTCGAATGCGCGCGAGACTTACACAGTCTATTGCTACAAGATGAGGATTACATGGCATCCAGAGGCTTCCACTGTTGTATTTTGACTCAATGGAGGCAAGTCTGGCCGAGTGGACCGAGATTCCGGCCTTTGTTCTGGCCATGGACCCAATTGGCGGCCGTCTCTCACAGCTGGGGGTTTGTGATATAGGGTGCGTGAATAGGGTAATTTCTCGATAGAAAAACAACAAAGATTGGTGCTTCAAAGAGAATCTTTAGTCTCTTGGCTTTAGCAAGTCAGGGACAACGATTCCGTTAGGGTAGAAGGGAATGAATGGAAGATCCCTGGCATTAAAAGATTAAACTGACTAAGAAAACAGAACATTTGAATGATCAGGGTTTTTTTTGTAAGGAGCCTAAAGTCTACAAGTGATGACAATTTTGACAAATAACTGCTGTTGTTGAACTAAACAAACAAGGAAATCCAGAAAAGGAAAAACCACTGTACCTCAGTAGATACTTCACCAGCTTTCTTCTCCTTGATGAATATCTTGGCCACATTCTCATTGGGTCCAAGCTGTACTCTTTTTAACAATGGAAAGTCATTGGGCTGGAATGCATGAGATTCTGAAACAAAGAAATATGACAACTGTTGTAAAAAAAAAGTGTGTTCAAAAGACAGGTCTGTTACATGTACATGATCAGTTGGCATTTGAGAGGTTGGTATTTGAGAGGTTGGTATTTGAGAGGTTGGTATTTGAGAGGTTGGTATTTGAGAGGTTGGTATTTGAGAGGTTGGTATTTGAGAGGTTGGTATTTGAGAGGTTGGTATTTGAGAGGTTGGTATTTGAGAGGTTGGTATTTGAGAGGTTGGTATTTGAGAGGTTGGTATTTGAGAGGTTGGTATTTGAGAGGTTGGTATTTGAGAGGTTGGTGTTGAGAGGTTGGCATTTGAGAGGTTGGCATTTGAGAGGTTGGCATTTGAGAGGTTGGCATTTGAGAGGTTGGCATTTGAGAGGTTGGTAATTGGCAGGACACAGGTTACAAAAGTATCATTGAGCCCTCTACGAATTGAGCAAACTAACCCCTATGGTGGTGGGTTGTCCACTTATGTCAAATATCCAGTACGCTGATCTGACAAATGACCAGGGATTGTGCTTCGAAGAATGACCAAACATGATAAAGGGCAGTAGTGCCCTGAGCCTGCAACCTCCGAATTTACGTGCAGGACCTATCTAGTATAATAATAATAATAAAAACAATGGCCATTTGTACTTGTACCGCGATGTCAAGCAAGTGTTCTGAAAGTCTGGAGAATGCACCATGCTCTGCAATCTTGTACAAAAATAATAAAAAAATTGATACTGGTCGATGATTCTTTGACAAATTGTGATCTAATCCAGAGTTTTCTAGCCCAGTACTTTGTTTGTGCTTTTCAAAGCACTCAGTTCAATTCCTGCTGCAAAACTAATATTGATTACAGGCCTTTTGATTTTGACAGGAACAATGACTGGCAGGAGTTTTTTGAGAAGTTGTATTAAAATGGAACCCAGATTACAGGTCTTGTTTGGAGTCTTCAGGATGACTGATCTATTCTCATCATTTGAAGCCAGTCCAAGAATCTCCTCGAGTCACCAGCACACTCATTAGCTCAGTTTGTGTAGACGCTGACTTGGCAGAACAGATCATACATAATGTAGGGTGGGTTCGAGTTTTGAGGCATAGAGTTTGCAATGAATTTCCAGTTTCATTTTCCGCCACTGCCTTTCAAGCTGTTTTATTCTGCTCTTTTCCTGTATCATGCAATCATTACACCTTTTGGTGTTGAGTCTTGTCTCAAGATTGCAAATATCAGCAGGCGCAGGGTTGTTCACTTCCTAATAAATGATCGTGCTCATGTGTGGTACTATTTTTTTTAGCATCTGGAGTTAAAATATTCTTTGAAAACATCATTGCCACAATGGAACCCTGACTTGACAAAGGAAAGACAATAAAGGTTCTCATAATAACACTAGGATTTGCTGTTGTCTTGTGAGAAAATGTGAGTAGGCAATCATAGTGAACCAAAGAACCTCAGCCAATAATCTGCCATGATGTGGTGGAATTTATGAATGCTCGGACAAACCTTCCATTGAGCCAAATACAATGATTAACGGTGCAACGTGTCCATTCTTGTATAACACATTTGTATATAACAAAAGGACTAAGATCCAGAATCAGGGATCACAATAAATCCCCAGAAAGAGAGATATTGCGAGCACAATTTCCAGCACCTTCTGTCTCTCTTTATGAGGGTGAATCGAAGGGTAGCATGGTGGGTGCATGCCTGACTGTGCACGTTACTTAATGGATTGTCCAGGCAGATATTCATGAAAGCCGTCCAACTGTCTGCAAAACATTTAGGGCACTCAGAAGTTGTGACAGGCCAGTCCTCAAAAATTTGGCACGTGCATGTTACACAATGTAATGTCTAGTTGAATAATCAAGTCAGTCGTTCGACTGACTACAAAAAAAATGAGGGCCTTCCTAAGTTGTTCCAGGCATGATGAAATTGAAGGCATAGGCTCCCCCTCCAGAATTAGAATTGGAAGATTGTTGAATGAAGTTCCTTTCCAAAAGATCTGAGCTGAAAGCCAAGGTATTAACAGCATGTATGTTCCAGACTGATATGATCTTCTTAGTTGGTGATATATTAAGGTTGCACATTGATGCTAAATGATCAGAAATTACACTTACTACGGCAGAATCCAAAGACCAGCAATCATCTAATTCTCTTGTAACAAACAAACCCAATACATGTATGTTTCCAAGATCTTGTGATGGTTGACAACATGCTGCTTGAGCCCATATGCTGTGGGGAGGTAGTTTAATGTTTGTGTTTGTTGAGACTAAATCTGTGTATATTGAAGTTACCATTAAAGACAAAGAAACCCGTTGTGAAGAGGTTCTTATCAAGAAGTTTTGAAAATTCATCAAAGAAATCACTGAGATGACCAAAACCTTGTGGGTTGCAGATAACAGCAATTTGGATAGTTGACGAGTCCGTTCATATTCAGTCAGATCCCAGGGATATCCAGGTCATTATCCAGTACAAACTCAATTAATAGCACTAAATCTATCTCTTACTGATCTGGCATTCAACATCACAAATGTCACTCTTCTGTTGCCATTTAGGCTTTGTTCTACAAGCCCAACTCCCTTTTTGTAGGGCGAACTATTTGAGTGGATGGACATGTCCATATTAAATTTAAATGAGCAATGCAAACATGAGCAGGAAAGCAACTCATTTTCTAACCATGTTAACATGATGTTGTTCTAAACTTGTATTGTTGACATAAATTATGACTCATATGAAAAAATATAACTAACAAGGATCTATGTACATGTATGAGTTTTACAAAACACAAATTGGATGCCTTTAATTCATACATGTACCATGTTGCAGAATATAGTTACTCAGGGAAATTGGGACTGTTCTATTTCACTCGATTTTGTCTCTTTACAGAACAGTCCCGATTTTACATCATGATTACATTTTGCTATCCTACTCATATGCACCCAATATTTGTATGTTATGCATAACACCAACATTTTAAACGCAGGTTGTTATTGCATTTTTCAATAATACCTTGCTTGAGTTGATTAAACTACACCATTATATGATACAAACCTCCATGCTGCAAAACCCAGAAAAGACTAAACTCCTCAGGAACATTTTCCACTGCAAATTTTTTAAGTAGCAAGCTGATGACTTCAGAGGTTGTCTGTCTGCTTGAAACCCTCACATTAGAGATAGTTCCATACTTTGGTCTGAATACTGCTGTCTGGAAATAATCAGGTGTAATGACGCTATTTAGAATATTTATAAAGAGGGTTGTTGAATATAATCTGTTTAATCCACATTAACGGTTGAATTCAGTAATAACAAAACTTTTATTTGTTACAACTTTGTAATATTCAAAATTAATTGCAACAAAATCTTATTTTGTACATGTATATTCAAAGAAAATGAAATCTTGAAACACATTACATGTATGGTGCATATTTGTACAGTGTATGGTGAAAGAGAACTTAGTCCCTTACTTTGCTATTGTAGAGATGACCACTAAATGACATAGTTCTTCTCTGTAGATTACACTTGCGAGGCATTGTTACCGAAAGTCCCATTCTTCCAAAAGATTCATGCACTGTGTTTTCTTCATCCTCTTCCTCAGTGTCACCTTTCTCATTTCTTTTCATTTCCTGTTTATTCCAATAATCTACATAGGCATCTGAGTTACGTTCTCTTTCTGTGCTAGTGTCTGAACTATTCTGGGTACTTTCTTGGTCATCCTGGCTATCCTGATCATTGTCTGAGTTAGGTAACTCAGACAAACTATCTTGCTGTCTTGTCAGCGAGCGCCTGTTTTTGGCACCACTTCCCATAGCACTCATCAGCTTTTCATCAAGCCCACTGTCGTATCCAAGGCGTGTAGTCTTCCTTTTCCAACTCAATTCTTCTTTCTTCAGTCGTATCACCTTCTGAGTTCCCCAGTAAATCTTCAGCATGCCAAACAGAATTTTCACCCCGTTCTCCTACAAAGATCACACATTTCCAGTAAAAAGGAATCTCACAATATGAATCACAAATAGTCAATCATCAGTTTATACTCATCATTATTGTACATAAAACTCACAAGTTATTCTTGGGGTTCTTTCAACAGGTGCATAGTATGCTGCTTCAGGCGTCATTTTAGGATTTAGTCACACATGTACATGTATGTACATGTACTTTTGCATAAAACAAACAATTACAAGTACACAATATGAGTACATTTTATGGTTTTCTAATAATTAAACCTAATTGTCTCTTGTTTGTATGAACCAAAAAGCAATGGTCTTGGAAAATATTTCACTTTAAAATCATGTATGTTTTTTATGATTTTTGTAAAACATTCACAGATTACAAACTTATTGGCAGTGTGTGTTAATCCTGTAACATACCTGAACTATTTGAAGCTGTTGATTTAGTTTGCTGTCATTGAAGTACATATTGAAAGTTTTCAAATGAGATGCAAATGATGCACTGTAAAATACAAACAATATATAAAAAAAGATATACATTACAAATAGTAGGCGCTTGTAATCAATTAAGAAAATTAACAATTAAAAGTTTTGCAAAAACAGCTGTCATTATGACTATAACAAAGGTACAAATTATAAAAAGCTGCATCTCTGAATAGTGTATCAAAATTTTTGAAATTAAGTTCATATAATTTTGAAAACTAAAATAACTTGAAACTGGTGTTTATGGCCAGAAGGGATCTGGCTTGAAGGTCAAGCTAACAAAAAACACTGCATGACAACCATGATGAGTGTAGTCCCTTGGCCTGGTATTCTAGACATGGTACTGTAGGAATGCTCCAGGGGCTGGCTGCTCCATGAATACCATACCTACAAGTAAATCACCATTCGATCATGTACATGTACATGTACATGTAGTTCATATGTGGTTTCAGCCAGAGGGGACTGTACATGTTTTTTTAAAACTTGTTTTATCTGGCATTTCAAAATACATATTAAGTGAGCAATTTGGACAATGTTTGTTATTGACCTTCAAACCTTTTTTCCAAACTCTGACTCAATCTTTGTATGATGTACATGTAAGCAATACCATACAAAAAACGATCTACTGCGTACTGTACATTTGAATGTTCATTAATAAATTTGTGAAAACTTCCCATGAAGGATAGTATGGCAAATTCTTTGCTGTGAGACCAGATGTTTTATTTCAAAACTTTTCTTTGAAATCTTTTTGAATTATTGGATTGAATCTGAATAACCAATGTGAAACCAAATGTGAAACCAAATTAACCAGTTGTTTTACCAAATATTGTATCTATAAACACTGTTATGTACATTGTACAAGTTTACAAAGTGTTTTTAGAGGGTGGCTCTCAGGTGCATTAAAATATTGAGTTTTTATATTTTTCCAATAGATGGAGTACATAGGAAATGAAACAAATTATTACAAGTCTCTAAACGCACACTAAAACATGGTAAACACTATTTCAGTATTTTCTCCAAAACACTCTCAGCAAAAATCTGAAAAGCGTGAGGTCAAGCAAACCATGTGATACAGGACTTGTGACATCAGTGGTGAATAGTTGATTTGGACCTGTCTACTGCATCCACTTGTACAGTGTTAATCAACATGCAACCCTGACCTTCAGCATTTCAAATCAACACAGTTAGTAAATGTGACTCTTTAAATGACTATCCAACAGGCACATAATCAGCAAGGCAATTTCAACCACATTTTACTTTCTTCATGCCTTGATTCAGTCTTCATGCCTTGATTTTACAAAATAACAAAAATATGTGTTGAGTCAGTAAACCCTATGCACCCCCCCTCCTTAAGCATGTACATGCATGTACTCCACTGCACTGAGAATTTAATACTATACTTGTTTGCCAATGTCAAGGTCTGATATACACTAGCAGTTTGTATTTTTAAAATAAACTACATAAACGCTAAATGCACAAACTATCCTCTTTCTAAGTGTGACGTAATTTCACTGTAAGCCCACTTCAAACAAACTGGCTCCATTGGTTACCAGAAGCCCTTAGGAATTGCTTTGATTTTCTGTGATGTTTTATGCAAGAAAAGTTTAGTAATTTGACTTGGCTTTTCCATACAATCTTCATTGACTAAAATCTTCTCCAACCTAAAAGTTCCTTTCAAAAAAGAAAATGCTTTTGATTGAATCAATTGAGTGATTTTTTGTACAATTACACACAAACATACGTACTGTAATTTCCTGCAGATAAGGCGCTCGGCGCATAAGGTGCTGAACCTCAAATTAGCAAAATAATATTCAAGGGTTAGCAGATAAGGCACCCCGCCGCATAAGGCGCAACATATCTTCTACAGAACACACGTACGCAAAGTCTCATACCGCTTGAACATCAACACATACATGTACAGGGGTCATTGTGATGGTATAAGCACACTTACTGTACCATGCGCAAAGGGACCGTAATTTTATAGTCACGAAGACGAGTAAAACATCACTGTTATTTTTTCATTATTATTTTGTCCATGATCGTTTTAAAGTTTTTTTCTAAAACCATAGCTTTACAGTTTTTCGTTTAACACAACGAGCACACGCAGAGAAATGTTCTCCCAACGTTTCCCAATCAAATTGGCTGCTAGTCTTTGTTACTCTCTTTTTTAACTCAACAATACATGCAAGAACCAACGAATGCTAGAGGGCGCTTTCTTAATAATGCTTTCCGATTAGGAACGTACGCCCTCTGTTAGCAAAATTCACGATAACAACACATACAAAAACGACTTGTTTTATAAAGACTAGTACATGTACCTGTCATGTGATATAGCAGTGTACTGTGTGCAGCATCGATCGTCGTCGCGACGTCATTGTTATTATTGTGGGCAGCAGTATGGCCAGTAACTTCGTTCTTCAGTAAGTTTCGTCAAAAAATGTTAACGGTGTAGGTTTTATTTTAAGAAAAATGTGACATGCAGAATTACCCTGGACGAAAAAACGGAACTATTTTGCAGTATAAATGTAAGATTTCACATTGTAATCAACACAATGAAGTCAATCGAAATCAGATAAGGCGCATCGCGCAGTGACTTTTTTTTACCTTTGATAGTCAGATAAGACGCGTCTTATCTGCAGGAAATTATGGTACATGTACATGTATGTATTCCAGATTTGTAGTAGAACATTTACAATACATGTAGGAAGTAGCGAAAACTTTGGGCATACAACAGATCAAATGCATGTCATGCAATGACTTACAATGTACATGGTACCAAAAGGATTGCAGAAACAGATTTATGAGCATGTAAAATTAACCACCCCAAATCCTTTTCCAGGTACAAGTAACTTTCACTTGGCTCTGCAAGATGAGCATTATTTCTAATGATGGGTGCTCTTTTTGAGAAACTCACCATGAAACAATTCAAAGCATATGTTTCATGATTGCATGTTTGTCAAAACTTTCTGGACGAATTTAGAGAACTAGTGGGAGAAAATTCGTCATAATGCCTTTCAATTGGAGTATAAAACTATTAATTTTTGTATGATGTACCTAATTCTGAGGTATTGTTGGAAAATGTACATGTATGTATTTTTGGCCAAGAAAACAATCTATAACTGTAGACTCAAAAATAAGAAGCCTAATTTGACCTCCTTTTTGAAATTAGTTACGTTACACTACACATTGGAGAAAAAAAATACAGTGGACAACATTAACATGTACAAATTTGATTTTGATTTTTTTTAATGAGATGTCAGAACTGTCCCCTTTTGTTTATCCCTGGTATGTCATGTAC
This sequence comes from Leptasterias polaris, assembly GCA_037783415.1. Lineage (NCBI taxonomy): Eukaryota > Metazoa > Echinodermata > Asteroidea > Forcipulatida > Asteriidae > Leptasterias > Leptasterias polaris. The sequence goes on from JAZGTN010000123.1 coordinate 5,721,684, forward strand.
TATGCATGTTTTATTGTATTGTGTAAACTCGAGCTAGCAAAAAGAAACATGATGATATACTGGGTAAATACCTTTGTACTATTGTCTTGTACATTCTATCTCTATGCTCCTCTACGTCCTGGGAATCCATGCTGAGAAGTCTCTCTTTATCATGTGTAACATAAGAATCAACACATCTCATCCAACTGCCATGCAACTGCACAAAAAGAAATAGTGTATTATAATGCTTCGTTATTTTTGTAAACTTTGAACATGATTTGCATTACATGTACTTCATAGTACATCATGTAGTTTGATGTACAATGTCAATGGTAACATGTCAATAAACATGTCAATGGTGTGGCCATCTATTTACATGGTTTTGGGTTTACGTTAACACCATGTGTGTCACACTGATCTCAAAGAAGGGTAATTTAGTGACAATACATATCGAATGAACTCAAATAAGTATACAAAAAAATTTACACAATTCTTTACTAGAAATTAACAAAATTCTTTAATTATAAAGGGAAGTAATATATGTAAATTACAAAATATGGTTTGCGGAAAGAGTTCTTCTTTCAAGCCTTGGTTTAGTTTATAAAATGCTAATTATTATTTTCTTCCAGGAAATAATCTTCTTCAGGATTCTTTCAAAACCAAGAAAGAATGGAGATTAATCAAAATTACAAATCAGCAAAACTAATGTCGTTTCCAAATTAAATTAAATTACGACACAAATTCTATTAGAGAGAGTCACACAGTGGGCCAGTTCAAGGTCAAACTGCGCCAAAATAGGCAAAAAGTGAGTTTCAAAAATCAATACTCCTGTTTATTTTATGTTCCCAATGGTCCAGAGGTATTTTATATAAAGGAAGTACATGTAATGGAAAAAATCACTTAAAAATATGGGTTATACCCTTGTTTATGTAACTTGTTAGGCTTTTTCAAATAGTAAACTAAAATCTAAATGGTTATTAATTTAATTTTCTTAAAATATAGACTGTAAACAACTTTCGAGACGGTTTTCATGGCGATACCTTAAGTAATATGTTCTGCTCAGAACAGCAAGTTAAAATACATGCTACATGTACATGTAAGTGTAGCGATTTTTTTTGACTAAAGAAGGGTATTACCCGTATTTTAAAGTGATTTTTTCATTTATTCTTTCATATAATATACATTGTACCTCTGGACCATTGGGAACATAAAATAAACAGGAGTATTGAATTTTGAAACAATCACTTTTTGCCTACATATTTTGGCGCAGTTTGACCTTGAACTGGCCCACTGTGCGACGTGGCGACTTCCCACTACTTCAAATATGTATCTCTTGGACTGACTTCCATTAGTTATATACATACATGTACGACACAATAAATCATTAGTTTAAAACCGTGTTTCTGGCTAGCTGCTCTTTGGGACACTCTGGCTCGGTTTGTTCCCTGCTTTAGCGACTCAACACTCTATGCACGGCAATTCCTTGGCTTCAGCCCCTCTAGTCAGCCAGGGGAGAACTCGGGCTCAGACGGACATCTATAGTAAAACAGTTAACCAAGAAACGTCCAAATATCTTGCCAATAAGCACACTATTTTAAACGCAATGCATCAACTAAAAACACTTAATACACTTTGAAATGATTTTGCTTTAAACTTCAGGAGTATAATTATCCTTTGAAACTTCGTGAAAACTTCTTTAAACGGAAAACTTTGTTTGCTCAAAACATCACTCTTTGTTGAGTATTAAATTTAGAAAATGAGTACATGTACTCTTCACTTAGTTTTACATTTCAATCAATTCAATTCAACAATATTTATCCACGTTAAGTATTTAAATCTTACTCACGATATTTCTCCTTCTTGGAGGGCTTGGTTCCAGGCTGTGGGCGCCGGTGGAAATCGGTCACTTGTGGGGTTTCTAAAACAATGCGCCGTGGACTTTTCTGTCGCACGGAGTCTCTATAAACGGTGGAGTCTGCACCGAACCTGCGAGGGCTGGACTCACTCGCCGGATGGTTACGTACTGACCCACTTTCTCTCACTCACTCTCCCCACTCAGTTGCGACCCTGCTCGGACGAAATCATGTTGGATACTACCTCACTTTTTACTCTTGCCATATGCACAGAACATTCCCTCAATTGCCACACCTACATTCCAACATACCATGTTTAGCTTGTGACCAGTAACAATAGCCAACACCAAAATAAATATTATGACCAAATAAGGAATACTACAAACCTCGACCCCAGAACAATAAATGAACCTTTACTATATACACGTCAATCAAAACAACTTAAGACGGACTGGGCTGCTTGACCAACTTTCCGTGAACTGAAAAGACTAAGGAATTTAGAGCGCTGATCCTTTCTATGAGCGGGCAACAATAACTGAAAAATTAAAAAAACGCAGTAGAAAAATGTAAATACTTTGACAATGTGTAACATGGTAACAGAGTTTAGATCTGAGAAGAAGTTGTCAGTCTCCTGATGATGACTAGAGCAGGTTAATGTAGCTTTTCTCTTTACATGTAGCTGTTCCGACATTTCAGTCGGAACAGCTTTTGAAATCGTCCAGATTTTTATTCTTTTTATTATTATTCTTTCTTTCCCTAAAATCGTATTGACTTAACCTGTGTCTCTTTCAGATGCCATTTGTCTTTCTTAAAATAATCAAAAGTAGATAAATCATATACCATATTAAAGCTTAGGCCCCGACTTAAATTTTAGATGTAATTAAATTAAAATTCTTAATTAATTATTCACATGAGAGCCGCGTGAATATTTAATTAGCCAATCTTGTTACCACCATATCTCTAGAAGTAAACATCTGATCCTCAAACTTTTTTCAGTTATGGACTTGTCTTGTATTGTAGATGTCAATTCCGGTCTAACATTTTTCGTCACGTCATCATGACGTCATTTGTAGGCGTTTTTTCTTTTCGTGTACAAACAAATCGTTTTAGAAACGTTTAGGTGGTTCAAAACACAAACCGTGGCTACAACGCTGTGCTTATTTGATTAGGTCCAGTCACCTACAATTGATCAGTTAGCCTGGACTATGGTTCGCGAATTGTGAAAGCCTGTCAAGAATGGGACTTATCTCGGTTCGCCGAGAAGTAATCCTTAAATATTATTGACAAACAATCTTAATTAATTATTCACGTGACAGCGGTATGAATATTTAATTAGCCAAACTTGTTTCTGTCATACATGTATCTCAAGAAGTTTACATCCGATTTTCAAACTTTTTTCAGTTATAGACTCCTTGGGCATTGGAGATTAGCCTTGGGTAACCGTGACCTATTGTTGACCCTTACTTCCAGGTCAACCGGAAGTGGGACCATATCTCAAGAACTACACAACCGATTTTCAAACTTTTTTCGGTTATAGACTCCTTTGGCAATTGAGATTAACAATGGGTAACCGTGACCCCATGTTGACCTTTACTTCCGGATCAACCGGAAGTGGGACCATATCTTAAGCGCTATACACCCGATTTTCAAACTTTTTTCAGTTATAGACTCCTTGGGCATTGGAGATTAGCCTTGGGTTACGTGACCCTAGGTTGACCTTGTATCTCAAGAACTACACAACCGATTTTCAATTTCTTTTCAGTTATAGACCCTTTGAGTTTTGAAGGTTGAACTTGGGTTACCGCGACCCCATGTTGACCTTAACTTCCGGGTCAACCGGAAGTGGAACCATCTCTCAAGAACTACACAACCGATTTTCAATTTCTTTTCAGTTATAGACCCCTTGAGCATTGAAGATTGAACTCGGGTTCAATCAAAGTACAACAAACGGAACAGCTCTGTGATTGTTAGTTACATGTACAATCACTGATCTCTAGTTATTATTATTTCATTTTATCACAGCCTACAAAAGAAAGATCACATTTTCTTTTGTGCCGGTAACTCCTTGAGTCGGACTACGTCCCGTAGCCTTAGATCTCAAGGGTCTTTCTCAGGATTCTCGCTGTTCCCAAAAGTGCTGCCTTCTGTAACAGATCTACCCTCACAGTTGTACCTATTTCATCTAGATGTTTCCCCAGTGCTTTCGGAATGGTGCCAAGTGTTCCAACGACCACAGGGACTACTTTCACTTTCACCTGCCAAATCTTACGAAGTTCCCTGGCCAGGTCTTGGTACTTTTGGATCTTGTCTAACTCCTTCGAAGTTACCCTTATGTCACCTGGCACTGCTATGTCAATGAGATGACACATCTTCGTCGTCTTATCTAAGACTACAACATCCGGACGCCTATGTTCTATAACATGATCAGTCTGAATGTTAAAGTCCCAGAGGATCTTGACCTGGTCGGTCTCTATAACTTTCTCCGGGACATGGTCGTACCATTTCGCAGTGACATGGACATCATACTTCTTACACAGATCCCAGTGGATCACCTTGGCCAACTTGTCATGTCTTCCTTTGTACTCCGTCTGGACCATCTTACTACATTCGCTGACAATATGAAATACAGTCTCCTCAGCCTTATTACACATTCTACACATAGGAGAGACGTTTGCTTTCATTACATTTGTCCTTAGCGATTGGTCTTGCGCCGCAGTAATCAAGCCCTCGGTTTCCTTCTTCAGCTCTCCGCTCCTTAACCAATTCCAGGACTTGGCGCTCGCCACTTCTTCAGTGCATCTCAAGAATCGGCCATGAAGTGGTTTATTCCTCCAATCCTGTTGCCTTTCCTCTTTCATTACCCTTTTGTACTCCTTTGGCCTAACTTCGTCTGTCCTCGTATATATTTGCGCAGCTTTCAACAACCTCTCCTCAGACCTCCCGACATGACACTGCAAACTCCTGCGTTCGATGTTAACGCTGTCCGCCACGCTCAGCAATCCCCTTCCGCCCTCTGACCTCGGAAGATAGAGTCTACTAACATTTGACCGCGGATGAAGCATGCCATGCATGGTCATGAGTTTTCTTGTCCTCCTATCAGCGACATCTAGATCTTGTTTAGTCCACTCGATAATACCCCCACTGTACCTCATCAAAGACACGGCCCAGGTGTTAATCGCCTTTATCATGTTACCCCCGTTCAGTTTAGACTTCAAACATTTCTTTACCCGTCTGATGTATTCTGCCTTCAGCCTTACCTTTGACTCCTCGTGAAGGACATGGTCTGATTCAAGTACACCAAGATACCGATAACTCTCCTCCTCACCCAAAGCCCTCATCTGTGCACCATCTGGCAGAGCGATGCCATCGGAATGTACCCTCTTTCCCCTCTTCATGGTCATTGAAGCACATTTCTCCAGACCGAACTGCATCCCGATGTCATCGCTGAAAATTCTGACGGTCTGCACCAAGGAATCTATCTCTGCCTCATTCTTTGCAAACAACTTCAAATCGTCCATAAAAAGCAGATGGTTGATCTTACATCCGTCCTTCTTCAGTACATAACCTGCACTCACCTTCCTCAGAATCATCGACAGTGCCATCAGTGCAAGGACAAACAGCAACGGAGACAGAGAGTCACCTTGGAAAATACCTCTTCTTATCCATACCTTGCCCAGACCTTCGTTGTTGGCTGTCAGATTTGTCCGCCACGTCTTCATGCTCTCACCTAGAAGACATTTTACTGCATCAGCCACTCCAACCATATCCAGACATTCCATTATCCATGTGTGCGATACCATGTCATACGCCTTCTTGTAGTCGATCCACGCCATTGCCAAATTAGTCTTTCTGCTCCTGCAGTCCTTCAGTACAGCCTTATCGATGATAAGTTGATCCTTCGTACCTCTGGACCGCTTCTTGCAGCCTTTCTGCTCCTCCGGAAACAACTGCTGGTCATCCATATGGCGATAGAGGTCTTCTGCAATTATACTGGTCAAGAGTTTATACATGACAGGTAAGCACGTAATTGGTCTATAATTACTGGCAATGTTACCTTTCTTGACATCCTTCATGATCAAAACCGTTTTTGCCTCAGTCATCCAAGATGGGACCTTACCCTGTACTAGACAGTCTTGCAATTGTAGGGCCATTCGCTCATGCAAACTACCGAAGTTCTTCAACCAGTACCCATGCACATGGTCCGGACCCGGGGCTTTCCAATTTGGTACTTTCTTTACCTGTCTCTTTATCTTGTCCACGTCAATCTGGAACCCTTCTTGCTGTTGTACCCCTGTCAATTCATCTTTCACATCCGCGAGTCATTCCGCTTGTCGGTTGTGCTGTACTGGTTGGTCCCAAATTCCACCCCAGAAAGTTTTGGCCTCAGTTGGTCTTGGGCCTGCCTGCGTGCTGTCAGCCTTTCCATCCAATTCCTTAAACAACTGACGCTGATTGGTGTTAAACAACCTATTCTGGTGAAATTGCCTTACCCTGTCGTCATACCTCTTCACTTTTGCAGCCTTAGCCTTAACTCTTTGCTTAATCTCCTCTATTACAACACTTACCCCCTTACGTTTGATATTGTACTTTGTCATGATTGTATTCCTCTAGTCTGAATCTTTCAATAAACCCTTGTTCATTTGTTCTATTCTACAGAGATCTTTTCGCAAGTCTTTAATTTGACCCTCCAGCCGACGTTTCCACCATGGTGTACTGTTGTCTTGTTTTGATTGTGACGCCTTCACCCCTAACATTTCCCCTACTACAACTGCCCCTGCAAAAATAAGACAGTTAGTTTCCGATATATTATCCGTACTTACCGATCCCAGGACATTACTTACCAAGGCTGACATTTCTGTCAGCCTTTTCCTTGGGACCCAGCGCAAAGCTGGGGTACTCCACCCGTTTGACCTTTTCGCTTCTTCCATCACCTCTTTAAAGGGCCTATGCAATACTTATTTTTCACAATTTAGAAATTTATTTTTTGTAGTTTATTTTTACTTTCTGTATACAATTTAAAAAATAAAAAATTTGTGTGAGTAGTGTAAAATGTTTAAAATTTGCAATAATTATTTTTATTAATTAAATTCCTTATTTTTTACGCCGCGCGGGGGCGCTGTTCGTGACGTAGACTGCGGAGAGTTCATAAGCAATTCAGAATGGTCTGGTACCAAGAATATGTTGCGGGTACCATGCTAATGTGGCAGCTGATGCATGCGCTACGTGTACATGCACACACGGATCGCGGAAATTCCTACAGTACACACAACGCATTGTACATTAACAATCACTACGACGGACGTGATATAAAAAGACGAACATGGCCGAATCTTCATCATTTTCAGCAGTAGATGAAGAATTTTCGGGGACCAATTCTTCGGATTTAAGTAGTGAGGCTGACAGTGATTATGAAAGAAATGAGGAGCTAGGGGTTCGGCCATACATGTACGAGCCAGAGAGAGGCGACGACGATGTCTCAAAATGCACGGAACAGATGACCGAGTGCTCGGTTGGCCCTGACCACTTTGCCCGAGTCAGCTTGACTTTCGCTGTCCAAATTCTTCGAAATTTTGGGTCAGAGGGAAAACGATGGAGACTGAAACCATCCTTAGTGGTGTTGCTGCAACCAGCAACAACACAGGTCGGTGGCATTCTGAATAAATGCCCCATTTTTTTGATGAAGCAGCGACAAACTGAAGAAACTTTTAGAAACTTCACACGGTACAGTATGCGTGTGACGCACAACACGTAGAACCAGGAAGTGAGCCGATCTCCCTAGTCTACGTCACACATTCTTATGATAATGAGGGAATGGGCGGGGCGTGCTGGGCACCCCTAAAATATTTTTTTATTTTTTTAATGGCATAAACGCGGTGAAACCAAAGTTTAATGGGTAAATATTTGTTCAGGTAGGATCACTTTATGACTTTAACTAATAAAAAAATGCATTGCATAGGCCCTTTAAGCCTTGCCTTAATCTGCACCTCTTCCTCCGTAAACTCTATGCCCTCCTCCTCCTTCTCTAGTTATTATTATTATTATTATTATTATTATTATTATTATTTCATTTTATCACAGCATACAACAGAAATACCAAATTTTCTTTTGTGCTGGTAACTCCTCGAGCCCGTCTATGCCCAGTAGCCTTGGATCTCAAGGGTCTTTCTTAGGATCCGTGCTGTTCCCAAAAGCGGTGCCTTCTTCTGTAACAGATCTACCCTTACAGTTGTCTTTATTTCATCTAGATTTTTCACCAGTGCTTTCGGAATGATGCCAAGTGCTCCAACCACCACAGGGACTACCTTCATTTTCATCTGCCAAATCTTACTAAGTTCACTGGCAATGTCTTGGTACATGTACATGTACTTTTGGATCTTTTCTACCTCCTTCGAAGCTACCCTAATGTCACCTGGCACTGCTATATGAGATAACACATCTTCTTTGCCTTATCTACAGTAGGACTACAACATCCAGACGTCTCTATTCTATAACACGATCAGTCTGAATGAGAAAGTCTCAGAATGAAATATTGGGCCTTTTCATTTTTTAAAACATTCCTAGAGGTTCTGGAGCCAGCCCCAATCCCATTGCTGTTACAAATTCCCAATACACATTATAGTACATGTGTATCTGCCCCTTTACCAAACCCTGGATCAACCTTGGAAATAAACAAAAATGATAGCTTCATAAATACGTTATTTCACTCTGGTAATGTCATCATTGTTATTGAAAAGCCCATGAACAAAATTGACACTTCATATATTGAAACCATGTCCAAATTCTCTTTCAACAGATCTGAAATTACGACTTTTGAATAATATTGTTCGCTTCAACTTCCGGTTTGAACAGGAAGACAGGGTCAAATTGAGGTCAAACCTTTATCTGTTCAATACATACATGTAGTTGTTCAGTTTCCAAGACTTTTCAGATGATTGATTAAAACCATCTATTGTGATAGATCATAATGTCACTAATTATTTTATTAGGTGTTCGTGCAATATGAGCACGAACACCTCTTGTTAGGTGTTCGTGCAATACATGTATGAGCACGAACACCTCTTGTTATTGTTCTGGTTTTTCTTTTTCTTCTCCATCTTCTTCCGTAGAACTCTTCTCTGCAACATAACTCAACATTGAAACAGGGTTCTGCCCAGGATTTGTTTAGTGCCGGAAATTCAGGTGTCATCAGGTGTCGAATTACAAGCTTTTTAAAGTTGAAAAATTACCATTTGCTTTTTGCTGTATCTCAACGAATATGAAAGCTATGATACTTTGGCATCTGATAGACCAAGACTAGGGCAACATTTGAAAAGTTAACGCCAAAATTGTACGACCTTAACTTCCGGGTCGTTACCCTAGGTCGAAGTTCACCTTCGTTTTTTCCTTCAAAAAACAACTTTCGAGCTTATCTTCGGAATAACTCAAGATTGAGATTGAATTGAACATTGAAACTCATCAGATAGTTGAACCTCAATATCAAGACGACACAAACTTAATGACGTCATGATGACGTCATCGGGCATTTAATTATAATAAATCAAAGTTTAATATTTGTAAAAATCATAACTCAAGAACCATTTATTTGATTTTTACAATCTACACATCATCGGATAGGTCGTTAAAAGTTTGACAAACGCTACACAGAACCCGTACAATTACATTTGACCTTACTTCCGGTTCAAATCGGGAGTTGAAAATTTCATAATATCTTATAGTATTCATGTCTTTTAAACTACTGATCATTTCGGCATAATTTTTGTATCAGATTGTAGAAAGTTTATCCTGCTCAAACTTTTGCACAAACATGACAACATTTTGACCTTTAAAACATCTGGTCAAAACCGGACAATGCAGTGCACTTACCCATTTCGTACCCCCCCCCCCCCAACTTCAATTGCCAAAGCATTATTTGTACACAGCGTTGAAACTGATGCAAGCTACAGTACACGCGCTGACTGTGTTGCACTGTCGTCTTTGTTTGTTTGTTGAACTGGCGGGAAACAAATTTCTCAACAGCGCCCTCTTTCGTTGGATATTTATTAAATAGCGCTGATAAATAAAATCGTTTTTGGGGCTTATCTACGGAATAACTCAAGATTACCGAAATTGAATTGAACATTGAAACTTATAAGATAGTTGAACCTCAGTATCAAGATGACACAAACTAAATGACGTCATGATGACGTCATCGGGTATTGAATTAAAATAAATCAAAGTTTAATATTTGTAAAAAACATAACTTATGAACTATTTATTTGATTTTTACATTCTACACATCATCGGATAGGTAATTTAAAGTTCGACAAATGCTACACAAAAATTGACCCCATTTGACCTTGACTTCCCGTTCAAACAGGAAGATGAGATTTTAAATTTGAAAAAATCATAACTTCTGAACAACACATTGGATTTTTTCAATCTATACATCATCTAAAAGGTCGTCATAAACTAATCACGCGCTACACAAAATGTGACCCTATTTGAACTTGACCTGATGTTTAATTTTTGAAAAATTCTTAACTCCTGAACCAGGCATTGAATTGATAAGGTATAATGTCGTTACCTTTTCATTTAATCACTCTCCACGAACACCTTGTTTTTGTCACATGACAAAAACTGAATACTCTACATTAGTTATCTGTAATTTTTTAATTTTTTTTCTTATTTTTTTTCTTCTTCACAGAACTTGGGTAAGTACTGAGTATGACAGTGCTTAACAGTAACACACATCAGTGTAAGGGTAAAAACCAAATTATATTCTTTATCCCCGATGCAAAAAAAAATATAAAAATCGATGCAGTACCCGCTGCTAAGGATTCGAACTGCCTCTAGCCATCAGGCTAGCTCAGTGGTCTAGTGGTAAGACATCTGCTCTAGCAATGCAAAGATCGTGGGTTCAAATCCCACCCAAGTGATTTGCCTGTGGATTTATTTTCACAGAACTCGGGTATATGTAATTACTGAATATACAGTGCTTAACACACATCGGTGGGTAAAAACCAAATTATAGTCACTATTCATGTTTTGTGGTCATGCTCCCTGAGTTTCGAATGCCTGTTGAGTTTCAAGGATCAAATCACATTTAATAATAATAATAATAGTGGCTTCTTATATAGCGCTCAGGTCTGTCACTCACTGACGCTCATGGCGCTTCAACATTATTACCCTTGGTCACTGGGCCATTTAATTTCATTCCTTTACAGGTAATTCATTTTTACATGATTTGAGGAAGAAGAGTTACGTAAACAGGGGTATACATGTACGTATTAAAATTAAAATGCATTATGTCAATTTGACTGTTACATACATTGGTCCTTCGACATACTGTAACACATACTTTTCTGATGGTGCTGAAAATGGCACCTTGTGACCATAAACAACAAATTAATGGTTAATATTTTTCAAACTTTAGGCCTACATGTATATTTAGCTTTTATACATGCACATGTAATGCTTATTATTATCAATGTGTATACATTTGTAATTTGATCAAGTTCAATTGAATACACTTTGAGTTTAAAAATGTAAACTGTGCCTGAATTCCCTTTCATATTACCCAAAGAGCTGAAATAAGGGAATTAAAATATATATTTTCACTTCAATTCCAGTTTGGACAGAAACTGGAAGTCAAGGTCAAAGTACATTGTATTTGACTCCCAAAATGACAGGCATGGCAGACAGAATCGTGTGTGACATTGGTGCAGGTGTCAATAGGCAGTGCCTGGGTCATACATGTAGCAGAAGCAAAAATGGCCATGGTTTTATGTAAAAATAATGCTAATTGTAGCATACTGTTGATTGTCAGGTCATGCATACATGTATGTACACATGATGGTTATAATTTATATAGCAATTAAGTTCTGTGCATTTCCATGGACACATCATTGTAGAGCAAGGATGGATGCATTGTCAGAGCGGTACATATTTTTTTAAATGTGAGCACAATTAACAATTAACAATTAAAAGCAAATTTGCGCCACTTGAAGACGAAGCTGCGCACACGTAAACTTTGTGTGAATTGTACATATGTACATGTACATGTGTACATGTATGTGAATTGTATGAATTGTAGGAGGTATCGCTAGCAAATCAACGGCACAATCCAAGAGACTTTTGAGAGGGTTTTGTTATTATCATAAGATGTGTAATACATGTAGTACTACATGCATGACATGTACTCTATATTTTGTGACAATGTTTTCATTATTACACTGTGTGTACTCTGAATGTCAAAGGCGTGCATGCCCATGGTGTTTTGTAAGAGGAAGGAAGGACTAACACTAACAAGACAATGAGTCAAGGAAGTCCTGATAGTTACTCACACTCACCTACGTACAACACAGTCAAATCAGTACAACCATGACCACAAGGCTTCATTCTGTAATCAAATAAACACAAACCCAAGTCATGTTTTATACAAGATTTATTTGAAAAAACTTGAGACCAATCTGAGAGGAAAAACAACTTTAAATGCTATCATTTGTTGAGAAGGTTTCAAACTTTCCTTAGTTATTACATGTACATTGTAGATTACATTGAAAAAAGAAATGCAAATAGTTAGAAAAAGTATATTTGGTTCTTGTGTTATTTTACAGTTTCTATATTATGTGTGTATAAAACAAAACAATTAAAACTGTCCTCTTTTTGTTTTGCCAATGCTCCCAAAATTTTCAACAAAGTTAAGTGTAAACTTGGACCTTCTACTGATAATCTGAAACTTCACATCTTCCACAAACTGTTCACGAAAAAAAACCCTCAAAATTCTAATATTCCTCACCCTGCAAATTTCTGCTGTCAAAAGAGATCGCATATCCATTCAAAAATGGCAAGGAGCCATCAGGGAAGTTCTGAGCCAATTGAAAAAGATTATTTGCAATAACTTTTTAATAGGTTACTAATTTCAACAGCCAAATAAGCACAGGAGGGAAGCTACATGTACATGTATGTACATTGTAAGAGGTAAGCGACTTTAGTTGGTTAAAACCGCTGACCTACATGTACCATACCTACTAGGAGATGCACTCCAATGTACATAAGCTACAATCCCGGCCATATCTCGTTGGGCCCCCGCACCACGGCCCCCGTGCCCCCTTTCAATGTTGGCTCTCATTGCGCGGTCTGCGCTCTCATCAACATTGAACGGGGGGACGGGGAGGGAATGTTTATTGCACGGGGGAAGTGTTTATTGTCACGTTGCAAATGGGTGGCCCAAGCATTTTGGCCGGGATTGTAGCTGCATGAATGAAAGGGATGGCAGTGTGGCTAGGTTCACCTTTGCCACACTAGTCCAGAAGAAACTTAAGTTAAGGTGCACCAACTTTGCGCAAAGATTTAAATTTTTGACTGAGTTCTTTTGTGCAAATTTGAATGTGCGAACGCTTAATTTGCGCAAGGTACTGATTAAGCCTGGGCGGATACTTTTTATTCTCGGATAGCTGTTGCTAACTGAAACCACGATTAAAGTTTTTTTTAAATCCGGATATCTGCGAGGGGCGCGGATACCAATAACTAAACTGGACAGTTCTCCAATAACAAGCGCGCAGTTAACACATTTTACACATTACAATTTCACAGTTCGGAAAACCATCAAAAGAGTCACTCGATAGTGATGCGGAACGCAGGCCACATTGCAATCATGCACAATGTCACCTAATGTACATACACAACGCACAACCCGTGCAACATGCAAGCAATCATATATCTTTCCAATTTACAGGCTTGCAGTCTTTGAAAATATTGAAAAACATTGAGATGATACATTGCATTGCGGTTTTTTGTCACTCTCTGTTTTTGGTTTTTGTTTTTTTGAGTCGTGCACATGTATCGTGTAGGCATTTGTACACAGGTACATGTACACAAATGAATGAGCATTCACTTGGTCGGATTTGGACCCTATAATACAGTCATTAAACAGTGTATGCACTTGATACATGTATGTTTGAAAAAGTGCTGTTGATCTGATAGAGACCTTTAACATACATGTACTGTACTCAGGGGTCTTGAGGGTTTGGACCCTGAGAACTTCTTCGATTTGCTGACTGTTTGGAACAGGGGCCATGAGCTGAAACTGCACAAGAGAAAGTCCAACCTTAACCTCAGGAAGTTCTGCCAGAACTTCCTTCATGTCCTTGAGGTTAAATTCCTGCAGTTCACTCTCTGGCTAAACCAGAACTTCTGGTTTAGCCAGAGAGTGGTAAAAACCTGCTTGAATATACTCCAAAGGGAGCAATAAGCTACCAATGTGGACACATTCAAGGGCCACAAAGACACATTTCTCAAGAACATAGGGCGGGGCTATATATGCAGTAGGGCCTAACCGGTCACTTCGGCAACTACATAAAGCAAACTCGGCATCTGGTGAACTCGGCACTAACCAACTTGGCACAAACAAACTCGGCACTAACCAACTTGGCACTAACAAACTCGGCACCTGGCAAACTCGGCACCAACAAACTCAGCACCTGGCAAACTCAGCAATGCACAAATACAAATTTGGCACCCAATCCAAAACGGCCCATTTGCTCTAAAAAATGTTAGGAATCTTACAATACCATGAAATCAGTGTCCCAACGTAAGTCTCTAGCCAATCATTAGCCTTCTTGAGTCATTTCTTTTGATTAACAGACACATTGTTTTCAAGGAGCCCCTGGGTCTTTTGGGAGAAGTTGGGTTTGCAACTTAGGGGTCTTAAGACGTTCAGCATCCGTCACCATTGAAGTGTGACTAACAAACGCAATTTAGCCAAAACGGCAGAGAGAGGCACCAACTTATATGCGGACTTTCATTAAAATGAAAATTTGCATCAAAGGTTTGCCGTGGAGCTAATTGCAAAAGAGAGGTTGAGATACATGTATTAATGCATATTGATGAATATTAAACAAAGGCTAATGTGTTAATTGCAACTTTGTGAAAAGTCTACTTACATTACATGTACATGTACATGTAGTACACAATGTAGTGTAGGCTTTGGATTTTGGCAAGGCTATTTGATATTATTTTAATTTAAGTGACAGCTGTCATCCTCATCGCTCAATGAAAAGTGCTGATTTTAACTACTTGATCATGATAGCCAACCAAAAAAAAGTTAGCTTTGGATGGCTAAAAAATGTAAAAATATATTATTTTATCATTCATAATTTATAAGAAATATGCCTCTTAATGAGATAAAGTAGACTTTGTCCTTTTCGGAAGCCTAGCATTTTTATACCCGACAAATATAATTTTTCTTTTATCATGGAAATTATGGATCTTGTTAAAATGAGTTTGCTCCCACAAATTTTCAGTGCCCCAGGTCCCCCACACACACACAAAAATGAATAATGAAGGGGAACAAAAATACGTGTTTTTATAATCTAATATAGTTCATGATCGCAATCGCTACCACTGCCACAAAATGCCAAGAATAAAGAAGATGGTGGCCCCCTGAGCGTCCTCTTCCAAAATAAAGGCATGGCCTCCTTCACTGACAAACCCATTCCCCTTACCCAAACACTTAACCCCCCTTCCACCGTGCCCCCCACCCCCCTTCCACCGTGCCCCCCACCCCCCTTCCACCGTGCCCCCCACCCCACTCCCCTCCTTAAATTGTTTGTGGTTTTTGTGGCGAAATAGTAATCCACCCTGGCAAAATAGTAATTCGCTCGGGCGAAATAGTCCGCCTGGGCGGAATAGCAATTTTTTACCAATAGTAATTCGCCCGGGCGGATTAGCAATTTTTTACCATGTCCTACATTGTAAATAAACTTCCTAACTTTAGGGGCTCTCCGTATAGAATGTCAAGCAAGGACCAGATTTTGACTGACGCGTGTATTGTTTCTGTTGTTTATACACCCCTTTGAGCTGGATGGATTTATGTACAAACTACAATGTAGACTGGGTCCTCATGCCTCGCCATAGTAATGACATTTACATAAACAGAGTACCAGTCTACTTGCAACATGTCGATGCCGAGCTGCGGAATCGCCTTGCCTATTCAAAGAACGAAAATTCCCAAATCACAAATCCGTTGTAAATTGGCTAGCTGGTTTTTAACCTGTTGGATCGTCCATTAAAGAGTCACATTTGCGGCCGTATTGATTGCAAATGGTGGAGCTTGGTGGTTTATATTGCATTAGCTTTGTACATTCATAGAGACAGGTCCAAACTAACTATCCGCCGATGACGTCACGAGTTCTTTTACGCGTGGTTTGTTTGACCTCGCATTTCAGATTTTGGGCTGGGAGTGTTTCGAGGAAAAGACATTTTTACCCTGTTTTAGCGTGAGGTAAGGGACTCATAATAATTTTTTCTATTTCTTGGGGACTCCATCTACATGTACATTGTATTGGAATATATGTAAAAACTAAATAATTCAGAGCATCATAGAATCGCTCTTTAAGCTACATGTGTATGGTAAGTGACATCTGGGGAAAAATCTAGGCATAAAAATGTGGTTTTCTGTTCGAAAAATGATCACCTCCTGAATGTACTCGGGCGTCGGGCCAATAAGTGGCAGGATCGAGTTCATTGTATTGGCACTATTTTTGGGGCTAGTGTCGAGATTGCTTGGTGCAAATTTTGTTAGTCAAAAATTGGCCGTTGCCGAGATTGCTTGGTGCAAATTTTGTTAGTCAAAAATTGGCCGTTGCCGAGTTTGTATCCCCCATTATTCGTGCACGGAATTCTTGAAATTGAATTTTGACTTGATTAACAGAATCAATACCAACTTTTAGCTTTATTTTTAATTGTCTGATGTCAAAGCCCACCTGAGAGAAGAATTTGAAGCCGTAGAACATCGTCGAAGCACAAAGAAGCTCGTCGTCTGCAAACGACCCAAAAAGTTTGAGTTGCGTTTCGCGTCACATAAAATCGCGCACTTGGGTTGGAATGTCACTACAGAGTCCCTATTGAACCGCCTTTCTACTTAACACTCAAGTCCATGCGGCAGGGAAGCTAGACTGTTGAAATTGCCAGAGATAATTATTTACGGGATGGGTGGTGGGGTAGGCGAGGGGTGAAATGGACATCTGCATTGTTGTCACCAAGTCAAAATAATAATTGCATGTTTCGTGTACATATACATACATTCCATGTATATTTGACTCCATTAATCAGCTACATTGTACATCCTCCACTGGATATGCAGGGAAGAGGCTTGAAATCGGATGAACAGAATTATAGGGCAATAGAAATGACCAATTAGCTGTTCCAGCAAGCGCAGCTTAGCTGGAACAGCTATTGTTTTCGTTAAAGTTTTTTTTCTATTTTTAGGTGTTCGTGCAATATGAGCACGAACACCTCTTGTTTTTGTTCTGTTTTTTTTCCTTTGTTTTTCTCCTTCTTCCACGGAACTCTTCTCAGCAACATAACTCAAGATTGAAACTGAATTGAACCTTGAAACTCATCAGACAATTGAACCTTGAAACTCATCAGACAATTGAACCTCAATATGAAGACAGCACAGCTGTCATGACGTCATGATGACGTCATCAGGTGTTGAATTACAAGGTTTTTAAAGTTGAAAAATGACCATTTGCTAATCTCTGTATCTCATTGAATTTGTAAGCTACAACTGTATGATACTCATAATTGGGCATATATTAGTTCAAGACTGGGGCAATATTTGAAAATTTAACACCAAATTTGTATGACCTTTTCATCTGGTCGTACCGGAAGGTCAAAGTTTGCCTTCAACTGTGTTTTTCTTTTAAAAAACGCATTGTCTGGCTTAAAAAAAATAGGATCGGTGACGTCACACAATTCAAAAGCGCCCTCTAGCGGCATGTTGAAAACAGTTCAAAACACACTTTTAAGAGATGTCTGTGGTAAATTTTTTGAGAATCTCTTCAAAACTGGTAAATATGATGACCTACATGTACATGCAGACAACATATTTGTCATGTCGTAGTTTGATGACGTCATCGTGTGTCACGTGGTAGGCCCTAAAGGTGCACTTTTTGAAGCCTGTATCTACAAAATTAAACAGCCGAATGAGTTGAAACTTGGTGTACTATTAGACATCGACCATGGCTTATATAAAAAGTTAAGTGACGTCATATTGGTCATAATGACATCATCAAATTATTTTTAATTTTTTTTATATAAAATCAAAGCTTAGTATTTGAAAAATTCATTACTCTTGAACCAGAAGTTGGATTTTTGTTATTTACATATCATCAGAAAGGTATTCAAAAACTTAATGGATGATACACAGACTGTGACCCCGTTTGACCTTGTCTTCCGGTTGAAAACGGAAGTTGAAGTTTAGTAACAGAAAACAACATAACTCATGGACCACATGTTCGATTTTTACAATCTACACATCATCGGACAGTGTTAAGAATTCGTATTTATAATGTTTACGCAACCTTATGTAAGTCCAAGTATGTTAACCGGTGGTCGCGATTCTCGTCTTGATGACCCATTGTCCCCGAGCGCATTTGCCAGAAGAACATTGGAATTCCACGAGTAATCGGTGGTTTAAAAGGACGGACCATGCTTGCGAGTCGGCAGAATCTAAGCTTTGGTTTCCAGAAACTGACGGGTGATAACTTTGACTGCCGGGTTAGCAGCCGTGAGGCGTGGCCCGGAGATCTCCTGCTGACCGTATGGAGTCCTCGCCGGTACCTACTGCCGTCTGCAGTGATGACACACCCGCGTTCTTGATGGTCAACTTTCTACCTCCCTCGCTTTGTCATCCGGTATACAGACGTTGATGTCGCCGCAGAGCACATCGCGGATTCGCCCACGACTGGACCAGCCACGGGACTTCAAACCCCAGCCTAGAATCTCAATGGAGGTATACCTCTCCCCTATTCACGCGTTCCGTTACCACCACCTTATTTTCATTGTATTTAATTATTCTCATTGTATTTAAATAATTCGATTTCCACTTATGCTTGTATATTTTTGAAGCGCTGAGTATGTATTTCATTAAATGTCTTATATTTTGTTGTTCTAAACGTTGACTCCCATTCACATTCATTCAAGTACGTTTTTTTCCCCTTTAAATTCTGTTAAGCTGTCCTTTCGATTTGTGGCTTCGTAACAGAAAATGGGGGCTTGTCCGGGAAAAAACCTACCGTTAGCAAGCTCAACTGATCGAAATATTTACATTTGTGGTTGTCCATAATAGATTTGTTTTCCTTTTTGGAAAGTGTCCGAAAATGGCGGACGCAAAAAAATCAAAAAGTCCGAAAATGGCGGACGCAAAAAAATCCAAATTGAGTTTCACATCTGCTGAAGAATTTTTAAGCAGATCTGATTTAAATGTCGAAATCATCGATGAACTAACCAAAGATCAGTTGTGTGCCGTGGCACATGCACTTGGAGTCAAGGTATTTGGAGGAGCAAAAAAGAGTTATTTAAACCGTACTGTTTGTCATGCCTTAGTACAAAATGGCTTAATTGAAAGTGATGTAAGCGTGACACAACCTATCGATCCAAAAGATCAAGCTGAAATCTTAAAATTACAATTGAAACTTAAAGAGTGTGACAAAGAACTAAGAGAAAAGGAAATGGCTCATGAGCTCAAATTAAAAGAGTTAGAATTAAAAGATTCAAAAGTTCAATCGTCAAATTCATCCAAGGCCAAACTAAGCTTTGATTTTGGAAAAAACATCAGACTTGTTCCAAAGTTTGATAGCAAGGAAGTTACTCGATATTTCACATCATTTGAAGATTTGGCAAAAAAGTTAGAGTGGCCAAAGAAATACTGGACCACATTACTTCATAGTGTGTTTGAAGGGAAAGCAAAGGAAGTGTACACTGCTTTGTCATCCGAACAAAGTGACGATTATGATGTGGTAAAACAAACTGTTTTGAAAGCATATGAGTTAGTCCCAGAAGCATATCGGCAAAAATTCTGAAAAATGAAACGAAGGGACACTGGGCAAACTTATGTCGAATTTGCACGGGAGAAGGCTGATGTGTTTGACCGTTGGCTTAGATCAAAGGAGGTAGAACAAAACTTTGATAAATTACGTGATTTGGTACTGATGGAAGAATTTAAGAGTTGCCTTCCAAGTGATTGTAGAACACATTTGGCAGACAAGGGGGTCAATAAGCTAGAGAAAGCTGCCAGAATGGCGGATGATTTTGAACTCATTCACAAGCAATCATTTGGCTCTGACAATAGACATAACACCAGTCGGTCCAGAACGACAAAACCATGGTTGAAAAAAGGCGACCAAACTGGTAAAAATGTTCAGTCTTTTGACTCTAAAACAGAGTTAGAACCTACAAAATGGAAAGAAAATCCAGCCGGTAATTCAGGAAAGTCCAATTGGCGAAAAAACCGGCCTGTTTGTAGTTTTTGTGGTAAAATTGGCCACACCTTTGAAAAGTGTTTCAAACGGAGAGATCAATTTGAAAAGCCCGTCGCTTTAATTGCCAGTCAATCTCATGGGGTACCCCAGGGCGAAATGATCTTTTCGAGATTCAATGATGAAAGTATTGACATTGTTGAAATTCCTCTTAGAGTTGCAACTGAGGTGGATAATCAATTGACAAAGCCAATGAACAATGGTTACGAAGCATTTATGTCTCATGGACGTGTTTCAGTAAATGGGAATGATGAGTCCCATGTTGTTAAGATTTTGAGGGATACAGGGGCTGCACAATCATTGTTGCTTAAAGATGTAGTACCCTCCTTGGGTGAATCTTGCAAAACCAGTGTTCTAATTAGAGGTGTTGAGGGTGGATTTTTAAAAATACCTCTCGAAACAATTCACCTAGAGTCAGATTTTATGGCAGGGCTAGTCACAGTTGGTATAGTACCCAGTTTGCCTATAGAGGGTGTAACGTTCTTACTTGGGAACAATATTGCAGGGACAAAGGTTCAAAGTAATCCTTGTGCACAGGTTACCGACGTCCCTCACAGTAGTGATGACACAGAGCGTTTATCAGAAAAATATCCGGGCATTTTTCCCGCTTGTGTCACAACACGTTCAATGGCTTGTGCCTCACAAAATGAGGACACAGTTGAAAATTCAACGCCAAATGACGATGAATGTTTCAAGCTGGCAGGAACATTCTTTCAAACTTTGAATGACAAAGTTTCCTGAGAGGAAGCAAGTAAGGATCCTAATCTCTCGGTCCCTCTTGTGTTAAACAAAAGTGCATTGATTAAGGCTCAGAAGTGTGACCCAGAGTTATGTAAGTTAGCTAATGATGCAGTTAATGTACAAGAGGCTGAAAAGGCCCCGGTGTGTTATTTTTGGTCCAAGTCAGGGGTGTTAATGCGCAAATGGCGCCCACCCGAGGTACCCGCTGATCAAGAATGGCGAGTTGTAACTCAGATTGTGGTACCAAAGTCGTATAGGGTTGAAATTCTGAAAATAGCCCACGAACCACCCACTTCAGGCCATTTGGGGGTTCGAAAAACGCAAGACCGCATCTTGTGTCATTTCTTTTGGCCAAAGTTATATCAAGATGTTGGTAATTTCTGTAGGACATGCCACACGTGTCAAGTTGTAGGCAAACCAAATCAAAAAATCAAAGTTGCACCACTTATTCCAATTCCTGTATGTGGACAACCATTTGACAAAGTCATAATTGACTGCGTGGGTCCCTTGCCAAAAACTAGATCTGGACACATATATATTTTGACAATTATGGATGCAAGTACTAGGTATCCCGAAGCAATTCCCTTGAGGAATATCACTGCCAAATCTGTGTCTGAGGCCCTAGTTACATTGTAAGTTTTTTACTAGAATGGGACTTCCAAAAGAAATTCAGCACGATCAAGGTTCCAATTTCATGAGTAAAGTGTTCGGTGAAGTAATGCAAACTTTGGGTATTGAGCAAATGGTTTCATCACCTTATCACCCTCAATCACAAGGTGCGATAGAGAGATATCATCAATCAAACCATGAAAACGATGATTAAAACATACTGTCATGATAACCAAGATGATTGGGACAAAGGTATCGATTTCTTGTTATTTGCCACAAGAGATTCGCAAAATGAATCCACTGGGTTTAGCCCATTTGAACTTGTGTTTGGTCATGAGATTAGAGGGCCGTTGAAATTGGTCAAAGAAAGATGGCTTGCTGAGCCACATGTAGAAACTAACCTGTTGGACTATGTGTGTAATTTCAAAGATCGCTTGTATAAAGCTTATGACATGGCTAAAACCAACTTAACTAGTTCACAAGAACGCATGAAATCATGGTATGATAAGAACGCTAGGGAACGATCATTCCAGGCGGGAGAAAAAGTTTTGGTTTTGCTTCCTGTGCAGGGTGAGCCCTTGAGGGCCAAGTTTAGCGGCCCGTACTGCATAGAGAAAAAACTAAACAGCGTAAATTACCTTATCAAAACTCCTGACCGTAGAAAATCTACGAGGGTTTGTCACGTGAATATGTTGAAAAAATATCACGAGAGAACTACTGAGGTAAAACCCGTAGTTGTGACATTCCCCTCCCTAGAAATCAGTGAGGACGAGTTTGAAAGTGACGAGAATGAGAATTATGGTGGAATAATTAGCCTTGAAACGGTCAGTTCAAAGAGTTCTGTCATGAGTCAAAATTCTGAGGTGTTAGAAAATTTAAGCATTAAACTTGGTCACTTGCCTGAGAAAGAACACAAAGAAATGGTTGATACTATCAAATCATATGTACAATTATTTAAAGATAAACCAGGTAGAACTTCACTGCTATTTCATGATGTTGATGTTGGTAGTGCCAGTCCGATCAAACAGCATCCATACCGTTTGAATCCAACTAAACTAGAACTTGTCCGAACAGAAGTAAGATACATGTTAGAGAATGAAATCATTTCTCCTGCCAAGCAAAGCCCATGGAGTTCACCAATTTTGTTAGTTCTAAAAGAAGATGGGTCACAGCGATTTTGCATCGATTATAGAAAAGTGAACTCCGTTACCAAAACTGATTCATATCCTATTCCACGGTTGGATGACTGCATTGATCGCATTGGGCATGCAAAGTATGTAAGCAAGTATGACCTTTTAAAAGGCTATTGGCAAGTGCCATTAACAGAAAGAGCTAAGGAAATCTCTGCTTTTGCAACTCCAGATGGCCTATATGAATGTAATGTTATGCCATTTGGCATGAAAAATGCTCCTGGTACATTTACAAGAATGATGAATCAAATTACATCAGATTTAGACGGGTGTGGAGCATATATATAGATGATGTTATAATTTATTCAGAAACATGGACTGATCATGTCATTCGAACAAAAGCGTTGTTTGATAAATTATCTGATGCTAATCTACATTAACTATCAATTTGAAGAAAAGCGAAATTGGTCAAGCTAGCGTGACTTATCTTGGTCATCAGGTTGGTCAGAGCAAAATTTTGCCAAAAACAGCTAAAGTGTAGGCAATCAAGGATTTCCCAGTACCAACGAATAAGAAAGACGTGATGCGTTTTCTTGGTATGACCGGGTTTTACCGGAAATTCTGTCCAAATTTTGCACATATTGCGGAACCACTAACTAACCTTTTAGCTAAAAATGCTAAGTTCGTCTGGACAGAAGTTTGTCAGGCGGCTTTTGAAAACCTGAAGGGTGTTTTGACCCTTGAACCAGTACTGTTGGCAGCTGATTTCGGCAAACCTTTTAAGTTGGTAGTTGATGCTAGCGATGTTGGTGTTGGTGCTGCATTATTGCAAGATGATGAACAGGGTGTTGAACATCCAGTTAGTTATTTCTCGAAAAAACTTAATAAACACCAAAAACGGTACTCTACAATCGAGAAAGAAACATTGAGTCTTATGTTGGCAATTTCACATTTTGAAGTGTATGTTACTGGACCCTTTCCGGTTACTGTTTATACAGATCATAATCCACTGACGTACATTAACAAGTTCAAAAACAAAAGCCATAGATTAATGAGATGGAGTTTATTGTTGCAAGGTTACAATTTGGAGTTCAAACACATTCCAGGCAAGCAAAACGTACTTGCAGATGGACTGAGTAGATCGTGAAGTGTCAGTTTTAGAATATTTAAGAGTGATTATTATGGAGAAGAAAATCTGCTGTTTATTCTTTTTTAAACCCCAAATTCAAAGTTTTCCAGAGAATTTGGAACTTATTAACCGTAGATAATTGTGGCAGGGAGTATTTCCCCCACCATCAAATGTATCAGGTTTAGAATATAAAAATGGACGGTTTTATCTTATTTTGTTACTGTATTTAATATTATGTATTATGCTTAAAATAGAAAAATACTTCCTTATGGTCGTATTTTTCCCACCCCAAGGGGGAGGGTGTTAAGAATTTGTATTTATAATGTTTACGCAACCTTAGGTAAGTCTACGCAACCTTATGTAAGTCCAAGTATGTTAACCGGTGGTCGCGATTCTCGTCTTGATGACCCATTGTCCCCGAGCGCATTTGCCAGAAGAACATTGGAATTCCACGAGTAATCGGTGGTTTAAAAGGACGGACCATGCTTGCGAGTCGGCAGAATCTAAGCTTTGGTTTCCAGAAACTGACGGGTGATAACTTTGACTGCCGGGTTAGCAGCCGTGAGGCGTGGCCCGGAGATCTCCTGCTGACCGTATGGAGTCCTCGCCGGTACCTACTGCCGTCTGCAGTGATGACACACCCGCGTTCTTGATGGTCAACTTTCTACCTCCCTCGCTTTGTCATCCGGTATACAGACGTTGATGTCGCCGCAGAGCACATCGCGGATTCGCCCACGACTGGACCAGCCACGGGACTTCAAACCCCAGCCTAGAATCTCAATGGAGGTATACCTCTCCCCTATTCACGCGTTCCGTTACCACCACCTTATTTTCATTGTATTTAATTATTCTCATTGTATTTAAATAATTCGATTTCCACTTATGCTTGTATATTTTTGAAGCGCTGAGTATGTATTTCATTAAATGTCTTATATTTTGTTGTTCTAAACGTTGACTCCCATTCACATTCATTCAAGTACGGTTTTTTCCCCTTTAAATTCTGTTAAGCTGTCCTTTCGATTTGTAGCTTCGTAACAACAGGTTGTGAAAAGTTCAACAAAAGTTACACAGAACCTGACCCCATTTGACCTTGAATTCCTGTTCAATCCGGAAGTTGAAGTATAATCATTGAAAAATCAAAACTCCTGAACCACACATTGGATTTTTGCAATCTATACATCATTGGAAAAGCATGTTATCAACTTTGCAAATACTACACAGAGTGTGGGTCAATTTGACCTTGAACTCTTACACAAACTGTGGCCTGTGTGACCTTTACTTCCGGTCGAAAACAGAAATAGAAGTGAAAAGAAATATTCCCAAGAAATATTTGCATAAATCCAAAAAGATTCAACTTATGATCCGACAAGAAATAGGCTTTTGAAACATCATTAGCGTCATCAGCCAAACCATGTCTTCACATATTTTTCCATCCACCACAACCAGAGTAATGAACGAATCACTTATTGAACAAAAGCCGATCACCCCGTTTTTGTTTTGAAACAAAAACTTAAGTTTAGTTTTCTTCTCCATCTTCTTCTTCTTCTTTTTCCACGGAACTCTTCTCAGCAGCATAACTCAAGATTGAAACTGAATTTAATCTTTAAACTCATCCGACAATTGAACCTCAACATGAAGACCGCACAGTTCTAATGACATCATGATGACGTCATCAGGTGTCGAATTACAAGGCTTTTAAAGTTGAAAAATTACCATTTGCTATTCGCTGTATCTCATTGAATTTGAAAGCTATGGTGTTAATAATTGAGCATATGGTAGTTCAAGAGTCGCAACATTTGAAAAGTTAACACCAAATTCGTATGACCTTTTCTTCTGGTCGTACCGGAAGGTCAAAGTTTGCCTTTGAGTTTTTCTTAAAAAATAAGTTTTTGGGGTTATCTACATCATAACTCAAGATTGAAATTGAATTGAGCATTGAAACTCATCAGACAACTGAACCTCAATATCAAGATGACACATATTTGATGATGTCATGATGACGTCATCAGGTATCAAATTACATTAAATTAAAGTTGAATACTTGAAAAAAATCATAACTCATGAACAGCATAATGGATTTTCACAATCAACACATCATCGGACAGGTCATTAAAAGTTTGACAAACGCTTAACAGGATATAACCCCTTGACCTTGACTTCCGGTTCAAATCGGAAGTTGAAAATTTCATAATATCTTATCTTATTCATATCTTTAAAACTACTGATAATTTCAGCATAATCTATGTATTAAGATGTAGAACGTTAAACCTGCTCAAACTTTTGCACAGAAATAACAACATTTTGACCTTTACATCTAGTCGAAGACGATAAATCGCACGTATAAGTTGACCCGCATTGATGAAAGCGTATTAAGACATATGCTAAACCTACATGATGCACGTGGGGCTCCATGTGAATGTACTTGTACTGTATAGGTACTAGTCTTGGCCCAAGACGTCAGAGATCGATAGTGGCTAGTGTAGTGCGCATGGTTACAACGTGTTATAGCGCGCCCTCTTATGACTTGAATTCACCAATTTGACTAGAAATGAGAGCTAGTCAAGTTGGTTAATTCAAGCCATAAGAGGGCGCGCTATAATGAGTTTTAACCGAGCGCAGCACAATATCAATCACTGATGTCTTTGGTCATGACTAAGTAGGTTCATGTAGGAAATAAATTTTGCATCGATGGGTGTCACAACTTATATTGCACCCCAGAGGATAATCCATCTAATATTTGAAAAAATTCATAACTCCTGAACCACACATTGGATTTTAACAATTTATACATCATCTAAAAGGACATAATGAACTCATCAAGCGCTTCACATTACATGTATGTGACCCCGTTTGACCTTGACTTCCGGTTAAAGTGGGAAGTTTATATTTAAGGTTTCAAAAATCATAAATCCTGAACCACATATTTCATTTTTATCATCTATATGTCATCAGAAAGGACTCCGAAGACTTCACCAACGCTACCAAGTATGACCTCATTTGACATTGCCAGTTCAATCAGGAAGTGAAATTTAATATTTGAAAAAATCATTCCTGAACCACACATTGGTAGTTTATTTTTTGTTCGTCACCAGATAAAGCTTTTGTAACTTAACCATTGCTATAAAGTGTGACCTCATTTTACATTGACTTCCGGTTCAAAACAGAAGTTGAAACTTTATATTTGAAAAAATCATAACTTCTGAACCACATATTGGATGTTTACAATGCATCCATCTTCTACATAAACTAATAAACTAATCACGCGCTACACAAAATGTGACCCCTATTTGACCTTGACTTCCGTTCCAAACCGGAAGTTGATGTTTAATTTTTGAAAAATTCATAACTCTTGACCCAGGCATTGGATTGATAAGGTACAATGTCGTTACCTATCAATTCAATCACTCACCACAAACACCTTGTTTTTGTAATTAACAAAAACTGAATCTCTAGTTAAAAACCTATTGTTATTGTAAAAAAAATTAAATAAATTCTCCTCCTCCTCCTTCTCCCTGAACCTTCTCGAACAGATTTTCCAAAAAGTAAAAGTTGTATGAACTTGAAACTTGGCACATACTTGAACCTAACATGAAGACGGCAGTTGAACAATGACGTCATGATGACGTCATCAGGTGTTGAATTACAAAATTTTTAAACATTTTTTTTCCTTCTTTTGCAAAAATCAATTTCTGGGTCAAAATCCCAACTTCTGTACATTGGATCAACTTCAAATCTGCACCATGTTAAGACCCTGATGAGGCCTTGTTCCTATTACAATAACGTCATCATGACCACATCAAGCATCACATGACGTCATCTTAAAGGTGCAATTTTCAAAGATTTATATTTACACTAAAAAATGCGCGATCAAGCTGAAACTTTGCAAGGGGGATGTGGAGCATCAAAAATGTTAGGTCCTGTTCTAATGACGTCAACAAGTGTCATGTGATGTCACCTTAAAGGTGCAGTAATAAAAGATCTATATACATGTATACAGTACAGACAAAAATGCGCAATCGAGCTGAAACCTCGTACATGTATGTATTCAAGTCGGGATGTGTTGCATTTGCAATTTGAGGACGCATTACGATTACATCATCAAGTGTCACGTGACGGTACCTTAAAGGTGCAGTTTTTCAAGATCTATACATGTACAGAAAAATATTTGCGATCGAGCTGAAACCTTGTATGTATTCATGTCGGGATGTGTTACATCTACAATTTGAGGTCGCATCACGATTGCATAATTTAAGTGTCACGCGACGTTACCTTAAAGTTGCAGTTTTACAAGATCTATACAGAAAAATATTAGCGATCATGTTGAAACCTTGTATATAATCATGTCGGGATGTGTTACATCTACAATTTGAGGTCGCATCACGATTGCATCATCAAGCGTCATGTGACAACCTTAAAGGTGCAGTTGAGGTCAGCTTAAGGGTGTATTTTTTTAAAGGAACAGCTCTGTGTTTCGTTCGCGAACGAACACTCAGCCCTAGTTATACTTTTGTTTTTATTTTAAAGGCCTAAAAATCAAAAGGAAAACACTTTATTACGCATTAATTAACTAATGCACCTGTACACTATTACTATCAAGTACGAAATGCATTGTCGGATTTCTTACATGTATGAACCCAAACCATATCATTGTAATTGAACTAATGTAGCTTTCCCCGTCCCCACCTCGCAGCCTGTGGTGACGCCATTAAAATAATTATTTAAAAAGTTAAGTAATATTATTAAAATGCTGATGTTTCATAGATAATTGTATTCAAAAAAATGCTTTAAAAAATTTTAATTATGCTTATAATTTTCATTATAACAGCCTCTGACGGTGTTTTTTGGAAAAGCCCTGCATCCAGTTTACGAGAAATTTGTAATTTCTGAAAATAGGCCTACATGTATGAGGCGCATGTTCACTTCAGCCTTTCGTAATATTTTGTGCGCCTTCGGCCGTTTAGTGAAAATCACGTGATCATGTAATTTAAGTATAAAAGTATGGCAGACAACATACACACTGAACTTTCAGTGTTTTAATCGACAATCTATTCTTAGCTACAATGTACACATGTTTTCTATTTAGTCTAAAAGTTAAGAATATATTTTAGGCCAAGTAAAAAAACTTACGAGTTTCTCGTTCCCGCCCTTCTCCTTTTTGTCGCCGCCTCCTTTTGTTTACTACCGTAATTTTCGGATTACAAACCGCCCGGCGTATAAACCGCAATGCTCCAAAATATGGAAAAAATATTTAGGTGTCAGCGTATAAACCGCGCGGGCGTATAAACCGCGGCCAAAATGTTAAAAAAACTAACCTCAAAACACGGAAGTGAAGTTCGCAAAACTGCGTATGGTAAGCTTGGGCGATATTGCTTTTTTTCATTCACGATACATCGTCTAAAATATATCTCGATATTCGATGATATCGCGGTTAATTTGTGACGTGAGTTGATGAGGGAACCCACTTCAGATTTAAAAATAGTGTTAAAACTAAAGTGCCGCGAATTGGTTATTGATGTAAGGAAATTTGATAAAGGCTTTAAGGCTCTCCATTCTAGCCATGGTTTTATTCTTCATGTTACCCGAAGCACCACGAGCGCAATTGGCACAGGCTGATTGGCTGATTCCTGACCGGCCGCTTTCCGATTGGCCGATCGCGTGAATAATTATGACGTAGTGCTTCTCACAGCTTTCCGATTGACCGATCGCGTGAATAATTATGACGTAGTGCTTCTCACAGCTTTCCGATTGGCCGATTGCGTGAATAATTATGACGTAGTGCTTCTCACAGCACTGCCATAGTATTCATCACCTCGATCCCGCAGATGTGCTTGCATGCTCCTAACGTGGTAAACTTTATAGTTAGGGGGTGAAGGAATGGCGGCGTGTAGCTGTGGGAACGAAAAGGCAAGGGAAATTCCCTTTGTGAGAAATCACCTCGTGGTATATCGCCCAAGCTAGCGTATAGAGATCGCATATGGAGCATCGGAGATACATGTATATCAGCATATGGAGACAGAGATAAATATGGAGACAGAGATAAATAGACAGGGGACCAGTCTAGTCTAACTCGAGTTTCGCTGATTGTTCATCTCAGAGGGGGGACTGAACTCGTAACAATAGGGCGGTTGATAAACGTTTTATAAAGGCAACACGGAATACAAATGAGGCGGGATTTTCAACAGGCATTTTCAACAGGATTTTGTCACCACACAGGCATGTTTTGCAGGATTTTTTATCGTTTAAGAACATTGTTTTTATTTAGAACATTTTACAAACGATCTTTCTTTATAAAAATGCTGTATTTTTCTCTTCCATATTTATACGTCGGCGTATAAGCCGCCCGGAGAATAAACCGCAGGAGTTTTAAAAAAGTCAAAATCAACGTATAAACCGCGGTTTATAATCCGAAAATTACGGTATTTACAATTCAGAAAAAAATATATAAAAAAATAAAATAATAATCTGATCTTAAAGGGACACGTTGCCTTGGATCGGGCGAGTTGGTCTATAAAAACCGTTTGTAACCGTTTGTTATAAAATGCATATATGGTTAGAAAGATGTTTTAAAAGTAGAATACAGTGATCCACACAAGTATCGTATGCCTCGAAATTGCGTAGTTTTCCAGTTACTTTGCGAACTAACACGATCTGTAGATCTTTAACAAATTTGATCTGCATGTTAAACTTTCAAAATACTAGCATTAAAAAAACCATTGTTTTCTTCTAACCCTAACAATCCCTAACCCTACAAATTCAAACACGGCAAAGTGTTTAATTTTGTTAGGTTAAGTACAGTGAAGTTAGGATTGGGTGTTTGATTCTGTGGGATTGTGTATACTTGCTGCCAAGTATTGGTGTTGGAATTTGATTGAGTGGGTATTGTGAATGTACATGTACATGGTGGTAGTACAAGATTCATGTGCTTGTCCTTTTTTCTTGCCATAGGTCTTACATAATGTTTACTTTGTAACAAACAATGCATAAGGCAGGTGGATGGACTCTCTACCATTGAAATTTAGGCATTTTCAAAAAGTAGTTGTACACTTTATTTGTTATTGTTATTTCATAAAAAAATAGTGTAAAGATAGTTGTTTGATTATGTTACGTTGGGTACTGTGTGATTTCACTGATCAAATTTTGCACATGCCAAGTGTACACACTCCAACAAAATCAAACAAAAAAGGCCTGTTGGAGTTTGTTAGGTTGTGTATCGTCCACCTAAGCAGACTGTTTCATTTCGTTTGATTGGGTACAGTTCCCATCGTATGGTAGTATAAGCTGTTGGAATGTGTTGGGTTAGGGATGGATTCTAGTAAAAACGCTTTGGGAGTTAGGGTTAATGGTGTTTTAGTTAATTAATAAAATGTGAGGTTTTTCAATGATAGGCCCTAAAGATTTAGGCCCTAAATCTTTAGAACATTTAACAAGTACGTACAAAACTACGTACATGTACCTGTAGATCCCATAACCAACATGTCAAATCAACTGATACTTAAAGCAATGTACACATGTACCCTGATACAATGCTATGGCTGTTCATGCATAGAAAAGTCACTTACTTTGTATTGTCCCCTTGACCCCACTGGTACAGGAGGTGAAATTTTACACATGACCTTTTGTTTTTTTGTACCACACAGTATCCATATTTTTCCCATCTGTCTCTGGCCATTTCCAATAACCCCCAGATTTGGTCATTGTGTGTACATAAGGCCGAACAAAAGAATAGTTGTGTTTCCTATTACACTGTGGCAGGGGAATAGGGTACATGTAGGTAGGTAGGCAATAACTTTTTATTTTGCTTAAAGTTTTTATGGCTCTGAAAATTAGGGTAGGCTAATGTTCCGATATTTTTTTACTTTGCGCGCTCAATTGAAAGACCGACCATGTCAAATTTGTTGTTGTCAATGTCAATAGTACCTATCAGAACTGTCTATTCACTGATTTGATGGTTTGTGAATACATGTATCTGACTTAACACCAGTAGAAATTGGATGGTTTTAGTACAAATACAAACACAAGAACATGTCACCATTCTTTCAAAGACAAATAACACCAACGTGTTTTTATTGCTGTTTTTATGTTAAAGTAAATGAATAAATATAATATGTGAGGTTTGTGGTAACACCATGCTAGATCCTATGCAGCATCAGAGTCCATCATTCTCCTGAAAATGATCAGAGATAACTAAATGGTGTTCCTCCATGAAAAATAAATATACATGTATGTAGCTCCCTTGTGTGAACATTTATCCCACGTCAACGCGAAGACTCCCCCTGTCCCCAGCTGTGCCGCCATGGCTGCAAACGACGACACGAGGCTTTACATGCGGTACACACAGTACTCCACAGTATACACACCCGACATACATGTACATGTACATTGTACATGTACATGGATGTACGACCCATGCATGCAACAAGCAGGGCGCCATGCTTGTGTTGATCCATGTCAAACATTTTCCAAAACACTTTCCTCATTGTTAATGGATTCTTAAAAATTTGCAAATTCTCTTAAAAAATAACCTTTCAGAAATTGCAATGCTTGACCCCAAACTTTATCTGCAAATTTAGATGTTTAATTGGTATTGTATATACGGAGTGACAAATTTCTGAAAACACCCCTGCACTCATTTTTCGACGAGCCCAAGTACGTCACAGAACCGCGCAAAATAGTAACCACGCAAGTTCAAAATTCAAATGCGCAATGTTGTGAAATGTGCACATTTGCGCAGGTAGATGTTTTAATTTGCGTAGGCACGTCTTCAATTTGCGCAAGTGTTTCAAGCACATTGCTAGAATATATGAACACAACAACTGAATTTGCCGAGACGGACAGAACGAAATCAGCTCACGATCCACGACACGGCGTGCTGGTATAACGATTGAAGTGACCAAGGTACGAAATGGCAAAGGTTCGAAGTGTCTGACAATCATGTTTGAATGAGTAAAAAAAAAAATAAAAATCCAGGACGATTTGCACAAAAATGAGGTTTACGGTCGGCACCATAAGATTTTATTTTTTATCAATTTTTGGAATAAAAAGATACAGGGTCGGCGTGATTTTCTAGGGACGGTCGGGTAACCGGAAACACAACTATTATTTTGTTCGGCCTAAGTATCGGTTGATTTGATTGTAAGGACCTCACCGGGGTACATTTGTGAGTCGTACTCTACAATTACCCAGTCTCCCACTTTCCAAGAAAGATCATTATTGTCATCAGCAACCTTGTCACCTGCCCTTTTCTACAGTTGGATCACAGATGTACAAACATGTTTGATGTACATAACAATAATGTAGCAAGCAAGCAGCATTAGTGAATTTTCTAGAACTTTCACTTGCCAAAGTTTTATGCAAATTATGACACTTTGACCTGGTAGCCTTGGAGCCTGCTGGGACAGACCAGAGCATTGGACAAAATATACTTACTTACCTGTGAAATAATGGAACCTTCTAAATTTGACTACAAAAGGTACATACTGTGTTACAATAATGTGTAAAATACTAATACATGTTGTGTGTAACAGTACCATTAACATACACCATGGAGGTTAGGCCTACATGTATTTACATGTAGGTCAGTGTGGAGTACACTATTTTGCATAGAGGGGTACACAAGTTTGAGGAGCTTCATTTTTGCAATTGACCATGCACATCTGAAAGTATCTGAGGAACCAGTAATGATGGATGGGAGGGTAAACTCGGTTACAACTGCTCAAGGACCCATTACAGTAAAATTTCATAAAAGAGTCAGAATATACTCCAGAAGATATGGTGTTACAATATAATTGTTGTCCCATTGCACCATTTTCCGTCCCGTCGCACTAAATTTCCGTCCCGTCATGAAAATTTTAAATTGTCCTGTATAAACCTGAGGTCCAAAAATATGAAAACACATAAGTTGTTAATCTTCAACACTTCAAAAAATGATACTTTGCAAAGTTTCATTCATATCCATTTACTTTATCGTAGTAAAAATTTTAAAAAATTATGTCAAAACGCGACGGGACGGAATGCGGACTTGTTTAAAACGAACCCTAGGCAATTCACTGAGAATTTGAAAAAACCTTAATGCTTAAATCAGTTCCTAGGAACAAGCCAAACAGACTGATCACAAAAAGTTTGATTTGACTAGCTTTGTTTATATCAGAATCAATTGTGTTAAAATTCCGTCCCGTCCACTCAGATTGCGTCGTTTTTGTCTTTCACGGTAAGACGAGATTCAGGGAAAAAAAAATTGTCCCTAAAAACTCCAATACATGTATCTACATGTATATGGCTCACACAAAGAAAAAAATTATTAATTCAATGTACAATAAAAAGTTGATTATTTCCAGTTTTGGTTGACAGGTTTTGGATCTGACCCACAAGAGGACTTAAATGATACAAATCATTTGTTTTGTCATTAATAATTGCATCAGCACACTAGCAAAATATCTCTGAATAAATATACCTTGGCCAGCCATGGCGGCCATCTTGGAAAAAAATTGCAAAAAATTGAAAAATAGTAAATAGTAAGGCGTTGCCGCCTCCTTTTTTGAAAAAGTCCAGACGAGAAACTTCTTTACTTTGTTTACTTGGCCTTAATACTACATTTATACAAAATACTTACCGTAAAGGCTTTGATTTTCCGCATCTTTGCAGGAAATTGATGATTTAACGCTCTACTCTTAGACCAGTACCTTTTTCGAAATTTTGACATCTGCGGTCGCAGATGTCAAATTTCGAAAAAACAAGTACATGTACAGCGCCCCAGTTACTGGGCCTACTCTAGTCTATACTTTCATAAAATTGCAAAATTGCATCACTGCGTATTGTTAACAAAATTATATGCACTGGGAAAGGTGCCTGCGCAAATATTTCTGACGCGCGAATATTTCTGACGCTCGAATTTAGGGTACGGGAGGATCTGTGATTCCTCCATGCCCTTTTCTTTGAATTGAAAAAAATAAACTGATGCAATATAAACTGATGCCCTAGTTACCATCCTTTGTTTATTTGAAGTATGCAAACATATATTAAAACTGGATGGACATTGTAACTTTCATACCATGCACCGATCTTCGATGCCTTCAATAGCGTCCCATTTGTTTGGAGTTTTACCTGTTTTCAAGGCAAACTGGAAAGTATGGTGTCCCACTTGAAGCCATACGTGGAAGAAACATCTGCAGTGACTACAAGTGTTATGTGAGACTCTGTGTATGACTCTATAGCCAGCAGTTGTCTTTATTTTATTCAAAATATTGTTTCTTTAATTTTAAAAATTACCATGGTGATCTCCAAAAACTTTAACTAAAAAAAATAAACAAATAAAATGTGTGTAAAGGATTCTTGGATTTCAACTCTGATTTTTATTTTGTTTTGTGTCTTTTTATGTTTCTTAACATTTATAATAAAACATAAATAAACAGTGATAACTGAATCCACAAGCTGATGTTTGAATTTAATTGTTATTATATATTTTATAATATAATAATATGAGGGTTACACTAATTTTGTCCAGACTATGAGAAAATGATTTAAGGCACACAGTATGAATCATCGTGAATTGTGAATTGAAATAGTGTTTGGTGGGCACAATTTGTTTTATGGCCCCGACAGTATGACATATTTTTGTACCTTGTAGCTAGAAATGCCTAAATACCACAACTTTTTGCATACAAGTACAACTAACAAGTGGATCGAGCCTTACATGTTTCTAAGTTTTGGTCAACGGAGAGGAGACTCGATGTTTGGCAAGTCAACAAAATAAAAAACTAGAAATGTAGTGTTTGTAGGATTACAAACACTAGGTGTTCGGGTTTTCAATGAAAGTTAGTGGTAGGGCTTATGACCGTATGGTGCCATGAAAGTTTGTTTTTAATCCCATTCCGATAGTGATAAGGATGGCGGAAGAAGGTTGGTCTTTCTAATACTTTGCAAACTAGGGTTTGTGAAAAGTTTTTTGACTTGAAATTGAAGATTGAACCAGAAGGCGAGTTTGGCAAGTTTAATGATTTTTGTTTTGACCCTCGAACACGGCATCTTAATTGGACAAGCTTAAGTCCGGCACGTTGTCAGCACCTGCTGACAATTTGTTCAGGAGGTTAAAATGGTCTGTTTTGCATTTTTTTAACGTTTTCTTTATCTAAGTGTGTTGTTTACATATCTATTGCCTAAGTAAATTAATCAGATTTGTTTGCATAATTAATTAGTTTTTATAACTTGGTTAATCTACCAATTGACAGACAAATGACGGGATATTGGTAGTATTGTCTTTCCCTTTCTAACCAAACCTCTATCCCATGTTGATCGCCATCTCCTATGCGGCATGGTACATGTATGATGCGTTAGCGTTAGTGTTAGTTATTTGAATCGCTGAAAACAATGTTGATAGCTTTTGAAATTTCAAAGAAAGTAATGTGTAAATCTTCTACGTTTAATTAAACGTTACATGTAGTTTATACACAGGAAATAAAGGCTACTCGGAATATAACATTTTCTAAATAATAAACTTTTGTTTAGCCAGAATTGAAAACCGATGGCATCATTATGAAGTTAGAATTTATTTATCGAGACATAGGTATTTAAATATGTGCCAAGTGAAAAACAAAGGTGAACTTACAAAAATAATTTAGCAAATGAGTACATTATTTAGATTATTTGAAAAGGCCAAGGGTCCATTGTCATTTCATAGTCATACAGAAGAAACATTCTCCCCACTTCCCCTTCATCTTGACTACAGATCTTGAAACGAGCCTTTGAATGACTCACAAGTACAATTATTAAGTATTATGTTTTCCATTCAATGAAGTTTATTTATTTTTCGATGGATAGGCCTATGCATTGAAACTCCAGAATGTGTACTAGATACACATGTATAATTTATTTTTGTAAATAGTCACTAACTGAACTGATAGTTTAAAAGACTATCACTAACAATTCAAAAATAAATTTTATCAAACTACGCCTGCTTGCTACCTTTTTGTGGTGCCGATAACTGAAGCAACATCATTTGTCATGATTATGATAAGGGCATAAGAACCTACAGTTTACACGATGTGCAATTTATGTTGAATTTGTTTTGCTGTTCACATTGTATTTCTTTGAAGTATTCAACAGTATTCAACAAGTAAAATCTTGTAAAAACCGGTGTTGATTAGAGTCAAATTTATGTTGATCTTTTTCCGATCACATTTTCTCAGTTATCAAAATTTATTAAAATCACCAAAAGAGTTCAGCAAAATACACTCGTTTTTATAGTTGATATTTACCACCAAACCAACAAAAGGCTAACACGAAGGATATATGCACTGAGCAATTCATTGGACTACCGCCGAACGACGTACATTTCTGAGTCTGTTGCATTATAAAAAGCGCAGTACGTTAACAAACGACCATTAACACGGTATAGCGCCACCAGTGGATATGACATCAACAATCCGTTTCACGTTATGTGGATGTATACACTGTCTTCGTGGCGCGGAATGTGTGCTAGTGTATCATGTATACACAGGTTACATGCAGGACCCTGTGCAGGACCTTATGAACAGGCCGGAAGTGGAGCAGCCAGCCTCGTGGTGTACTGGAACGCAACAGACGGCTACGGTGCCACTGGGTTAGATACGGTTTTACGTGTCTCAGTAGAAGATCTTTTCACGTGCTTTTAATACGGGTCAATATATAGGCCTACGTTGCCTTTAACACCCGATTTCGACCAGAAAGTAAGGTCAAACTAGTATCATCTCTGTGTAAAAGTTTGAGAAGGCACAAGATCCTACAACCTGGCGTAAAAATTTCGATTCAAGTACGAGAAGTTCTTTAGATATAAATTATTGAAATTTCAACTTCCGTTTTGGACCGGAAGTCAAGATAAAATTGGGTCACTCTTTGTGAATTGTTTGTTGGGTTTTCCAAGACCTGTCCGATGATGTATAGAATGTACAAATCCATTCAGCAGTTTTCGAGTTATGATTTTTTGAAATATTAAACTTTGATTTACTGTATTTCGACACCTGATGACGTCATCATGACGTCACTCCAGCGGTGTCTTCTACAAGTAACGATCTAACTATATGTGAAGTTTGAAGTTTGTGTGAGCTTCGGAAGTGTGCGTTTTCTTGCGGACAATCGCGGGGGATAAGCAGAAGAAGTATTTTTAAAAAAACGTACAAAAACAGGAGGTGTTCCGGGCGGATTGCCCGAACACCTAATTATCTAGGGACTGTTTACATCACGCGCAGTGACGTAAAGATTTGCCACGATTTCAGGGTTGACTTGTAAACAAGTTGTATACAGGAGGTCCTACGATACTATAGGGCTGACTTTCTTGATGCTGCCAAGTGGGTCACGAGTTTGCAAGGAGTTTGTGTGTGCCGAGTTTGCAAAATGCAAGGTGCCGAATAGCCCCAGATGAATAGGGCCAATCCACTCCGTATCCTTGGCCCTTGAGCAATTGTAAACCTATTCTTGTGCCCCAGTGAGATTTTTATTCCGCAAAGATCTGCATCATGAAACTTACCGATCGTGCTACTTACATGTACTTTGTAAATAGCCGGACTGCTGGAATTTGTTTAAAAAACATCACAGATTTTGGGGGAAAATTGATTGCTTTTTGAGTCGCGAGTGTGAATTTTTGTTCACGTTTTGCACCGAGAACCATACTTGTCGGGTTCCCTCAACATGCTCAACAATTACACAACATTTAATTTATACGATCACCTGTTACGATCCAATTTGGACCAGACCAATGCTGAGTAAATCAGTCTGGTCCCCATTAGATTGCAGCAGTTTATCATATAACTGTTGTGGAGTTGATAAGGGAACCTGACAAATCATGGTTTTCACGCAAGTTAACAAAAATTATGTAAACAAAAATTCACACTCACGACTCGAAAAGCATTCAATTTTCGCCCAAAATCTGTGATGTTTTTAAAACAAATTCCAGCAGTCTGGCTATTTTAAGTATTTACAAGTACAGTATGAGCATTAGTATAGTAGCATTCGATCGGTAAGTTTCATGATGCAGATCTTTGCGGAATAAAAATCTCAATGGGGCAAAAGAATAGGTTTGCAATTGCTCTAGGGCCAAGGAATGGATACAGAGTGGATTGGCCCCATTCATCTGACCAGTTCCGGATCACTTAAACTTTGCAACAACCACATAATTAAATTACTTCTCACATTACCAATTCCTGTTGATACATGTGAAGAATAACATCCAATAAACCAACAAACCCAAGATAAGGTGACAAACATCATCGACAAATAAATTATGGTAATTTTTCTTAAGTTTGTCGGCGATAATGATCATTATTTACCCCCCAAAATGTTGGTTGAAAAACGCTGTTAAAACTTCTCACCTTTCAAATTTGAATGCCAGGGCGAATAGCATTTATGTAAAATGGTAAGAATGTGTAAAACATATTTCCCATAAATACTGAGCAGACGTTTTGTTTTTTTTATGAGATAAAATTACCGAAATCGTTTGTTGGGAGGCATCGTACCTTTGCCCAGTTCCGGATCACTCAATATGTTGGTATGTTAAATGGTGGCGCACTCAGTTAGTTAAAATCATACGGCTGTTGTAGAAAGTTTGTCATTTAAGTTGCACTGGAAGCGTGCATTTTTATATTTCAAGGAATGTAAAACTACATGTACTTCATCCAACAGCCGTCGATAACGTTGCATGTATTTTCAGTTTTATGAATGGGATTTGGAGTATTGGTTTGCAATAGAGGGCGCGCTACTGATTCGGAATAGATTCAACCGATCCGGAACCGGTCAAACGGGTGACGATACTTTTCTCGAAGCCACTTCAAAAGTATTACTTATTTTTGGCCAATGGATATTTGGTGAATGTTATGACATGTGTAGGTAAACTGATCGACTTTTGTTTGTTTAAAATGTTAAAGAGAATGCAACAAAAACATCGTGAATTCAAAAAGTGATCCGGAACTGGTCAAACGACTGTATTCAATCATAGGCTAATAACTTAAATAAGCTTAAGTTTTTATAACAAATATAACAAAGCTGTCTGCCACTCAGGACCACCGTCTCCTCCGACCGTGTGTGATCATTTCATGGTGATGGCGTCGGTAGGTTCAAATTAGTAATAATCAAAATCAAATAGGGCCTAGTAAGTTCAATATAAATTATAACTCAATTATTATTAAAGATATTATAATATCAGGACTCGGAAGTGTTGTGTTGTAATTAATAAATAATGCCAAAAGTCGTTGAGCAATCCGATTTTGCATTCTTGTTAAAAAAAAAAAATATGCACATAGTTATGATCATGATACTTAGACCCCACTTACCTTATTTTAGTGTATGTAGAATTACTTTCTCCGTCGAATAGACACTGAATGAGAGGAATGATCGACGGGAGGGGAGGGTTGATCGGGGGGGGGGGGGGGGAGAGACCATTCTTTACTTTACTTGAGTTTGTACGTACACGACGCACTGTTATGGTGGTGTGTTAGTTTCGATCGGCGCGGACCCCCTGGCGCCCTCTCATCTCATCAAAAGAAAGGCGCTGGGACCGAGCGAATGAGTTTGTATGTTTGGGGCCGGGGGGAGGTCGGGACCATTTTTAGTTGGCGATGAGGGCGCGATTTGAAATACTGCGAGATATGACGACAGCTAGCTAGCTGCAGCTTCTACAACAAGTTCTACTACAACTTCTTATTTAGTAGAGCTCCGTTCTCCTCACTTTTCTGAGCAGAGGAATGAACATGACGTTCATCTTGTACCTTTAGCTTTATTTTACATGAAATCGTGAATGATGGGATCGGTTGAAAAGGAAGCTACTCCGAAAAGTACTCGCCTCTGCCGATTTTGTTGGATTCCATAATTTGCACACCAGTAAATACTGCACGTCATCATGGTCAGGCTTTTGTTGTGTACTGTTGGACTTGGAGTTTTTTAATTACAATACAAATAATAACCACACTAGTCTCAGAATTACACACACCCACGCACACTGTCACAGTCACTACACAGTCCACTCACCGTCAGGCTTGTACACCAAATAAAGTGAGTTAACTCAGTTTAGCCTGCTGTATTATTATAATTTATTATTTAGGCCTACATGTACTAGGCCTATAATATACTATAGTAAAGTTTGTTTAGGTCTACTCGGCCTACTGTAGCCCAGGTTGGACTCCTCCGTTGCATACAACGCGACGGAGTCCAGGGTATAAAGGTGCTCTGTCATTGCGAACAAATTTATGATAACATTTTTTCATATTTTTACCTTTTTGAGGAAGCTGAAACTTGACTCACATATTCTTTGTGTCCTGAACTTTACGCCTGCTCTATTCAGAATTGTAAATTTTATCCTTGGAATTGGATGCCATTATTGTGAAAATAAAATGGAAATTGACGCATTTGTTGCGACAGCCTAAACTGACAGCTTGTGAATCGCTTGAGAATGCTTACGCGCATGCGCGTTCTTTGTAGATGCTACATATGCATATCGCGCATGCGCACATGAGCCTTAAAAGTCAATTGGTACACGATGGTCACATCGCTAGTGCACAACTCGGACTTATTTTCGGAAATAATGTCATCCATGGATGTATTTGTTAGTTGTGAATTCATAAAAAGTGTAGTTATGGACACCAAGAATATATGAACAGAATGGAGTTTCAGCTTCTCAAATCAGGTAAAAATATGAAAAATGTGTACCTAAAATTGTGTTCGTATTGTACAGGATCTTATAGTACCCAGGACGTCAGTGCAGTGGCACTGACTGACGTCCTACCAGGGCTACTCCTACTGTAACTACATGTAGTCCTAACTCCTAGTACGTACATGTATGTAGTAATGTTAAATGTATTGTTTATGAGGATATTAATATTGAGGTTTGATCCACTATCGTCTCCACGAACACGATAGCGGATCGAACCATAGTTCTAAATGGTTAAGGCCTACTTCTAGTTCTAGAAACTATATAACAATTATAATGCTCCTCCGTGAGCCTTAGTTATAGGGTCTAACATTTTGGGCCTCCGTAACGCTATACGTTTTCAAAATGGTCGTTGATAGGTGAACATTTTATTAGCCAGCAATAACT
This sequence comes from Leptasterias polaris, assembly GCA_037783415.1. Taxonomy (NCBI): domain Eukaryota; kingdom Metazoa; phylum Echinodermata; class Asteroidea; order Forcipulatida; family Asteriidae; genus Leptasterias; species Leptasterias polaris. Next base: position 5,763,482 of record JAZGTN010000123.1, read on the forward strand.
TCAGTTTCCTTTGTACCTACTACTACACAGCTAAACTTCCCATCACACTAAATATACATTCACAATGCTTCTAAGCTTGTTGTATGGCCTTTTTGTTGAGTAACAGGCGTCAAATTACACGGCGGCCATGACGGCCAGTGCCGTCGATGCCCTTGTAACTGGCCGTGGTGCCCTTCATAAAATTACCCTTTTCACAGCCATAATTGCCGGCCCTTCTTCCCTGTTGGCTGTTGTGCCCTTTTTAATAAAAACTGTTTTCAGTGTTGTCCAGAAGCGCAGGCTGCCGGCAATTTCACTAAAAACTTGTTTTACCCAGTTGACAATGATTTAAAAAACCCAAACTTTTCTACCCAAACGAAGCCAACAGGGAAAAAAACAAAACTGTCAGTCCTTTTCTTTACCTCAGACACTCTCCAGACACTCCTGGGAGAATGATTGACACTCCTATTGTGATCCAATTACGTCTTATCTTAATCCTCTGCAGATTGTTATACATTGTTTTAGTTTGTATACTCTTGCTTCACTCAAAAGACAAGCCCATGTGCGGTGTCTTTGTGGTTTTATGGCCTGGTTTTTTACTTTTAGGAGTGGGTATTTTGTTCTATCATGGTTCTATTAAACCTAGAAAGTGCTGACATGTGCTGGCTGTAGCATGGAGGTAGAATTATACTTTTACAGTTTGTTTATGAATAAGATATGATTTATCAATATCTTATTCATGCAAACTGTTTCATTGGGTTTACCACCCTTAGGGGAACCTCTTGCCAATTTTCAAATTGTTACAATTTTTTTTATTTTTTGTTGAGGGTATCCTAACTTTTTCAATAAAGATAGTATAGTTTTAATCAATAATAAGAAAAGGCATGCACTATGGTTTTACTTTGGGTCAAAAAAAGGGCCTCGTGCCTTTTCTATTTTTACATTTGTGGCCTTGGTGCCCTACCTACTGGCCTTGGTGCCCTTCAAAATTTGGCCTGCTCCAAGGCCAAAGTGGCCTTGCCCTAAAAAATGTGTAATTCCAGGCCTGGAGTATATGCAAAAACATCTTCAAAAAATGAAATTTACCACGCAATACTCACGGTTGTTTTGCTCTTCATCGCAGCACACAGGCGGCGTTCACGCATTGCGCAAAAATTAAGACAGCGCGGTGTGCGCAGAGCCTAAAGACAGCGCGGTGTACGCAGAGCCTTCCGCCTGGCTTCCGGCGGCACACCGCGCTGTTGAATGTTGTTTTGCATATTTCAATCGGAAAGGATTAGATTGGAAAAGAAATCGGATTCTAATTTTAGAAGTCTACTAAATCCACCACGGTTATTGTTATGTAACAATAGAATATAATTATCTGATTTAAATGGAGAACTTCTTCAGACAACTCGCTGGTTGCCCGCCGACTTCACTTCAGACATTTGGACAGTCGGGATAGTTGACAGAACTCAATCAATGGTTCAGACAAGTCGGTGGTACTGACAACTTGACTACACATGTAAAATATTGTAAGACAAGTCAACAGTTGGCGAAAATACTAGAGATACCGACCGCTCCACTCCGCTTCCCTTTTGTGACTTTCTCCACCATGTGACTGGAAAAATTCATCAAGTCAGACATTTTGTCTTGGATCCTCTCTATCATGTCTATAGAATTGGACTACATGCTGTTTTTGAGGAAAACTCCCTGCCAGCCTTCTTATCATCATCAATGAATGCCCCCTCCTTCATGTAACATGGTACATGTATTTTAAAAACTGAATTTGTACATGTATCTCCACATGACACGTTTGGGTGATGGCCATATTGATTGTGTGCTTTTTTTTATTCCCATGTGTACATGTTTATTGTCAACCTATTTGAACAGTTGTCTATTATTGAACTTGAATCTACATGGTACCATCATGGATAATATTACTGTGATTGTTCTCTTACTCATTGTCAATGTCACTTTTGCCTTGGCAAGAACATAACTTTACTCTGGAAACTGACCCTAGGATTTGTAAGGGTTGTCATGGTAACTACTGTATTAACGCCAGTGGTGGTTCCTGACGTTGGAGTCCTGGGGCTTAAACTTACAATGTACAACATAAACACTAATGGTTTAATTGGAGGTGGATGGGCTAATTTGCCTTTAAAACCCCATACATTGTATTTCTTCCAGTTCCAGTGACTGTCAAGTTCATTTTTGAAGGAGTTAACACTTGTTGCGCTCCTGACTTGCTGTGGGAGATTATTCCACTCGTTGATTACCCTTTGGGAGAAGAAGTTTTGTCTACATCTGAGTGATTTGGTCAGTCTTGGCTTGAATAGTTTCATTGTACATGTACATACATGTCCTCTAGCATATTAGTGAGGTCTAACATGTATGTTTTGTAAAGTTTGATGAAACCATCTTTGTCGATATGGTTAAACGTCCTCTTTACGTGTAAACAGTTCATTGCTTTCTGGGATGCCTTGGCGCATCGTAGACTTGTCTTGCTGTCATTTGTAATATAAACCCCCAGGTCATTTTCTTTGATCAATGTCGTCCAGTCTAGTTCCTCCCATAGTGTAGTTGTTTCTTGGATTGTTGTTTCCCATATATATGCATAACCTTACATTTGCTAGCGTTGAACTTGAGAAGCCAAACTTCAGACCAATTTTGTAATTTGTCAATATCGTCTTGTAATTTTGATGCATCGTCTAGTGAACTGTTTGAAGTGAAGATCTTGGTGTCGTCAGCAAACAATTGGATACTGGATTTCACATATTGGGAAGGTTGTTGATGTAGACATGGTAGAGGATAAAAAGTAATGGACCCAGCACAGATCCCTGTGGAACTCCGCTTTTAACGTCTGCTCTTGATGAGGTGGCATTTCTTACTGTGACTGTTTGCATACCCGTATGCCTTCAGTTTACTTAGTAACAGTTTATGTGGTACAGAATCAAACGCCTTCAAGAAAGATGACATCTACTCCGTCTCCCTGGTCTACATTGTAACTTGTCTGTTATCTCCTCAAGTGTTTCGAGCAGGTTTGTAAGGCATGATTTCCCTGGTGTGAATCCATGTTGGCTTTCTGACATCAAGTTGTGGTTCTTGACGTGCTCAGCCATCTTGTCCTTGATGAGTGATTCCATTACATGTACCTTGCACGGTATACATGTCAAGCTTACTGTCCTGTAGTTAAGCTTACTGGCCTGTACATGTACAAATGTAGTTACCTGGCTTGTTTTTTTCCCCTTCTTGAAGATAGGGGTCACCCTTGCTGTCTTCCAGTCATTTGGCAGTATCCCCGAGTCTAAAGACTTCTTGAATATTATTATTATTATTATTTTATTTGCCCTAACAGTACAAAACAAAATACAAGACAATATACCCCGAGATGGGCAAGGGACAACAAAAGCAAATACATACTGTGATCCGTAGATCTGTTGCCCCACATCTGGGGTACACAATGAAATAAATATAGATTTTAACAATAGTACACGCAATAATAAAAGCAGATAATTATACAAAACCAAAATAAATAATAAATAACTAATTTATAAAAGGAAAATAAATAAGTAAAATAACAGTAAAAGTAAAGATAAACAAATAAAGAAGTATGTATAAATAAATAAATAAATAAACTTGTTAATAAATAAAAATGATTTAAATAAAAACGATTAAAAATATTGCACAAGTGAATGGGCAAAAGCAGGCAGGCTATTAAAAGGGTGGATTAAAAAAATAATAAAAAATAAAAAATAAACTAAACTCCACAGTGGCAGGCCAGCCATGTTAAACAGAGCAAGAAAAGGGACGGCTCCCCGAAACTGCCGACAGTGGGGGATAAGATAGCAAACCCCAAACAAGTCCCAACACTAGAGCCACACTCCCCTCCCCGGAGAATTATATAAATAAATAAAAATTAGAACAAATAAAATAGTACAAAATTTACAAGTAAGAAAGAGTAACACAAAAATACGGACAGAAAGCTCTGCCCACACTGAAGAAAAATAATAAAAACTATTCAAGTTGATTCATGAGATTGAATATGATGGAAAGGGGTATTGATACATGTACAGTAGTTCCTTGCTGCACTACTTCAAGACTCTCGGATGAATGTGGTCTGGTCCTGGACACTTGTCTGCACTAAGCTTGTCCAGCTTGCTTTGAACATCTTCTGGTGTGAAGGTAATGTCTTCTAGTGTCTCGTACAGTACATGTTGTAGTCCTGGTCTCTACATGTACATGTAGGTCTGGGACAATTCCCCCTTGTTCCTTTGTGTAAACTGACTTGAAAAATTTACTACATGTAAGTTCTTCTGCTGCTTCCTTGTCTGTCTCTGTCAGTCTCCCGTCTTCCTTTTCCAATTGAGAAACACCTACTCTCCCCTTTTGTTTCTCTCTTACGTAATTGTAAAATGCCTTAGGCTTGGTCTTGAACTCCTTCATTAGTCGTTTCTCATACATGTACGTATGTAGTTTGCTTGTGCTTGTCTAATTATTTTTCTTGTCTTGTTGCTCTGCTTCTTATATTCTTCATATAGTCCTTGTACCAGTGTACTGTTTAGTCCTTCTGTATCTCTTGTAAAGACTGTACATGTATTTAGTCTTTATTGCTTTCTTGGCTCTAGAACACAACCAAGTTGGTTTGTGTCTCCTCTTAGTCTTTTTAAATGGAACGTGATCGTGGACTGCCTTGTCGTACACACCCTTTAGTGTCTGCCAGGCTTCTTCACTGCCTTCTTGTTCCATGTCTTTATGCCTACAGGTCTGAGAACTTGCTTCATTACTCCATAGTTTCCTTTGTTGTAGTTGGGCTTTCCTCCCAGGGCTTCTTCTCTTGTGGATACATGTATGTTTGAACTACAAACGATGTCCAAGTAAGTCCAACATCGCTCTTGCCCATTGGTGCTACATGTATGTCTGTTAGGTTCTCAACCATAAATTTCTCGTTTGTAAATATCAGGTCTATAGTTGATGGTATTTGTCCTTGTTTAGTTGGTATTTCCACATGCTGTGTTACATGTACATGTAGGTAAAGATCCTGGGTGATGTCGTACATGTAGAATATATAGTTGCAGGGTGTGTTTCCCCTGCACTGACATATCCCTCAGTCCAATTCACCTCTCAAAAATAAGTAATTGGCCGGAGTTTATATTTTCCAGTCTTTTCAGCCGCTGGAAAAATTTGTCATTGTTTTCTTGGCTGCTGTTTGGACTGCGATAGTAGAGTAACGTCCGTCGATATATCGATATTACTAAAAAAAACCATACTATTTTGACCTCGATATCGCCGATGTCACTTTTTTAATCATATCGAAATATCGAAAATGTTGATGAATAAAAAATTTCGATGTTCCTAAATGATATCAAAAACACCGAAAGAGTGTCAGATTATCCAGAAAACCTTCGGGTTTTAGAAAAGCTGCCATCTTTATTTGCAGCTTACAACATTTGAGTAGCCATAAATAAAATAGTTTGGCGACCAAGTCCGCTTGTTTCTCTGTGTTTCACCCGCGGCCCGCCGCTATACATGTACATGTAGTTCAGAACCGCAGTAAAATCTCAAAAGAAATAGGTCTTGCCGCCCAGCCTATCGGTTGTTTGGGACGGAACCCTCCATTGATCTGATTGGTTAACATTACTTGTTGCGAGATGGTTGTTCTCTCGCTGGTATCTCCAGGTTGGGTGATGCGTGTGTGTGTGAGTAAGTCGAGGGGTTGAATTTGCAAAGCTACGCTGCGCTGTACCTCATTTCTAGTTCTCTTATGAATATGATTCTTATCAACGGCCAATCACAGCGTGCGGAATGTTGGTTAGCTTGGACTTTAGACCCTGTGTGCAATGCATTTAATGCAGTGCATGCACTGCATTATGCATGGCTACCAGTGGGTGACCAAATGTTGTGGGGCCCGGGCCAATGCACGCGCAGTGGATACTCAGCAGTCAGCACCATGTGCGTCATGTTTTAACGTTTGTATACTGAAATGAACGATTGCAATTCTGATTGCAGCCACATTAAATCTAGCAAATATCCAGACTATTTTAACAACTTAAAAAAAAAACTTTCTTTGGGATTTTACCACCATACCCTCATTTATTGTGAATTTTTGTTGTTGACTCCCCCGACGGACTAGTAAAGGAAGGGTTGATTCGCCCGCCCCTGTTTTCACTCGGTATTTGGCGAACAGGCGACCGATAATTTCGAAACCTGATGTACACGTGTATGTTGAGTCATGACTTTGCCAACTCCTTGCGTCGGCGACTGTCTCGGTCCTGACTTACTTCCACCACGGGTGATTAAAGAATTTTCTTATGAACTGAGTTCTCCTCTCTGCGATATAATCAACTGTTCATTGCAAGAGGGTATTGTACCAGACATGTGGAAAAGAGCTTTTGTTATACCAGTTCCTAAGTCCAATCCTCCTACATGTGTAGTATTGACAGTTTGCGTCCCATTTCACTCACTTGTATTATATTTTTAAAAGTTTTTGAGGAGTTTGTTGTAAATTGGATCATGGACGATATCAAGAACTCAATTGATACTCGTCAATTTGGGTCCCTCAAAGGACTGTCTACCACCCTTGTTTAGTCAAACTGTTAGATGATATTTATACATGTAAAGGAACCGATATACCTCAACATTCAGCTGTGTTACTGGCAACAGATTTTTCTAAAGCCTTTGACAGGGTAAACCATCAGATTGTTATAGAACAATTTATTAACCTAGGCAGTCGTACTTCAATTATTCCCTGGGTGTGTAGTTTTTTAACTAACGGAAGCCAAGCTGTTTGATACAATGGTAGTATTTCTAGTTGGGAAACGACCAATGCAGGGGGTCCCTCTAGGTACATGTTATGTACGAAGCTACATGTAGGGCCAGTGGCTTTCTTAGCAATGATAAATGACTTTGTCTCTGGTTCCCCTCAGGTTTTTCATTACAAATACATGTATGTACATGTAGACGATACATGTACATATGTATGTCATTGGTACAAACGTATCGAACAAATGACCAAACAAACTCCATGCAGCAGCAGCTAGACTGCTTACATTCCTGGTCATTAAACAATTACATGAGACTTAATCCTAAAAAATGCCAGGTCATGATTTACTGCTTTTAGAGACACCAACCAGTTGTGCCTACATGTAGCTTCCATATTGGTGGTTACGTCATCAATCAAACTAATTGTGTTAAACTATTGGGCATTCAAGAGAACCTTAAGTGGGTCTCTCAGGTTAATCACATGCGTAGCCTTTTAACAAAAAACTGTACTTCTTACGTCAACTCAAACGGTGTAATATTCCTGTTGAAGATATGAGAACGGTGTATTTACAATATGTTAGACCTACTTTTGAATGCTTCATCAGCCTGGTTCTGTGGTCTCACTAAAACCCAGAGAGAGTGCCTTGAGAAAATGCAGCGGAAAGCGTTCCGTATAATTCTTACTTGGGATTTTTGTAAATTTAAATCGTACACAGATATTTGTAAAGTTCTGAGTGTTCCGCCCCTTACGGAGAGACTTGAACAACTTTCTTTGAATTTTGGTAAATCGCTCTTGTCTTCTACCAAACACAGAGACTGGCTGCCTCCAGCAAGGAACAATAACCTTAGGTATTCTGACTCTTTGTCCACTATCAGGTGTAGAACAAACCGATACTATAGTCCCATTCCTTACTTGACCAGCATTTTGAATGTGTAAATTTGCTCTGCGGTTTTTATGTGTATGCTCTATTCTTAGACTTTTTTAAACTCCCTTTTATTATCCTTTTTGTGTGTTTTATCTTGATTTAAATTTTCACTGCTTGTTCAACTGTATTGCAATTCAGCCTGTTAGGCTGCTATACATGTAAACAGGTTTTTTTAATAAACCAATCTGTTGATTGGTTTACATCGTTTAGGTTTAATTACATCGTTTAGGTATTGGACAACAGCTTGACGGATGAATACAAAACTTTGTAGACAACATGTATCAGAGTGGTACATGTACCTCAATGTAATGTATGCCGATGACACTGCCATCTTCAGGCCTGTTACCAACCAAGTTGATGCATTGCAATTAGTACTTAGCAATATCATTTCTTGGAGTAACAAGAATGGTATGATATACTTAACCCATCTTAATGTGCTACATGTATGTTACCTTACGTAGAGTGTCATGGCCGAGTGGTTAAGAGCATCGGATTCAAGTTCTGGTGGTTTAGTCATCGGGGTGTGGGTTCGAGTCCCGGTCATGACGCTTGTGTCCTTGAGCAAGACACTTTGCTATAATTGCTTCTCTTCACCCAGGGGTATAAATGGGTACCTGCAAGGGTAGAGGTTGATATTGTGTTTGAAAAAGCCTTCGGAGCGCCATCACGGCAGCCCGGGCTGTATACTCCTCAGGGAGCTGAGAAAGATTAAAGGAATGTTATTGGCCCAATGACCAGGGCACTAATATAAAGCGCATTGATACGTTATTGTGAAATGCGCTATATAAGAACTAGTTATTATTATTATTATTACGTACATCTCTAGGCATCGTCAAAATGTATTTTTGTATGATTATAATATCTTGGATGACCATGTGTCCATAACTAGAGATCATAATGTAAGTATCTTGGAATCAGAATTCAATCAGATCTTGCTGATACCAATACAATTTGTTCTAAAGCTACACAAACACTGGGTTTCATTTTAAAAGAGAACTTGTGGTCATTCTAAGCTTTCGTACCAGCTTTATCTAGCACTCTGTAGACTGATTATTGAATAAGCCAGACCCTAATGGAATCACCCCACAAAGTGCAATATACATGTACATTGTATTGACTAAATCTCACATCGCTTGAATCAAGGAGAGAGTTGTTGAGCTTATGTTTCTGTTATCAAATATTTTATAATCACACCGGCATTGACAGCACTTTGTTTCAAATCAACCAACGTCGAGATTTTCCTAATTTCACAATTCCTTTTTCTAGATGTAATAGTTTAAAGTATAATTTGTTTCATAGTGTGCCTGCGTTGTGGAACTCATTGCCCATTGATATCCGTTGCTTGACATCTACATACATGTACATGTATTTCTTTATTCAAAGCAGCAGTCAACAGCTTTCTCCTTGATTCAACCTATAGATGCAACTCAAAGTTGTTAATTGTTTATAACTTTGTCATTGTTATCCTTTTTCTCTGTGTATTTTGAGGGTCTGTACACATGTACCTTTTAGAAAAAAAATTACCGGCAGACTGAACCTTAAAGTTATAGGAAAATTTATATTTTCCTCCTCAGTCTAGCCTTCTCCATATCTATTTTGTATCTCTTTTGTGTGTAAATTTTTATTGTGGAGAGAAATAAAATAATAATAAGAAAAAGAAATGTTTGGTGATTTGCATTTGTTGCAAAGGTAAACTCCTTTTTAATTTATTGACTGATTGATTGATTGATTGATTGATTGATTGATTGATTGATTGATTGATTGATTGATTGATTGATTGATTGATTGATTGATTGATTGATTGATTGATTTATTTATTTGTTTTTCATTAATTTATTTATGTTGTTTTTCATTATGTTTTGTTGCTTTGTCGTTTCTGTTTTGGGTTTTTTCCCCCTCCGTTATTGCATGGTACTGTATTTTCTGTACTTGTACTGTTGAGGTCGAATAAATAATAATAATAATAATAAAACACCTTTTGTCCTTAAATGCTTCAAATCATGTCGTCACTGGTAGCAGACGTGCCGGTTCTAGCTCCATAATATCTTCATAATATCTGTGGAATGTGCCAACAAATCCTTCTACAAGTTGGAAGTTTGTCCACAGTTTCAGTCAAGAAGCAATTGACAGACAATTTGAGTCTTGACGAGCTTCATGGCAGCAGGAAATCTATATTTTCTTCAGCTGAAGCAAAGTGGATAGAGAGACTACATAATGGTGGTGAGACTTCAATACAAGGTACTTAATATAACGACAACCTGATACTAAAGTCAAGACGATCAGCTGAGGCTGTCGCTGATGACATTATTGAGCTGTATCTTTACCTCAGTGGGAAAAAGCAATGCTTCCCGAAAGCATGTCTCTCTTCATCGAAATCAAAATGTACCTTAACTTTGGAATCTGCCTCATCTTCAAATGATCTCCAAGCTGGGGCCAAACCCTCAGTCGCCATGACACCCCTTAGTTCTACCAAGACAACGGTAACCAAACACAACACGTCAGATTCAGCCTTGTGTGATGAAATAAGACATTTGAAGATTTCTATTGAGCAAATGAAAAATGAAATAAGTGCTATGAGAGTCCAGTTCTGTGAAATCGATCATCTCAAGTCTAACAACAAGCTTCTAAAAGAGGAAAATAGAAATATGGAGACTACAATAGAACTATTAGCATCACAATATGATGCCCACCATTGTTCTCAAACAGTTTTTGGGGCAAGTGATGTTCATACTGTCAAGAATGCGGCTACAAGTTCCACCTCCATGAATTCGCCATGGACACTGGTCAACAACAATAGACAGGTGGGACATCATCAGTCACAAAATCACAAAGCCAAATCACCACCTTGCATTCCACATGTACCAATTGTTAAGCTTTCAAATCGATTTGGTAAGCTTTCAGATGATGCAAATTCAGAAACATCTGACCCAACCGCAGAGGAAATAATCGACGAGTATTATGAACAACTTGTCCATTCAGAATTGTCTCCCCAGTCTGATCAGCCCTCTACGTCAACCTTGTCATCTTCACCAAAGTCAACATTCAAAACTACTAATTCAGAGGGGAAAGTATTTTCTGAACAACTGAAGGAGTATCGTGCCAAACGGGCAACTCAGTTTCGACAACAGCCCGCCAAAGCTGTTACCATTGTCGGTGATTCCATGATCAAGTTCATTAAAGGCGACAAGCTGAGCCAATCTAAATCAGTCTCAGTCGTTTCACAACCAGGGGCAAAGATTGAAGACATTTTAAGAGTTTTCCAGAATGAATCTTTTTGTCACAAAATCTCTGAGCTAATTGTTCATGTTGGAACAAACAATACCAAGGAAGACGCATAGACGATTGCAAGTAAACTTGAATCTCTATGTGAATTGGCAAGTGAGAAGTATCTCATAAAAGACATCACGGTTTCTTCCATCATCCACAGAAACAGGGACAATCAGCAACAATGTCGCAAAATTGTACTAGCTAATGACCTGATCCAAAATTTCTGCAGAGCAAAAAATTTGAATTTCATCAACAATGATAACATTGATCGTCGGTTTCTTGCTTGGTGTCAGGATTTCCGCCAGCAGGAATGGAAACGTCGGAAGAGGTACACCACCCAAGTGACGATCAGCCCGCAAACTTGTCAGACGCATGCTCCCCTGCTGTCTCAAGAAGCGGAATGGCTGAGATACCAGAAGACAACGAAACAGAGCAAGTACATTGTACAAGTCATGAACTGTAACTTTGAAAACACAACTGAATCTAACAACTTCGTTGATGAAATGATCTTTAACCATCATAATTCAATGCATAATTCAGGAAATAATGATGCGGGTATTATTTTACTTGACAAGTTAGATAAGATTAGGGGTCTTAAGATTGCTCACTTAAATATACAGAGTCTCAGACCCAAAATTGAGCAGTTGCGCATACTGTTGGCCGAGCATGAAATACATACGCTCACCCTCAGTGAAACTTGGCTTCATGATGGTATAAATGATGCAGAAGTTATGATTAATAATTTCACTCTGATCCGTGCTGATCGTAAAGGCATTGATAACCATGGAGGTGTGGCATGTTACGTAACAAATAGCGTTTCCCACCGTGTCCTTTGTGGAGAGAGCGACGGTGTCGAGTCTTGCTGGGTAGAGATCAGTTTGAAAGAGAGTAAACCTATTGTTGTAGTGATTGCCTACTTGCCAAATAAGCAACCTGAACACTTATCCAACTTAAAAGACGAGGTTATTAATAAGTTCGTTCATACATGTAATCATGAGTTATTTATCATTGGTGATTTTAACTTAAACAGTTTTGATAGCTCTGACCGTGGTAAAATTGATGAGTTCTGTTGTGAGCTGCAGTTATAACCCAACTGGTGAATAATCCCACTAGGGTTACCTCTACTTCCAGCACCTGCATTGATCATATCATGACCTCTCATAGAGAAAATATTAATTTCACAAATGTTATTCCCTTAGGTATAAGCGCTCATTCTATGGTTATATGTACATGTAGCAGGAAAATTAACGGCAATCTAAAAGTTCCTCCCAGGGTCTCAAATGTTAGAAATTTTAAACATTTTAACGAAGTTTCCTTTTTAGAAGATATGTACATGTATAAGGTGCCTTGGCATTTTATCGAGGGTGTTGTTAATATTGATGATGCATGGGTTAAATGCAAAGTTTTGCATTTGTACAAAAAAGATGGTAATTATGGGAATACAGTTGTGCCTCTCCCCTCCCCCCCTTGAAAATACAGAGGGGAAACAATAAATGAACTTCACTCCTAATTTTAAAATTTACTTAACTAATTGTGAAGTCTTTTTTTCATTTTTTGCAGGTAATTTGAAATGGCCACCTGGTATCAGAGTCTTGCCAGTCAAAGCCGACAGACAGCAGCACATGTCTGGCAACCAAGAAACACCAGTTCAGTCATATTTTCAAAAGGATTACTGAATGCACCAGGAGAAAATAACTGCTTTCTAAACAGTGCAGTACAGGTATACAATTTTATTACAAGTACACAATTTTAATCAGACTTACATGTATCAAGATCTTCTCATGCTGTGTTAGGCCTACATGTACATGTATGTCATTCATAATGTTACAACCATTAACTTCAACTTCAAATTGTTGTTTTTTTATTTATTTGTTTCCAGTATCACTGCTTACCTAAGAAAGATCTTTCTTTATTTTGTGATGGTTGGACAATACCCTGGAGACTCGCCCCCTTGGGTCTTAAAAATTGTCTTTTGAAGGATGCTTGCCCTCATGCCTGCCCTCATGCCTGCCAAGTGCAGTACAGTAGATGTACATGTGTACCGTAATTTCCGGAATATAAACCGCGGTTTATACGTTGATTTTGACTTTTTTTTGACTCCTGCGGTTTATTCTCCGGGCGGCTTATACGCCGACGTATAAATATGGAAGAGAAAAAAAAAAGCATTTTTATAAAGAAAGATCGTTTGTAAAATGTTCTAAATAAAAACAATGTTCTTAAACGATAAAAAATCCTGCAAAACATGCCTGTGTGGTGACAAAATCCTGTTGAAAATGCCTGTTGAAAATCCCGCCTCATTTGTATTCCGTGTTGCCTTTATAAAACGTTTATCAACCGCCCTATTGTTAGAGTTCAGTCCCCCCTCAGAGATGAACAATCAGCGAAACTCGAGTTAGACTAGACTGGTCCCCTGTCTATTTATCCCAGCGATCTCCATATGCTGACGTCAGACATTCAGGCTGCACTCGTGTCAGCCACTGATCAGCTCAACATACACGTGTCACTGCCACGGCAGATGAGTGGTGAATGGACGTACACAAAGAACTATGCCGTCAAAGTAGCGACACTTGTGTAAACTCTGAAGGGCAGTGTTTCTTTTTATCACTGGTCTTAGAATATTTGGGCGTGATTTTAAATAAAGGGTTCTTTCAATATTAAATCATGTGGGGTTTTAAATAAAGGGATTTTATTATTCATGATGACTTTGTTCGTGATTAAAGGGATCTTTTTGTATTTTTTTCAGAATATTTGGAAGGGGGTCTGGCATACTGTTTATATTGATTTTAAATAAAGGGTTCTTTTAATTGTTAAATCTTGTGGGTTCTTAAATAAAGGGATTTTATTATTCATTCAGGGGCAAGGGTACATGGGTATTAATTTTTTAATTATATTAATATTTTTTTATTTCACTTTGCATGGTTATATCTCTTTTTGGAAGCAGTGGTAGCTCTGAAAAGAGCTGTTGGTTTTGTTGATTTTCTTGGCTGTTGATTTCTTGACGTCTTACAAGTCGAAGCCCTCAAAGTCGCTGTCTTCACTGTCACTGTGGCAACTACAATGACTGACTGATGTGCCGCCCGCCTGTCACCAAGGGGGTGCTACCTGCTTACAAAAGTAATGCTATCCTAATAGATCATTTCAATTACGTTCAATAGTGTCAACTTCAATACATTTCGACTTTAATTACAACACAACTCGCACTGTGGCAACTACAATGACTGACTGATGTGCCGCCCGCCTGTCACTGCACATCACCACAAAGAGGACCGCATGATGATTGGCCGTTGATAGTTCCATTCATAAGATCTTGGCTAGACTTCTGACGGATCCAGTAGATAGCGCCTGCACATTGTACAACACATAGCCTGAACATCTGGCGCCAGTCTAATAAGTCTAATCAAACGTGAACAGCTTTTGTCAACAGAGGGCGATGCGATGCGATGCAGGGCAAAGTTCAACTATTTCTCGGTGTGCGTTGTCGACCGATCGTTGATTCACGAAGATTTTGTTGCCAACGAAGCTCAAAACATGGTCAACACAACCGATCATCAAATCACGAATTCTTGAAAATGGTTGTTGATGGAAAAAGTATAATTCAGGACTGATAGCATGAGATAAAAAATCACCCCAAACGCAGTTTTGCGAACTTTACTTCCGTGTTTTGAGGTTAGTTTTTTTAACATTTTGCCCGCGGTTTATACGCCCGCGCGGTTTATACGCTGACACCTAAATATTTTTTCCATATTTTGGAGCATTGCGGTTTATACGCCGGGCGGTTTATATTCCGGAAATTACGGTACATGTATCTACATGTACCTCAGTTTTTCAAATATTACCTACATGTACATGTAGATGTTTCTCCAGTGCCTTTGGAATCCAAATAATGCCAAGTGCTCCAACCACCACAGGGATAACTTTCACCTTCACTTGCCACTGCTTATGACTTCCCCTGGCCTTGTACATGTACAATGTATTTTTGATTTTTTTCTTCTCCTTTGAAACTACTGTCGTATACAATTTTTCCCTTAAGTACATTACCCAGGCACAGCTACATTTTTTATGTCAATGAGATGACACATCTTCTCCATCTTAACAATAGACTAAATCTTCCAGAGTCTTTTGTAAAATGATCAGTCTGGATGTTTACATGTACAATGTAGGTCAGCTCTACCATCTGGAGAGTGGAGCATTGTGCATGTGGTGCTTTTTTAACACTAAATGGAGCCCAAAGACAAGAGTCTAGGGTTAGAAAAAGCACACAGGCCCATTTAAAGCCAAATTTATAAACAAATTATACAAAAATTCATTTTAAATGTAGTTAGAGAGAACTATACACACTGATAGATTTCCAAAATCCGTTGTTTAATTGTAATAGACCGTCATGTACATTAGGCTCAACTGTTAACCAAAAGACTTTACATGTACAATTCAGGGTTCGAAATTAGAGGTCGCCCGGTGTCGCGCACTGAGCATTCCGGCGTACTAAACGTTCCTAAATATAATACATTACGTCATTTCATGCCTGCGCGCAGCTAGTGAAAGTAGTCAATTTTGTGCCACACTGAGTGTTCCTCTAGTCTCTAGCCGTCATGGCGTCGCCTATGAGCTGTAGTGTTACAGTAGTGTGATGAACGCACAAGCATGTCAAGTCGTTTCGTAACTCTGTGTGAAGATATCAAGAATAATTCATTACCTTACCAGCGGGAAGTATGTGGAAGGCTTGACAGAGGGGGAAAAGAGGGCTGTACATGTACGTGCCCAATCTAAGAAATATTCTTACGACGAGGCCAATAAGTACTCAATGACAAATGAGTGTGCGCCACCGTGTTGCCCTCTCACACTGCTCTCGTTAATATTGTGCCATTGGTACTGCATTCATAATTTATAAGCATATGAGTTTCATCATCTGATAGTGTAACTCCCGAGGAACCAGTACGACAAGTTTAAAGGCTCTTGAGTGGATTTTGACTGATCTGTAGAGGAGGTAACTCTTTTACTTTTACTGACGGAACTCTATACGCCATCTCAGCCACGTTCCTGCACCATTACAGCTTGCTTAGTCAACTCTGAACGCAACTCTGAAGCTACTGTTGACTTGACAATACAACTACTTTTCAACAATGGAGCAAGTTAACTTCACAACCATTGTCTTCTTTGTCCTTCTGTGCAGTGGAACATGTCTCCAGTGTTCCACCCCTCTTGCACGGAATAAGCTTACACTAGCCAATGTGAAGTATCATTATGGCAACTCTGTGTGTTACTACGCTAACTCAACTGCGACCTTTGACCTTTTGCTTTTAAGATCAGGAGACATTTGTCCCAACCCTGGTCCTGCTTCTCATGCTCCTGACAGTCCCGGAAACACCTCAATGAAACTGAATGGAAATGTTACTTACGGGCAGCGCAACTGCTTTCTCCATAGCCTAAATCCTTCCAATTCCCATACACAATCTCATAGACTGGAGAAGGATATATGGGAGAGAATTTTATCTCTTGGTATTGCTAAGAAAAGAAAGACACATCGTGGGCGAAGATCCCCTAGCGAACAGGAGGAAATTGCTTTGACAAGGAATCTTTGCCATCAAACCAGTATTTTTTGTTCTATGCCAAAACTGAGCAACAACCAATTATTGCTCTGTATGTTAAACGCACGTTCACTCCGAAACAAGTCGACTGAATTTCAGGACTATGTTAATGACAATGGATTTGATATAATGGGCATTTGTGAGACATGGCTGACCCCAGTGGATGATGCCGTAATTGCTGATCTGACCCCAACTGGCTACATCTTAAAACACCAGCCCAGAGCTGGTAGACGAGGAGGTGGAGTCGGCCTTTTATTTCGTGATGAGCTGAATGTCAATGTTAAATCTTTACCTGATTACCAATCTTTTGAAGTAATGTCTGCTACCATAACTTCAAACGGTATTGGTATGGACCTTATTGTTGTCTACAGACCCCCTGGGCACCAATATCCTTTCGCTAACTTTGTAGATGAGTTTACACCCCTTCTCGAGGAATCGACCCTGAAACGTATTCCACTTGTAATAACAGGTGACCTCAACATTCATTTTGACAATGCCTCTGCTCCTAACACCAAACGTTTCAATGACTTATTTTTTGGTTATGGGCTGAGACAGAATATTTTGACGCCGACCCATGACCGTGGTCACATCCTGGATGTTTTCATTACACGCATTGCCGACAGCAATTTCTTCTCTGACCTTGAAGTTGTTCCTGGTATTTCTGACCACTCTGCCATCGTAAGCCATCTACACTTGGAAAAGCCACGCTCTGTCTCTAGAACAAAAGTCTTAAGAAATATCAAAGCCATTGAAAGAGCTTTCTTCGCAGTTGATGTACAACAGAGTAATATTATAGCGAGCTCTTCTGATGGTATTATCGATGTGATCCATCGTTATAACTCCACCCTTAAAACTTTACTGGATGCCCATGCTCCTGCTAAGTCTCGCCCCGTAAAGTTGCGCCTACATGCCCCATGGTACAACCCCGAGGTAACTGTCGAGAAACGTAAACGTAGACAGCTGGAAAAAAGGTGGCGATCTTCTAGATTGGAGGTAGATCGTGACCTTTACCGCAAGCAACGTCAACACGTCAGTTCCCTCAACTGCAAGTACAAACGTGCTTATTATAATGAAGTTGTTGATGACTGTGGAAATGACACACAACGTCTGTTTCGTGTGGCCAATCAACTTCTTAATCGCAAGCAAACATCCCCACTTCCTTCTCACAGTTGTAGTATATCTCTTGCACGGCTCTTCGGACAGTTCTTCATAAACAAGCTTGACCTAATACGAACCACCCTCTCTCCGGACGTCTCGCAAAGACCTTTAAGAACAACTACAGTTTTAGATGCATTTGAGCCTACTTCTACGGAGGAAATTGAGTCTCTCATTCGCAACACTCCTGCAAAATCATGTGACTTGGACCCAATTCCCACTAAGCTGTTGAAAGATTGCATTCATACATTTGCCCCTTATTGTTGCGGAGATTGTTAATTTGAGTATGCAAAATGGTGTTGTTCCTGCTGCTCTTAAGTTACATGTAGCTCACGTTCATCCTACACTCAAAAAGTCTTCTTTAAATCAAGAATTGCTTAGAAACTACCGTCCCATCTCGAATCTACCGTACATATCGAAGGTCTTAGATTGAACGAGTGGTATTCTCAAGACTGTCAGGTTACCTCCGCGATAATAATCTTCATGATTGTCGACAGTCTGCGTATCGTGCACACCACAGTGTCGAGACATACTGGTTAACCTATCAAATGACATTCTGATTGAGATGGACGTTGGGCGTATAACTGTTTTAGTTTCTTTAGACCTTTCATCTGCATTCGACACTGTTCATCATGACATATATACTCTTGAATATTCTTGCATCCCTTGGTCTTCAAGATGTTGTGCTAGATTGGTTTAAATCCTACCTGACTGATCGCCAGCAAGTTATATATATTAATGGGACTCAATCTGATCCTGTCTCCCTGAACTGTGGCGTCCCACAGGGCTCAGTTGGTGGACCGATGCTATTTTCTATATATTTGAGTGAACTGAGGGATGTTTTTGATCACCATCAAATTAATTATCATTGCTATGCCGACGATGTTCAAATCTATGCTTCTTTTGTCCCAAATCAACAGAATGCATCTAGTATCATCCACAAACTAGAATCTTGCTTAGATGATGTCATACAATGGATGGGCTCCCATTCACTCAAGTTAAACAACGACAAATCTGAAATGATATTACTTGGTTCTGTAGCTCAACTGGCTAAGGTCAAAGTCTCTCATATCACCATCGGAAATTGTAAAATTAAGCCCTCTGTAGTCTGTAAAAATCTAGGTGTTACAATCTACTCTAATATGTCCATGTCCAATCAGGTCTCTAGCATATGCAAATCAGTTTGGTACCAGTTCAGAAATCTGGGCTTCATCCGTAGATATTTAACTCGTTCATCCACAGAAAAAATTGTTCATGCTCTCATTTCATCTCGGTTTGATTATTGTAATTCACTCTTCTGTCTTCTACAACAGACTCAAATCTCACGTCTGCAACGACTGCAAAACACTGCAGCTCGCCTGGTCACTTTGTCCCCCAGGAGAATCCACATCACCCCGGTTTTGAATGCTCTTCACTGGCTCCCTGTTCAATATCGCATTGAATATAAATTACTTTTGCTTGTTTTTCATTCTTTACATGGATCCGCTCCTCAGTATAATTGTCAATTAATCACCCGTTACAATCCTTCAAGATGTCTTAGATCATCAACTTCTTCGTTACTGGTTGTTCCTAAAACTCACAACTCTTGGGGGATAGGTCGTTTTCTCATGCTGGTCCGCTACTTTGGAACAATCTGCCTCTTAATATCCGTAACATGTCATCTATTCATAAGTTCAAAGAGGCTCTCAAAACCCACTTTTTCACAGCCGCTTTTCACTAGATTCACGTGTTTCCTTCCTTGCGCCATGAGCATCACTTGTGATGGATACCGGCGCATTATAAGTGCTCTTATTATTATTATTATTATTATTAGTACAGAGCACGAGAAGGAGACCATGTCACCAACACGGCTGGAACGAATAGTACGGCCGCGCATGCGTACGTCACCTGGAACGCTCAGTACGCCGGAATGTCGAGGACGTGACACCGGTCGCCAAGTATGAGTGAAAACAGCGGCAGGCAAATCAAACCCTTCCTTTACTATTCCGCCGGGCGAGTCAAAAAATTGTTTTCACAATAAATAAGGGTATGGGTTGTAAAATCCAAAAGAAAGTTTTTAAAATAGTTTGACAAGTCTGGATATTTGCTAGATTTAATGTGGCTGTGATCGCGATCGGAATTGCGATCGTTCATTTCTGTATACAAACATTAAAACACGGTGCACATGGTGCTGACTGCCGAGTATCCACCGAACTTGCACCGCCCGACAACGTTCGATCACCCACCGCATAGCGCATACACTACACACAGTTGTGCAGTACATGTACAACACAGCAGGTTCAAAGTCCAAGCTAACCAACATTCCGCCTGCTGTGATTGGCTGTTGATGGCCGTTGATAATTACCATATTTATAAGAGAACTAAGAATAAGGTACAGCGCAGCTCGCACAGCTTTGCAAATTCAATTATTCACCCCTCGGCTTAATCACAAGCGCAATCTTAACTCAAAACAATCTTAACTCTTGAATGACCTACTCTTCCTGAAGATATGCAGAAACTCAAACACCATCCCCAAAGGCTTGAACCTCGATGAGGCCAAACATAATAATATGTGTGTTTCCTATTACACTGACCCAAAATTTAGGGTACAATGTAGGTAGAGACATAAAAACATTTTATTTTGTCAGAATATTTTTTTGCTCTAAAACTTAGGGAAGGAACGAATGTAAAAAATATTTTTGCCCTTGCACGTTAATTTCCTGTACATGTACATGAACACCCTAAAAATGACACATGCATCCAGTCCGACCCCAGTATTCCAGTAACAATAAATATACAAAATGTAGTTGCAGTACACCACTTGTACAAATGGGAGATATTTATAAACAAGAACTCAATGAAGTTTATTGTTTCTATTTTAATCGTACTTCGTATGTTAATATTCAATCACTAGCCTTGCATACGAACTGAACAGCCTTTATCCCCATACTATTTAGCATACCGAAGGTCATCGGGAAAATCGGGTCGGCCATGTCAATATCAAATTTATTGTTGAAATTGAGATCTGTACATTACTTGCGATGGCGGCAACACTGCTGTTCAAACATATATTATAATCATGAAATACTTCAGTGAGTGTTGATTGAAACTTTATACATTGTAAACTTTAAAAAAACAGAAGTGAAGTTGGCAAAATTGCGTTTTTAGACGATCTTATCACCTAATTTCTGCCCTTAATAATACTATTTCAATCAACAACCATTATCATGGGTTTGTGATTTGAGGAATCGGCCGTTTAGAACTCAGTTTGTAATGAAATATTTGTGATTCAAAGATCTTTAAACCAGAAAGTTCTGTAATGTTACATATATGCAGACTTGGCAAAAATCGTAAAACCTATGTTTCTCAATAAATGTTGGCAGTCAGTTATTGCAACATAGTTTAAAATGCCATTTTGTAGAAAACCAAAACATTGTATTTGTCCACAGTTTACTTAACCCAAAAGTAGTACCCATCAATTGCATTTGATTTATTTGATTTATTTGTATAATAGGTTCTGTGGCATTTAGATGTATTTCGAAGAAGTTTCAGGGAGATGGGAGGTCATGCTTGCATGGGCAATGCCTGCATTTTCTGTGCACTTAAGGTAAGTATATTTATGTCAAATGTACAGTACACAGGCTTACATGTATGCAACATTCTCTGAAAAGCAGTTTACAAGTGACTATAATATACATGTTGGTAGAAGGCACATTTGAATGTACCATAGTTTTGACACCCCTGCATGTGTGAGCAGACACCCCTCTATGTTCTGACTGCTCAACCTAAGCTCTAACACCCCTACATTGTTCCGACTGCTCAACCTTTGTTCTGACACCCCTATGTTCAGACTGCTCAACCTAAGCTCCAACACCCCTATGTTCTGACTGCTTAACCGATGTTTCGACACCCCTATGTTCTGACTGCTCAACCTATGTTCTAACACCCCTATGTTCTGACTGCTCAACCTATGTTCTGACTGCTCAACCTATGTTCTGACTGCTCAACCTATGTTCTGACACCCCTATGTTCTGACTGCTCAACCTATGTTCTGACACCCCTATTTCTGACTGCTCAACCTATGTTCTGACACCCCTATGTTTTGACTCCTCAACCTTTGTTCTGACACTCCTACATTGTATGTTCTGACTCCTCAACCTATGTTGTAACACCCCTATGTTCTAACACCCCTATGTTCTTACTCCTCAACCTATGTTCTAACACCCCTATGTTCCGACAGCTCAACCTATGTTCTGACACCCCTATGTTCTGACTGCTCAACCTATGTATCAACACCTCTATGTTCTGACTCCTCAACCTATGTTCTGACACCCCTATGTTCTGACTGCTCAACCTATGTTCTGACTCCTCAACCTATGTTCTGACACCCCTATGTTCTGACTGCTCAACCTATGTTCTGACTCCTCAACCTATGTTGTAACACCCCTATGTTCGTACTGCTCAACCTATGTTCTGACTGCTCAACCTATGTTCTGACTGCTCAACCTATGTTCTGACTGCTCAACCTATGTTCTGACTCCTCAACCTATGTTCTGACACCCCTATGTTCTGACTGCTCAACCTATGTTCTGACACCCCTATGTTCTGACTGCTCAACCGATGTTTCGACACCCCTATGTTCTGACTGCTCAACCTAAGCTGTAACACCCCTATGTTTTGACTCCTCAACCTTTGTTCTGACACTCCTACATTGTATGTTCTGACTCCTCAACCTATGTTGTAACACCCCTATGTTCTGACTCCTCAACCTATGTTCTGACACCCCTATGTTCTGACTGCTTTAACCTATGTTCTGACTCCTCAACCTATGTTCTGACACCCCTATGTTCTGACTGCTCAACCTATGTTCTGACACCCCTATTTCTGACTGCTCAACCTATGTTCTGATTCCTCAACCTATGTTCTGACACCCCTATGTTCTGACTGCTCAACCGATGTTTCGACACCCCTATGTTCTGACTGCTCAACCTATGTTCTGACACCCCTATGTTCTGACTGCTCAACCTATGTTCTGATTCCTCAACCTATGTTCTGACACCCCTATGTTCTGACTGTTCAACCTATGTTCTGACTCCTCAACCTATGTTCTGACTCCTCAACCTATGTTCTGACACCCCTATGTTCTGACTGCTCAACCTATGTTCTGACTCCTCAACCTATGTTCTGACACCCCTATGTTCTGACTCCTCAACCTATGTTCTGACACCCCTATGTTCAGACTGCTCAACCTATGTTCTGACACCCCTATGTTCTGACTGCTCAACCTATGTTCTGACACCCCTATGTTCTGACTGCTCAACCTATGTTCTAACACCACTATGTTCTGACTGCTCAACCTATGTTCTGACACCCCTATGTTCTGACTGCTCAACCTATGTTCTGACACCCCTATGTTCTGACTGCTCAACCTATGTTCTGACACCCCTATGTTCTGACTCTCAACCTATGTTCTGACACCCCTATTTTCTGACTCCTCAACCTCTGTTCTGACACCTCTATGACTGTTCTGACTCTTCAACCTATGTTCTAACACCACTATGTTCTGACTGCTCAACCTATGTTCTGACACCCCTATGTTCTGACTGCTCAACCTATGTTCTGACACCCTATGTTCTGACTGCTCAACCTATGTTCTGACACCCCTATGTTCTGACTGCTCAACCTATGTTCTGACACCCCTATGTTCTGACTCCTCAACCTCTGTTCTGACACCTCTATGTTCTGACTCCTCAACCTATGTTCTGACACCCCTATGTTCTGACTGCTCAACCTATGTTCTGATTCCTCAACCTATGTTCTGACACCCCTATGTTCTGACTGTTCAACCTATGTTCTGACTGCTCAACCTATGTTCTGACACCCCTATGTTCTGACTGCTCAACCTATGTTCTGACACCCCTATGTTCTGACTCCTCAACCTCTGTTCTGACACCTCTATGTTCTGACTCCTCAACCTATGTTCTGACACCCCTATGTTCTGACTGCTCAACCTATGTTCTGATTCCTCAACCTATGTTCTGACACCCCTATGTTCTGACTGTTCAACCTATGTTCTGACTGCTCAACCTATGTTCTGACACCCCTATGTTCTGACTGCTCAACCTATGTTCTGACACCCCTATGTTCTGACTGCTCAACCTATGTTCTGACACCCCTATGTTCTGACTGCTCAACCTATGTTCTGACACCCCTATTTCTGACTGCTCAACCTATGTTCTGACACCCCTATGTTTTGACTCCTCAACCTTTGTTCTGACACTCCTACATTGTATGTTCTGACTCCTCAACCTATGTTGTAACACCCCTTTGTTCCGACAGCTCAACCTATGTTGTAACACCCCTTTGTTCCGACAGCTCAACCTATGTTCTGACACCCCTATGTTCTGACTGCTCAACCTATGTATCAACACCCCTATGTTCGTACTGCTCAACCTATCTTCTGACTGCTCAACCTATGTTCTGACTGCTCAACCTATGTTCTGACTGCTCAACCTATGTTCTGACTGCTCAACCTATGTTCTGACTCCTCAACCTATGTTCTGACACCCCTATGTTCTGACTGCTCAACCTATGTTCTGACACCCCTATGTTCTGACTGCTCAACCGATGTTTCGACACCCCTATGTTCTGACTGCTCAACCTAAGCTGTAACACCCCTATGTTTTGACTCCTCAACCTTTGTACTGACACTCCTACATTGTATGTTCTGACTCCTCAACCTATGTTGTAACACCCCTATGTTCTGACTCCTCAACCTATGTTCTGACACCCCTATGTTCTGACTGCTCAACCTATGTTCTGACTCCTCAACCTATGTTCTGACTGCTCAACCTATGTTCTGACTGCTCAACCTATGTTCTGACACCCCTATTTCTGACTGCTCAACCTATGTTCTGATTCCTCAACCTATGTTCTGACACCCCTATGTTCTGACTGCTCAACCTATGTTCTGATTCCTCAACCTATGTTCTGACACCCCTATGTTCTGACTGTTCAACCTATGTTCTGATTCCTCAACCTATGTTCTGACACCCCTATGTTCTGACTGTTCAACCTATGTTCTGACTGCTCAACCTATGTTCTGACTGCTCAACCTATGTTCTGACACCCCTATGTTCTGACTGCTCAACCTATGTTCTGACACCCCTATGTTCTGACTGCTCAACCTATGTTCTGACACCCCTATGTTCTGACTCCTCAACCTCTGTTTATACACCCCTACATGTTCCAACACAAGGTTCTGACTGCTCAGCCTGCATTCCGTTTTATTGGAGCTGTTCTGTTGTTCATGTCCAATTACTGGACAAGTTTATGATGAGCTGTTTTTCTTGATCTTAACCTCTTCTGTCTTTAAACATAATGTATTGCATTTGTTTCATTTAGGTGTTGTTTACACAACTAAGATATAGTGACAGACAGTCCCTACCTCCTGATGCATTGCGGAGGGCACTTGCAGTAGCCTTCAAAGATGAACTGCGCTTTCAGCTCGGATGTATGGATGACGCTGCAGAATGTTTTGTAAGACAAACTTAAAACTATTCAATCATTACATATGGTAAAACATGTTGAACTAATCCAAAATGAAAGTTGGAGTAGAATGAGGCAACATTGATCAAATTGATAGTCACAACAGCAAAACACTTTCAGTTTATCAACTGATTTTTTCCTTAGAAAAGCTAATTTTTAATGCTAATTTTTTTGGGGATATCTTATGTATTCACAAGAGGTTCGTTTCTGTGGGGTTTTTTTCGAAATTAAAACTGCTTAAAATGTTCAATGTTATCTTCTTTTGCAAGTTTAACCATCCCCCATTAAAAATTACTGAGCAGAACATGAATCTGCAACCTCCGGATTAATGTGCCGGCGCTCAGAGCAATCTAGCCTTAATGTTGGCTGTCTCCCTATTTTGTCAATTTATGTATCATTGTTCAGGTGCCAGTCAGAAGCATTAAACTGCAATATAGCCAGGGATCACACCTAAGTTAACGATAAAACCTGGCATGCCTGGGAAGCAGCAGTTACACCTTGAGGGGATGCAACTTTTTTTATTTCAAATATCAAGTAATAAACCACAAGGGAAAACTGACTGGGTGATTGTTTTATTAAATGTTGGGGTGAACGGAGAAATGTTTACTAGAAAAGGATATAAATCTTGACTTTATTGAAACTCGTCTGAAGTAGAAGAATTTTTTAAGCTCGGGCAAAAATGTTATGTTGTTATTGATACTATTGCCATTAGCATGCTGGCTAATATTTTGCGATTGAAGTGGAATCCATTGCCTACATGTAGACATTAGACCAGTTTTAATTGAATCATGCGAGTAGCCATTGAAACTAGTCATCCATAACTAATGAAGACTGAGCAGCCAGTCATGTATAACTAATGAAGACTGAGCAGCAATTGTAACTAGTCATGTATAACTAATGAAGACTGAGCAGCAATTGTAACTAGTCATGCATAACTAATGAAGACTTAGCAGCCAGTGTAACTAGTCATGCATAACTAATGAAAACTGGGCAGCCAGTGTAACTAGTCATGTATAACTAATGAAGACTGAGCAGCAATATTAACTAGTCATGCATAACTATTGAAGACTTAGCAGCCAGTGTAACTAGTCATGCATAACTAATGAAGACTGAGCAGCCAGTGTAACTCATTGTTCTCCACTGACTTCTTTGGCATGGG
Organism: Leptasterias polaris; assembly: GCA_037783415.1. Taxonomy (NCBI): domain Eukaryota; kingdom Metazoa; phylum Echinodermata; class Asteroidea; order Forcipulatida; family Asteriidae; genus Leptasterias; species Leptasterias polaris. The sequence continues at coordinate 5,789,821 of JAZGTN010000123.1, forward strand.
GGGGAGGTTGGCATGACATAATCAAAATGGCGCCCACCCTCCCAAAACCCATGTGTGGAGAACACTGTAACTAGTCATGCATAATTAATGAAGACTGGGCAGCCAGTGGAGATAAAGTCAGTACTCTTTGACTGACTATTGATTGAGTCAGTAGAGTATTTTTAAATGACTAATATTCATGATGTACATGTATTATGGCATTTTTATTTTTAATTGACACCTTGTTCAATTCATTTGAACAGTTGATTTGAGGAAATTTATAACTTATTTGAATATAAATATTTGTTAAGGTTAAGTGAAAGGATATTTGGGCTTTTTGTTTCAATTCATTAATTGAGCTATTGCTTACGTTGGTATAATTAAGCATTGATTAGATACAAGAGATTGTTGTTGTTGATCAAGCATCATGATGAGCATTCATTAGATCAATGTGGATGATTAGTTAAAACTATTCTGACACCAGACCCAGTTTGCTGAACATTGATTGCTTCACCACTTCACCAGTGGGTCAACTTGTCTAATATGTTTAATATGTTTCTTGACTTTTAGGAAAACATCTTGACGCGCATCCATTTCCATCTTGCACATGAAACTAAAGAGGAATTGTGTGATGCTAAACATTGCATTCCCCATCGCAAGTTTGCCATGACTCTCATTGAACATGTAAGTAAATACAAATTTTCCTTCAAGAATTCTCATCAAAATGAGCAGTCAAGGATGTACATGTGAGACCATGTCTGAATTGATGGTTTCAGCAGTGGCTTTGGCTGGACCGCTGTTGATAAAGCCAGAGCCGTAGCTGAGATTCATTAATTCAGAGAGCCTAAGATTCTGCCTTCATGTAGTATAGCAATCATCCCAGCTGCAGGTTGTACAGCAATCATCCCAGCTGAAGGTTGTACAACAATCATCCTAGCTGAAGGTTGTACAGCAATCATCCCAGCTGAAGGTTGTACAACAATCATCCCAGCTGCAGGTTGTACAACAATCATTCCACCTGCAGGTTGTACAACAATCATCCCAGCTGCAGGTTGTACAACAATCATCCTAGCTGAAGGTTGTACAGCAATCATCCCAGCTGAAGGTTGTACAGCAATCATCCCACCTGAAGGTTGTACAACAATCATCCCAGCTGAAGGTTGTACAGCAATCATCCCAGCTGCAGGTTGTACAGCAATCATCCCAGCTGCAGGTTGTACAGCAATCATCCCAGCTGAAGGTTGTACAGCAATCATCCCAGCTGAAGGTTGTACAACAATCATCCCAGCTGCAGGTTGTACAACAATCATCCCAGCTGAAGGTTGTACAGCAATCATCCCAGCTGAAGGTTGTACAACAATCATCCCAGCTGCAGGTTGTACAACAATCATCCCAGCTGAAGGTTGTACAACAATCATCCCAGCTGAAGGTTGTACAACAATCATACCAGCTGAAGGTTGTACAACAATCATCCCAGCTGCAGGTTGTACAACAATCATCCCAGCTGAAGGTTGTACAACAATCATCCCAGCTGAAGGTTGTACAGCAATAATCCCTGATAAAGGTGATACAACAATCATCCCAGCTGAAGGTTGTACAAAAATAAACCCTGCTGAAGGTTGTACAGCAATCATCCCTGCTGCAGGTTGTACAACAATCATCCCAGCTGCAGGTTGTACAACAATCATCCCAGCTCAAGGTTGTACAGCAATTCCAGCTGCAGGTTGTACAACAATCATCCCTGCTAAAGGTGATACAACAATCATCCCAACTGCAGGTTGTACAGCAATAATCCCTGCTAAAGGTGATACAACAATCATCCCAGCTGCAGGTTGTACAACAATCATCCCAGCTGAAGGTTGTACAGCAATAATCCCTGATAAAGGTGATACAACAATCATCCCAGCTGAAGGTTGTACAGCAGTCATCCCTGCTGCAGGTTGTACAACAATCATCCCAGCTGAAGGTTGTACAACAATCATCCCAGCTGAAGGTTGTACAGCAATAATCCCTGATAAAGGTGATACAACAATCATCCCAGCTGCAGGTTGTACAACAATCATCCCAGCTGAAGGTTGTACAACAATCATCCCAGCTGAAGGTTGTACAGCAATAATCCCTGATAAAGGTGATACAACAATCATCCCAGCTGAAGGTTGTACAACAATCATCCCAGCTGAAGGTTGTACAACAATCATCCCAGCTGAAGGTTGTACAGCAATCATCCCAGCTGAAGGTTGTACAGCAGTCATCCCAGCTGTAGGTTGTACAGCAGTCAACCCTGCTGCAGGTTGTACAGCAATCATCCCAGCTGAAGGTTGTACAGCAATCATCCCAGCTGAAGGTTGTACAACAATCATCCCAGCTGAAGGTTGTACAGCAATAATCCCTGATAAAGGTGATACAACAATCATCCCAGCTGAAGGTTGTACAACAATCATCCCAGCTGCAGGTTGTACAACAATCATCCCTGCTGCAGGTTGTACAGCAATCATCCCAGCTGCAGGTTGTACAGCAATAATCCCTGATAAAGGTGATACAACAATCATCCCAGCTGAAGGTTGTACAACAATCATCCCAGCTGAAGGTTGTACAACAATCATCCCAGCTGAAGGTTGTACAACAATCATCCCAGCTGAAGGTTGTACAACAATCATCCCAGCTGAAGGTTGTACAACAATCATCCCAGCTGAAGGTTGTACAACAATCATCCCAGCTGCAGGTTGTACAACAATCATCCCAGCTGCAGGTTGTACAACAATCATCCCAGCTGCAGGTTGTACAACAATCATCCCAGCTGAAGGTTGTACAGCAATAATCCCTGATAAAGGTGATACAACAATCATCCCAGCTGCAGGTTGTACAACAATCATCCCAGCTGAAGGTTGTTCAACAATCATCCCAGCTGAAGGTTGTACAGCAATAATCCCTGATAAAGGTGATACAACAATCATCCCAGCTGAAGGTTGTACAACAATCATCCCAGCTGAAGGTTGTACAGCAATAATCCCTGATAAAGGTGATACAACAATCATCCCTGCTGCAGGTTGTACAACAATCATCCCAGCTGAAGGTTGTACAACAATCATCCCAGCTGAAGGTTGTACAGCAATAATCCCTGATAAAGGTGATACAACAATCATCCCAGCTGAAGGTTGTACAACAATCATCCCAGCTGAAGGTTGTACAACAATCATCCCAGCTGAAGGTTGTACAACAATCATCCCAGCTGAAGGTTGTACAACAATCATCCCAGCTGAAGGTTGTACAGCAATAATCCCTGATAAAGGTGATACAACAATCATCCCAGCTGAAGGTTGTACAACAATCATACCAGCTGCAGGTTGTACAACAATCATCCCAGCTGAAGGTTGTACAACAATCATCCCAGCTGAAGGTTGTACAGCAATAATCCCTGATAAAGGTGATACAACAATCATCCCAGCTGAAGGTTGTACAACAATCATCCCAGCTGCAGGTTGTACAACAATCATCCCAGCTGAAGGTTGTACAGCAATAATCCCTGATAAAGGTGATACAACAATCATCCCAGCTGCAGGTTGTACAACAATCATCCCAGCTGAAGGTTGTACAACAATCATCCCAGCTGAAGGTTGTACAGCAATAATCCCTGATAAAGGTGATACAACAATCATCCCAGCTGAAGGTTGTACAACAATCATCCCAGCTGCAGGTTGTACAACAATCATCCCAGCTGCAGGTTGTACAGCAGTCAACCCTGCTGCAGGTTGTACAACAATCATCCCTGCTGAAGGTTGTACAGCAATCATCCCAGCTGCAGGTTGTACAACAATCATCCCAGCTGCAGGTTGTACAGCAGTCAACCCTGCTGCAGGTTGTACAACAATCATCCCAGCTGAAGGTTGTACAGCAATCATCCCTGCTGCAGGTTGTACAGCAGTCATCCCAGCTGCAGGTTGTACAACAATCATCCCTGCTGCAGGTTGTACAGCAGTCATCCCTGCTGCAGGTTGTACAACAATCATCCCAGCTGAAGGTTGTACAGCAATAATCCCTGATAAAGGTGATACAACAATCATCCCAGCTGAAGGTTGTACAACAATCATCCCAGCTGCAGGTTGTACAACAATCATCCCAGCTGAAGGTTGTACAGCAATAATCCCTGATAAAGGTGATACAACAATCATCCCAGCTGCAGGTTGTACAACAATCATCCCAGCTGAAGGTTGTACAACAATCATCCCAGCTGAAGGTTGTACAGCAATAATCCCTGATAAAGGTGATACAACAATCATCCCAGCTGAAGGTTGTACAACAATCATCCCAGCTGAAGGTTGTACAACAATCATCCCAGCTGCAGGTTGTACAACAATCATCCCTGCTGAAGGTTGTACAGCAATCATCCCTGCTGCAGGTTGTACAGCAGTCATCCCAGCTGCAGGTTGTACAGCAGTCATCCCAGCTGCAGGTTGTACAACAATCATCCCAGCTGCAGGTTGTACAACAATCATCCCAGCTGAAGGTTGTACAGCAATCATCCCAGCTGAAGGTTGTACAACAATCATCCCAGCTGAAGGTTGTACAGCAATAATCCCTGATAAAGGTGATACAACAATCATCCCAGCTGAAGGTTGTACAACAATCATCCCAGCTGCAGGTTGTACAACAATCATCCCAGCTGCAGGTTGTACAACAATCATCCCAGCTGAAGGTTGTACAGCAATAATCCCTGATAAAGGTGATACAACAATCATCCCAGCTGCAGGTTGTACAACAATCATCCCAGCTGAAGGTTGTACAACAATCATCCCAGCTGAAGGTTGTACAGCAATCATCCCAGCTGAAGGTTGTACAACAATCATCCCAGCTGAAGGTTGTACAGCAATAATCCCTGATAAAGGTTGTACAACAATCATCCCAGCTGCAGGTTGTACAACAATCATCCCAGTTGCAGGTTGTACAACAATCATCCCTGCTGCAGGTTGTACAGCAATCATCCCAGCTGAAGGTTGTACAGCAATCATCCCAGCTGAAGGTTGTACAGCAATCATCCCAGCTGAATGTTGTACAACAATCATCCCAGCTGCAGGTTGTACAACAATCATCCCAGCTGAAGGTTGTACAACAATCATCCCTGCTGCAGTTTGTACAACAATCATCCCAGCTGCAGGTTGTACAACAATCATCCCAGCTGAAGGTTGTACAACAATCATCCCAGCTGCAGGTTGTACAACAATCATCCCAGCTGCAGGTTGTACATGTACAGCAATCATCCCAGCTGAAGGTTGTTCAACAATCATCCCAGCTGAAGGTTGTACAGCAATAATCCCTGATAAAGGTGATACAACAATCATCCCAGCTGAAGGTTGTACAACAATCATCCCAGCTGAAGGTTGTACAGCAATAATCCCTGATAAAGGTGATACAACAATCATCCCTGCTGCAGGTTGTACAACAATCATCCCAGCTGAAGGTTGTACAACAATCATCCCAGCTGAAGGTTGTACAGCAATAATCCCTGATAAAGGTGATACAACAATCATCCCAGCTGAAGGTTGTACAACAATCATCCCAGCTGAAGGTTGTACAACAATCATCCCAGCTGAAGGTTGTACAACAATCATCCCAGCTGAAGGTTGTACAACAATCATCCCAGCTGAAGGTTGTACAGCAATAATCCCTGATAAAGGTGATACAACAATCATCCCAGCTGAAGGTTGTACAACAATCATACCAGCTGCAGGTTGTACAACAATCATCCCAGCTGAAGGTTGTACAACAATCATCCCAGCTGAAGGTTGTACAGCAATAATCCCTGATAAAGGTGATACAACAATCATCCCAGCTGAAGGTTGTACAACAATCATCCCAGCTGCAGGTTGTACAACAATCATCCCAGCTGAAGGTTGTACAGCAATAATCCCTGATAAAGGTGATACAACAATCATCCCAGCTGCAGGTTGTACAACAATCATCCCAGCTGAAGGTTGTACAACAATCATCCCAGCTGAAGGTTGTACAGCAATAATCCCTGATAAAGGTGATACAACAATCATCCCAGCTGAAGGTTGTACAACAATCATCCCAGCTGCAGGTTGTACAACAATCATCCCAGCTGCAGGTTGTACAGCAGTCAACCCTGCTGCAGGTTGTACAACAATCATCCCTGCTGAAGGTTGTACAGCAATCATCCCAGCTGCAGGTTGTACAACAATCATCCCAGCTGCAGGTTGTACAGCAGTCAACCCTGCTGCAGGTTGTACAACAATCATCCCAGCTGAAGGTTGTACAGCAATCATCCCTGCTGCAGGTTGTACAGCAGTCATCCCAGCTGCAGGTTGTACAACAATCATCCCTGCTGCAGGTTGTACAGCAGTCATCCCTGCTGCAGGTTGTACAACAATCATCCCAGCTGAAGGTTGTACAGCAATAATCCCTGATAAAGGTGATACAACAATCATCCCAGCTGAAGGTTGTACAACAATCATCCCAGCTGCAGGTTGTACAACAATCATCCCAGCTGAAGGTTGTACAGCAATAATCCCTGATAAAGGTGATACAACAATCATCCCAGCTGCAGGTTGTACAACAATCATCCCAGCTGAAGGTTGTACAACAATCATCCCAGCTGAAGGTTGTACAGCAATAATCCCTGATAAAGGTGATACAACAATCATCCCAGCTGAAGGTTGTACAACAATCATCCCAGCTGAAGGTTGTACAACAATCATCCCAGCTGCAGGTTGTACAACAATCATCCCTGCTGAAGGTTGTACAGCAATCATCCCTGCTGCAGGTTGTACAGCAGTCATCCCAGCTGCAGGTTGTACAGCAGTCATCCCAGCTGCAGGTTGTACAACAATCATCCCAGCTGCAGGTTGTACAACAATCATCCCAGCTGAAGGTTGTACAGCAATCATCCCAGCTGAAGGTTGTACAACAATCATCCCAGCTGAAGGTTGTACAGCAATAATCCCTGATAAAGGTGATACAACAATCATCCCAGCTGAAGGTTGTACAACAATCATCCCAGCTGCAGGTTGTACAACAATCATCCCAGCTGCAGGTTGTACAACAATCATCCCAGCTGAAGGTTGTACAGCAATAATCCCTGATAAAGGTGATACAACAATCATCCCAGCTGCAGGTTGTACAACAATCATCCCAGCTGAAGGTTGTACAACAATCATCCCAGCTGAAGGTTGTACAGCAATCATCCCAGCTGAAGGTTGTACAACAATCATCCCAGCTGAAGGTTGTACAGCAATAATCCCTGATAAAGGTTGTACAACAATCATCCCAGCTGCAGGTTGTACAACAATCATCCCAGTTGCAGGTTGTACAACAATCATCCCTGCTGCAGGTTGTACAGCAATCATCCCAGCTGAAGGTTGTACAGCAATCATCCCAGCTGAAGGTTGTACAGCAATCATCCCAGCTGAATGTTGTACAACAATCATCCCAGCTGCAGGTTGTACAACAATCATCCCAGCTGAAGGTTGTACAACAATCATCCCTGCTGCAGTTTGTACAACAATCATCCCAGCTGCAGGTTGTACAACAATCATCCCAGCTGAAGGTTGTACAACAATCATCCCAGCTGCAGGTTGTACAACAATCATCCCAGCTGCAGGTTGTACATGTACAGCAATCATCCCAGCTGAAGGTTGTACATGTACAACAATCGTCCCAGCTGAAGGTTGTACAACAATCGTCCCACCTGAAGGTTGTACAACAATCGTCCCAGCTGAAGGTTGTACAACAATCATCCCAGCTGAAGGTTGTACAGCAATAATCCCAGCTGCAGGTTGTACAACAATCATCCCTGCTGCAGGTTGTACAACAATCATCCCTGCTGAAGGTTGTACAGCAATCATCCCAGCTGAAGGTTGTACAACAATCATCCCAGCTGCAGGTTGTACAACAATCATCCCAGCTGCAGGTTGTACAACAATCATCCCAGCTGCAGGTTGTACAGGTGTCATCCCAGCTGAAGGTTGTACAGCAATCATCCCAGCTGAAGGTTGTACAACAATCGTCCCAGCTGAAGGTTGTACAACAATCATCCCAGCTGAAGGTTGTACAGCAATAATCCCTGATAAAGGTGATACAACAATCATCCCAGCTGAAGGTTGTACAACAATCATCCCAGCTGCAGGTTGTACAACAATCATCCCTGCTGCAGGTTGTACAACAATCATCCCTGCTGAAGGTTGTACAGCAATCATCCCAGCTGAAGGTTGTACAGCAATCATCCCAGCTGCAGGTTGTACAACAATCATCCCAGCTGCAGGTTGTACAACAATCATCCCAGCTGCAGGTTGTACAGCAATAATCCCTGATAAAGGTGATACAACAATCATCCCAGCTGCAGGTTGTACAACAATCATCCCTGCTGCAGGTTGTACAACAATCATCCCAGCTGAAGGTTGTACAACAATCATCCCAGCTGAAGGTTGTACAGCAATCATCCCAGCTGAAGGTTGTACAGCAATCATCCCAGCTGAAGGTTGTACAACAATCATCCCACCTGAAGGTTGTACAACAATCGTCCCAGCTGAAGGTTGTACATTGATCAAGAAGACAGATGCACGGTCATAAAATTGACGTTACTAATGAACAATTCATAATTAAATCTTAAATTTTGCTGAAATTGCTTTTAAGTAATGCTTTTTTCCGTTCCTACGAGATTGCTGAAATTGGACCGAGTTTGCTGAATGTTAAAAATTAACAGACCCAGCCTGTGCAGTTGTTTTTGGTCAGCAGGTGGGGGAAAATTCATCATATTCCCTTGCTACGTATAATGGGATTTAAATCATTAAGTTTATTGACAAAAGTATTGAATTAGACAAATTAAACCCAAAACCATTGAAAATTAACTAGACCTCCTATGCATTGATACCACAGACTGCTACTGTGGCAAGGGCCAGTTGGGCAGGAGGGTATAATGATAGTAACAGGATTAAATCCAAAATTGAAATGTATATTTCACTATCTGTACATGTATCCTCATATGTATTAAAGAACACCAAATGGATAATTTTTTTGTTCGAAACAGATTTCAAGAATTAAAAAAATCATTGGTCCTACCAAAGCTGACAATGTAAATTAAATGTGTATTGATTGCAGAGTGTCTGTTCATGTGGAGCTACTTCAGAGCCATTTCCATTTACACAGATGGTTCATTATGTATCATGTACTGCATTATGGTAAGCAATTATCAATTGTTTTACAAGGGACAATATTTGGCTAAAGTTCTAAATGTAGAGGCTTAGCCATGTTTTATTATCAGCTTATAGCCAGTTATTATTATAGATTTATATGACATTTACATGAGGATAGGTTAAACATGTTTTGCAGCACTACTTGGCTATTTAATAAATAAATGAAATCATGATGCTAATGAGTGATTTAAAGTTGGGCATGGCAACATTGTGAGGACGAACTGAGGTTCAACTACACTGGGCCTAAATGTTCTGGCTATTGCATTACTCTTGAACGTTGTTATTTTATTTTAGTGCTGAAGACAAGAAGATAAAGCAGAAATACAAATGGAGTAACTCAGTGTGTTTTGGACAAGTGTTGAGGAATGCTGGTGCAGTAGGAGATATAAGAGCTTGTCCGGTAAGGCAAGGCACAATACATACATATTTGTGTATGAAAATGCTTAAAACCTCAAAGACTTGTTTTGCCAAAAAGACAGTAGGACTTTTCCCATAAAGGTTTGGGGATGCAAGGTGAACATGTTACCAAACAAGGTGTTAAAGGAACATTTTGCCCTCACAATTTTCAGTTAAAACCTTTAAATACCCTTGTACACATTATGTGAACCTATTAAACAAATATTTCATCAAAGTATAGAGCCAATGATATTCCTCAATCACTGAAAATGGACGCAATTTGCAGAATCTATCTGCCTCTTGAAACGCAAAAGGAATTTGAATCAGAAGGAAAACAAAATCACAAAAGGGTTCATTTTTGGGGGTGATTATACCCAAAGGCCACAAAATGAACTAACGACCAGACAGGCAATCCAAAACTTTCTTCTTTTTTATTAAAAAACAAAGAAAAGTTGAGCAAAGAAGTTATGAGGTTGTTACATTTGGCGGGACTGAGCGGACCCTGCCTGTGCCATTGTTTTGCAGTCAGCAGACAGGGACAAAATCATCACATTTACAGCAGGCTGTGGCAGTTGCTCCATTTGTGATTTTGTTTTCTCTTTTAAATTAACAGTTATACTTACACTATCCACATTTGTCGCAAAGCAAAAACAAAATGTCGGAGGATCTTGATTATTTCAGGAGATGTGGAGTTGATGCCGTGAACGGCTGTTACATATTTCTAACATGTTTTGGTTGCATCGATCAATGCAGTAGTGGCATGTCGTGGCCGAGCGGATAAGAGCACCGAACTCAAGCTCTGGTGTTTCTGTTCAGCAGAGTGTGGGTTCGAGTCCCGGTCGTGACACTTGTGTCCTTAAGCAAGACACTTACCCATTACTGCTTCGTCCATCGTATGGGACGTAAAGCTGTTGGTCCCGTGCATTGTGTAATGCACGTAAAAGAACCCAGTGCACTTATCGAAAAGAGAAGGGGTTTGCCCCGGTGTTCCTGGTTTGATTGGCTGCATATTGCGCCACAGCACCTTGTAAACCATTACATGGTGCTATGCAAAGGAATAGGTCTCAAACTTAAAAAAACATAGCTCCACATATATACCTTGCAGGAAAATACTGACTGTGACGGATATGAGCGCTATCTAAGAAGCCACTATTATTATTATGTATTACAAAATTGCCAACTCCGAAAACCTTAACAAAAAGTGGCCTTAGCCTTGTTAGGGTGAACTAACATTGAAAAAGATAAAAATTAAAAGTTAAAATTCCATGATTCAAAACAATTTCTTTAATTTATAATATTTATGATTTATTTGACTGAATTTCACCGTTCTTAAAAAATCATCTCACTTGGGTTTGTCATTCAAAACATACTGAGATGATGTTTCTTTTGTCATGGGGTCTTTGACGCGCTATAGTTTTGTTGGTTACTCAAACATAAATGCCCAAAATCAAGAGTTTAGTTCAGTAATTGACATATTACAACTGCACGTAAAAGTAGCTGTCATGATCTTGTGACTTTTTGTGGCTTATGTAAATGTCATGTGGCCTAAGTTTTCTATAAATGTGTCCATGAATTGGGCCAAGTTTGGGGGTTATTGTAGTGGATGTATATACTTTAATTTTAGAAGACTTTCTAATCATGTGTGAGTCATCATTACCACCCCAAAATTACCTAACGAGGGTGAATTGTCCCTTTAATATAAACTACAATCTAGTGGGAGTAGTCAATGTCGGCCTACTGAGAAACTGGTGTTAGTCACCTGAAGGGTTCAAGGTAGTGGTTTTTGTTCTCCTTGACTTTACTCTGAGCCCCCAATTGTTTCATTTTGAGAATGGATGTAGATGAGGAGGTTTTAATGGTTCTTCTCTATGAATGTCCTGTGGACCAAAGAGTAAAAGAAAGGAAGCCATTCTAAAGTAATGTTTTCTTAAAAAGGTTGACATTTTTGACAAATTAATCACTTGTTATTATTATTACAGAGTGAATGTGGCAAGAAAATCAACATAAGAAGGGTTCTAATGAACAGTCCTGATGTTGGTGAGTTATAAACCTACAAGCTCGTCAAGGAACGATCAATAACATTAGCTTAGCAAACTTGTACAATTTATGTTTAAGGTCAATCTTACCTGTTGGTCTTTTTAAGAAATTGATCAGATATTTGGATCAAAGCTTCAAGAGCTTGTATTTTGTTAAAAACAGAGTTGCAAGAAAGGGATTTACTTGCCTACAGTGCTGCATCAAGATAACCGGGGAATGTCTCTGATGATCATCATGTTTTTGTTTCTCTTTTAGTTGCCATTGGTTTGGTTTGGGATAGTGACCGCCCTGAGAAGGAACATATAGTTGATGTAATTCAGTGCCTTGGTACATCGCTTAGAATGCCTGATGTAAGTCAGATTTTATGTAAAACTCTGCTATATTCAAGTTACTGTATTTCTGCATTGCATCCTTTTTCAATGAAATTAAGACTTGGTCAACAACAAATCTACTTGAGTAAAAGTAGTCTTAGTTCAAGACACTGTTTTTTATTTTAATGTTGAACACCATGAAAATCTGCCTTACTTCCGAAGAAAAACACAGTATACTGATCAAAATATCATTTATAACACACCTGTTCTCCTGTTGCTACAGGTATACATGTAGTACATGTACATTGGTTGCTACAGGTATAGTCAAGTGGTTGCTATAGGTATCGTATGTTGGTTGCTATGGGTAAAGTACATTGGTTGCTATGGGTATGGTACATTGGTAGCCATGCATCTAGTTTAAAAAGGATTTACTGGGGGGGGGGGGGGGTGATTTACCATGATCCCCCATTCTCTTTTCAAATCCATTTTTTTCAAATCCATTCCAAAGTGTTTTGGGGTGGGTTTTTTTATGGGATTTGTTTACTAGTCTGGGTAATGAACTGCCCCCAATTACCAAGAATGTTGACCCACCCACAAAAAGGACAATACCTGATATTTACTGTTATTTCAGATCTTACATGTAGCTGAGGCTACCTACATGTGTAACCCTTGCGCTATGCTGTAACAAATATCTTCAATTTGGACATCAATTGTATCTTTTTTTAGATCTCAAACCCCCAAATTGTTATGAATGATTCCTAGCCCTGGTAGGATGCCAGTCTCCATTGCACTGCCACTGACGCCCTGGTTATGAAGCTTCTCAACAATGCAAATAAAATTTCAACTAATGTTTATACCTGATCTAAGAGCTGATAATTCGTTCATAAATTTTTCATTTCCTGGATTACAATTTACAAATAACAGATGTATAAATGGGTGACATTAATTTAAGAAAATAAATCACAGATCAGCGTTTCCATTGTAATCATCAAGTGCTGATTTACGTACATTCATATGCAAAATGCGTAGTATGTAACAACTTAAGAAACGATACACAGGATGTGACCCCATTTGACTTTGACTTCCGGTTCAAACAGGAAGATGAAATATTTGAAAAAAAACAACTCCTGAACCACACATTGGTTGTATATTATCTGTACGTCATCAGATAAGGCTTTTAAAATTTAACAAGCGCTATAAAGGATAACCTCATTTGAACTTGCCTTCGGTTCAAACCGGAAGGTTCAAACCGGAAGTTGAAATTTTATATTTGGAAAAATCATAACTCCTGAACCACACATTGGTTATTTATTATCTGTATGTCATCAGATAAGGCTTTTAAAACTTAACAAGCGCTATAAAGTGCTGAACCAAAGATTGGATTGATGTCGTAAAATTTTGTAACCAGTTCATTGTTTTTGTTATTAACAAAAACTGAATCTCTAGTTATGTTTTTATTTTTGAAATGAAGTAATATCATTAAACTAACATACATGTTCGTATCGTGTTTGTATCATGTTCGTAAGATATTTACGAAAACTCATAAAAAACAAGTTACTCTATTTTGAGTAATCAATTGTTTTTACATAACATTGAGCAAATTAGTATAAAGCATCTGATTAGTTCAAATACAGAAGACTTTGAGTTCAGTTTCCAGACTTCCTATGCATGACCTGTCACATAAGGTCAGCTACTTACAGGCTTGTGATTTCTCAAAAACTCATTGATCCTTCAAATTTCCTTGAAAGAAGTATTTAAAGCAATCGCTGAAGGAAGAAAGAAATAGTCCTTTCATGCTCCTTCGCTACGCTCATATGCATGAAAAACAGTTTTACCCTTATGAACGATCAAAATAATCACAAAGATATACACCATTCGAATATATTTTACAAATTTATTTGAAAACATGGGAATAAGGCCGGGATCGGCCGCCGAGTACAATTTCTACCTTTATCTTTTTCTTTTCGTTTAATTTAACAGGTACCAATAATCTCAACAATCTCTTCTTTTCTGATCTCGTTATTTTCTTATTCATATCGATTTCCACAAAGGAAAAAACCCCTCTCGGCTCTTCAGACATCGGTCTGGATATTAACCAATTGAAAAACCAGTTAAACAGTAAACATAAATTCACAAATCGGCAAACATCTTTTTGACCTCTTTGCTATGAGGAATTACCACCCAAGAGCTCGTTCATAAAAAATCTCAAATTATGTAAGCTAAAAACGGTCAAATTCAGAGTTCAAATATGTGGGTAATTATATGACCGCTTGTGATTATAGTACCAACTCGAACTTTTGATTTTAATCTCATGATGTTTCATAACACTTAGTAAATGCAAGTGACATATCATGTTATACTTTAACTACTTATACATAAATCTACTATTAAATGACGTTATTTCATTATCTGAGCAGAAATTTGACACTCATGAACTTTGAACTTCATAAATAAATGACCTTATAATTTTAATTATATAAATCACGTCATCTACAGCGGAGCCATTTTGTAATCTTCTTTTTCCCGACTTTAATTATCAGAAAGAATTTTTTACCACATTGAGACATTGGGTGACTTCTCTTTTGACATATCTGTTTTGGGCCTTGGTGGTTCTCCACCTCCCATGTTGCATTATAAGATCTTCAGGTACTCCTCTATTTGCTAAATGCGTTGCTCCCCCGGACGCGACGCCCCCCGGACCTCGTACTATGAAGTCCATAGTTAGTTGGTTCTTCTATTCCTATTTGCTTGAGTGCGTCTAAGATCATTTCTTTATTACATCTTGTGTAACTGAGAGGTCTACTGAGTAACGGTGTATACGATGATGTGCTTGAACGGTAGGACATAGAAGTGAATATATATAGGCATCTTAACCGATTTCTAAATTAAACTTGGCCATGAAGCACTTTAGAATATTTACAGGAGAACATTTTTTTCTTGGGTGTCTGCTAAGAAAGTGGTATTTCTGTCACTAAAAATGTCCGTTTTAGAGTGAGGAATAAAAATACTTAGGCAATTTTCTGCTGGGAGCTCTCGAATGTGGTAGCTTTAATTTGAACCATCTCGGCGTGCCTAAAAAGAAGTGTACATTTAATTGGAAGTACAAGTGGTATCTTTTGTTTCTTTACCCAAGCAAAGAATTCTCTACACTTGTATAATTATATAACCAGTTATTGTGTCGTTTGCCTTGGCGAATAGAACTTCGAAAAAATATGTGAATTTTGGACTCTTCCATGCCGGGGAAATCTTACCAAAAAGCCCGACTGTAATGATCTCTAACACGTCACCGAACTTCTCTTGAAGTTCTGCCGCTTTAGGACAGGCTTGAACCTTAAGCTTGTGCCTCTGAACTGGGCCCAGCTGTGTTGGTTGTTGCGGGCAAGAGAGCTTGGAACTGGTCTCTGAGAAAACTGGGACTTGCCATGCATGGTGCATATTGTGTGGTAGTTGCTGTAGCTGATGAAAGATGCGGCTAGAGATCTTGGCTTGACCCGTGGGGATTGAAGGGGGCCTTAAGTGAAGGGGCATTCTCGGGCCCAGTGACCGGCTGTTTTACAGCACACACCATTCGGCAATCCTGGTGTAAAAACAAAACAATACGAAAACAGAAGGAAAAAGGAAAAACAACGGGGCAATAGGGATTTGTCGTAACAATCAATTTTAGTTCTGATAAATGTTCAATGTACTCAGCGACAGAAAATGACCTGAACTGGATACGCATAGTTTCCTTTAGCTTATATACCATTATACGCTTCAGCAGTTTGCTATTATGCTTCAATGATTTTTGGAATGTAATGGTTCGATCGACCTCAGTATGGTAAAATCGATTGCCAACGCCCTACACACGTGACTCGGGGTGCTACAGACGCATTCATTTGGTTCTTTCATTCGAACAAAACTAAATTTTCATGCTCCTTCGCTACGCTCATACGCATGAAAAACAGTTTTACCCTTATGAACGATCAAAATAATCACAAAGATATATGCATTCGAATATATTTTACGAATTTATTTGAAAACATGGGAATAAGGCCGGGATTCGGCCGATTCTGAACTTTGACAAAGAAAACAAAGTGAGTGGGTTTTACCTCAAAAAAGATTATGGTCAGCAGAAGCAGAGTTAGCCTTGTATGGAAAACCATCTTGAGCCTGTCGAAAAGTAAATGACCTCTTCTGACACTTCCTTCCTGCTAGATCTTTGAGGGCAGCTTCTTCGGCAATAAGAACTTTCTGTTGGACTTCTGCCGATTGATCTTTCATTCCACCGCTTTCCAAGTGCTGAACCGTTACCCACCCGGCTTTACTGGTGTCTGCTATCTTGATTCTTTGTTTTCTTTCAGCAATTAAATCTTCTGCCTCAATGTTAGTGTCAACTACTTCTTGCAAATCACTCTTGTGAAGAAGTGCCATCTTTATTTTACCGATGAGTATTTCTAGATCGCCACAGAAAGCATACTGTGCTGTGTTCCCGGGTTCTGTGTTTCCTGTAGCTCTTGGGCTTTCAGTTTATTCTTGATTTCTTTGAGCTCGGTGTCGTCTTTAGCTTTATTTGCGTTTGTTATTGCCTCAACTTTTGAGTTGAAATAAAGCTGGAACTTTTCGAACAGAACATTTGTGTCCAAGTTTCCAGGTTGCTCTTGAGGCGTTGACATCATTAATATTTGTCGTAACAATCAATTTTAGTTCTGATAAATGTTCAATGTACTCAGCGACAGAAAATGACCTGAACTGGATACGCATAGTTTCCTTTAGCTTATATACCATTATACGCTTCAGCAGTTTGCTATTATGCTTCAATGATTTTTGGAATGTAATGGTTCGATCGACCTCAGTATGGTAAAATCGATTGCCAATGCCCTACACACGTGACCCAGGGTGCTACAGACGCATTCATTTGGTTCTTTCATTCGAACAAAACTAAATATATTGTGTCCAAGCCTGTAGGTTTTTTTTTCTGGTGATGCATAGAATCTTTAAACTTTTTCAATTGTAACATCTTGGAGGTTCGAAATCTAGAATAAGGGGGAACCCAGGCCTGCAAGCCATTTTCTAGGAATTTTCACATTTGTCAAATCTCATACTTATTTAATCAGTTTTACTTTGTGATTTTTCAGTTGTTTAATTCTGTGGTTGATGACAGTGCTAAGCAAGCTGCTCTGCATTTAGTTGGTGTAGTGACATATTATGGCAAGCACTACTCAACATTCTTCTACAACACAGCTCACAGACTATGGGTTTACTTTGATGATGCTACAGTCAAGCAGGTAAGACCAATCAATGACGTTAAGGCACAGTTACGTGTATTGGTTAAGCAGATGCACAAATTCAAATTACTAGCCAAAATATAGGTTACAAAAAATATTCTTTTATTGCAATTTAAGCTGACCTTGACCCTGATTTGTAGAGAACTTTTATAAGAGTATTTTAGATCAGTATTATGTCCCATGAAATGACAATACACAAGACTGTCTCATCCCTGTGAACCATTGTGAATTCTGATGTTGGGATCATGACAATACACAAGACTGTCTCATGACTGTGAATCTTTGTGAATTCTGTTTTTAGGGAAATGTGAAAATGTTGTTTGAGAACCGTCCTTTTGATTCTTCAATCCTTTTTTTCTTTTTCCTTCAAGGTTGGACCAAATTGGCGAGATGTTGTGAACCGATGCAAAAGGGGACATTCTCAACCATTGCTTCTGTTATTTGCAAATCCTAATGGTACACCAGTATCAACAGAAACAGCTCCTAAAGAATCCACATTATTACCTGGCTACACAGATACAAAGAGTCCAGCAGGTACCTATAAATTGTGTCATGAAACACACTGAAGTTAAAGCTATAAGAAAACTAGAAGTAAATAGATCAACAATTAATATTTCATATTCTGAAAAATCTGTATAAGATCAGTGTTGTACTTATAGGGATGTTGCATTATCGAGCAAAAAAAGGATACTGCTTTTTAAAAACATTGTTTCTACCGTTGTTGATTGCGTGTCATTATGTTTAAGTGTTAGAGACACTTTGCTCAGTACATACATTCCTGACTTGGTCTCCTTAAATTAAGAACTGACATTTCGTTATTTATTTGCATTTACATCGTTATTGCTATACGAATCCAAATGATAGATTAGTTTGGAGTGAATCAATTTGTTGTGTGTTAACATTGCCATACTTTCTTTTCTAAACAGCTGTACATTCTTCTGGAACTCCATTGCAGTCAGTGTTTGAGTATGAACCAGATAATGAACATCAAGAAAAAAACCATGGGAGTAAGCATGTTGTAGAGATTGGGCATGATGCCTTGAGAACAATCCAGTCCAAATATAATGGTGGCCAATGCACTAATCAGAGTAGTCAATCACAAGTGAGCCAACAAGAACGTACGAACATGCAAGAAACTAAAGATTTCCCTAGTCAGAGGTATGAACACATTAAGCATGAATTCTCATATCTGGCTAAACCTGAAAACAACCTAGCAGTAAAGTCTCAGTCCACAACACCTTTCCTGCATAAAGCAGTCAGCAATGGCACAAGTACAGTCAGTGAAACATGGGGAAATATGCCTCTATCCAGATCAAGGGGTCATCCAATATCTCAGTTGGCATGCTTGGATTCGTCATATTCAAAAAACAAGCAAACAAACTTAGAAGCAAAAACATACATTTCATCAGATCTTTGTCAAAGATACACTCCAACTAGCCATGTAGCACATCCAAGAAAGTTAGAAAGACATGAATCTTGGAGTGGAAAATCTAGCCAACAAGCTTGTTATGATCCCAAATACTCCCAGTCAAGACATCCCAGTTCCATTAATCGCCATAACTCCTTCAACGATGCAGCAATGTCCAACTCTCATAGATACAGTAGTGTTCCTGATTTACAGCAAGGCTATGGTCAACTCCATCATAGAATGTTGAGATCTCAATCAGCACTTGACTATTCAAACAATCATCTCATGTCACATGGCTGTCTGCAAGAGGGAAATAAGTCCCTTTCAGTTCAGAACATTCCCATGGCTACTGAAGGAATATTAGCAAGTGCTATAAAAAACCAAGCCGAACAAAAGAGGACACAGTCATTAGCTAGCTGTACATCCATGCAAGCTACCAACAAAATGCAGGATCAAGCAGTGTGTGGATCATTGGCTAGTATTTTTTATGACAGTTCCCAATCAGTTTTATCAAAACAGTTAGATGAGGACATGACTCAGAGTACCACTCAGACAAATGCCCAGAAGAAAGCAACAGCTTTAGAAACTCCAGCATATGGTCAGCTTTCTAAAGTGTCACTTAATATTGAACAAGAACTGGAGAAAATGAGCCAGACAAAAAAGAATCATACTGGAAAAGAAATCAATCAGAACTCAACTTTTCAGGAACATATTTCCAAATCTAGCCCAATAAAATGCTCTTACAGCCTGCGAAACAGAGACTCTATTGCAAGCCGGGACTCTGGCTATCGGAGTAGAGATCGATCCAGTGCAAGCTCTGGAAGTGTTCATTCTATTGAAGCATCTGCATTTGGAGCACCACATGTTTGCGAGAAAATGGCAAGGCATTCTGGCTTCTACAAAGCTCATAACCAAACTTTGCATCAAAATTCAGATGGAAGCATGACACTTAACGTAAACAGTGTATGCCAAAAGCTGATAGCAGAAGTTGATGGTCTTCAAACTCAATCAAGAAAGATGGAGAATGATGGTGATCTGGCAACAGCTCTTGCTCTCTGTACCTCTGTAGTCAGTAAGTGAACTCTCTTTTTTCTATTGGTAATAAGATTATGTAACTTCCGGAAATTGCATCAAAAAGGAATTTTTTCCGGATTAAAAAAAGGGGTATATCACCGGAAATTTATTTTTTTCATCTAATTATATTTAAACAAATTTAAAAAGATGTGTCCCTCAGTCCCTGGAAAATACAACTGGTTCTGACCATGTGTAGCAATGTGTGATTGTGCATGGATGAATTTGCATTCCAAGCCATAATACAGATGAGGCAAACATTATTCTTGTCAGGGTCGCAAAAATGAATCTCGACTTGCCACAGCTACTACAGTAAAATCGAATAGTACAGTGATCAAATGCCCTCTACCGGTAGAGTTATCGCACATTGAGAATGTCTTGCAACTAGACTAATTTAAGGCATGCACATTTAGTCAAGGGGTGGTACCTGTCATGGTCTTCATTCTTCCTGTGATACAACTCATCTCAACATTTCTAATACCAGATTACTCTTTGGCAAAAATGCATCTTCACATTCTGCTGCTGCTCTCTTGAACTGTTTTCAAAGTAACATTCAGGACTCTTCTTTAGTTGTAACTTTCGAGAGTAATCTTGAGAAGCATCTGTTTCCCAATGCTGAGTTCGTGTTTGTTGTTTCTTCGTTCTTCATGTATTTATTGTCATGCGCTTTTTTCATGACAATAAATATAAATGCCTTATTATTAAAAAGGTATTTTAGGCAAAACGAGGTTGTACTAATTCATGAATATTGATTACTCGGACAACCCAAATTATTATTGCTGTTGAATTTATATTTTGCAGCAAAATTGAAAGAGTGTCGGAATCTTCCAGGTATATCTTCTCAGACTCATCAGATGCTGCACAAAGAGTACAACAATGCTGTACTACAATCCAGGAACCTTGAAAGACGTCTCACTCTTTTACGAAGGCAAGACTACATTGCTGCTAAAATATAACTTAGTGAATTGTTTTAATTTGGTGATACATTATAGTATCACCAAATGACAAAAACACTCTTCGTGTTTGTACAACATTTTGTGTGATCATGATCAGTTATAACCCCTTTCAGAAATTTAAGAAACAGGATTGATCATATTGTATGTATCAATCCCGACCTCTTGCTTGGGCACAGACATACACTACAGTCTGAGGTATCACGTACATACATGTTTGTTAAACCATGGCTAGTACATGTAGAATGTGAAGTTCATTGGTTGATAACCTACATGTATCACGTGATGTGTTACTTGATGCATGTACATGGCTCAGGGGAACATTACCTTAATCTTGCCCACCCCGTTAGTCAATTCCAGCGCCTTGTACCTTATTAGATATAGCCGTGGGTATGAGGTTGTAATTACGCTGGTTCTAGTTAAGCTGCTTTACATTCCTACGTGATGCTGTAGGGAACAGTGAAGCAATATTTCTGTCAACAACCGCCATTGTTGTTTACAATTCATTCTTCACTGTTTTCTGCTCTTTTAACTTTGCCAATTATGTCAGACATGTAAAAATGGTAGAAGATGACAACAGATTGCATCTAACGTAGAGGTATCCCACCCAAGTTTACGATACAACCTGGGAAGCAGCAGCTAAGGGATCACATTAAGGGGATGCTTTTTAATTTCCAATATCAAGTGATAAACCACAAGGGAAATTTACTTGGTAAATTTTAAATAATTTGGGGATGAACATCCCTGGCTATGCAGCAGTTAAAGGTTGTATGACTTCTGACTGGCACCCCCGAAAAAAAGGGAGGCCACCAACATAAGGCTAGATAGCTCAGTTGGAAGAGCGCCGGCACGTTAATTCGGAGGTCATTGGTTGCAATCCCGCTCTAGTAAATTTGTCTTTGTTCAACCCCAAAATAAATCAAATTAAGGAATTTCCCACTAAAGTGTTTAAATTTGTTCATCTTAACAATGAAATGCAAATTTCAACCATAATTTAATAAAGAAATATAATTTATTTCACTTTATAATGTTTGTTTCCCTGTCTCGCAATGTGATGAGGTCCATTGGTTTTGTACACCCTCAGAAGCAAATGACACCCTCGGTTGTGCCTCGGGTGCCATTTTCCCCCTCGGTCTTACAAAACGCCATGGACTACTTCACAGTTTGCAATTGTATAACGGTCACTAATTTTGCTTTGCACATTGCTGTTGACATGTGTCATGTTGTTGCTTCTATACAGGCCAAGTAAAGCCAGTAGACTTACCAGAGATGTGAACTTGATTGACCTTCATGACACTGTGCAACAGGATAATGCACATCGTGTCGACAGACTCAAACAACAACTTCAAGAACTCTACATCCACAGTGGTACAAATAGACAAGAAGACTTTGCAGCACCACTTATAACAGAAACAAGGGCATTGGCAGGAACCAATTATGTAGGAGCATGTGATGAGAAATCTTGCAAACAAACTGCAATACCAAACAGTAATAGAAATCAGAATGCATGTAATGACTCCTGTATGGATACTGACTGCCAATCAAAAGCCAATGAGAGACTTATGATGAAGCCTACATATCAAAGCATGGAAGGCAAGAAAACCCAAGATAACAATTGGACTGATCACCATCAAAGATACGGTAAGCAAAGAAACACAATTTACAGTCATGTATCAGATGTAACGATGGAGAATACCAGTCTTAGATGATACTTTGATAAGTGTCCCTTTGTGTAGACTTTGTCTTTGTGAAGGCATAATGGAATGAAAAGACGGCATAGTGAAAGTCATGTCCAGAATTGACATTTTCCAATGTTTCCCATGTTTGACATACTATTCACATGGAAAACCAAACAGTGTTTCTGTTTCATATTGGGTTTTTTAAACATATATATTAAAAAGAGTACAATAGTTAACAATAGAAGCCATGCTTGGGTGTACTGTGATGATTAAATAGAAATGAGTGGTCTCTAAAGGGTTAACTATTGAAAGATCTGGGGATTAGTGTTGGTTTAGTTTGTGGTACACCAGGTGGGGCCAAATGAGATGACAGATGAATGTATTGCAAAAGGTGCATATCATGTGAAGTCTGGTTATATTACCATTTGGTTATATTACCATTTGACCGTACATGCAAGTCATGTAATGTCATTTTACCATACATATACCGTAACTTCCTGCGTATAAGACACGACTTATCTGACTTTCAAAGGTCCAAAAAGTCACTACGTCTTATCGAGTTCGTTGTGATAATAATTATGTGAAGTCTTACATTTATACTGCAAAATAATTCCTTTATTTCGTCCAGGTTAAAGTGACACGTTGCCTTGGATCGGGAGAGTTGGTCTATGAAAAGCGTTTGAAACCGTTTGTTATGAAATGCGTAAGGTTAGAATGATGGTTTTTTAAAAGTAGAATATAATGATCCACACAAATATGCCTCGAAATTGCGTTGCTTTCCTTTTACATCGTGAACTAACGCAGTCTGCCATTTTTTTGAGTCAAATTTTTGAAAATGGCGGACCGTGTTAGTTCGCAAAGTAAAAGGAAAACCATGCAATTTTGAGGCATATTTGTGTGGATCATTATATTCTACTTTTAAAACATCTTTCTAACCATGCATTTTATAACAAACAATTACAAATGCTTTTCATAGACCAAAGTGTCCCTTTAATTCTACTTGTTATAATTTTTCTTAAAATAAAACTTACTTCATTCACATTGTGTATTTTTAACAAGCTTTGACGAAACTTAACAAAAGTCATTGGCCAAGCTGCTGCCCAAAATACTAATAATATTAGCGGTGCGAATCAGCGACTACCAATGCTGCACATAGTACACTGCTATAGCGTGCACACCAGAGACGTACAGGTGACAGGGACTAGTCTTTATTCATCAAGTCGTTTTTGTTTGTATCTTGTGATGCAATGTTAGATTTCACCAACATAGGGTGTACGTTCTTAGTGTGAAAGCACCCTTTAGCGTTCGCTGGTTGTTGCGTGTGTTGTAGCATGCAAAAAAGTGAGATAACAAAGACTAGCAGCCCTTTCATTGGGAAACGTTGGGAAATCATGTGTGTGTGTGTGGGTAGGTATCCACATTCAAACCGTGGACCTATAACAAAAGGGACAATAGGTCCACGGTTGCTATCACAAAGGAAAGCATTGTGGTCCACGGTTGCTATCACAAAGAGTTGAACAAAGGAGGTCCACGATTGCCGGTATTTACACACGTGTAGGTGTGAGTGCTCGTTGTGTATAAAATTATTAAAAAACAGAAGCAATGTTTACTCATCTTCATGATAAAATAATTACGATCTTTTAATATGTTATGGTAAAGCAAGTGTTCATACACCATCACAATGACCGCTGTATGTGGTGATGTACCAGCAGTGAATGGGGCCTGGCGAGCCTGTATACGAAAGTCATGTTACTTCTTATACGGCAGGAAATTACGGTAGTTAATGTTGGATATCATTTTGCCATACATGTTCATAATTGTTGTGTGGTATCATTTTACCATACATGTTCATAATTGTTGTGTGGTATCATTTTGCCATACATGTTCATAATTGTTGTGTGGTATCATTTTACCATACATGTTCATAATTGTTGTGTGGTATCATTTTACCATACATGTTCATAATTGTTGTGTGGTATCATTTTACCATACATGTTCATAATTGTTGTGTGGTATCATTTTGCCATACATGTTCATAATTGTTGTGTGGTATCATTTTACCATACATGTTCATAATTGTTGTGTGGTATCATTTTACCATACATGTTCATAATTGTTGTGTGGTATCATTTTACCATACATGTTCATAATTGTTGTGTGGTATCATTTTACCATACATGTTCATAATTGTTGTGTGGTATCATTTTACCATACATGTTCATAATTGTTGTGTGGTATCATTTTACCATACATGTTCATAATTGTTGTGTGGTATCATTTTACCATACATGTTCATAATTGTTGTGTGGTATCATTTTACCATACATGTTCATAATTGTTGTGTGGTATCATTTTACCATACATGTTCATAATTGTTGTGTGGTATCATTTTGCCATACATGTTCATAATTGTTGTGTGGTATCATTTTACCATACATGTTCATAATTGTTGTGTGGTATCATTTAGCCATACATGTACATGCTTGTCATGTGGTATCTTTATGCTGCATTCACAGTGGACATATACAGTCCATTAACATTACATGTAGGTCATACATGTACATATGTATAGGCCAAAACCCAGATATAGCTCATAACAAGCAGATTTTTTCAGGATACATGTAGGTCCAGGAATGTGCCCAGAATGACAAACTAAAAGTTACTTGAAAATCCCCCTAAGGCTCTTTCCGAAATCCAAGATGGCATCAAAAATGGCCGCCATTTTCAAATCTTATCGTAACTATGCAAACAGACATGCTACAGATGCAAATAAAGTTTCGATTTATATGTAACCAGACATGCTGTAGAAACAGAAGTGTCTAATAGGCTGTGGGGGTCATTCCATGTCAATTCAACACGCTTTTGGACCTGACCGTCACGGATTGAAATGAAATTTGGTGTGCTGATTGGACTCCTTGAGAAACCCCCAGAACTGAAATTTTATGTAATTTGGTCAATTATTTTATGAGATATGGGGTTAACGAACTTTTGACTATGACCTGCTACATGTATGTTTGGGCGTTCATATCTCCAAAAGTAAAGAAGCTACAGAAATAAAATTTACACCATTTTAAAGCTCTTGAAATGTCCCTCATTTGAGAAAAAAATAATAATAATTATACCTCATGCGCAAAAAAATACGCAAAAATATGACCTTTGACCTTGATTTGCGAAAATGCGTATTTTTCAAAATGCGTAATTTTTCCCCCATTGTTAGTTTAAGATGTAAGCAACGTTTTCAGAAAGATTTGGGATGGGCACTCTAAAAGTTTTTTAGTTATGTTTTTTAGTTATGCCTATCACTAGCCATCGAAATGGCGATGTTCTCAAGGTCTATGGGACTTTGAATCACTTTATGAATACTGACACATATCTCATTTGGACTGCACTTATCTCCTTGTTCAAGAATGGATGGCAATACTCTACCTTAACGGAATGGGGAAAAATCAAAAGATAGAACTCTAGCTCAAGTACAAACAGACTTCTTTGTCTGTTAACAAATTTAAGGTTAAATTAAAAATGAAGGCAATTTTCGATGCCATCTTTGTTTCAGAAACTTATGAGTTCTAAACTCTCAAATATTGGTTCTATTGGATTCCTTGTGCCTCAAAACCTATGTTTTAACACTTAATTTGTGTTTACAGCATGTTAAGTTGAATAGTTCATGTGAAAATATTTGAAAATGGCAGCCATTTTGGAAGCCATCTTGGTTTTACATGTAGATACTTATGGGTTCTATAATCTCAAAGTAATGGTCCTAGATTCCTTGTGCCTCAAAACATATAATTTGACACTTTATTTGTATTTATAGCATGTCTGGTTGCATGGTTATTATAAGATTTGAAAATGTCGGCCATTTTAGACGCCATCTTGGATTTCGGAAAGAGCTCAAGGGGGATTTTCGGGGACTTTGAGAACTGTCATTGAACTGGGCACATTCCTGGACCTATCCTGAAAAAAATCTGCTTGTTATGAACTATATCCAGGTTAAAGCTAATGCTCTTGGCCTATAGCTACATGTACATGTAAGACCAAGCTAAAGTAAAAGCCTTACATTACTTTACATTTAGCCGTACATTTAGAACTGCATGCATTAATCAACCATCATTAACTTTGAATCCCTATGTGTTCCATTTTACTTTGTGCCTACATTGCTGACAGAATTTAAAAGGTAAAGTCAAATTGGCTCAAATTGTATCATTGTTTTGAGTTTGTAACTCCCCTCTTTGTTAACATAAGTGTATTTGTGAACCATAGTCATACCCTTAATTTCCAATGGAAATTCAAGTGCTATTTTTGCTGTATTTGTCCTGCATGTTTGTGTACTGTTGTCTGTGAATGATCATTTTTGTGTGTGTACATGTATGTTACAATAAGATTACACCATGTAAATTGTATGCGGCCCACATTAACTTCATTTGTTGTCACATTAATTAACAAGGACTTCATGTATTAAAACAAAGTCTTGTTTAGTTACTCAACAAAATATAATTGGAAATAACTGGTGGTAAACATTGAAATATTGTACTGCTTTTGGGTACACCATGAGCAAGCTTAAAAACCTTGAGAATGAACCAACCGGATCTTCTAGGAATTCTTCCTGGAAGAGATTCAGTCTTAATTTATGTTCATGCAAGGCCTCAAATTATACATCATTACAATGTAGTTTCAATTTGATGTTTTTACAGACACAGTGGAGAGTTGCAGTCAGCACTTTACAGCACATATGTCTGATGTAAGTTATTTAAGTTTTCTTAATTTATTATAAGTGTCATATTCAGGCATGCAACTCTTCCGCGGATCGGCGGATTTCCGCTTTTTATAAAATAGAATACCGTCGTTACGAAAAAAATCCTCGTAAAATAAAATCACGCTGCATGAAAAAAAAAAAAATCTCGCTGAAGGAAACATTGCTTATTGAAAAGAAATAAAGGTTCAGGATTCTTAAAGTCTGGCTCCGCGGAAGTTTACACATACAAAAGCATTACACAGTCCAGACACAGACACAAGTTCTCCTCGTACAGCATACTTTCTACACTATTTTTTGCACAGTCTGGCTCCGTAGTGTTTTGATTGCTATTTGTGTTAAGGGGATGCGGCGGAAACCAGACGCTGTAAGAGTGCAAGTGAACCACGCGATCGATAAAATAAAATAACGATGGCGTCCACTAGGAAAGACATCAGTGATCGGTAATTTTCCACTTTTTTTCCGGCTGAAGAGTTGCATGCCTGCATATTTAAGATGATTTAAAAATTGATTGTAAGAGAGACATGGGAGAGACATGTAGACAAAAGTAACTATTTTGTTGTAGCTTTTTCCTGTACATATGCCAAAGCTGTTCATAATTGTTCATAGTAAAAATTATTAAATTATTCTGTGACCTTAACAAATTACAAGATCAATTGAAAAAGTGTTACGTATGCAACAAAGACAGACATACTATGGCTTTGAAAGTGACAAAAGTCTGTCCATGTTTGTATTTATAAATTTGTTTTTTAAACTTATAATTTCGTAAATAGCCTGGGAAGAAGCTTTCTTATCTTTTGACTGGTAACTATCCCAAAGGATACATCGGGTAATACATTTATTTTAGTTTAACTTCTACCAAATTATAACTAAAATTTCTTTCCTTGTTACATACGTATAAATATTAAGATTTATCTCCAGTTTCGGAAATACTCTGTCATTCATTTACCTTTTTTCTTTTTTCAACCACAATCCTCATGTGCCTCTGAATGTGCACAGACAAAAATACATGACAGCTTACTTCATTTTGTTATTACTATCCCATGTTCCCTCCCCATGTCACACTTTGGAGCCCATTAGTGTGGAATTGCCCAAATGGATGTCCTCAATTGGATTATGCAAACAAATTTAGTTATTTGTAGTTCATCGATGGGAAAACAAAAAAGGCTCAACAGAAGTTTATGAGTGAGATTGTGTCTACCCACATGTCTACCTACCATAAGGTCTACCAACAGGTCAACCTACCATTGTGTCTACAATTAACCAACGTGTCAACCTACCATTGTGTCTACCTACATGTCTACCTATGTGTCCACCCACATGTCTACCTACCAGTGTTGGAGTCAAGACCTCAAAGTCCGAGACCGAGACCGAGACCGAGACCGAGACCGAGACCCGATCTTCCGAGACCCGATCTTCCGAGACCGAGACCGAGACCGAGACCGAGACCGAGACTGAGACCGAGACTGAGACCGAGACCGAGACCTTACTGTTCGAGACCGAGACCGAGACCTCATTAAAATTTTCTACACTTTGTAAAACAACTTTTCAATAAAAATTGACTTGTGAGGGGGCCCTCAATCCAAGAGGGATTTACCTGTGTACTGTTGAACCTTTGCCAAACCCAAATTAAAACTAGTACTTCAGTTTTTATTATGTTAAAAAAACAAGTAGTTCTTGAATGATGTAAATGATGACATCATTTTACCTTTCAACCTGAAACAATGGCTTTTTAATAGTTTTTTGTTTCAACTTCTGGTTTGAACTGGAAGACAAGGTCAAAACGGGGTCATATCAGTGAAACATTTATTTAGTTTGTAAAGACCTTTTGAATGGTGTGTATGAAGAAAAATCCAATTTGTGATTCAGGAGTTATGATTTTTGTAAATATTGAACTTTGACTTGATGTAATTGGATACCTGATGACTTCATCAATAGTTCAGGTGCCGTCTTAATCTTGAGGTTCAAATGTCTGATGAGTTTCAAGGTTCAATTCAGTTTCACTTTTGAGTTATGTTTTAGAGAAGAGTTGAGTGGAAGAAGAAGATAAGGAAGAAGAAAGAGAAAAAAAAAAAAACAGAACAATAACAAGAGGTGTTCGCACTACTGCATGAACACCTAAATATTCCTCAGCTTTAGTCCTACTCATACTAGCTGATTCCTTTTTTAACATAGAAAAACACGTCCCAAAATTAGTTTTGTTTCATCCATTTCAGCAAGTATGTAATTGTTCAAATCATGTAAGTAAAATACTGCGAACATGACTAAAACATGACAAACATCCATTTCACTAAGTAAGTAAAGTTGCCTGTATATACTTTATGTTGTGATCACAACTCACAAATCTGATGAAGGCTGAACTGGTCCCCGTCTGTTCAGTGATGGATTTGATCGAAAACAAAACTTTGGAACCAAATGCTTTACACTCTCCTGTTGTGTTGTCCACAAACTCTATGCTCCTTAAAAAGCAAATTTAATGATCAATCATGGAGTTGCGTGACATTACACATGTCTTAGTGTCAACAAGGCTGCAATGTGTAATCAAAGTTAAAAATTCAAACGCAAACTTGTTTTCTTAAAAAATTTGAATTTATAAACTCTTTTCAAGGTTTTGAGTGATCCGGTTCAATGTACATCCTGTAGTTGGCTCTGTCAAACCATGGTCAAACATCGTTGCCGCTCAGTGGATGCACACACATTGCATGACATGCAGTTTGTTAATGAATAAGGACACACAGTTCATGCTGCTGGTGATGAACTGCCTAGAGTGATACAGGCAATAAACCATAAACCAAAAACGGTTTATCGAACAACCAACTTCAAACATTCTGGAGTTTTTAATGGGTCTCGGCAAGGTCTCGGACCGAGACTATCCGAGACCTGTGCCCGAGACCGAGACCTCGACATTCAAGACCGAGACCGAGACCGAGACCAAGACCTGAAAAATATGGTCTCGAGACCGAGACCAAGACCGAGACCTCGGCCGAGGTCTCGGTCTCGGTCTCGGCCGAGACCTCCAACACTGCTACCTACCATTGTGTCTACCAACGTGTCTACCTACCATTGTGTCTACCCACATGTCTACCTACCATTGTGTCTACCCACGTGTCAACCTACCATGGTGTCTACCCACATGTCTTCCTACCATTGTGTCTACCCACATGTCTTCCTACCATTGTGTCTACCCACATGCCTACCTACCATCTTGTCTACCCACATGTCTACCCACCATTGTGTCTACCCACATGTCTACTTACCATCTTGTCTACCTACAATAGGGTCTACCAACGTGTCTACCTACCATTGTGTCTACCCACATGTCAACCTCCCATCGTGTCTACCATTGTTTCTACCTACATGTACCATTGTGTCTACCCACTTGTCTACCTACCATTGTGTCTACCCAAATGTCAACCTACCATTGTGTCTACCCAAAATTCTACCTACCATTGTGTCTACCCACGTGTCAACCTACCATTGTGTCTACCCAAGTGTCTACCAACGTGTCAACCTACCATTGTGTCTACCAACATGTCTACCAACGTGTCTGCCTACCATCAGGTCTACCAACGTGTCATTCTACCATTGTGTCTACCCACATGTCTACCTACCATTGTGTCTACCCACATGTCTACCTACCATTGTGTCTACCCACATGTCTACCTACCATTGTGTCTACCCACATGTCTACCTACCATTGTGTTTACCCAAATGTCTACCTACCATTGTGTCTACCAACGTGTCAACCTACCATTGTTCCACCCACATGTCTACCTACCATTGTTCCACCCATATGTCTACCTACCATTGTGTCTACCAACGTGTCAACCTACCATTGTTCCACCCACATGTCTACCTACCGCTGTGCCTACCCACATGTCTACCTACCATCAGGTCTACCAACATGTCAACCTACCATTGTGTCTACCCACGTGTCCACCTACCATTTTGTCTACCATTGTGTCTACCAACTTGTCTACCTACCAATGTGTCTACCTACCAATGTGTCTACCTACCATTGTGTCTACCAATGTGTCTACCTACCATTTTGTCTACCATTGTGTCTACCAACTTGTCTACCTACCAACATGTCTACCTACCATTGTGTCTACCCACATGTCTACCTACCATTGTGCCTACCATTGTGTCAACCTACCATTGTGTCTACCACGTGTCAACCTACCATTGTGTCTACCCACATGCCTACCTACCATTGTGTCTACCACGTGTCAACCTACCATTGTGTCTACCCACATGCCTACCTACCATTGTGTCTACCAACTTGTCTACCTACCAACGTGTCTACCTACCATTGTGTCTACCTACCATTGTGTCTACCAATGTGTCTACCTACCATCAGGTGTACCAACGTGTCAACCTACCATTGTGTCTACCCACATGTCTACCTACCATTGTGTCTACCAACTTGTCTACCTACCAACGTGTCTACCTACCATTGTGCCTACCATTGTGTCTACCTACCATTTTGTCTACCAACTTGTCTACCTACCATTGTGTCTACCCACATGTCTACCTACCATTGTGCCTACCATTGTGTCTACCTACCATTGTGTCTACCAACTTGTCTACCTACCATTGTGTCTACCCACATGTCTACCTACCATTGTGCCTACCATTGTGTCAACCTACCATTGTGTCTACCACGTGTCAACCTACCATTGTGTCTACCCACATGCCTACCTACCATTGTGTCTACCACGTGTCAACCTACCATTGTGTCTACCCACATGCCTACCTACCATTGTGTCTACCAACTTGTCTACCTACCAACGTGTCTACCTACCATTGTGTCTACCAATGTGTCTACCTACCATCAGGTCTACCAACGTGTCAACCTACCATTGTGTCTACCCACATGTCTACCTACCATTGTGTCTACCAACTTGTCTACCTACCAACGTGTCTACCTACCATTGTGTCTACCAATGTGTCTACCTACCATCAGGTGTACCAACGTGTCAACCTACCATTGTGTCTACCCACATGTCTACCTACCATTGTGTCTACCAACTTGTCTACCTACCAACGTGTCTACCTACCATTGTGTCTACCCACATGTCTACCTACCATTGTGTCTACCAACTTGTCTACCTACCAACGTGTCTACCTACCATTGTGTCTACCAATGTGTCTGCCTACCATCAGGTGTACCAACGTGTCAACCTACCATTGTGTCTACCACGTGTCAACCTACCATTGTGTCTACCCACATGCCTACCTACCATTGTGTCTACCAACTTGTCTACCTACCAACGTGTCTACCTACCATTGTGTCTACCAATGTGTCTACCTACCATCAGGTGTACCAACGTGTCAACCTACCATTGTGTCTACCTACCATTGTGTCTACCAACTTGTCTACCTACCAACGTGTCTACCTACCATTGTGTCTACCCACATGTCTACCTACCATTGTGTCTACCAACTTGTCTACCTACCAACGTGTCTACCTACCATTGTGTCTACCAATGTGTCTGCCTACCATCAGGTGTACCAACGTGTCAACCTACCATTGTGTCTACCACGTGTCAACCTACCATTGTGTCTACCCACATGCCTACCTACCATTGTGTCTACCAACTTGTCTACCTACCAACGTGTCTACCTACCATTGTGTCTACCAATGTGTCTACCTACCATCAGGTGTACCAACGTGTCAACCTACCATTGTTCCACCCACATGTCTACCTACCATTGTGTCTACCCACATGTCTACCTACCATTGTGTCTACCAACTTGTCTACCTACCAACGTGTCTACCTACCATTGTGTCTACCCACATGCCTACCTACCATTGTGTCTACCAACTTGTCTACCTACCAACGTGTCTACCTACCATTGTGTCTACCAATGTGTCTACCTACCATCAGGTGTACCAACGTGTCAACCTACCATTGTGTCTACCCACATGTCTAACTACCATTGTGTCTACCAACTTGTCTACCTACCAACGTGTCTACCTACCATTGTGTCTACCAATGTGTCTACCTACCATCAGGTGTACCAACGTGTCAACCTACCATTGTGTCTACCCACATGTCTACCTACCATTGTGTCTA
This sequence comes from Leptasterias polaris, assembly GCA_037783415.1. Taxonomy (NCBI): domain Eukaryota; kingdom Metazoa; phylum Echinodermata; class Asteroidea; order Forcipulatida; family Asteriidae; genus Leptasterias; species Leptasterias polaris. The sequence continues at coordinate 5,822,952 of JAZGTN010000123.1, forward strand.
CCAACTTGTCTACCTACCAACGTGTCTACCTACCATTGTGTCTACCAACTTGTCTACCTACCAACGTGTCTACCTACCATTGTGTCTACCAATGTGTCTGCCTACCATCAGGTGTACCAACGTGTCAACCTACCATTGTGTCTACCTACCATTGTGTCTACCAACTTGTCTACCTACCAACGTGTCTACCTACCATTGTGTCTACCCACATGTCTACCTACCATTGTGTCTACCAACTTGTCTACCTACCAACGTGTCTACCTACCATTGTGTCTACCAATGTGTCTACCTACCATCAGGTGTACCAACGTGTCAACCTACCATTGTGTCTACCCACATGCCTACCTACCATTGTGTCTACCACGTGTCAACCTACCATTGTGTCTACCCACATGTCTACCTACCATTGTGTCTACCAACTTGTCTACCTACCAACGTGTCTACCTACCATTGTGTCTACCAATGTGTCTGCCTACCATCAGGTGTACCAACGTGTCAACCTACCATTGTGTCTACCCAAAAGTCTACACATGTACCAACATGTCTACCTGCCATTGTGTCTACCAATGTGTCCACCTACCATTTTGTCTACCATTGTGTCTACCAACTTGTCTACCTACCAACATGTCTACCTACCATTTTGTCTACCATTGTGTCTACCCACATGTCTACCAACGTGTCTACCTACCATTGTGTCTACCCAAAAGTCTACACATGTACCAACATGTCAACCTACCATTGTGTCTACCCACATGTCTACCTACCATTGTGTCTACCCACATGTCTACCTACCATTGTGTCTACCCACATGTCTACCTACCATCGTGTCTACCAACGTGTCTACCTACCATCGTGTCTACCCACCATCGTGTCTACCCACGTGTCAACCTACCATGGTGTCTACCCACATGTCTACCTACTATTGTGTCTACCCACATGTCTACCTACCATTGTGTCTACCCACATGTCTACCTACCATTGTGTCTTCCATTGTGTCTACCTACCATTGTGTCTACCCATATGTCTACCCACATGTCTACCTATCATCGTGTCTACCTACCATCGTGTCTACCTACCATTGTGTCTACCCACTTGTCTACCTACCATCATGTCTACCAACATGTTTACATGACTCAAGAACTTAACCAAAAGGGATTCAAACTTCAGGCTAGATTGTCAAGAATTTCTCCACTCCTAATGAACTTACTAGGTTGAAAACCCTTGAAGCAGTTGCAATGTGTCTATTGGATTAAGTTTAGAACAGTCATACATTGTACATTTGACCATGCCACTTGATGTTGTTTTTATTTTTTACATCTGATTACCATTGCCAGTCATTTAATATTGTAATATTCTTTTCTTTAATATCATCAGTATTGATCCACTGATCCGAGGGATGACGTTTGTACTAACCTGGCGAGTTGCTCTGCACATCTACCATGTCTACAGGTCAAACTCAGTCAGATGCAAATCACATCTGTACCTCCATACAAATGCTCTACATTACATTTAAAGACACTTATTTGTTAGGTTATGTTTAAAGTTACAATAGTACTTATACAAAATATCTCTTCACATGGTAAATAGGACAGTGTCAGGGACAGTAGCACAGCATACTTGGTAGCTGTTATTACATCATTATGATTGTGCTGGCGAGTTGCTCTGCACATCTACCATGTCTACAGGTCAAACTCAGTCAGATGCAAATCACATCTGTACCTCCATACAAATGCTCTACATTACATTTAAAGACACTTATTTGTTAGGTCAATGGAGTTATTTTACTCCCAGTTGGATATGAAAGTAACTGGAAGGTAGCAAACAAGGTACATGTATTACTGACAATAAATGTTCAAGTCTTCAAGTCTCCTAACAGTGACTGTTTGCATACTGTAGAGTGATCAGCCCATAAGCTCTAAATAATCACAACCATGTTTGCCCCCAAAAAGCCCTTCAGATGTGCAGCTTGGTATAGTCAGGAGGAAGTCATGTGGGCCATACTGTTACACATTGGGTGGGTTGGCTTAGCTTTCCCGGGTCGACCCACCAAGGTCTGACCCCAGTGCGTTCGATTAGCTCTGAAGTCATTGTTGTGGCTCACCAGGGTGAGACCCAAGTGCCCTGCTTGTGGAGCGGTTACTTGGGGCTGACCCTGGTTCATGACGTCACGGCGAAAAACTTTCTCAATGGCCACCATTTTGTTTGTAATTCAGAGGGAAGTTTGACACACATTTTCAGCATTGAAACAGCGTTTTTGTGAGCAATAAGTATGTTGGGTTTTTTTAAGCCGGGTACGTTTGTAACACTGTGGGCTTGTAAAATTATTTAACGTTGCAGTTTTACCTTGAGAATAATTATTTTACGATCTTTTCCTGAATCCATAACAAGTTTCGGATACAATGCACCCAAAGAAACTAGTTCGGGTCGGCTGTCCCAAGATGCAGCGGTGTGAATGCTGGGGGAAGCTGGCGCTCGATCCAGACTACTACACATTAGTATAGTCAGGAGGAAGTCATGTGGGCCAGACCACTACACTTTGGTATAGTCAGGAGGAAGTCATGTGGGCCAGACCACTACACTTTGGTATAGTCAGGAGGAAGTCATGTGGGCCAGACCACTACACTTTGGTATAGTCAGGAGGAAGTCATGTGGTCCAGACTACTACACATTGGTATAGTCTTTGATGGTCGGAGGTTAGCAGGCTCATCTTAGGTATTTGTGCATACATGTAGATACAAATGCTGAATGGATACATTCTTTAGTAATGAGTTAGTGATCTAGCCAATAATGATTACCAATTTAATTGTAAATAAGATCCATGTGAGGTAAAACTTCCTTGTATAGTGATTTCTGGTAAATAATAATTCTGTACATGTAACATGGCAACCATTGAAATTGCTTTCTTTTTTAAAGAATAAAGATTTACAGATAAAACAAAAACTTGTTTTTATGTACATGTATGTTATTGATGTAGTTTGGCTAATTTTAAGGTATATATTCCCTTCAAGCACAAACGCAAGTCATTCAAGTCATTGGAAAATAAAAAGTATTCACACTGCTGTCTGTCCATGCCATGTTTGATGTGGAATAAAAGTGTAGTAATGATGTCTTAAGCATTTTAACCGGTTCACTTCAGAGGGTGTTCCAAACTGATTTTCACTGACAAAGCAAAATATCACTGGCTGGAAAAGAAAGCTGCTTTTTGACTGCAATAATTTCACATGGTTAATAGGAAAGGGTTGTTTTAATCCCGAAGTGAACTTGTTAAGACTGGTAGGATCATGGCCATGCAACAAAGACAAGGGTCCTTTATCACACGGCCATGTAATAGCCATTTAAGTCTGAGACACTGTTCTTTTATTCCCATGACAGAAATACCCTTTTTTGTTAAAGAAATGTAATAATAATATGAAATATGAAATAATAACAGTTATAAGGTTTGCTTGTGCTTCCAGTTGTTTGAACTGGTGTGGCCGAGTTCTGCGAACGTTGGCATGCCCCTCCAAGTTTGTTCATGTCTGTCTTCTGGAGAACTCCCCTGGTCACTTGAGCTGATATCACTTCCCGGAAAAACCTCTTCTATATTAACACTGTGCTATGTCCACAAACCGCTGCTTTCTGACATATTGATCTGCTTTCCTTTCAGAGACGCTTTTTTGCATGTAACAATAGACATTTGTGTGTGGGGTAAACAAAAGGAGTCCGTAGTATGACGTCACAGTGCTGTTTTGATTCCTAGGCGTATAAGGGCTTTTCATAAAACTCTGCATTTTTGCCCAGCATAATACTGGTCAAAATGTGTTTTATTTTTTTACACTATAACACAATTTTTATTGAGTTTACTTTTCAGAGAATCCTAAACTCGGCTGCGAGTTTGGTGACACGTGATCAAAAGCATGACCACATTTCTCCTATTTTGCGTGAATTACACTGGCTTCCGATAAAATACCGTACATTCTTATGTTTGCAGGTTTATAGGCCCTACATATCATCAAGACCTCATCCAAAAATATCATCCAGTTCGTAATCTCCGCTCAAAATTAAAGTCTCTCTTAGTATAATTTATGTCCCTCGACTTTTAGAATTACTGATGCATGGCCATATATAATGGGCATGCTGGCCATGACCACGCCATTCAGGCCAACACTACATCGTTTGAGTTCAAGACCACACCTTAAAATACTCGGTTAACTTCACGAAATGACGTCAAAACAAAGTGAACCTACTGTTAATACTGAAGAACTGTTCAGCAAGTTTAAATCTTACTTTAATCACAAATTTGAGGATTTTTAACTCTAACACTGCTGCTGACGATGAAGCTGTGAAGGTCCTAAAGAACCGTTTTGAAGCTGAGGAGTTGATCAGACAAGGGAATTCAGCCCAATTCCACTTGTGCGGGCAACTGGAATTAGCCCTTGACAAAATCAAGGTCTCTCTGCTAAAGAAGGGAGACATACAAGAAACCATTGATGCTATACAGACCGCTGAAGAGCTGGTAGCAGACAGAAAGAAAAGAAACAAGATAGCAGAAAGCAGTAAGACTGGATGGACGACAGTGCAGCACATGGAAAGGGAGATGTAGGTCAAACCTCTGAAGAAAGAACGAAAATCCAGTTAGCAGAAGAGTTCGCCTTGAAAGAGATCGATGCCAGAAAACGTTAGAACCCACAACTTTTTCAAAAAGAAACGAGGCGCTTGGTGATCGCTATCTTTTTATTTGGCAATTTGCTCCAAACCAGCAATAACAGTTCTTTGTCAAATTCAGAATTGGTCCAATGCTGGCCCCTTCCCACGATATAATAATAATAATAATACTCTGAAACAAAGTCTCATCTTGTGTTTTTATTATGCAGTCCCAATAGAATTAAACCATTTTCATGCATATGAGCGTAGTGAAGGAGCATGAACAGATTGTTTAAGTGCTATTGCAAGTTGGAATGCTGCCCATAATTTATAACATGTCCCAATCTACATATTTCCACCTCGTAGGACAATCCGAAAAAGCATCTATCATCTTGACATTAACTTTTATCTTTTTATAGCAAAGTTGTTCTCAAAGCAATGCTCAATGGAGGTCCAAGTACACTTGCTATTCGAGTTAAACACCAAACATGTTGAGGGATTTCAAATCAAATATTTCAGTTTCATTCCATTGGTTGTGAATGACTTGAAATTTGCAATCAAAAAGTAAGGAAGCATCAGTCTAAGTGGTGTAAAAAAAAATATTGCTGGTTTATTAAACCAGTAGTTTTTAAGTAGACAAGTCATGTCAACAGCATATAAGTTTGATCATTGGTAGAAACTTGTCTTTCCCAATTGTTTTCCTGATGCTACACTCGGGGATCAGTTGTAGCAACATTTTCAGTTGGACCTCGACACTAGTTTTTAACTAACATTTTAGGGTGGCCTGAAAACATCAACATTTGGACCGATACCAGTTGAACAGAAAGTTTGAAGACCTATAACGGTGATCTTGAGTAGAAACCCGGACCTTATGAGATTGTACAACCATCCATTAATTGCACATGCAACGCCAAAGAAACTCACCAGACACAATTTCAGAGCAGATAATTTAATAATTTGACAAAAGGGTTTTCTGTTAATACTCAAATAAATAAATATGTACAAAATATACTACAGTTTGACCTGAACGCAGTTATAACCTGTATGTACTTACTTTGTTTGACTTGCCATTTGTCAACCTCACTTGTTTAGAAAAAAGAAAAAAACTAATGGCAACATCACCATGCGCCTTCAATATTTCAGAGATGTGCTGTAGCCTGCATTATGAAATTGTGCTTTTTGAAATAATACAATACCCATCATCAGGTCACAAGATAGAGTTAGACCTGTGAGACCCTAAATTTATGCTAAGACTGTAGTTGAACAGAACTGCAGATCAGAAAAAGATGTTTTGTTGAAACCAAACATAGTACACAAACTTTTGGCAGTAATCATTCATGCATAACTAAAAAATAAATCTCACCAAATGAACAATTTGTCCAGCCTACAGGCAAGTACAGTTGCACCACAGTGTCTATTTGTTTGGAATCTGAAGCGAAAACCTTATATTTATTTCTTAAGCAAGTTAACCCTTTCCTGACCGAATTGTTTGGACATAAACAACTGCTGAATACCGCAATATTTGACCACTCAAGCGTGAAACACACATTCTTACACAACAGAAAGCTTTCGTTCCGAGGCCATTTTTACAAACTCCATTATCTCCTTGAAGACATTGTTTTACAGCAAAATAAGTAATAAAAAAGTTCTTATTGAATTCCCTTTCATATAATCAAAAAATCATTGAGATCGGTTAATAAAGGTCAAAGTTCTTTGTCTTTCTTTCCTCGGTGTGATCTGTAATCTCAAACACTTTTTTGTACACAAGTATATGGCGCTCCGTAGGTGTTTGGCATTTCGGATCTTTCAACTCCAGTTTGATGAGATTGCAAAATAGCAACCTTATTTTATTTCACCATCATTAGAAAGATCCAACCTTTCCCTTTCCAATGATGGTAAGTTTGGGTATGGAGGGCGAACATGGACAAAACTGCAGCTTTATTACAAATGGCCTTTGTGCTCAGGCTTGAGTGCTCGTTTGTGTGTAAACTTGGTCGACTAAAGTCACCAATGGTAAGGAAGAGGGGGTATTATAGTGCAGTCGACTTAAGTCGCCTATGGTAAGGAAAGGGTTAACACGTTTTTAAAATTGATAATCAGATGGAAACATTTCATACAGAAAATGTGTTGCCATAAAACAAAACTCAGTATAGCATGCAAAAAAACATTTCAACTACCAGGAAAATATTGAACCATTTTTGAATAGACATTGTTTATATTTATCAAACAATTTCAAATAAATAAGGTAAAAGAACTAATTCACACATTGTAATTACAGTTTAAGGAATTCCCAAAACAGTTTGTACCTTCCATTTTTAGCCAGTGTAAACTCTTGGTTAATTTATCTGAAACCTAATGACTCATAAATATTACTATGTTTCTGATACTTTAAATACACAAAATGCGACCACTGGTCATTTTGTAATCCTTTTGTAACCTAAGTTTGCCCTTGTAGTAAAACACTACCTTTTCAAAGTCCTGGATAGAATCTTAATACTTGCTTCCCGGACTCAATGTTGACAGAAACAAGTTGAAGTAAAAACCACAACAATCAAAAAAGTGTTTTTAATGTTTATCTTAATGAGTCTCATCCAGTTCAAAGTTTTACTACAAATGTTAACTAATGTGGTATTTTGTTCCAGTTCAGTCAAGTAAGACAGTCACAACTGATGTGAGGTAAACTAATTCATCCCTACTGGTGCCATCCTGGTGCCATTTAACTCTACTACTGTATAATGCAACAGGGTTTCAGGTTACGTTGCATGTCAAAGCAAAGTACATTTATTTGTTTTGCTGTGAGCCTAAGAATTTACATTTTTCCAGTTTAAATTATGAAATATGCAAATATGAACTTATTAATGCAAGTTTTGTCAAAATTGTTATTGCAAAAAATCTGCACCCCTAAAATAGAGTACAAATGTATGGCGTAGACCTGGGAACATGTTGTCAGTCGACACACAGCCGCAATCGATACATGTGGATGTGATACAATATGCAATCTTATGTATCTTGTGCTGCACCCAAATCTCTTGATACTTGGCTTTTATTATATGAAAAATGCTGTCAAAGTGATATTCAAGATGATGTTATTCTGCACAGATTCCAATCAGATCCAAAATACCACTAAATTTGGATGGCTGCAGTGAAACCATTGAGATATAGAATAGAGCTAGAACAAAACCATGTGACACAGCCAGACAAGAAGCATGTTTGGCCATTGAGAACATTCTGTATGTAATTTACCAATAGGGATTCGCGCCCATACTGCTAGTGCAATAGTGCAATGTTGTCATTAAGTGCCAAGGTCTACATCATGAAAGCACACCACCAGGTGATATCAAAATTATTAACACAAATTTTAGTTTTAAATTAAATTAATAAATACCTCAGAGGGTTTATGTACTTTAATTGGTTGAACACTGGTCATGTGGGGGTGTATGTAACAAGGCAAAAAGCCAAACACCAACCAAAGTATTTCCATTTATGGCGATGTTAATTTTCAAAGCTGATATTCTGGTATGCATTAATAATTAAATAGGTGCAAAGAGATTAGGTCCCATGCAAAAATAATACCTCATGATATAATACCTCATAACAAACTCATCAAAACAAACCTCGTGCATACGTCATCATGTCGCCATCTAGAGGTAAAATGGCGGTGTAACAATGGAAAACGCACAGCTATGTACACACAAAGGATTGGCCAATGCCAGCTATGTACACACAAAGGATTGGCCAATGCCAGCTATGTACACACAAGGGATTGGCCAATGCCAGCTATGTACACACAAAGGATTGGCCAATGCCAGCTACCTTCTTTTGACCTCTAGCTGAGGACTCCGTACTCAAATTACATCATAGATGAGTTCTATAGTAATTATATCAAACCATATATTAAGCCCCAAAAATGTAACGTGAAAATACTTATTCATAGATCTTTAAGTTTTTGGGGTTGTTTTTTCAACAAAATGGAAATGTTTCACAATCATTTCACCAATGCACTAATCCACTGCATGACTCATGGGTAGCAGTACTTTATGCTGCCATTACTTTAATGAAACAGTACCTTGCATACTCAGAATTTCACCTCAGTGTGGTTCCTGAGCATGGTGCCACTGCAGCAACAGATGATTGAAATCTACATAAGTCATCCAACTTGAAATAAATCTACATTTTGAGGAACACCTTCACCAAATAAATGAGCACGTGACTGACTGATAATAATTGTTGTCGTATAAATGGTGATTAAATGTGACAATTTCGTATTATAATATCAAATTGTTATACACAATTTTATAATGCAGATAGGAGATTTTGGCCAGTGGAAGGTACAATATGGGAAGCAACATGATTGCAAAAATGAAATTGATATTAACAGGGTCAATTGATATTAACAGGGTCAATTGATATTAACAGGGTCAATTGATATTAACAGGGTCAATTGATATTAACAGGGTCAATTGATATTAACAGGGTCAATTGATGTTAGGGATGATAAGAAATACAAAAACATCTCCACATTAACCTTTCACACAGTGTTTTATGATGTACATGTACTTCTTAAAACCACAGGAATTCAAACAGGAAATAAAACGTATTCAAATTGCTCATGTGAATTTGTTTTCTTGAACTCATTCAACGCTTAGCAAATGAAACAATATGGTTGAAGCTACTTTGTACCATTCATGTACATGCACATGGTGCCATCACAAACCTTACTAGAATGATCATACTATATTTCTAATGAACTCATTCAAATATCAAACGAATAAATGCTTGCAACTGCACATTAGTTCAAATTGTCCTGATAGAAATATGTCAAATCTTGGGGCTCAAAGAATATACACTGAAAGTCTCACCCATATAATGTAGACTATAATATACAAATTGCTGAATGCTATCATATAAATTTAACCTTACGATATCCAAACTGACTAGTGTCATATCATTAATCAAGTATTTCAAACCTTTGGAGCAATACTATTTCAAAGAGAAAAAAACATTTCAACAACTAGTAGTAGAAATGTCAATGAGTACAGATGTATGAAGAAAAACACAAAGATGAAAGCATATAAATGTTTCAACACACAAAACTGTTTCAACTAATTTAACTATTTATATACATTGTTATTTTGAGTTCTTTCTTTCAATTTGTAGTTTGGCAATGATGGATTTTTATGTTGATAAAATTGACATCCATGACATATCCTATTGCTTGGTGATTAAGATGCTGTGGTGTGTCATCTGATTTCAGTCCAGTTTCAACACACATTGTGTTGCGCCATTCTCATACTAAAAATTGTATCATTTTACAAGAAAGATCTGTCATTATCTTTTGCATATTAAAACAGTCATAGGTTTATCCTGACTTAAAAATTGAACTTGGTCTTGAAATAACAAGATTTGGCCATGGGCAAAATGATTCAAAGAGAATTTTACATGGATGATTTGGTAGGATGTGTTTAAGATTGCTGCAAGCTTAAATTCATGCACAAGCTTGCAAGTTCATGTGTAATCTTACAAATTCATGCACAAGCTTACTGCATGAAGCTTGCCGCAAGCTTGCAAGTTCATATGCAAGCTCCAGGTTGTATGTGCAAGCTTGTGTCCTAACCATGCGAGCATTGCAAGCTTGCTGTAAGCTTGCCGCAATCTTGCAAATTCATGTACAAGCTCCAGGTTGTGTGCAAGCTTGCGTCCTATAACCATGCAAGCCGCATTGCAAGCATTGCAAGCTTGCAACGAGCTTGCAGCAAGCTTGCTGCAAGCTTGCAAGCTTGTAAATTGCTTGCAGGTAGATTGCGTGCAAGAGCGCAAGCTCAAACGAGCTTGTGGCATTACGAGCTTGTGGCAATCTAATTACGAGCTTGCGGCAAGCGTACTTTTCTGTAAGGGAAGTGCTTGATTTACACAGGCATGCAACTCTTCCGCGGATCGGCGGATTTCCGCTTTTTATAAAATAGAATACCGCCGTTACGAAAAAAATCCGCGTAAAAAACAATCACGCTGCATGAAAAAAATAATAATACCGCTGAAGGAAACATTGCTTATTGAAAAGAAATAAAGGTTCAGGATTCTTAAAGTCTGGCTCCGCGGAAGTTTACTACAAAAGCATTACACAGTCCAGACACAGACAAGTTCTCCTCATACAGCATACCTTCTGCACTATTTTTTGCACAGTCTGGCTCTGTAGTGTTTTTAGTGTAAGGGGATGCGGCGGAAACCAGACGCTGTAAGAGTGCAAGTGAACCAGGCGATCGATAGGTGTTTGCTCGAAAAATAACGATGGCGTCCACCAGGAAAGACATCGTTGATCGGTAATTTTCCGCTTTTTTTTCGGCTGAAGAGTTGCATGCCTGTTTACAGGGTCAACAAGAATATATGTAATATGTCTGGGAGGCTTTGAATTTGTTTGCAGCACAGAACCCAATTGTTTTGTAGGCCCTGGGCACAACTTGCCTCATTAAGTCACTAACCCTGAACTAACACATAAGACTTAAGAGTAAGTATACCAAATAACAAATAGGGAACAAATGTTAGGATAAACCTTTGAAGACTTAATACTATATTCAAAAGATTTATAAAAACTCAAACATTGATAACATCCAAGTACAAGATGGATTATCTGGATCACAACACAAATAACTGGATTGACCTTGTAGTGTAATGATCCAATCCTAAACAAACCTTGCTAATAATATCATTCAATTCACATCACTCACTAAGGCAAGGCTTCAAACAACCTACCTCAGTTTATACAGCATAATTATCACCCAATCAAACAATCCCCAATGTGATATAACCCTTAAATGAAAACGCCTCCTGCAATGGATCAATTAGTACTCAGAATCACTCAATCAACATATCAGTATCACATCAACACAATCCACACCAATCCACATCCACATTATTCACTACACACAATCACTAATATCCTATTAATGTAGTCAAATGCAATCCACAAGCACACTTCTGAATCACAATCTATTGGTGACTCGGTACACATATTGACCATTAAAGAGACTACTGCAGCAAAAACATGACGACCCCCCCTCAGCAATTGTAATAACAATAAAATTACCCCGTGATTTCTTGTGCTACAGCTAACCTAAACACTCTTTAGTGCATAAACATCGCTGTATTTTATACTTCAAATAACTACTAAAAGTATTTTACAAATATAAAGAAATGTTTTATTTTTTATTGGTGTTTAAGGAACTGTAGTAATTTCATCCAATATAGGTTTAAAACATTTGTGAGCACGAATGATGGGATTTTACTTTCAAGAACAAAGAAGAGGTAAATCTAACAGCAAATTAATCCTCAAAGAACCCCAAATGTACAATGTGTCCTTGCAGCGCAAGCTCAGGTGCGCTACATACATGCATGCAAATTATGCAAGTAAACTGTTAAAGCCACACTACAGGGCAATGTTTACAGGCAACTTCGGGGCACTGTACGCTCAAAGAACACTTGGGCAGCACAAGAGACACTCTTCTAGCTGTAACTCACTATCCCCAAGAAAATAGTGAGAAAACTGAAATGTGATGACTTATTAGAGATTGCCTGTAGATCACCCTCTGTGACATGGCCTTTAAAAGTCCAGCTCTACAATATGCCAGCCAGCAAGACTGGCAACCAGCATTAGAAATTTGCACATAAGTTAGTCTTGATGGTGCTACATCACCAAGGTTGAAAACCCCATTGTTCTTGAGTAATAGTTCAATGGCCAGCATTATTAGTCTACCGGCACACTTCACGTTATGTAAGAGAATTCTGATGGTATCAAATCATTAGTCAGTTTTGTTATACATCATTAACATGTATAAAATGAAAATCTTAAATGTATGTCAAGGTTTGCACCACCATGGATGAGCTATCTGCTTGTCATATTGGACCCATGGCATTTATTTGTAGTTTCCATTGATGGAATAACTTCAGTAACATTTCTCTCTTTCAATGAGAAACTATGGTTACTTGTGAGAGTTGAACCAATGACCATTACTGTCTGTATAGTTTAATATGCAAACCCTATCTCTTCATCACTACTTTCCACACGCACATTAATCCCACCTACCATTTAATGTATGATACCTACCAATGTTTATTACTTTTGTGTACAATTCTATCAAATATTTCCATAAAGGAAAACAATCTGAAAAACTGGTATACAAAATTTCACATCAAAAAATGAATCCTAGCTGCTGACTATATCAAGCATACAAAATGCCTTGATACCTGTTAATATCACTAAATACTATAGTTTGACTATACTCAGTTGCTCCATATACAGAGTGAATGCCTTCAAGATGTTAATGAATGCAGTGCCTATTGGCAGGAAATATGAATTGGGCAATAGGTAAATATCAGTAATCAAATATCTGCAGGAAATATGAATTGGGCAATAGGTAAATATCAGTAATCAAATATCTGCAGGAAATATGAATTGGGCAATAGGTAAATATCAGTAATCAAATATCTGCAGGAAATATGAATTGGGCAATAGGTAAATATCAGTAATCAAATATCTGCAGGAAATATGAATTGGGCAATAGGTAAATATCAGTCAAATATCTGAAACTCATGGTTTAATTTCTATTTCATGAAAACATGCTTATCATTATTATCTAACTTTTTATTAAAGATTTTTGTTGACTTGGCACATAATTATATGCTCAAACAAATTCCGAACAATACACTGAAAAACAACTTTTCTCTTCCCAGCTTCCTTAACTAGGTTTCCAATGCTGATCAATGCAACTTTGTTGACGATTCAGAAAATACAGAGAGAACTGCTGGGTTAAGGTCAGAGGGCAGAAACAGAATGCACAATTTCTTGCCACAGACAGAAGATGCATAACTGATACGGTTTCATTATAATTATGACCAAATGATTGCTACAAATAATTGAACTATAAGGTGATTCCATGAGCCTGTTTAGCAATCCACTCCAGACACTATGGCCTGGGTTTCACAATCCACTTGATTAGACTGTGCAAATCTCGCGCATTCAAACACCCGGGACCCTTGTATTCCCAACCATATGGATTTTTACCTGGCCAGTCATTAGAAATTTTAGTTTAACGTAGTTTATGACCATGAAAATTATATAGGTAACTGGCAATATAATACTAAGTGATAAAAAATGTGAAAGTAAAATCAATTCATTAATGAAGAAAACACAAGAATTAAACTTAACCCTAGCTTCCTGTTACGTGCAAAAAAATTAAGGAATTGTGTCCACCTCCAATCACAAAACTTATGTAAACACTTGTTTTGGTCGCGCGACAATAATCGCTAGACGCTGTAATTGCCAGAAGCAAAGCCTTTTCATTGCAGTTTATGGTCGTTTAGGCGTCCGCGTCCTCTATAAACTGCGCCATGCTTTATCCCTGCACGACCATCGCGTGCCGCTTATAAACCAGCTTTTAGTGGTTGCACATGTTGCACATATTCAAGTGTGGATTTACAAAAGGGGTTTCTAAAAAGTTAAGATCAAATAAGCGTTCTTGCCCCAGGTTTTTTTATTTTGTTTCAATAATAATTAACAAATTAATTGTGTGTTTATTATAATAGCTAAAACTTATTTTATAAAAATTGTAATGGGTGTTTTGTTGTTCAGATTTGTTCATAGATATAACTTTAATCAAAGATTTGATTTCAAGGAAAAATATGTTCTTTGTTTTTGTGTTTTCTTGTTCCGAAATGTGCGAGACTTGCACAGTCTATTCACAAATTGAGGTCCTTAATCCATCCAGTGTGCCTATGGTTCCACAATCAGCCAATGGAGTACTACTAGCTGCATTGATACATGCTGACCATGGTTCCACACTCAGCTAATGGAGTCATTATGATATTGTTGCAATCCACTGTGACTGCGATTCTATAACCCACCAATGGCATACTTGATCCACACACTAAGCTCTTATTGTTTACCAAACATGACTATGCTTGATGCTCAACCATTAAGCACAAGATGAATTAACAAGATGGCTAACAATAACGATTAGAGTCTTTGCAATGACACACTCCACATACGTTTACTCAACAAAATATTTGTGGTTTGTTTCAAGCAGGTCCAAATAATGCAATGGAAATTGTTCTCTACAACCTAGCTTTCAACCACAATATACAACTATTACAGAAACATGCTCAGGTTTGAAACAGGAAGACAAATAACATGGTATCTAAGACTCGTATATACTAGTATTCTTTTTCACATTTAAATCAATTAGTACCCCCTTAAAACTGAAAATGGAGTATAAAAACAAGTTTGCCTGCTGTAACACACAGAGATGCAGCTTCATGTAATACAAGCCAGTCTTCACATTATCACACTCTTCATTGTTAAGTGATCTTAGTAAAACATGACAAGGTAAAGTGCATAGTTTTGATACAATCCGTGAAAATCTTTACCGTTAAACTCAAGTTTATTGCTATAAGCATTTACAATCAATATATATATAGTTAAAACATGCCTGATAAACATCACTGCTAAATATAGTACAGAAAACACATCTTCAGTTCAATTAATTAGCTGGGTTTAAATGAATGCAGTATGGTCTTCACCAGGCTGTTTAATACTGGGGAAGAAAACAAATACACATTGGTTTAATTTTTAGGTCATAGATGAATGAAACAATCTTAGTTCAGTGGTAATTGCTTCATCACATCATACAATAGTACATGAAATTTAAACAAAAATTGCCTACACAAAATGTTTAAATGACGAATATTAATTAAGTGAAAATTTATATGCATTCATTGTGACCCAATTAAAACATATTAATGTGCAAGAATTTGGAACAGTAGCTGACAAATTGGCAAAATTACTACTGAAATCCACACAAAGATTCACTCCCTCATTATAAATGGCCTTAAAGTTTTATATTATAAAAAGGAATAAACACTATGTGATCAAATTCTGCTTTACTCCATTTTATCCTATTCACAACTGGTTCTCAACAGGAAAAACTGGGTCAAATGATGGACATTTATTAAAAACAAGCCACTTACTTCCATGCATGGGTAAATTCAGCCGATGGATTACCAATATCAATCCCACACAGAGTCAAATACAACGTGGTATTATGAAGCTTTGCCAAACCTTTATGCATCCCAGTTTGGCAGTCGCAGTCCAAGAAAACAAAGACTTCAGATAACACTCTAGTTGTTTAATTGGATTGAGTTAATAACCTAAAAGGAAAAGTATGGTATGACAAGTTAGTTAGGACATGGGATTCCCCGCCCCAACACACAAACACACACAGATGTCTGATGACCTCTCATGGACCACCTTTGTTCAACTCTTTGTCCCGACAAATGTGGAGCCCATTGTTTTCCTTTGTGATAGCAAACATAACCTAGCCCCTTTTTTGTTATAACTCCTGGGTTTAAATGTCACTTTGTACTTTGTACACACACACACACACACTGAACCAAGAGTATTGAAAGAGATTGAATTGGGGCTCTTTATACACAGTTGGCCCATTAAATCATAATCTTCTGTTGTTTTATGACAAATTTGTCCCGACAAAACACTCACCACACGATCATTGAAGTTTATTTGAACTAGTCTTGCAGTTAACATTTTTGATTCATTGGAAATCAGATGTTCAATTGTCCTTCGACACCATTTATTTGCTTTTCAATTGCAACCCCCCACCCCCTTTTCACTGTCTGGGGTTGCCACCACCTGGCTCATTGTGGTAATAAGAATGCAGTTGTAACAAGTGACTCAATATCTGCTGTTGTAAACTTCAAACTTCAGGTCATTTTGAGCTCTTAATAGTTTCCTGTTTACTTTTAAAGCGATGTAAACATGACAAACTGTGAAGCTGGAGACTGGTTCTAGATGTGAGTAATGCCATGCTACCTTTGTAAGCTAGTACGTTTATCCTCACTTAAGAGGAACCTGGTCAAATACTTGGGAAGCTGAAGAAGAGTATTTCCTTGAGACTGACAACTTGTTATTATGTTATTAACCCCTTGCACCCCCCCCCCCCCCCCCCCCACTCTTGTATAACTCATTACAAAACAACCCAGGTAGATCCTTTCATTTGATTGAAGGACTTCAGGTCACAAAGCGTTAATTCATCAAACCATTAATTACAGGGCCTTTGAAATATTCAGTATATTATGGTACTGTTCACCGGGCTTTTTTGTCCCATCATTTTAAGCTATTGCACGCTATATAACACTAAGCATAATGTCCTCATAGTGGATGCCAGGATACAATCCTTGTAAAGTTTTTTATTCCTATAGTTTTATCCTGTAATCAAATGACAAAGATCTACTGGGATGTTATATAAAAACAAATAATGAATGGGGGCAATAGTGAAAATATTTTCATTCCTCGAAAGATGAAACATTCCAACTTTCAACTCAAGAAAATAGTCTCACTATTGCTCTCATAACTATTTGTTATTTGTATATTAGTGGTGTCTGAAGAAAATTTATTAGCCAAAAAGTACCCAGAGGACAATAACCATATCACAAACATCCACAAAACAACATTAATTAAACAAATCATAACAATTCAACAAAATTAATTTCAAAAATATATTACTTACAAAAAGGGTCCAAACAGTTAAACACAAAATATCAAGAGTTCCAAATGCACCTTAATCAACTAATCTGGCCAGACAAAATGCCTTGACTGATAAATGAATTGACAGATATGGCTTTGTGATGGACGTGATCTTAGCTGATGTGTGATATGCAGCAATTTGGTGGCAAATTATATATAAATTTCAAGTTACTTTATATTTAAAAAAAGTGTAAACCTTTCCAACAAATTATCAATCCTGAAAAACAGAAAGTCATCCGGTAAAAGTAAATACTTATGGTTAAACTGGACCAAAATGTTATATTTTAGCACACATGATGAACAACACATTTATTACTCTATATAACTGTACAAATGAATTTGCAGGTAGAGACAAAATCTTAGGCAGTTTGACCAATTGCCACCCTGAGAATCAATCCATTAACATAAAATAAAATACTGTAGAATGAAGTAGGTGGGATGAACAACCCAAACTTAACAATCCACATAATGAGTTGCACTTTCCCGATAAATTACTCAGAAACCTAGTCAAGGTTTAAACTATATACAAACATTTGGACATAATTGTATCATTTAAAACACGATACTGGAGGAGCAGTACTACTGACACCACAGAATACAGCCCAACATCTGGCAACTTCAACTTGCAAATATATGTGCTCTAATGTTTAAGTTAGTACTTCAGAGAATAATGCAAACACATGCTTTATTTCACTCCATGATCAAACTTTCTAAAAGTACATGGGGAAATTTCTCTATACTTATATCACTAAAATGTAAAATAGTACGTAGAAATCTTTGAAATGAGTGATTTAAACTACCAATGATTGTTACTGTGTTAGACTTTGAATTTACTCTTTATTGCTTGGCTGGTTGGATGTTTGGATAGCTTCAGATTCATCAATATCCTTCTCTTCAGACGAAGCTTGCTCCTTAACCTCGACCATGGGTTGCTTACATTGCTGTGCAATATCTTGCCAGTGATCCCGGTTTGCCTTGCAGCCAATTAGTAAAGGTGTCAGCTTCTCAGAGGTTTTTGAAAGTGCCTATATAAAAGATCAATCATTAATGATGGGCGATTAACAGGTTTCAGGTTTCAGGTAATTAATCATATCCATCAAGCAATCAAGAATTCTGCAATTACATTCATGCAGCCGTCAAAGGCCGTGTTCAGACAGCGTACTAAAGTTAAACCCGATACGGTTTATCTTTGGTTATAAAAGGTCAAACAACACCGTGACCCAACACAACAACATCCGGTTTATTCACAACAGCACACACAAGGCCAAGGCCCTGTCCATATTGTGTTAACTGCCAGCGCTGGAAATATTCAAATTTTGCAATCGTTTTTACAGGAATTTTTAAATCAGAGCGGGTGTTAGATACCTCGCAATTTTAGATCGCGTTTTTTCCAGTGTCCTGATGCCATCCGGTTGTCCCGAAGTGTTGCAATGCGTCATCGTTTCGTCACCCATCCATTTGTTTTTCCACTGGATATCAGCACTTCAAACACTGAAAAATGCGCAATTGTTTCCCCTGTTTGAACTCCTTATACACGGTCATTTTGCATGCTTATTCTTCTTTGTACTTCTGCTGGCATTTCCACGCCTTTGTGCTCATGACTTTCAATGTTTGTTTTTTTCGCAATTAACTTTGTTGTAGATCGATGTACCCAGCAGCATGTACTGACTGCATGTAAAAAGAGCACGTGCGTGAATGTATTTCAGCCAGAGAGCCAATAACAAATTTTCCTATTGGTTCATGTGTTGGGCATGTTTTTTATCGGCCAATAGGAAATTTTGTTCTGAGCTACTACATGTTTTTAAAGGGGGGAAATGGAAATCTTAAGGAGATTTTAGACGTGTTTGGATATTGATGTTGGGAGATTGATACAATTTTCACGATCTGTAAAATTCTGGAAACTCCCGTCATTTCACCCTCCAGTCATTTCGTTTATTGACGTGTTAATTTTCAAGCAGGGATCGACTGACATAGCTGAAAATGCAGCGTTTTTACAAATTTGTACACGATCGTATTCAACAAAATTTTGGTGAAAACAGACCTAAATTACAGATGAGCAAGACGGAAATATACCTGAACGAAAGACGCACACTTTCTCTCAATTCGATATGTTCAATTTAATACACAGGTCAGCAGTCATCGCAGTGCTTAAAAGATAAGCCTGAAGCGGTCTAAAGATAAGCCCTCCAGCTCAATGGTCTAACTTTTGGGGGTTCATTTTGATTTGGTCTAACTTGAACTCAATAGGGTTGAACCATGAGTTAAACAGACTTTAATACTGTGTCTGAACGACCTAACAAATATTTTGTAAGTAATTTAATAAAAAAATTCTTTGTTCAATTCAAAATAATTTAATAAAACATACAAATTTGCAATTTGAGTAACAACTGATAAAATAGAATGACTGACATACTTGTTCGACTTTTAAGAAAACAACTATTGATTTTGCCTTCTTTGCTGAATAATACAAAAGCACAGTTTGGGCAAACTGTCTAGATGGCCATAACCAGCAGGGTTTGGGCAAACTGTCTTGATGGCCATAACCAGCAGAGTTTGGGTAAACTGTCTAGATGGCCATAACCAGCAGAGTTTGGGCAAACTGTCTAGATGGCCATAACCAGCAGAGTTTGGGCAAACTGTCTAGATGGCCATAACAAGCAGAATTTGGGCAAACTGTCTAGATGGCAATAACCAGCAGAGTTTGGGCAAACTGTCTAGATGGACATAACAAGCAGAATTTAGGCAAGCTGCCTAGATAGCCACAACCAGCAGAGTTTGGGTTAACTGCCTAATAAAATGGCCATAACCAGCAGAGTTTGGGCAAACTGTCTAGATGGCCATAACCAGCAGAGTTTGGGCAAACTGTCTAGATTGCCATAACCAGCAGAGTTTGGGCAAACTGTCTAGATTGCTATAACCAGCAGAGTTTGGGCAAGCTGTCTAGATGGCCGTATGCAGCAGAGTTTGGGTAAACTGTCTAGATGGCCATAACCAGCAGAGTTTGTGCAAATTGTCTAGATGGCCATAACCAGCAGAGTTTGGGTAAACTGCCTAGATGGCCATAACCAGCAGAGTTTGGGTGAACTGCGTAAATGGCCATAACCAGTTGAGCTTGGGTAAACTGTTGTCTAAACGGCCATAACCAGCAGATTTTGGGCTAACTGTTTCCTCTCCATTATTACTTGATGTTATGTACGTACCTCGTATACTGGCATGCATATAGAATCCACAAAACCCACTTGCATCTTGGGTAAGAGATGTAGCTTTTCTCTGTTCATCATATCCTTAAAAAAAAATTTAAATCCTCAATAGGTTATGAAATACATGTTTATAATAAGAAATTGTAATTTTATAATAAAATCAGTAGGATGGACATTCAACTTGCAAATCATTTGGCTAAAAAAGTTTCGAAAGATGACTTCATAAAAAAACAGAGGATGGACTTTGTGAATGTTGTTGTTTGTATGAACATGTGTACAGTTTGTTAAAATGAATCTGCATGTGTGTCCATTTAAAAGGAGTTGACTTTACATTTTTCAATTTATTTGGCATTGATATATACAGTTTAGGGACCATGGATAAATTAAGAACGCTTTCGCACGCGTGCAGACGCGTGGCTGCACGGCGTCGTTCCAAAATTGTCACGGCCCCGTGCAACCATGGGATTTGCGCTCCAGTGATTATTAAGTTCCCGAACTCTAATGATTGGTGCCTTTTGTTGGTCGGATTTCATGGACAAGGCAGCACGAAAGTAGCCCACAAAGGAGTGAAGGATTAGTGTTTGCGGTCTAGCTAAGGTGTACTGGACAATGGGTTGGAGAGATGTACGAAAGCCAATCTGCTACAAGTACATGCTACAATACTCGTACAAGTACATGTATTTCTAACCTTACTAAAATCAGTCATGACCCACTTCCTCAAAAAAATTCTCAAAATATTATCGGTTATCAACGAAGTTCTTTCTTTAATAAAAATAATAATAATACTAATAGTAAGTTATTGTTCACATACCAAGGCCTCAAAATTACTGACGCCCTATGCCATTGCAGCGATGCCCTTGAAATCACCGACAATTCACGACAATATATTTCCTTGCCCTTTTTATCCAACTGCCATCAGTGACTTTAGTAAAATTGTAAGATGCATACCAAATATCCGGTTATACGTTTACATTTTTATAGTTCCGATAAGCATCGGAAAATTTCCTCAAAACACGGACCACATTGCGATCACAATTTACACAATGCACGCAGTCATGTCAATCCTTTGGGTGCAACAATAAAGGCAGGAAACATTGAACGTTAGAGGCTTTTCAAAACAATGCGATACCATGAAAGTAAAAGCCCTCTAATGGTGAAATATCCCACTGCATTACGCGATAGATCACAACACCTGTTTGAAACACCTTGACCAAAGAATTAACGTGTCTGTGCATGCTCGGGAGAAAACAGGTTTTTTCCTCGAATTGCAATAATCACCATCGCTGGTGCGCGATCTAAAACCTTGCACAGAGCAATGAGGCACTAGGTATGCACGCAAAAGCCGTCGACTACATGGTCTTCAAAGCGCAGTTCACCTCGGAAATATTAGCTTGCTTACAAAAAAACTGCACAACGTATAGGCTTTATTTTTACAAAAATGACACCATTTAGGATATTTTGGATTAACAGAATTATTATTTTACTGTAAAGCGTAAGATTTTATTCTTCTTTAATTAGCTGTTCCAACTTACTGTCGGAACAGGTTTTGTTTTCGTCGAGATTTTTTATTATATTTATTATTATTCTTTGTTTCTGCCTATGAAAAGAGTTAGAACCTATATCAAAGTGAAGCTTAGTACAAAAACTTAAAATTTATTGTAATAATTGTAATTTTTAAAAATTAATTAGCCACTTTACAGCGAGGTGAATATTTAATTAGCAAATCTGGTGAGCACCATATCTCAAAAAGTATACCCCCGATCGTCAAACTTTTTTCAGTTTTAGTTTTCTTGGATACTGTTTATGTGTATGCCAGCCTAAAATGCCGAACTACGTCATCATGACGTCATATATTCCGCGTTTTCGCCCGTGTACAAAACATATGGAGAAAGTGAAAACAAATCCCACTTCTAGAAACATAATTTTTCAATTAAGCTCAAATTAAACGTCCTAGAGTACACAAATGTTTCTTAAAACAAGAAAGATTTTATTGATGGTCAATTTAAAAACATATTAAAACATTGTCAGTAGAAAAGACCCGAAATCCAAGGCGAATTTCACGGAATGGGTACGGCGTAACATTAGATTTAAAGATTGAGGGCGCTATACGAGTTTACCGGTGCTCTTGCTTGCTTTTTGGCGCGAAAATTCTTTAAGATTGAGGGCGCTATACGAGTTTACCGCTGCTCTTGCTTGTTTTTTGCAACTCGATCAAGTCCTAAACCCATTTGTGACCTGTCACCACAAAAGGGCTGTAAAGTCAGTTCCTATCAAAATTAAGATTTTATGCTCAAATGAAATAGAATTTAATGAGCTTTAAAATGAAGGGTCACACACCTCAATAGGTCACACGGTTCCAGAGTTATGACAATTCTAGCCGAGCATTGTACGTGCATTGTACGTGCATTTCGACCTATTTTGGACGATAACTCAAAATGGTACATTGCGGGTTTACGGCCCGTTCGTGGTGGCGGGTCACATTTATGACCCGTGTTGATGCGTTTTTTGAAGAATATACATACAGTCATTCCTGTCGCCAACTGACACAAGTCTACATTCATTCACAAGAATCGAGAAGAATTTGTTTTGCTCTCAGCGTCATGTGACCGCTCTGATCAGATCGTTATTCAGGTTTCAGCGTGAACATAGAAAACAGACCGCCGTGTTTTGGGACGATGTTGCCCGCGTTGCAGACTGCACATGGGTCCCGTTCGCCGGAAAACGATATGTTTTAGCTTTACAAATGCATTACTTCAGGAAATCTCCGTGTAGCAAACACAAAACTTGGTGGAGGTTGCAATAAAGCAATAAAAAGAGCTGATTAAAGGAAAGGTGTAGAAAAGAGAAATTAGCTTTTCCATGGCTAAACGGTCAGTGTTGGATTTGGGGGTGAAGAGCCAAAATTTACAATACACTCATATCCCATATGAATTTACTGTTTTAGCCTAAACAAGATTTAGCTTTACATTCATTTACGGTTATTTTTTTGAAAACACGTAACTGTTTCTGAAACGGTCAGTTACACGTGTAACCGTTCACATCATGAACAAATATTCGAGTAAAAAAACTGTTAACACAAGCGCGAATGTGATCAAAAACATTATGTCTTCATTGCAGCATTTATTATGGTCAGAATTTCGCGACACTTTTTGAGGTTGATTTTTTTACATTTATCCGAACCGTAATAATGTATATGTTTAACCGGTTGATCAGACTGTTAACCGTGTGACCATCACAGGCAGGCTTACAAAGCCTGAGCATTTAACACAACCACTCAAACGATCAAAAACATTGGGTCTTCATTGCAGCATTTTGACTTTGCGCAATCACCCTGCAAAATAAACGAGCATGCGCAATCGATTTGTTGTGGAACGCCCTCTAGCGTTCAATGTTTCTTGCAACTAATGCCGCATGCACAGTAATGAAATAACAAAGACTTAAGCCTGTAAATTGGAAACGATATGGGTGTGTGTGGCATGGGATCGTTGCTGTGTAAATCGTGATCGCAATTATTATGGTCAGCATTTCGCAGCACTTTTCGAGTGAATTTTTTTACTCTGATCCCAACCGTTCAAATTTAAACAATTAACAGGATTATCGTTCGGTTAACCGGGTTACCGTGTTACAGTTACAAGCCTGTGCATTTCCTTTTTTTTACGTAAACGTGTAACCGTCTGTTTCATGAACAAAATTTTCAGTAAAACAAACGTTAACACAAACGAGCATGTGATCAAAAACATTACGTCTTCATTGCTGCATTTTGATTTTGTGCAATCACACATCAAAATAAACAAGCGTGCGCAATCAAATTGTTCTGAATTTTATTACGCTTATTCCATCAGTAAAAATGTATGTTCCAACACATCAAAATGCATCGTTTGTAGACAACACATCAGGAATCAGACTCCTTTACCAGCCATACTGGTGGTACCACCCATAAGACAAGGGGTCATGTCACCTGCACCACCACTAATCTAATCTATCTAATATCTTGCAGAGTCTGTGGTGTTCAATATATAGGTGAAACAAGAACTACACTCGAGGCGTTTCTATGGCCACAGATCCACAGTCAACACCCAAAAGCTGGATACACCTGTAGGACACCACTTCAATCTTCCTAACCACTCCATTTCTGACATGAATTTACAGGGCATTGAGGCACTAGGTAACTGCAGAGAGACTGTCCGTCTGAGTAGGGAAAAACTTTGGATAAGGCGCATAAAGACCACTCAGCCCCATGGTTTGAACATCCAAGAAGGAAATGACTAATACTTTTGTCTTTGCCTTCTCCTTTTCCCACACAGATATCCACTTTTTTAGGCTGCCCTACATTGTATTAACTAATTATTTACCATTCTTCCAACCTTCCATTTTGTCCTTTGTGTTTCCAACTTTTTGTGGTCAAGCTATTCCCTTCCCTTCATAACCCCCCCCCCCCCCCTTTGTGGCCATTTTGCATAGTGATACTACACATAATGTGGGAAGCAAGACGTGTAGAGTTTTCATTGTTGGTGTCTGCAATAGGTTTGAAGGATCTAACCTTTTTGGAGTGAATCAGACTTTTAGCTCTCACATCTATAAATGGTGGCTAGATATTTTCTAAATTGATGGCCGTTTTGCACAATGATAACTCACTAAATCCTGGGAACTAAGCATTGAGTCTTCATTTTGATGGCTAAATATAGAACCGAAGGGTCTGCAACAGCTCAATACAAAAAAAATTGAGTGAGCGAGACTTTCGGGAGGACATTTCTAAAATGGTGGTCATTTATTTCAAAATGGCTTCTTTTTTGTGAGATGACAATTTACAATAACTGAGGGAGTGATCTATTTGTAGGTTTGCAGATCTAACAGTTCCAAAGGGTTATTTTCAAATCTATCAGACTTTCAAATCTATCAGGTACTATAGCATTTTCAAAATGCTGGCTATTTTTGAAAATCAAATGGAGAGTTAAGTATTTTGTAACAAAGGAACCAAGGATAAATATTCATTTGTCAGTATGGGGGGCCAGGGGAGATGTAGAAATGGACAAGGAAACTAGATACGAAAGCTTTGTAATCTATATTACATTTTAAAACCTTTGACCAGTCTAACTTGGGCAGTCAGGTTGGTGTAGTGGCATCTTGCCATGCCTTCCACCTATGGGACCCTGGTTCAAATCCCACCAGGGGCACTATGTGGATTGGGTGGATTGTGGATTGCGTGGGTTTTCCCTGGAATAATTCTCTGGGGTTTTCCTCCCACATCTAAAATTGAAACTTCTATCATTATCTTCTCTCCAGGGGGTTATTGGCTAATATACACATATAGTACTTAAGTTTGCTTTTCTGAGAGTCCTTGGCTTCACAACCAGAATTAATAAATGAAATGAGACTATAGATATACAAAAATGGTTGAGCTTGTTTCTTTTGGTTTTTTTATTCCCACCAGTTTACAGCACTCTGATAGTTCGGGACCATCCAACAATATTTGGTTAAAAAAACAATTTTAGAATGGAACGAAAAGCTTTTTTTCCTAATACTTGTCCATACATGTGGGCACTTTTGAAGCAAGCCTAGGAGTATTTACTGTTGAATGTTTTGACATAAACTTGTTAACATGTTTATATTCCAATCTGTTAGTTTGATTGTTTGGCATATAAAATAAAGGATCCATATGCATTTCACAATGTGCATATAAAACACCCTCAATTAAACTTTACTTTATTACATACCTCTGGGGTTTTGTTAAAATGCTGTCTTTCAAGATCACCTTGCTCGAAGAACTCACCAAAAATAAGGTGGGCCACCTTCATGAAAACAAAAAAGTTAAGTCTTTTTTTAAAGAATGATAATACTTTGAATGATAATGATGAGAACTACATTGTAGACATCAGACCAACATACACATCAAACATAAATGTCTAATTGAGAAGAATAAACATGTTCAAATACAATGTGTGTTGCTGAAATAGATAAGACAGTGACCTTCTTTTGCACATCCCAGGGTTTAGTGATTGCAGATACGTCTGATGCAGTCATCATCATTCCACGTAGTAAATCTTTATGATCGTCATCACTCCAGTCATACAGGCCCTCTTCAACAAGACTGAAGAATTCACCTCGGAACCTTTAATCATTGCAAAGATTTGAAGCAGTCAGTGATTGATTTAAAGTGTGTCAATATTTCAGGCAATTCACAAAATAGTGAACCCCCATAGGACATGCACCCCCGCAAAGTAACATTACACCATATAGGACTTGCACCCCCGCAAAGTATTTTTGCACCCCATATGAGATGCACCCCCGCAAAGTAACATTACACCATATAGGACTTGCACCCCCGCAAAGTATTTTTGCACCCCATATGAGATGCACCCCCGCAAAGTAACATTGCACCCCATATGAGATGCACCCCCGCAAAGTAACATTATGTTCATGTAGCTACCAGCTGGTCAAGAATGGATCTAAATGTTATTTAATAACATTTTGTACCCTTTTACCAGAATATTAATGGCCAATATGGTGCTAATTTCAGGGGGGGAGATAAGTGCAGCTCCTTCCTGTCTGCATCAAGCTGTTTTAGGTAGGGGGTTAAAGCTAAGTTGAGTGTTAAAATGCAATCACCAGCTACAAACACAGCAGACAAATGGAAACTTGCAGCTTTACTTCTGTACTGTTCTGTCTTGCATTGCTGCCTGCAAACAGGAGCAATCAAACAAAAAGAAAAAAGAAAAACATAAACAAATTGAGAAACAACAATAACATATGAATCGGGCTCACTTGAAATAAAGTGCCAAGTCTGTGGCAAGTATAGCATGTTCCAGGATTCTCATTGCATGACTGTACTCCTCTGCTGTTAGATTCAGAAAGATCTCGTTCCCCTTTAGAAAACAAGAAAATATAGGAAAAAACATAAATTAATTGTTTTATTTTTTAGTTTATAAAAAACTGTCCTACTGTACAAGCCAACTCTCTAAAAGTATCAAACAGTAGATAATAGTATTTTTAAATATAGCAAAATGCAAATTTAAAATTTAATTAGATGATAACTTTTTTTACAACACTCCACTTCCAGACTCCTTTTTCTGAAAAAGAAGTAAATTGAGATTTCACAAAACAAAACAATTTGAAGGTTGTGCTAGGGAAGGTTCCCAAATACAGAGCCAAAGTGCAATTATCCAGTTCCATACAACAACAAAAATTCTTTGTCTTACCATTTCCTGGTATTATTTTTACCAAAGAAATATAACCAAATCGGGAGTCAGTGGACTGTGTTCATGATTGTTATTTAAGTTGAAAAACCAAAGACATTACATCATCACTAGGTCTGGTGTGTGCAACCAGAGGGTAATAGAAGAAACAAAGGCAGGAAAGGGGCAACAAGATTTAATTGTCTAATATGCCATGTGAGTAAAAAAACATGTTTAATCTGCAAAATTACAGGGAAGCTGTGATGAGGCAAACACATCTGCACTCATGTCTGTGTAATATTCTCAGAGTCTTACAAATGACCAAAATCTTTATGAGTTGACTGTATAAGTCAACTATGATGAATACAAGGACAATGGGATTCAAGGACATCGCAGGGTCTTGGATACAATTATTACCTGCACTGACATAGGAGGTGGTTCAGCAATAAATATCTCCTTGCACAAGTTTCAAATTTGCATGCTTAAGTTTCAAACTATCGCAACCAAGTTTAAAACTTGGGCAAGCCAAATATGTGCCCGACCAACTTTAATTGGGACATGAAATTTGCACGCTCTGCGCAATGTGTTTTTCCTGACTAATTTTTAATTTGGGTCAATATATTGAAGTTGGAGAACTTTGCATTTAAATTTTAGTCAAAGTTGTCGAAGCTTACTTTACATGTCCATGTATAAGCCACTCCGAATATAAGCCATGGAGCACATCGAAGGCCTGAAAATAAATTCATAAGCCGTGGCTTATGGTCTGAAAATTGTTGCTTTTTTATGGGAAGGACTTATGAAATAAACAGCCAACAAAAGAATTACGCACTGACTTACAATTGAGTTTCCAAAGCTACAAAGCTTCCCATATTGTCACACAGAGCCTGATTCTGTGGAGTGTATTATCACAAAACAAACACAGGGTAGCCCTCCAGAAACATATGTACACCTCTCAGATTTCAACCCCATTTTGATCTCCACAGCCCTGACCCCAACATACAATTGTCTCCCCATCCACGACCAAGTATTTCACCATAAGAAAAACACAGAGCCTCTATTCCTCTTTCTCCCACCAGCATGACCAGAAGTGGGCCTAGAGCTCATTGAGAGTTCCATCCTCACATTGATCATGTGCCATACATGTACATCCAATTACAGAGTAGCCCATGAGTAGTGAATTCATACAGTAAAAACTTCACAGTGACCATCTGTGCTCAGTGATATTGACATAGAAATATATCCCATCTCAGTCCCTGTAGCTTACATGTAGTTCAATTTATGTTGCACCCAAACACACAACAATATCTGTTGACCCAGAAACTCATTAAGTTTTCTTTGCTTTTGCATTCCCTTTTTTTTGGGGGGGGGGGGGGGAGGGGAGCCCATGTCCTGAATGGCTTTGTACAAAAGTCTGTCAAAACACATGGATCTTATGTTGGGTACATAGGCCCGCAAGCAGATTATGCAACACCTGTCTGGCACCCAGGCCTCAATAGTAGGCAATCTGTCTCATTGGAGAGAATAAAAAAACATGTGTTTAAATCTACCTTGTTTGGGTTTGAACAAAACAAAATTGACTGGAGCGGGACTTGGACCAACGACCTCCGGATTAACGTAGCGGCGTTCTACCAACTGAGCTATCCAGGGATGTTGGCGATCTCCCTAATAGTCAATATCTTTGTTCGGGGGTGCCAGTCAGGAGCCATATTACCGTTAACTATTTAAAATTTACCAAGTCAGTTTCCTTTGTGGTTCATTACTTGATATAAATCTATCTTGGGTAAAGCCTATTCCATCTACGAAGATGTTCTAGAAATGTGCACAATAATTTATGTTTGATGATTACATATTCATTTTTGTGCAATTCCCTTTCAATGTTGAATGAAATTTGTTGAATGCAACTTTTTAATAATTAGTGGATTTTAATGTTTCATATATAGATTTGGCATGTCTCGTCTTATTCGCTTAATTCAGCCATTTTTGTTGCATTGTGACTTTTAATCAACCTAATGAATGAATGAATGAATCCCTTTTGTTAGAAAGTCATTGGTGTCAATGGGTGGACACACTCCTAAACACATACCTGTGCCAAGATGTACAAAATTCATGTCAATAGATTTAAACAATCACAATTCACAACTTGCACTATCCATCCATGACTAATCCAATTCATTTATTGACCCCTAACTAAGGATAGGCAACAGTACTTATACGTTTTAAGTGACCTTTGCTTCCTAATACACACCTCATATTAAGAGTGAGCCATTACTCAGATTATCAAAGCTCAAACCTATATTCCAAATTATCCTATTGATAATAAGTTTTTCTTGATCTGTCTTTGTTCACTAAACCCCAACAACTGGACGTATGTAACTCCAATCTGTTTTTGTGCACTAAACCCCAACAACTGGACGTCTGTAACTCAAATCTGTCTTTGTGCACTAAACCCGAACAACTGGACGTCTGTAACTCAAATCTGTCTTTGTGCACTAAATCCCAACAACTGGACGTCTGTAACTCCAATCTGTCTTTGTGCACTAAACCCCAACAACTGGACGTCTGTAACTCCAATCTTTCTTTGTGCACTAAATCCCAACAACTGAACATCTGTAACTGCAATCTGTCTTTGTGCACTAAACCCCAACAACTGGACGTCTGTAACTCCAATCTGTCTTTGTGCACTAAACCCCAACAACTGGACGTCTGTAACTCCAATCTGTCTTTGTGCACTAAACCCCAACACCTGGCAGTCTGTAACTGCAATCTGTCTTTGTGCACTAAACCCCACCAACTGGATGTCTGTAACTCCAATCTGTCGTTTTGCACTAAACCCCAACAACTGGACGTCTGTATCTCCAATCTGTCTTTGTGCACTAAACCCCAACACCTGGACGTCTGTAACTGCAATCTGTCTACGGCACTAAGCCCCAACAACTGGCATCTGTAACTCCAATCTGTTTTTGTGCACTAAACCCCAACAACTGGACGTCTGTAACTCCAATCTATCTCTGTGCACTAAACCCCAACAACTGGACGTCTGTACATGTAACTCCAATCTGTCTCTGTGCACTAAATCCCAACAACTGGACATCTGTATCTCCAATCTGTCTTTGTGCACTAAATCCCAACAACTGGATGTTTGTAACTCCAATCTGTCTCTGTGCACTAAACCCCAACAACTGGACATCTGTACATGTAACTCCAATCTGTCTCTGTGCACTAAACCCCAACAACTGGACGTCTGTAACTCCAATCTGTCTTTGTGCACTAAACCCCAACACCTGGACGTCTGTAACTGCAATCTGTCTACGGCACTAAGCCCCAACAACTGGCATCTGTAACTCCAATCTGTTTTTGTGCACTAAACCCCAACAACTGGACGTCTGTAACTCCAATCTATCTCTGTGCACTAAACCCCAACAACTGGACGTCTGTACATGTAACTCCAATCTGTCTCTGTGCACTAAATCCCAACAACTGGACATCTGTATCTCCAATCTGTCTTTGTGCACTAAATCCCAACAACTGGATGTTTGTAACTCCAATCTGTCTCTGTGCACTAAACCCCAACAACTGGACATCTGTAACCCCAATCTGTCTCTGTGCACTAAACTCCAAATACAGGACGTCTGTATATCCAATCTGTCTTTGTGCACTAAACCCCAACAACTGGACATCTGTAACTCTAATCTTTCTTTGTGCACTAAATCCCAACAACTGGACGTCTGTTACTATAATCATGGCAGATTTAAATTCAAGTTGGTTAAATCTCACCAATTACAAGACCTCAAAAATCACAAAGGAGATTCAGTTCAAATGAATTGAGATAACATTACCTTGCTATGGATTATCATGATGCACTGATCAAAATGATGGTGCTCCATGGTTGAAGTTGAGTATAGCTGGGCCAATGGTGATTCGGACCTATCATAAAATGAAACAATTTCTTATTGCATTGATTAAACAGTTCCATCTGGTATTTCCTTAACTTTCCAGTACTACCCCCAATGTCTAGAATTGGGTGTTACACAACAATCTCCAGGAAAAGAGAAATTGTTGGTTCCAGCACCTTTTGTTCCTGTCTGTACCGGGGCAACGAAGCTCAACATCACGAGTACATGAATGATGCACGCTACATGATGAGCCTTCCAAGCAAGTCAACACGAGTACATGAATGATGCACGCTACATGATGAGCCTTCCAAGCAAGTCAACACGAGTACCGTATTTTCCTGCGGATAAGACGCTCGGCGGACAAGACGCAGGACCCTAAAATGACCCCAAAAAAATTCAATCGTCAGCAGAAAAGACGCACCGCCGCACAAGACGCATGTTTAACAGCACACAGAAGAACACCAGGCGCCCGCCACCCGGTGTCGGTACATTGACACAAAGACGTCATTTTGTTGCCTTTTGGAGCGTTCACACTATTCGAAGCATGAATGAAACCGTAACCACATGGCGTGTAGAGCCATGCAGAAAAGACCAACGTAAATTGATACCGACCTTCGTCCATCCATTCAGCCAACGCTGTGCATTGTTAATAATATGAAGTCCGGCCCAATCAGCGGCCAGAAACAATGGTCCACGCACTGTCTGAAGATATTGCAACACGAACCCAGGCCCTCCTAGCATGAACATCCGACGTCCCACAATGAGGATCCTTGCTGATAAAGACAGGTTACCAGTCTAAGTCCCTCCGAGCCAGTAGATGTTGCGCCCTCTACCGGTGACTGATACCAAAACTAGCGTCGCCTTTATATATACCTTACGCAAATAATCCCCACACCCGGGAAGACGTAACAAAATGTTTCATTATATATATTTGTTTAAGTTTTTGTAATGTGTTTCTTTTTGTATATAAAATTCTTTTCCATTATTTCAAACCTTTAATTTGTTAATCTCGTTCATAAGATTTTGTTTTAAAGTTCTTTTTATTTATTTCAAACTTATAATCTCGTTCATAAGATATTTGTTTAAAACATCTATCCTCTTCTTAAATAATGTTAGTTTTGTTTTCAAGGGTCATTACCTTGTTTTCAATGATAATTTTTTTTATTTGACTAAAAAGAGGCAATTAAAAAATGAATATTTGAACGTTTAATGAAACAAACGAAAGTGCAATTCGTATAGGTTGGCCAACAAACATTGGTACTTAATTATCCCATCCTTAAATAGTACGTCAAGCCATAATAGTACGTCAAGCACACTTCGGAGATATTCTGTACAATAAAAACCCTCAAAGTTCACCACACAATAGAGGTTGGGTGAATGCCGTTTGTACAACAGCATTGACAGTAAATCTGATTGCAGCATTTTCGGAACGAATACGCGGCCACACAGAAAAACGTTTGTACGACGCCGACGTCTGTTGGACCGAAAGTACCAACACATTGCGGCATTGTTGGAATGAAAGCACGGTCATGGGGGATGAACAAGTTGCGGCATTGTTGGAATGAAAGGACAGTCTGGGGGATTGCGGCATTGTTGAAACGAAAATACGGTCTCAGTGTCTGGATAGTTGAGCCTTGTTTGACCGCATTATTGAGTAAGGATTCTTCACACAAAGACCGTTGATTTGAACTGGACAAAATAAAGGTATTATTGTACGCAGTGATCATCCCCCAAAAAATCAATCGTCAGCAGACAAGACGCATCGAAAGATAAGACGCACCGATGTTTTGGGGGTCTAAAAAGTCAGATAAGACGCGTCTTATCCGCAGGAAAATACGGTACATGAATGATGCATGCTACATGTACATGATGAGCCTTCCAAGCAAGTCAACACATCCTTTACATTGAACTCGTCCCACAAAAACTGTTCTAAGCGTGTTATTACGTCAACCGCTACACGCGCAAGGTCTATCTACGTGATTAAGTGCATTTCGATTGGGTGTCATTGAAAACTCATACAAGTTTACACATCATCTGGTGTTAAAATGTTAGGACTCAACTCAACTATTTATGGTCTGAAAGGTTCAGATACAACCCCACCCAACTACCAACCTAGCCTTCAAGGAGGATTTTCATGTCCTTCTTTGTAAGGAGCTCATCAACAAATTGTATTAAGAGTGGTCCCTGAAGGAAACAGAAGGTTCAGAAACATGCGCGTCTTTTCCAGCACACAAGCCCTACAGATATTAAATAAATTTCCAACTCCCAAACATCCGTAAAAATCTCTTTAAAAACAATTCTTAGAAGGTTGGAAATAACAAAAAAGAAAAACTTTGTTTTAAAGACAAAATGGAAAGCAATATGGCAAGTTTGCCAGATTGTACTTTGAGCTGAGGAGGTACCTGCAAAAAAAGAAAATGTGGCAACCACTCTTCCTAAACTCAAAGTATATGAATCTTTTATGATGCATTCAAAAACTAGTTCAAAGTGCTTTAAAAATAGTGACATTTGGGGTAGAGAAGATTTATTTTTTATTGAATGCCTTACAGGCGAGAAGAGTGAAGTAGACGTTGACATTATATCAACAACTTACATGATCTGATAATTATTTGTAGTTCCTCTATGATCAAGGTCATGTGACAAACAACCAACCAGCAAAGCCAGGCATTCTAGATCTGACAGTACAGCATGCATTCCTCCATTCTGAAAAAGGAACAAGTAAATATACATCATACTTTGGGTTTACAGAAACATTTTGTGACTAGGTGCAATTAAATCCGATACATAAATTGCTCCCAATGCATACTGGATTTCATGATGTCTTCATATTCAGTTAGTTTGTTGGTCAGTTTTGTTATAAAGGTTTCTCACTGAACATTGTATTTTACTTCAGGACATTGAGGATGCCCAACTTGGTAGCCTTTTTCACTTTTCACAGCATTTTTAATGTCTTTCTTTTACCATTTTATCCGTTTAAAATCAACTTTTTGCTTAGCCCGGGTTAGACTCCACCATTGCAGACAACTTAATGGAGTTCAGGGTATAAAGGTCCCCTGCAATTGCGGAAAATTTTATTTAAATATATCTTCATATTCATACCTAATGGAGGAAACGGAAGCTTAATTCTCATATTCCTTATGTCCAAAATTCCAAGACTGCTAAGTTCAGAATTGTTAAATTCATCCTTGAATGACATTAGTTAAGAAAAAACTCAAAAACTCACGTCTCTGTTGTAACTTCTTGTACTTTTAAACACTGCATGTACGCACACCCACAATGTTCATAGCAACCAGGGGAATGGGCTCACGTCTAAGGTTTGTCATGCTCGCTGGTATCGATTATTTACAACAACTCAAGTGATTTTACCCAGTCCAGGATCCACCTCCACTTCATATTACAAAATAATGTAATATCGATACCATACTAGCACTAATCAAAATGTTTTGCTTCAGTTTACATGAAAGTCCATCAGAGTTGTTATGCACCAAATCGGTACATGACATTTAAACGGTAGCATGGATCTGCAACTTATTTTATGGAATAATGTAACCTATTACTATGGATATATTTGTTATTTGTGGACCCATCAAAAGTGTATATAAAGACACGGACAATATATAAACAAAATTTCAGCTTTTTAAAGCAGGTAAAAATATGAGCAAACATTATTTTGTTTGCATACAGTAGTAGAAAAGCTTTTACAGTTCTAATACACCAAATGCATCAGTGCAGTGCAATGGAGACTGGCTTCCTACCAGGGCTATTTTGGGTTTTTTTTGTGATGTGATAAACATTTACCACTATTGAGGAAAATTACTGCCATGGGTTTTGTATATATCATGAGCATTTTAGACTGATCAGTTTGATGATTCTACAATACCAACTTGATGCAATTGAATGGCTGGACAATTATGATGTTAATTTCCCTCATTGTGTAATACTTGTCTTGCATGTTCCCACATGGTAAATGAAACAAAAACAACTATGTTCCTAAAAGCCGACACTCCGAACTAAAAAAACAGAACAAAATTGTTCTCCGAAAAGTCATGTGCAACCTTTCAACATCGTGTGCTGAGAACAGTGAAACCAACCATACTGAAAAAAATTAATGTACAGAAATAGAGTCAAGCCAAATTGGACAAACATCTCATTTTGCAATGCAGCACACATGTATTATTTCCTGTTGTTTGTATATTATTGTTTGCTTTGTGTCTTACTTAGACGAGTGCAGCACTTTCAGGGGAGCATTCATCATACATGTAGCATTGAAAACCGCTTAATATATCTGATGATATATCAAGGATGAACAGACGGAGAGTGTAAAAAGACATTGATAGTAAGATGAATAACTCACCTTAAGTATTGAATACATTGTCTGAGTTACAGTGAATGCATGACGCCAATTGTGGTATCTCACGTTACGGTAGTTTTTCCTCACACTCAGCAACCACCTACACAATGTCTTTCAATCAAAAGGAAAAAGAACATTCGCTTTTACTTTAACAAATTATCAAGTGTAGAAGATAGCTAATATCAATGATATTTTCTGAATTTGGCTAGCTAGCCAAGATACAAGCTAGACGAATTGATCAACCACCCCACAATCACTACGTACTGCTTTTCAGATAGCAAGGACTTCTTATCAATAAATACCAATGGTCATCTCAACTGAATTCAAGCCCACAATATCTCCTCTCCAACAGCTGCCACCCCAAGCACTGCAAAGAGACAATCTTTGATGATCTTGCCTACATCAAGCTCTCCTATAAAGACAAACATGTACCTGTGTGTGTACTAGACTAGCAACTTATACAGGAGGCTATTATCAATATCTAGTATGTCAGGGCATACATGTACAACAAGCACATGGTCCAACTAATAAACAATTGGACTCTTGGTTCTTCCCGTAGTACCCTGTTGGCTAACCTGGTATACAAGAAAACCATGACAAAAACAATAGGGTCATTCCATGTCAAACCATATACCCTTTAGCACAAATGTGATATTCCTATGCAAAGTACATGTATGTACATTACATACATGTTGTACATATGTAAATGCATAAATGCAAGGCTGTTTTGCAATACAGTTACAATATATACAAGCTGGGGAATAATGTCCACTCTGTAGGCACAATCCTTCCTCGTGAGAGTGCGTCGGTGAGATCGTTGGACTTGCCTGGGACGTGGATCGCTGAGACCACTACCCTGTTCGCCCGGCACCAATGGAAAGGTTTCCATGCAAGGAGGCACAGGCTTGCGGACCGAGTACCCCCCTGGTGGTTGATGTATGCAACCACGGTGGTGTTGTCGCATCTGACGCGGACATGGCGTCCCCTGATCAGATGACTGAACCGCTCTAGGGCCTTCAAAACTGCCCACATCTCCAATAGGTTGATGTGAGACGATTGGAGCTCCGGCTCACATATCCCTGCGATTTGGCGGGGAGGCAGAGATGCACCCCAGTCCAGTCAGGGAGGCATCTGTTGTGACCGTGATCGTGGGTTGGGGCTGTATAAACGACATGCCCCGGGCCACGTTTTCCTCTAGTAGCCACCACCGGAGATGTGGGAGTATATGGCAGCCAATAAGGACCGGATGGTTTATCGGGTGCCGTTTCAGTCGATAAAAGTAAAGGAGGTGGAGCTGGAGCGGGCGCATATGGAGCCTGCAAAAGGGTATCAAGTCCACCATACTGGCCATAAGGCCCAGCAATCGTAGCCACGCTACTGCTGGTACCGTTGACTCTCGTAGGAAGAGACGAACACACTGCCATAGGTTCGACAGCCGCCCCGAGATAAGTTGGACATTGTGTCGGGATCGGGTGCGACTTCTCGTTGATAATAAACCCTAGGTAAGTCGCTAGTCCCACCGTGGCGTCCAGAGCGCTGCGTGCCTCTGTCTCCGATCGACCTACGACGAGCCAGTCGTCGAGGTACATGAAAATTGTACAACCTTGTCTTTGGAGCCTTGCCCCCAGGGTTTTCACAATTCTTGTCTGGAAAGGGGCTCGTGCTCCATGGGTCGCCGTCTGGGACGCAGCTCGTCCTCATTGGCCACGAAAAGCCTTGAACGGGTGGCCTTGTGGGATATGAAAACCCGTCCTGGGTGGTTGGGGCTTGTACCCACCCCGTTGTGCCTTTGGTTTACAGAGGTTAATCTTTTCTGTTGCATCCAGACGTTTTGCCTCTTCTTCCATGGCCTCTTGGAACTTGTTACTGAAGAGGTCCGTTCCAAATAGAGGGAGCGCCGCTAGACGCTTCCGAGCTCCCTCTGTCATGAGGAAAAGAGCATCGAGGATGTTGCTTCATCGGGACGATGTTGCCACAACAAAAATTCTCGCAAACTGTTTCAGAAGCGAGCGTAAACCCTCCTCGAGACAGTTGAACACTGCTGTCAGCATATCGGCAGGGATTGTCGAGTCCTCCTCGCAGCCACTGACAAGACACTCCGTCAGAAGAAGGAGAAAGGACGTCCCCCACATCCCATGTCTGGATGCAGTGTCAACCTTACGTAAGGTTTCCTCAGACTTGGATCGAACCTTGTCAATGAAGGTGCCTTTCAGAGCAGTGGCAGCTCCATCGGCCAAGAGCTTGTCCTTGACGGAGCCCAAAATCCCCGGTACTGTGAAAAATATTTCAAAGTCTGACTTCGGGAAACGGTAGTACGAACTGGCCCACGCCTCAGTAGGTATCCAGGGCGTGATTTCAGCAATTGATTTGATCCCTTCCGCACAGACTGAGTCGAGAGGTAGGATCGGGAAGACTGAACCGGGGGGGCTCCTGCGGTCCCGTGCGTCTCTTGAAAGACTGGCGTGCTGGTGGGTCATTCGCCGCCGGTGTGCTCTCCTCTGACGGTAGATGGAGGACCCGGACCATGTCTCAAAGACCGAGAGTCGGCGCACGTCCGGTGTTCCCTCTGACTCGTCATCCGACAGGGATCCAGGATCCTCTCGCGCGGGAAGTAACCGGTTGTACATCGCGTGTCTCCTCACACGGAATGTCAGGTGTGTCAGGTGTCCGATAACGCACGTTATCGTGTGTCACTGTACATTGCGTTATCACGTGTCTCCTCTACCCGGCCCTCGTGCGTAGTCCGTGCAGGATACTCGCGAGGAGGGGTGTGGTTTACTTGCCGACTGTACTGTACTTGGGTGCCCATGGCAACTGAGTCGCAGTCCGACACGCCAAACTCGCCTGAAGGGTGCACGCTGATGCTCGGTGCAGTGGGTGGCGGTCTGCTCTGGGTCTGGGGAAGACTCTTGAGCTGATCACCCCGTAGCCAGCCCTGGACTGCGCCCGGGTAGGCTCCTGCGCCCGGGTAGGCTCCTGCGCCCGGGTAGGCTCTTGTCTCCGGAGGTGCGACACCGGGGAGACTCTGGGCGAGTCGCGGTGGCACCCCGGTGGCTCCGCCTGACATAGCAGCCAGGGAGGCCGAAATGGAACGGAAAGCCACCATAAAGTCAGCCTGGGATACAGAGTTGTCTTGGCGGCTCGTTTTCCCACTATGGCTGGGGGACTTCCCCAAAGAAGAGCCCGAAGAAGAACGCGTGTTCGTTTTCTTCTTCTTTTTCTTCGCCTTGGTAAGGGCTTTGTCAGCTGAGAAGAGTGCAGGGCCTCTAGAGGCCAGGGGCCCGGGTGGCTCGGGGGGTATGAAACCTGAAGCTACCACTGGTGCCGCCACGCTGGGTTCGGGTTCGAACGAGACTGTTTTCCAAGCGTTCCCTTTACTGCTGGTCCGGCGCGGGGAGCCTTCCCCTTGCCGGCCAGCTTGGATTTCATCCCCACCTTGCGTCTAGTGGTCATAACGGAGGACTCACTCGAGCCTGCCCATCGACCTGCAAGGCCCCCGGCACTCACAAGTGCCGGGGGAACACCGTGCCTTGAAGGGGACACTACCGTGTCCCCCAGCGTGTCCAGGGCGGGATCCGAGTCCGGAGGCAATCTCATGATGCCTCCGGCTCGAACCCCTGTTGAAGGACCTATCAGACCCAGGGAGTTTCCGGCTACCCCGTTACTGGCTGATGCCCTCAAAGCCATTCAATTCTCCATAGAGAAAAACTTCAAAAACCACTCAAACTACTCAAAAAACACTTCAAAAAAACACTCAAAAACAGCTACTACTAGCAAAAAACACACACACGTAACTCTACACTGAATAAACTTTATTAAAAAACGTTAAACTCTTAACGAAATACTCAACATTCTTAGAGCTGGAAAAACCACGTCTATTCGGGTCGGCGCTTAGACAAAAGATTAATACACATGGCGGCCAGGCCGCGGGGCTTCGTGGCTGGGACAAGAAGTCGACCCATGTGAATCGTGTAAATCCGGTGAGAAAATTGGGGGGTAGAAGATCGCGAGACATTTGGTGTGCGAGCGCTGTACGCAGAAACCTTTGAAAATCGATGGACTTGTAACAAATCTAATGTGCAGTGGAGTCAAGTACCCAGTACAAACCAATGCGTTGTGCGCAGTTTAGTAGTTGCAGTCCAGACTAAAAGTATGCGATAGAGTCAAATACCCAGTGGAAACCAATATGGTTTGCGCAGTTATGAACTTACAGTCCAGACTAAAAACAAAATTATTGGATTGTGCACTGCTCGGAGATGTGTGCATTGCCACGTGAACGAACGACATGTGTGTGCTCACAACTTGGTGAGTAAGATAAAAAATAAAACACATGCATCAAAAGGAGGAAGTCTGGCTACGTGATACACTTCATGTACATGTACATAAACCATTTAGACACAGACTCGATGCATAACGTAGAGCTATCTGTTCTACTATCTTCTGGCTCCTAGGTTTTTCTAATGCTTTACTCATAGGATGCGGCAGCAAACAGATGCTGTGAGAATATATTTTTTTCTGCTACCATGGAAAGGGGAAACATCGCTGCATCAAACAGTCAACTTGAAATAAAAATGACACCAACAAGAAATGATCAATTGCAATCGTCGAAACACATATCAAATTTGAGGCAGAGTACCCATGGCGTTAAATTTGCCTGAGAATTTGGGTTTTTTTTCTATTGACAATGTTTAAATAAGTTTTTATGCTTTTAAACTGATCGTCAATATAATCTTTCTTGTTTTAAGAAAGATTTGTGTAATTTCTAGGACATTTAATTTGAGCTTAATTGAAAAACTATGTTTCTGGAAGTCGGATTTGTTTTCACTATCTCCATGTGTTTTGTACACGAGCGAAAAATGCGCAATAAATGACGTCATTGTGACGTCGTTCCACATTTTAGGCCGGAAAGCACATCTACAGTACCCCAGAAGTCTAAAACTTAACGATCGGTCGTATACTTTTCGAGATATAGTGGTCTCAAGATTGGCTAATTAAATATTCACCTAGCTGTAAAGTGGCTAATTACTTTAAAAATTTAACTTTTTTTACATTGAGAGTTAAGTTTATGTACTAAGATTCAATTTGATATAGGATCTAACTCTTTCATATTTACACTTTAGGATATTAAGCTTTAAAATAAAACGTGTACAATTGCTATGGGATTTAGGTCAGAAACAAAGAATAATAATAAAAATAATAAAAATCTCGACGAAAACAATAGCTGTTTGCCAGTAGGTCGGAACAGCTAATTAAAATATGATTAAGAGGTTGATCTACAAATGCATCAGAGCACTTGACTTTTTAAAACAAAAATACGCATCGCTTTTGATGGGTGCCACTTTCAGCATCCCACAAAAGCCAATTTTTTTTCAACCATAAATCAGTCTTCAAAATGTGTATATAAAAATATAGTTTAAATAAAATAAATAACATGCGCAATACCCGGGACACAATCCCTGACCAATTGCACAATCCCTGACCAATTGCCAGATAATAATAACTAGTTCTTACAATAACGTATCAATGCGCTTTACATTAGTGCCCTGCTCATTGGGA
Organism: Leptasterias polaris; assembly: GCA_037783415.1. NCBI lineage: Eukaryota > Metazoa > Echinodermata > Asteroidea > Forcipulatida > Asteriidae > Leptasterias > Leptasterias polaris. The sequence goes on from JAZGTN010000123.1 coordinate 5,864,336, forward strand.
CAATAACATTCCTTTAATCTTTCTCGGCTCACTGGGGAGTATATACAGCACCGAGCTGCCATGGTGCTCCGAAGGCTTTTTCAAAAAGAGTATCAACCTTTACCATCGAAGGTGCCCATTTATACCCCTGGGTGAAGAGAAGCAATTATAGTGAAGTGTCTTGCTCAAAGAAACAAGCGTCATGACCGGAACTCAAACCCACAATGGTCCTACATGTACATGTATCTGAATTATAGTAAACTTGACCCAAGTCGGACTTTCTTTGAGTCCTTGTTCATCTAAATATCCACTGAATGCATTCCACATAAACATCTTTACTTCAGCACTTTTGTATGCGCCCTCTTTCAAAAGAAAGGTGCCAATCAACTCTGCTATCGAGAGTCCGACTTGATGAATCAGCAAAGAAACACACCCACTGGATGATATGTATTTAATCAAATTGCCTATGCAACAGTTTAAGAATGAAACATACGCATCCGCTGCTGACCAATTAAATCAGTTAAATTTATGACAAACTTATTTATGTTTAAAGTAGGAGTTGACAAATTTAACTCCATACAGTTATGACTTGGAAGAACTTATATTCATGAAATACATGTACATGTACATCCATGAATTTAGAAGAGTTTTTGTATATGTTTAGAAATTTTTAGAACAGGTTCTGTGAAGGTAAATGTATAAAAATGTACAGTTCTTTCTGAACATGAGCCTCAAACGTTTGAGAACAAGCATCCACCACTAAATACAACCATTGCCCAACATACCTTCACCAATGAGGTCGCCATTTTTCAAACACAAATTTGGCAGAGTTCAAGAAAGTCTTGATTTTTCATCAATTTGCTCAGGTTTAAGCTAAGATTTGCTATGCATAGTGATATTGTAAGCTGATTCGCCGATTCTAGAATTATAGTGGCTATGGCTGTGGCTTGATTGCCACTGTAGCATGCGTTGAAGCATAGACAACCCATAGCAACACCTTTAGCCAATTCAGACATGGTCTCAGACTGTGACTGTTGAAGTGGATTGCTATGGGGGTAGGGTTTCTTGTTTTGATACAGGAGACATACAAAGCAGTGACAAACTTTGGTCTTTGTTTCTCTGACATAATATAACACATGTATATATCTATCAAGCTTTTGGAAAAACAAAAATTCTTCTAAAAACAGCTGATGCTAAGGATATCAAGCAAGTGTTTTAAGATCATCAAAAAACAACACGTGTTTGGTAAAGTAACAGAATGAAATACCACTAACACTTAAATATTGATGTTTGGTTATAGTTACCTCATAGTTTATGTGAAACCGATTGATGAGATCTAAATCAATAAACATTCTTAGTGATGCAGTTAGTGTCTCATCTTCTGATAGCTTCATGTCACTGAAGAAGTAGCTGTCAAGCCCTATTTCTGAGAGTGTGGGAACTGCCATTTTCTGCAATAAACAAAATACTTTCAGAACACTACACTACATCAGAACTTCTCCAAAGATTTTCAAAACTCTGATAAAACCTAATCTGTTTAACTAACTATTTCCCTTTGGAAATCACTCATGTGTGTGATGCGCTATAGATGATGTGACCTCTGAATTAAAGGCAACACCAAAACATTAAGGCGTGCCCAAGCAAAGTGTGTTGCATCAATTTGGATTAGAAGTGGTGTTATGAGTCAGCTTGCCTTTGAATTATGTGGCTTTTTATGACACTCCAAATTGATGCAAAACAAAAAAATGTGTGTGTGCTGCTGGACAAATTACAATAGAAGGCAGATTAGTTGTAAACAGAAGGCACATTGTCCAAGGAAGTAAGGACCGTTTATAATTGTTCTTAATTTGAGAAGGGTCAAAATTTGAAATAATGTGGTTCAGAAGGTAACACGATTTTTTTTATTTTTTATTATTCACATAGTTCAAAAAGTACTCAAATAGTTTTGGAAGGACTATTATCGGCCAACCTTTGCATTCAAACTTTGGAAATTGATTTTTCAATGTACTAATATTTATATTCTGATTTAAATTGTTTAGCCTTTAAGTTTAGTAATAGTTAAAAGTTTTCTTTGAAAATGGAATACCTTTAACCTGACTGCTTCCTCCTGAGGTGCTGTTGCATGGTATGACAGTGTCTGTTGCGGGAAAACAATATAATAACAGATTCAACCTTCAAACATAGCAGAAAATTAAAAATAACAGACTATTCATTCAGGGACAGAGTCAAATGTTTTAATTGATGGGCCAGGGAGAAGAGATTTCTCTACTGTTCCAAAGGCGAGATCAAAAATTTGATCTTTGACTAAAGTACATTCAACTAAATTAGGTAATTTCCTATTAAAGGGTTTGAATTTGTTCAACTTAACAATGAAATGCAATGCTAAACCACAAATTAAAAAAGAAACATAACACTTTCACTTTATAATGTTTATTTCCTACTTCACAGGGTGCTGTCATGTTGTAAAGTGTGCAACAACCTTTGGAGATCAAAACTAGTCTATTATATACAAACACTAAGAGCAGAGAACACAAGGTAACCAAGTCTAAAAACATCCATAAATGCAAAGAAGCAACATCAGTTAATCCAAGAGCACAAATTGCATTAGTGATCAAACCTCAGGTGCTGTTATTTTGAGACTAAGATTGTCTCATACAAGTCTATGTTATCAACTATGATATATCAATCTATTCAATTCAATTGAGTATCAGGGATGAGATTTCATTCATTCATTCATGTCGCCCGCAGGCGGGACCCCCTACGGCGTTTCCAATCTTCTCTATCCTTTATACAGGCAGCCAACTCTGATGTGGTCTCCGTCCCGGTATCTCTCCTCAGAACACCGACATAGCTCATCCTCTGTCTTCCCCTCCGCTTCACCCCATGAGTCGGTTCCCACAGCACCAGACGGCTTGCAGGTAGCTCAGGGTGTCTGTAGCAGTGCCCTGCCATGCCCATTCGCCTGTATGCGATCTTCTGTGAGATCCGAGGTAGCCTGCCGTAAAGGGTATTATTAGGCACGTGGTCTCTCCAGTCGATGTTGAGCACCATCCTCAACATTCTGGTATAACAACCGTCGAGGGACTTCTGAAGGGTCGTGGTTAAGGTCCAGCACTCACATCCATATAGCATGATGGACTCCACCGTGACCTGGAAGAAACTGATCTTAACATCCCTTGACATGTTAGAGCTCCATATGGTTTTCATCCCATGAAGAGCCTTCCAGGCAAGGGCTTTCCTAATGCGAATGTCATGCTCAGAGGAGTCGACCCATGACCCCAGATACTTGAAGTCGCTGACCTCCTGATGGAATGTAGTCGGGTGGGTCTCTCACTTAATGCCAGAAAGACAAAGGTGGTCGCTTACAATGTCCCAGACCATGTATCCCTTACTACCATAGAGGGTCACCCTCTCAAGGAGGTCAGCGATGAGATTTGATTGATATAAATTCCTGTAAATGGCTTGCAGGCCTGGATTCCCCTTTATTCTAGACCCAGAACCTCGCAGATGTTACAATTCAGGAGGTCGATAGAATCTGTGCATTTTCAAAAATGCAAACCTACAGGTTTTGGACACAATGTGGACTATTTCTTTCTCCTTATTGTTGACTGCTTTACATCTTTCAAGAATAATCAAAGGCTCAAGGAGATTTTGTGAAAATCCTGAGAAATCACATGCCTGGAGTATGTTCAATGACTATGCACCATGGCCTAGGCAACCCCTAGACCTGGCCAGGCTTCTTGCCGGTTTGGTTAGTAAATCCTCCCTAACCTGTTTCAGTTGAAAACAAACACAGGTTTTGCAAATATAAGTGAAGATCACAATCAGAGTGGATCAAAGTTGTATGTGTTATTACCTCTAATGCTACCCTCTGCTTTGCCACTGACCGACATACTTTTTCATACATGTGGGTGTTGTTAATTCCCATTCCACAGAAGATGGAGAAAGCCTGTCAAAGACAAAAAAAAAGGTTTATATTATTTGCACGCCACAGACATCAAAGCACAATTATAGTAAAAGGGGACAGTGTTTTTACCATTTCACTGGACACACCACGTTCCATCTTGAAGCACTAAGGGTAAAGTGTGGTTCATGGATTATAAACATGCATAATAATGGGATCAAAATCATTGTTAATATTTGTTTTTAAGATTGCACCAAAAAGTAGGGCCCCAGTTATCATGCGGTTATTGACAGGTAGTGAGCAGAGCTAAAGAGGTTATTTTGTGTTTAGTTTTAGGTTTTAAAATATTGACCTTTGAAAGTTTTCCTTGTCATTTAAACTTAATATTTTTTCTCATTTGATTGCTGCCATGTTCAGCAAAATTAGATATGATCGTACCAGTCTCCAAAAATACAAACTGAAAAGCTAAAACCCTGAATAAGTAGGGATTACTTATTCTACTAAAAAAATACTCATCTCTGATTACCTACAAATACTAGCCAATGTTCATGCACACATAATTCTCTGAGCCAAAAAAAGTGCAGTTAGACAATAGCCCAAACTGCATGCCACACAAGCCCAAGAACTCACCCCTTTTCTATTTGAAACTCACAAAGGAGTGGTCACAAGGGGGGGGGGGGGTAGGTGTTATCAGAGGCGACTTTTTTTCTTGGTAGAGAAACTATAAATCAAATCTCTGTGGTCTCCAGATCCATTTGGTACGTGAGTACAGACAGTTGTCGGTTGTAACAAAAGTAGTCTTGAGTCAAAATAAAATGTCTTAGTATGAGCAATGCACAGTTTTGTGCATGAATTTGGCACTAAGTTTGTCTTCCTCGACATTACCGAAGAAAGTCAAACTACTGACAACACATTCTGTTTGAAGAACTTTATGGTTGGACAAGTCTCTATGAAGAGGGCATGGGGTTTAGTCTTGTAATGAGCAGTTGAGCCTGCTAGTGACAAGGCAGATTTATAGAAGGTTACATTTAAAAAAACTGATTGTCATAAATGGAGGAAGAAATTCCTGCTTTTCATCAAGGATGCACATTGGGGTGGACAGTTTCATTAGCTTCTGGGATAAAGTAAGGACTTATCATAACTTCTTCTGGTCAAAGATCTTCTGTTTGAAGCTACTGAGTTTACCAGTCTCCGGACAAGGGCAAGCTGTTTTAGGGGTAAGCTTTTAAAATATCCAGTCTGAATGATGTAGACTGTTCTGATCAGGGTGTACTGTAGAATCTGCAACATGGTTTAAGAAGAAGTACATGTAGATTCTGTCATTTTTAGAGAATGACAAATAATACAGAGATGAAGTTGGGGAATCCTTGATTGTCTTAACAAGAAAGGAGTAATTAAGATAGTTGTGTGCCCTTCCTGTTCCAGCTTTGTGGAAACTTCTGTCAGAGAGATCAGAGGAAAAGCATATCCTAGAACTCTTGTTCTAGAAGCAGAGGGCATCTATTGCCCGAGCCTGTACACGTACAAAAATCAGCAGTTGATTGTTAAGTAGGAACTTAAACTATAGATGACTCTCCAGAACATAGAAGATCTGCTGCACCGTAGAACAATAGAGAGACCAATCTGTTAGAATAGTTTGTATTTTACAACTGTGGAGTTGTTTGTCTTCACCAGAACAAAGTGGTTTCTGACTTCGTCTGGTAACCTCTTTGTCTTGGTTCCCTCTTTGTTTCTCTTTTCCTCTCATTCCAATCTTTCCTTCTGTCTCCTCTCAGTTTTTCTAGACCCTACCAATCCTTGATACTTGCCTAGGGCCTTCCCTGGATCTCTTGAGCTCTGCCTCTCCGAAGGGTATTGGAAATAAACATGTTGCAGGTCATGGCTGCCTGGTGTATAGGATCCCGAACTCAGTGGTAATGCTCTGAGAGGATGATCTATCAAAAGGTGTAAAATGTCGAGGTGGTTGTACTGCCATGGACATGCATGGATTGGTGGTCTGAGCAGCCACTTTCAGTTGTGTTCCCGAGGCCATCAGGGTAACATTGTTACGACAATGTGTTCGTGGAGTCCAATTGTTTCCTCTGGCTTCAGGCAAGCTTCAAACTTAAGACTAATTGAGACTCTTTTTCTCCTATCATAATAATTCAAACATGACTGCACAAAGAAAGAATTTAAAAAACCCTTACCTGCTTGGGCAAAACCGCCTTCCCGTGCACAGTATTCAAAGTCTCTTGGTATTGCCTTTTCCAGTATCAGGGGCTTTCGTTCAAACTTCACTTCTGTTCAGTCTTTTGTTCTCAACAACTCCGCTGATTTGCTAACTCTATCCGAGAGCAGACTGAATTGTGACAATTCTTCCGATTCTTTCAAGTTACCAGGATATATCTTTCATCGCCTTGACCACCCTCCATCACATGGTCTGGGTGTCTATGTCAAAGGAACTCTCCCCTTAGCCGGTGAAAGCACCTTGGAATGTGACAACAATGAATACATGTGTTTTCGCCTTTCTCCTCCATTCCACAACCTACCTGTTTTTCCTGTATCGTTCACCTTCATCTTCATCCTGTGAAGTGCTTGATGCCATCTCTGATAGTATTGATTCTGCTATTTCTCAGCACCCTTCTGCTGAAGTGGCTGACCCGTTCTCAAAATATTGACATACCTGGTATTGCATCACACAACTTTTCCATCTCCCACGATCTTACTCAGATCGTTTCATCTCCTACTCATATTCCGGATCGTGCTTCCGGTGGCAAGTACCTGCTGGACCTTTTCTTATGTTCTAATCCTGACAACTCTGTTGCCAAGGTCCTGCCTCCAATTGTTAACTCAGATCACTCAGTTGTCTCTGTTAACGTGTCATATTCTTCTCCCACAACTATATTCAAGCCTTTTAATCGTACTGTTTTTTAGTTCGGAAAGCTAGACTGGGATGGTTTTCAATGTTTTCTTGCTGATGTGCCCTGGTTATCAATTCTAAGTCTTGTTCCTGATCTGGCCGCAGATGAGTTATCTAAATGAATTAGCCTTGGTATGGATATTTACACCCCCTCATGTACCTACCAGATCAAGGCCCATCCTAAACCTTGGTACACACCAGCCTGTGCTGCAGCAATTGCCCATCATAACCATTTTTTAAAGAAGTATCATCTTTCAGGAACTTTGGAGAGTAAGCGTTTGTTCCATGAAGCTCGAAATCGTAAGAGAGTTTAAGAGAATGCTAAGCAGCAATATGCAAACTCTGTTGCTAGTTCCATTTCAAAGCAGTGGCTTGGTTCAAGAGACTTTTGGCGGATTTCCAATAGTGTACTGAACCGCAACAAGTCCTCCATTCCTCCTCTCTTGTTGTTACTTCTCCTCAAGATAAGGCAAACCTTTTTGCTGACAACTTTGTTTCCAACTCCACACTCAATGATGGGGGGCATGAACTTCCTGCCTTTCCATCCCATACAGCCACTGTACATGTAGTATCCGATCCTCTGATCACTCCAAAGAAGATTGCCCGGATTATTCATTCCTTGGATGCTTCCAAGGTTACTGGCCCTGATGGAATAAAGGCAATTGTTTTGAAAATATGTTCCCCAGAACTTTCATCTATTCTTGCCAAGCTATTGAATATGTGCATGGCTGCCTCCGTGTTTCCTTCATCTTGGAAAGTGGCATCTGTTATCGTCTGCTTCCCATAATAAGTAAGATCTTTGAATGCATTGTTAATCAACAGCTCCTTGGATACCTGGAGGACAATGACCTTCTAACTGACTGCCAGTTCGGATTTCACCATTCCCCTCAACCGGTGATCTGCTTTCCCTAATTACCGATAATTTTAGTAGGGCCTTAGATCACAGGGGTGAGGCTCGTGTTGTAGCACTGGACATCTCCAAGGCCTTTGAGTGTCAGGCAGAACGTTGTCTATAATCTCTGCTTTCCTTTGAAGTTCTTACCTCCTGATGCTACATGTACTCTCTACCTGTGTAAACAACTATACGTCCCATAATGGAGTACTGTTGTCACTTTTGCACCGAAGCTTCTGCATCTTGTGGATCAACATTGCATCCTCTTTCCCACCGCAGGTAGGAAGCCAGCCTCTGTCTCTTCTACAGATATTTTCATGGTAAATGTGCCATCAGTGTGTCCGACCTACAACAGTTCCTCCTATAAGAATGTTTTAGCGTGAAACCAGGCTTTCTGCTTCTTCTCACCCATACACTCTTGCTTTGCTGAGATGTAGAAAAAAGAGCCATTCCAACAGCTTTATTCCACGTACTGCATCTCTTTGGAACTCATTGCCTGGTGCATGTTTCCCTCCATCCTACAATCTAGACTGTTTTAAGAGGAATAACAATTCCTCCCTTCTGCTCCCCCGAGTTATTTTCCTCTTTAATATTGTTCTTCTTGTAGCATCTTACCTAGAGTGGCTTTAAGCCTTGTTTGGGGGCAAACTTGCATAATTGTTTTTTTTAAAGTGTCTTGAAAGCCACCAAGAAAGAGACAGAATTTAAGACCTGCAAAAGAGAAATCACCCAGATAATCTCCCCAATCTGTCCAAGGTGTTTGTCCTCACTGTCACTAAGGGGGATGGTGGCAGGAAAAAGCATGTATGGAGTTGAACAAGATGACATGCATCTTGTTCCTAAATAAGACTGAGCCATACTAAGTGATTCAGGGCTGTGCATCGTTTTAATAATAGGATACCTCTGTCTGTCATAAAAATCAGGATGTAGCCCCAAAAATCAAGGAGGGAAGGGAGGGAATCACAAATGATTCATCTACCAGTGTACATGTTAACACCATAAACTGCCATAGTGCTGCTGCTATAACTTTATTATCTTGTTAAAACAATCTACAGGATGTAGACAGATCAAAGAGTGCTATTGGAGCGAAGTGCCTCTGTAAAGGAACTTGTCAACTGTTCCGAGTTCTTGTGGACAATGTAAGTCTCCTTTACATGATTAACTCTGAGTTAACGCAGAGGTAAGAGGAAAAAGGACACCCAGAAGTGATCTACATGTAAGAGGGTGCCCTCCATCAGTGAAAACAATCCGGAACAATAGATAGATCTGCATGTACATGTAAGTGGACTGGAGCCCTGGTTGGTGTGGCTAATGCACCTACAGGAACCTCAGGAAATGCAGGGTTATTTGTAGCTTTTATTCATGGTAACCCTCATTTGAAAATCATCTGTCTATCAAAGTCATTTGTAAATCATGAATGGGTAGGTACAGCTGGCAGTGGTGCTACATAGAAAGGGGCCCAGTTTCTCATCTTACACAGTATTAGGGTAAACTGACAAAGAACACCTGCAGCTACAGAGTAAAGATTGGAAAAAACCCTGGTTTGAAGCATGCGACAGTCATAGATCCCTTGGGACAACGCATCCAGCCGGGAGCCTTGCTCTACGCAGGTAGCGAAGTTATCAATGCCCCAGAAATCTGGGGTCCATTGCTGACTAATTCGATTGAGAAGAGCCGATTACAGAAGTTGGACATCAAAATCAACAGGGAATGGAAAACAATGGTAAGATCTAATCTACCTAGATACAGATGGCAAGGTTTTCTGAAAATTTGCTCTTGAAGTTAAAAAACTGACTCTAACTGACAAATTTACAGAGCAATAGAAAGTAACGTGTGCACTGAATCAGATCACTGGAAAACAGGGGATAGTTGTTGGGCTTGTGTGGCAGGCAGTGTGGGCAAAATGAAACAGTGCTTTCTTTTTGTTAAGCAAATTGTGTGTACATGTACATTGGAAATGCATTTGTAAATTATCAAAAGGTGAGATACTTTCTATGGAAAAAAATCAAGTAAAACTTGAGCTGAGTGTTCGTTTGCAAACGAAACACAGAGCTGTTACTTTTTAAAATACACCTTTAAGGTGACGTCATCTGATTCTGTATATATCTCGTTAAACTGCACCTTTAAGGTATATTGTAGTTGTAACACATCCCAACTTGATTACATACAAGGTTTCAGCTCGATCGCAAATACTTCTCTGTATATATAGATCTTTTATTACTGCACCTTTAAGGTGACGTCACATGACATCTGATGACCTCATTAGAACAGGACCTTACATTTTTGATGCTCCACATCCCCCTTGCAAAGTTTCAGCTTGATCGCGCATTTTTTAGTGTTAATATAAATCTTTGAAAATTGCACCTTTAAGATGACGTCATGTGATGCTTGATGTGGTCATGATGACGTTATTGTAATATGAACAAGGCCTCATCAGGGTCTTAACATGGTGCAGATTTGAAGTTGATCCAATGTACAGAAGATGGGATTTTGCCCCAGAAATGGATTTTTGCAAACGAAGGAAAAAAGGCTAACTTTGACCTTCCGGTACGACAAGAAGTAAAGGTCATACGATTTTGGCATTAACTTTTCAAATGTTGCCCCAGTCTCGATCTATCAGATGCCCAATTATGAACATCATAGCCATAATATTCAATGAGATACAGCGATTAGCAAATGTTCATTTTTTCAACTTAAATGGCGTGTAACTTAACACCCGATGACGTCATTGTTATATGCACTATGTCTAATCAATGTCTTAACATGATAGACATATGAAGTTGATGCAATGTTCGGAAGTTTGCATTTAGGCGTGGAGAAAGAATTGGCGAGAAGAAAAAAAAAATAATAATAATAATAACTAGACATGATTGCATTTGTGAACAAATGCAAAGCTGTTTCGCTAATAATATTTTCAAATTACTCAAGTGAATATGAAAGGTTGCTTTTAACGATGTTAGTGTGCGGCTAAGATGTACTTTCAAAAAAAAAATACCAATCATGGAGGTAATAATATTAAAGAGCGCCCTCTAGTGGCAGTTGGAAAACTGTTCAAAATGCACTTTGAGAAGATGTGTGTGGCGAAGTTTTTTAGTAATCGCTTCAAAATTGATACACATGATGACTGTCAGGCAGCCAAGAGATGTATGAAGTTTTAGATTGATTATGTCATCAGGGGTCACGTGACGTGACATTAAAGGTGCAATTTTTGAAGTCGTATATCTCCAAAAGTAAAGGTCTGATTACATTGAACCTTGGCAAGTCGTTAGATAATGGCAAGTTCCTGGTTAACTTGTAATTACGTCATGATGACGTCATCACAAGATTTTTTATGATTTTTTCATTTTTTGCCCATTTAAGTCATAAATTGCAAACGGAGCATGCTATAATCAAAATTCTTTTTTAAACAGGCTTGATATGTCAAAACTGATTTGAAAAATAATTGACGTCATCATGACGTCATCATTTGTCAGGTTATATTACCTTAAAGGTACATGTACAGTTTTATAAGATATATAGCCAATGAATTCGATCTCACAAGGCATTAAATATTGTAATATTAACTTGATTATGTACACACTACAAACTTTCATATTCACTTGAGTAATTTGAAAATATTATTAGCGAAACAGCTCTGCATTTGTTCACAAATGCAATCATGTCTAGTTAAATTATAAACCTTTAAGATGACGTCACATGACAGGTGATGACGTCATCATGACATCCTTGTTTTAGACACATTATTGCACCAATGCCTTTCATCACTGAAAGTTTCATTGCAATTGCTCTTTAGGAACTATGCAAAAGGCCGCTTAGAACGAATTGTGCATTATTTCAATGACTTCCGGAAGTCTGAAACATTAAAATAAACTAGACATATTTGCATTTGTGAACAAATGCAGAGCTGTTTCGCTAATAATATTTTCAAATTACTCAAGTGAATATGAAAGTTTGTAGTGTGTACATAATCAAATTAATAAATGCAATATTGAATGCCTTGTGAGATCCAATTCATTGTCTATATATCTTGTAAAACTGTACCTTTAAGATAATATAACCTGACGAATGATGACGTCATGATGACGTCAATTATTTTTCGAATCAGTTATGACATATCAAGCCTGTTTAAAAAAAGAATTTAGATTAAAGCATGTTCCGTTAGTAATTTCTGACTTAAAGGGGCAAAAAATGAAAAAAATCATAACAAATCGTGTGATGACGTCATCATGACGTCATTACAAGTTTAACAGGTACTTGCCATTATCTAACGACCCGCCAAGTTTCAACTTAATCAGACCTATACTTTTGGAGATATACGACTTCAAAAAGTGCACCTTTAATGTCGCGTCACGTGACCCCTGATGACGTAATCAATCTAAAACTTCACACATATGTTGGCTGCCTGACGTTCATCATGTGTATCAATTTTGAAGCGATTACAAAAAACTTCGCAACACACATCTTCTCAAAGTGCATTTTGAACAGTTTTCCAACTGCCGCTAGAGGGCGCTCTTTAATATTATTACGTCATTGGTATTTTTTTTTAAAGTACATCTTAGCTGCACACTAACATTGTTAAAAGCAACTTCATAACTTTTGTCACTTTTGAATTACGAGGGCACTTCCGGTTTTGACCGGTTTCGACCGGAAGTAGAGGTCACGTGAGGTCACGCACACTGAATAAAATGAAGCCCTAATTAATCCCTACCCAATCCTGTAAACAGAATCCTACGGTCTCTTGTGGCTGATTTGATACGGATTTTCAAATATTTAAAATATAAAACTTTAAGATGACGTCACGTGTCAGTTGATGACGTCATCATGACGAATTTGTTTTAGGACCTTCCTTGCCCCAATGCCTTTCATCACTGAAAGTTTCATTGCAATTGCTCTTTAGGAACTATGCAAAAGACCGCTTAGAACGAATTGTGCGTTATTTCAATGACTTCTGGAAGTCTGAAGAATAAAAATAAAAAAACCAAAAACTTTAACAAAAACAATAGCTGTTTCGCTGCGCTTGCTGCGAAACAGCTAAAAAAACAACAACAAAAACTCTTAGTAAAACAAGAGCTGTTTCGCTGCGCTTCGCTGTGAAACAGCTAATAATAAATAGAAAAAAAACTTTAACAAAAACAATAGCTGTTCCCAGCCAAGCTGCGCTTGCTGGGAACAGCTAATAATAATAACTAGCACTGAGTGTTCGTTTGCAAACGAAACACAGAGCTGTTCCTTTTAAAAAACACCTTTAACCCTTTCCTTACCGAATTGTTTGGACATAAACAACTGCTGATAACCGCATTGTTTATGGGGGGCACTCAAGCGTGAAGCACACATTCTTACACAACAGAAAGCTTTCGTTCAAAGGTCATTTTTACAAACCCAATTATCTACTTGAAGACATTGTTTTACAGCAAAATAAGTAATACAAAAGTTCTCACTTATTGAATTCCCTTTCATATAATCAAATCATTATTGAGATCGGTCAATAAATGTCAAAGTTCTTTATCTTTCTTTCCTCGGTGTGATCTGTAATCTCAAAAACTTGTTTGTACACAACCATATGGCGCTCCGTAGGTGTTTGGCATTTCGGATCTTTCAACTCCAGTTTGAAGAGATTGCAAAATACCAACCTTATTTTATTTGACCATCATTGGAAAGATCCGATCTTTCCCTTTCCAATGATGGTAAGCTTGGGTATGGAGGGTGAACATGGACAAAACTACAGCTTTATTACAAATGGCCTTTGCTCAGGCTTGAGTGTTTTTTTGTGTGTAAGCTTGGTCGACTAAAGTCGCCAATGGTAAGGAAGGGTTAATTAAGGTGCATGACATCATCTGATTATGTTTATCTTGTAAAACTGCAACTTTAAAGTAACGTCACGTGACGCTTAATGATGCAATCGTGATGCGACCTGAAATTGTAGATGTAACACATCCCAACATGAATACATACGAGGTTTCAGCTTGATCACTAATATTTGTCTGTATATAAAGACCTTGTAAAACTGCAACTTTTAACGGCTAATCTCCCATGCCCAAGGAGTCTATAACTGAAAAAAGTTTGAAAATCGGTTGTGGAGTTCTTGAGATATGGTCCCACTTCCGGTTGACCCGGAAGTAAAGGTCAACATGGGGTCAAGGTTACCCAAGGCTAATCTCCAATGCCCAAGGAGTCTATAACTGAAAAAAGTTTTAAATTCGGCTGTGTAATTCTTGATGTATGATCCCACTTCCGGTTGACCCATAGGTAAAGGTCAACATGGGGTCAAGGTTACCCAAAGCTAATCTCCAATGCCCAAGGAGTCTATAACTGAAAATCGGTTGTGTAGTTCTTGAGATATGGTCCCACTTCCGGTTGAACCGGAAGTAAAGGTCAACATGGGGTCACGGTTACCCAGGGCTAATCTCCCATGCCCAAGAAGTCTATAACTGTACAAAGTTTGAAAATCGGTTGTGTAGTTCTTGAAATATGGTGTCACTTCCGGTTGACCCGGAAGTAAAGGTCAACATGGGGTCATGGTTACCTAAGGCTAATCTCCAATGCCCAAGGAGTCTATAACTGAAAAATGTTTGAAAATCGGTTGTGTAGTTCTTGAGATATGGTCCCACTTCCGGTTGACACGGAAGTAAAGGTCAACATGGGGTCACGGTTACCCAAGGCTATTCTCCAATGCCCATTAGGAGTCTATAACTGTACAAAGTTTGAAAATCGGTTGTGTAGTTCTTGAGATATGGTCCCACTTCCGGTTGACCCGGAAGTAAAGGTCAACATGGGGTCACGGTTACCCAAGGCTATTCTCCAATGCCCATTAGGAGTCTATAACTGTACAAAGTTTGAAAATCGGTTGTGTAGTTCTTGAAATATGGTGTCACTTCCGGTTGACCCGGAAGTAAAGGTCAACATGGGGTCACAGTTACCCAAGGCTAATTTCCAATGCCCAAGGAGTCAATAACTGAAAAAAGTTTGAAAATCGGCTGTGTACTTCTTGAGATATGGTGCTGCAAAGATAAACTAATTAAAGCTTTGAATTACCGTAATTTGACACCTGATGACTTCACAGTAACAAAAATGTGTTTTTCATACTAATAAATTTGATAAGGTACACGATGGTATGTAACTTATCCCAATTCAATGCCTTTTAACGAAAACCCTATTAGAACGTACGTATATCCTCTCTCGATTCCAATATCACGGCAGTCTTTGACGCCTAGCCGTGATTGCGCAATCACGGCACAATTTGCCAGCTAGCCATGGGGTCCAATTTGTCACTTCATCGTTAATTATCTTGGAAATACATTGTACATGTACCTTGATTAGTTTTAATGGTCTGGAATAACTCTTAGTGAAAGTATTTCACTTTTCAAAACAGTTTGGGTAATTTAGGAAACTTATTTTGAAAATATTGTGTTTTTGACCAGTTAAACTTGTGCAATCTGAGCACAATCTGAGCACCATGTCTTTTGTACACAGATAAAAAACGCACCAATAGATGATGTCATGATGACGTCACAGTGAAAAATATGCCGCAATCCACATCTACTACCTAAAAGGAATCCATAATTGAAAAAAAATTGAGAATTGGATGTATACTTCTTGAGATATGATTCAAACAACATTGCCTAATTAAATATTCACAAGGCTGTCACGTGAATAATTAATTAATTTCTTTAATCTAATTACATCTAAAATTTAAGTCAGGCCATAAGCTTTAATATGGTATATGATTTGTCTACTTCTGATAATTCTGAGAGAGACATATGACACGGAGAAAAGTCACATGTTTTCTGATAATTCTGAGAGAGACATATGACACGGAGAAAAGTCACATGTTAAGTCAATAGGGTTTTAGGGAAAGAAAGAATAATAATAATAATAATAATAATAATAATAATTTAAAAAAATAATTAAAAAAATAAAAATCTCGACGAAAACAATAGCTGTTCCGACTAACACGTCGGAACAGCTAATAATAAATAGAAAAAAAAATTAAACAAAAACAATAGCTGTTCCCAGCCATTAATAAATAATAGCTAATAAATAAATAAAAAACTTTAACGAAAACAATAGCTGTTCCAGCTACATGTACATTGTAAGCTGCGCTTGCTGGAACAGCTAATAATAATAATAATAACAAAAAGAGAAAACAAAATTAACGAAAACAATAGTTGTGCCAGCTAGCTTCGCTTGCTGGCACAGCTAATAAAGAGAGAACAAAATAATTTAGGAAACAATAGCTGTTCCAGCTTGCTTCACTACTGGAACAGCTGAATATAAATACAGAGATGCAACTGGCTTTTAAAATAATATTTTTATTCCATGGGTCAGATGTTTTTGATCATTGAACATTAAAGGCCTTCTTTAAAACTTGCATAACAGAGTTAAAAGATAGGATTAATATTCATTGCAAACTGTTTACATATTGGTTGGCCGAGGTAAAATAATTTGTCCAAACAAAATAATTAGTGTAGCAATAGAACATCTCCTAAAAATTGGGAGGACTGAAACAACAATTTTTATTGCATGCTTACTTCAACAGAATGCAGAGCATGTTGTTATAATTGGTTAAATTTTTTTGTTGGGAACACAAGCTCTTATCAGCCAAACTTCGTCCAAGAAGCAAAAGAAAACTGCAGAGAAGGGCCGGTCAGCGGTACCGCATAGGAAGCCAGCCAGCTGATTGAAATATTTATGATTAGACAAATTGGCTGAGCGGGATTTGAACCAACAGTCTCTGGTTTAACGTACCGACGATCTAGCAACTGAGCTAAACCGGAGGTCGTTGGTTCAAACCCCGTTCTAATCAAATTTTCTTTTTCAACCCCGATTTTTTTTGCATTTACCCAGTCAGTTTCCCTTGTGGTTGCCCGTGCTCTTCCAACTGAGTTATCTAACACTATGTTGGCAGTCTCTTTGTTCAATATCTTGTCAATATTTTGTAAATATCTTTGTTCGGGGTGCCAGTCAGAAACCATACAACCGTTAACTGCCATAAAACCAGGGGTCACACCAAAGTTTTAGATACAACCTGGGAAGTGGCAGCCAGGGAATCACCTTAAGGGGATGTGACTGTAAAATATTTATGACGCTGTCTGTGCTCCTGTTTTTGTTTCCTAACAACAGTAGAAAAGCAGTACACATACAATAAATGCTCCAATATAGTTGACACAGTAGATGAGAGTACAATAAACCTTGCTTTTTCATACCTCAAACATGTCTTCATCATTCATGTTAAATGGTGTGCCATCTTGTTTATTCACCAGAAGGATGACACCAAGAATTGACCCATAGGCATTCTTAATGGGCATACTCAGCATCTGTCTAGTTTTGTACCCTGTTTCTTCATCAATCTGGCAGTGAATTAAAATAGAAAAACTTCCATTAACTACATAAAGATCATTAAATAAAGATCACTAAAACAATACAAATATTTACATTGCCTGTATTCAAACACTGGGACTTGTTTGTTATTGCCATTTTTGTTTAAATTTGTTCACACATTAAAACAAAGTACGTGGAGAAGGCAGCAATCGTTTCATGCAAAGAGACTAAAAGAAAAGATCAAATTGGAGCCAAGGGGCCAAGTCAATAAATGATTTACATGTAGTTGATTATTCATAAATACCTGGGAAAGTTTATCCATTCTAATTGACTGAGAGGAGATCATACATGTGGTTATGTTTTAAAATGCAATCTAAACATGGTGAGTGTTTAAACATGGCCTGAGTCAAAAGAGGGCGCTATCATATGATTGCGCTATCACGCAAACTTCAAAGTTTGAAACTTGCATGAAAAATAGAGGGTTACTATTTTAGAAAGATCTGAAAAGCAAAAACACCTACTGCACGAAGTGCCAATATGTCTGTGTACAAAAACGTGTCTGAGTTTACAAATCACACTGAAGAAAAAAGATACAGAACTTCGAAGACATTTATGATACTACATGTAAGTAAGAAAGTGTGCTATACCTTGTATTAGTCAAACAATTTTGTCATTTGGGGTTGTTTACCTCAAAGCAATATGGTAACGACAGTCTAGTTTAAAATGTCTTCATGCCTGTTCTTTAAATGATGCTGCCTCATTTATTACACATGTATGAAAAGGTAGATGCAATTCTGCCCATGAGCTACCCAGTGAATATGTTTTCACGCCAACAAACAAATAAATAAACTATTTATAAGAAAGAAATTAAGCAGATGAACTGAGCAAACATAATGTACAAAACATAAGATGTGGAGATTGTTGGAGAAAACATGATTAATAATTGATATAATTAAAGTCCCTTTCTTAAGACATCCCCCCCCCCCCCCAGGAAAACCAAAAACAAAAAGAAATCTACACCTGCTAAATGTTGTAATCTTACCTTGGGATCAAACTTTGAATCTTTGTATACATCAGCAATGTTCAAAGTCTAATAAAAAAAAACACACGAATGAAGAACCAGTTCAAATACACCCAAGTAATTAATAAAGTCTTAGCAGTCTTAAGCACAGAGCACTGAAAGAGTAATGTGAACATTGAATCTTTAAGGTAGTTTTAATAATAAACAAAAGTGCAGATTGACCAAGGGACCTTCAAAAGTGCCTGGCACTGTGATCTGTAAGCCTAAAGAAACCTGCGTATAGAAGATGATGGAGAGTTCGAGTTAAGAGTTAAGATGTGGGAAGGATCTCAAATAGGGAAAACCAAGCTTTAGGTAGAGACTGAAAACCCGATCAACATGCAAGGTTTCAGTCAGAGATTCAGACCCACTGAATCAACCTAAATGCCCAAAATGACAGCCCACATGGTATATGTTTGGTATGTGAAGGTAAATTATTTCAGCGAGTAGTTATCTTGAATGAAATTAGTGTTCTTACCTCACCAGTGGTTGCTGTGTACCCTGTAATTCCTAGGTGGATCGGAAATCGACATTCTGTGCTGTAATAAGAATGAATCTTACGGTGTAAGTTTCCTGAACAGTGCTTTACCTTCGAGGATAAGCCAAATAACTCAAGTGTTAAAACACAACAAACACCAACCATACAAAAAGTACAAAATAGCGACATCATTCCAAGGAAGTTGGAATGTTCTATCAACATACCTCTAGTTGATTCTCCATCCCAATTGGTTACTCAGTGATACCAACAAGAAGAAAAAACCCTGTGGCATCTACATGTGTACTAACTAAGTGATACCCAAAAGGAGTACCCCGTGGAAACTACAAAGTGATACCAACAAGGAGTTGTACCCGGTGGCTTCTACAAAGTGAAACCCACAAGGAGTTGTACCCGGTGGCTTCTACAAAGTGATACCCACAAAGAGTTGTACCCAGTGGCATCTACAAAGTGATACCCTCAAAAGGTTGTACCCGGGGGGCGTCTACAAAGTAATACCCTCAAGGAGTTGTACCCAGTGGCATCGACAAAGTGATACCCACAAGGAGTTGTACCCGGAGGCATCTACAAAGTGATACCCTCAAGGAGTTGTACCCAGTGGCATCGACAAAGTGATACCCACAAGGAGTTGTACCCGGAGGCATCTACAAAGTGATACCCTCAAGGAGTTGAACCCAGTGGCAACTACAAAGTGATACCCACAGGGAGTTAAACCCTGTGGCATCTACAAAGTGATACCCTCAAGGAGTTCTACCCTGTGGCATCTACAGTGATACCCACAAGAGTTGTACCCTATGGCAACTACAAAGTGATACCCACAAGGAGTTGTACCCGGTATACAAAGTGATACCCACAATGAGTTAAACCCTGTGGCATCTACAAAGTGATACCCACAAGAGTTGTACCCTATGGCAACTACAAAGTGATACCCACAAGGAGTTGAACCCAGTGGCAACTACAAAGTGATACCCACAGGGAGTTAAACCCTGTGGCATCTACAAAGTGATACCCTCAAGGAGTTCTACCCTGTGGCATCTACAGTGATACCCACAAGAGTTGTACCCTATGGCAACTACAAAGTGATACCCACAAGAGTTGTACCCGGTATACAAAGTGATACCCACAATGAGTTAAACCCTGTGGCATCTACAAAGTGATACTGATACCCACAAGAGTTGTACCCGGTGGCATCTACAAAGTGATACCCACAAGGAGTTGTACCCTGTGGCATCTACAAAGTGATACCCACAAGGAGTTGAACCCATGGCAACTACAAAGTGATACCCACAAGGAGTTGTACCCGGTGGCATCTACAAAGTGATACCCACAGGGAGTTAAACCCTTGACGAGTATGCTGAAACCGCTATAGACTATATCAATTTCTGTGTGGATTCGTGTGTTCAAACCAAAGTACTGACACAGTATCCTAATAATAAACCTTGGTTTAATAAGCAAATTAGATCAAAGCTTCTAGCCAAGGACAAGGCCTACAGGTTAAAAGATGTCAACCCTGAAGAATTTCGCATAGCCAAATCATCTCTGAAAAGGGGTATTAGAGATGCTAAACGATCTCTCAAGAACAAACTTGAGGATAAATTTGACACTAATAATCCTAGGGAACTATGGGGCAACATTAATCTGATTACCCAGTATAAGGGCCCTGTCAAATCAGCAAGTACAGATGACGCAACACTACCTTTTCAACTGAATAACTTTTATAGTCGCTTTGACAATGCAAACACCACCTCACCAGCAACTGTTATGGAGAATGATAACGAGGCACCATTCACAATCAGCGCGTTAGAATCCAATGCAAGTTTTCCCGCCTCAATGAACACAAAGCGGCAGGCCCTGATGGAATTAGCCCCCGATTACTGAAATTCTGTTCTGCTCAGCTAGCTGAAGTTTTTACTGACATTTTTAACTTATCTCTAATACAACGTAAAGTTCCTCTTTGTTTTAAACAATCCGTAATAATACCTGTTCCTATGAAGAAGTCCATTTCACATTTAAATGATTACAGGCCAGTGGCACTCACCTCAGTTCCAATGAAAATTTTTAAAGGTTTCGTTCTTCTATTTCTGAAATCAATTTTACCTCCTAATTTGGATAGTTATCAATTTGCTTACAGAACTAATCGTAGTGTTGAGGATGCAATTTGTCTCAGTCTCCATGAAGTTC
The DNA here is from genome assembly GCA_037783415.1 of Leptasterias polaris. Lineage (NCBI taxonomy): Eukaryota > Metazoa > Echinodermata > Asteroidea > Forcipulatida > Asteriidae > Leptasterias > Leptasterias polaris. The sequence continues at coordinate 5,885,065 of JAZGTN010000123.1, forward strand.
TGCGCCATCTTGAGCAAGCTATGTCTTATGCTAGAATTCTTTTTATTGACTATATATACATGTAGTTCTGCTTTTACAATTGTACCATCTAAATTGCATTTTAAACTTATCAATGACCTCGAGCTCCCTGTTTCAATTTCTAATTGGATTTTAGACTTTTTATTAGAACGACGACAGGTTGTAAGATAAGGTGATTGCACCTCACATTCTCTTGTGTTAAATACTGGTACTCCGCAAGGGTGTGTTTTGTCACCACTTTTGTATTCATTGTATACTCATGATTGTAAAGCAACCAACCCCAATTCGCTTGTCGTTAAGTTTGCAGAGACACTACTCTCATTGGTTTTATTCAAAATGACGATGAAAGTGCTTATCGTGCACAGATTACTTCTGTTGTTAAATGGTGCGAGGTAAATAATCTAATATTAAATGTAGACAAAACCAAGGAGTTGATTGTGGACTTCCGTAGAAAACATAAGAACATTAAAGAGCGTGTTTATATCCATGACAATGTTATAGAACAAGTAGATAGTTATAGATTACTGGGTACTCACATTGCCAATGACCTTTCTTGGAATACTAATTGCCATGAAATTCTGAAAAAGGCCCGTCAATGATTATTCTTTTTACGTAAATTGAACTCATTTGGTGTTCGTACATGTAAGTGTATTTTAGTAAAATTTTACTGGGCTATAATTGAAAGCATCCTTTGTTCATCCATCATTGTTTGGTTTGGTCGTGTTTCTGCCAGTGATCTTCGTAAGTTGAATTCTGTTGTTCGATCAGCAGAGAGGATTACTGGTACTAGCCTGGCATCACTGGAATCAATTTATCATGACAGACTGTGTAAACGCAATAGATCTATAATGCAGGACGAATTTCACCCAGCAGCAGATTATTTCCAATTCCTTCCTTCTAACCGTCGTCTTAAGCATTTTAAAGGTAGTAAGCGGTTTACTGATAGTTTTTAATCCTGGTGCAGTTCGTGCTTTTAATGGGAACTAGTTTGTCTTCTGCTATTGTTGTAGCCTATATGTATATATTTATATTTTTTGTTCTTCTTTGTTTGTGTTTTTAAGTGTAATTTGTTATTGTTATTTCTAGAGAGCTCGAGGTGCACTACAATTTCCGATGTTTTGGTTTTTAACTTTTTAACGTTGGCTGAATAAATAATATTTTTTTTTTTTTTTTTAATCTACAAAGTGATACCCTCAAGAAGTTCTACCCTGTGGCATCTACAGTGATACCCACAAAGAGTTGTACCCGGTGGCTTCTACAAAGTGATACCCACAAGGAGTTGTACCCGGTGGCAACTACAAAGTTATATCCACAAGAGTAATTGTACCCTATGGCAACTACAAAGTGATACCCACAATGAGTTAAACCCTGTGGCATCTACAAAGTGATACCCACAAGAGTTGTACCCGGTGGCATCTACAAGGTGGTACCCACAAGAGTTGTACCCAGTGGCATCTACAAAGTAATAACCACTAAGAGTTGTACCCGGTGGCATCTACAAAGTGATACCCACAAGAGTTGTACCCTGTGGCATCTACAAAGTGATACCCACAAGGAGTTGTACCCGGTGGCATCTACAAAGTGATACCAACAAAGAGTTGTACCCTGTGGCATCTACAAAGTGATACCCGCAAAGAGTTGTACCCTGTGGCATCTACAAAGTGATACCAACAAAGAGCTGTACCCGGTGGCATCTACAAAGTGATACCCGCAAAGAGTTGTACCCTGTGGCATCTACAAAGTGATACCAACAAAGAGCTGTACCCTGTGGCATCTACAAAGTGATACCCACAAGGAGTTGTACCCTGTGGCATCTACAAAGTGATACCCATAAGAGTTGTACCCGGAGGCATCTACAAAGTGATACCCGCAAAGAGTTGTACCCTTTGGCATCTACAAAGTGATAACCGCAAAGAGTTGTACCCTGTGGCATCTACACAGTGATATACCAACAAAGAGCTGTACCCGGTGGCATCTACAAAGTGATACCCACAATAGTTGTACCCTGTGGCGTCTACAAAGTGATACCCACAAGAGCTGTACCCTGTGGCATCTACAAAGTGATACCAACAAAGAGTTGTACCCTGTGGCATCTACAAAGTGATACCCGCAAAGAGTTGTACCCTGTGGCATCTACAAAGTGATACCAACAAAGTGTTGTACCCTGTGGCATCTACAAAGTGATACCAACAAAGAGTTGTACCCGGTGGCATCTACAAAGTGATACCCACAAGGAGTTGTACCCGGTGGCATCTACAAAGTGATACCAACAAAGAGTTGTACCCTAGTTCTGTGGCGTCTACAAAGTGATACCCACAAGGAGTTGTACCCGGTGGCATCTACAAAGTGATACCAACAAAGAGTTGTACCCTGTGGCGTCTACAAAGTGATACCCACAAGGAGTTGTACCCGGTGGCATCTACAAAGTGATACCAACAAAGAGTTGTACCCTGTGGCATCTACAAAGTGATACCCATAAGAGTTGTACCCGGAGGCATCTACAAAGTGATATCAACAAGGAGTTAAATTCAGATGAAAACAAAAGACAGTTGAAACCCAAATCAATTAATTATAAAAGCACTATACACCTCTTTACATTTGCAGATAAACCTTTTCTGGAACAATTAAAGGGACACGTTGCCTTGGATCGGGCGAGTTGGTCTGTGAAAAGCGTTTGAAACCGTTTGTTATGAAATGCATATGGTTAGAAAGATGTTTTAAAAGTAGAATATAATGATCCACACAAATATGCCTCAAAATTGCATGGTTTTCCTTTTACATCGTGGAGTCAAATTTTTGACTCCACAAAATGGCAGACCGTGTTAGTTCGCAAAGTAAAAGGAAAACCACGTATTTATTGATAAACTGACCTGGTTCCATTGTAGGTGCCTTTGTTTTCAAGATCATCCACTCCCAACTCAAACACTTTTGAAAATATATGCTGTAGAAAGAACACACATAAAAATATATTTAAAACAAGAACAGCATCTCACAAGCTACATAATTATATGTTGTAAGGTTAGTTAAATCAAATAAGGGGTTTAATTTGTGTGTTATGAAGTACTTCTACATGTTCTACAGATCTAAGAAAGTGGTGTTAAAAGAAACTTGAAACACCAAACATACCACAAATGTAACCATTCAATCATGAGACATGTAAAGATTAGTAGGGGGAATAGAGAGATCATTGCTGAAAAATGATTGTTAGTTGTTCCACATGTTTCTTAAGAACAAAACTACAGTATAACTGTAGCGTCAAATTAGAACTATTAGTCTGCAATACATGTAACAAAGCCAACACTTATAAAGTTTAGGAACATAGCAAATATGGCTTTTAAACAATTTTTACTTTAGTCCCAATCAAAATCTTAATATAAAGATGATTTATTATATAAAGGTAAAAGAAAAAAGGAATTATTTCAATAGATATCATTGACTTCAAATTGTTTTTCAACAAAAAAGCCAAGTTATAGAAATAATAGCAAACAAACCAAGCAAATTATACTGTTTTGTGTGTTGCAGTTGGTGGGAATTTGTTTCTTAAATGGCAAAAATACAAACATAAATACAAACAAGTTGAAATATCACTCAGGGACATACATGTAAGATTCAACAGTATAACTTTGCATATTCGTAAGTGAATAAATTTACATATCAGGCAACTGCGGGTTCGTCAAGTCCCTGTCCCGCGCGCGGAACAGGGAGGTTGGGGAATGCAGAGCGCAAAATAATAGTTTTCTGACGATGAGGCAAGGAAGGGCCTTGCACGGGATTGGGACTTGAGTCAAGTCTATGTGTTCCACGACCTCAAGGTTGACTTGGTGATACATGATGTAGGATTACTTGTTTCTCTGGCTTCTCAGCAGAACTATATTTTCCCATAATCCACTACGCTTGTGGGATAACAAACAATACAACTCAGCTGGGCACTTTTATTGTAACACTGCAACTCTCTACATCAGAACAGTTTCATCAGATCCCTCCATGAATAATAACAGATGGCTACATTACACAAGCTGCACCACACTGAACCCCGGATGAAGAAAGGCTTCTTACAAATACTGAATGAAATTCTACAGCAAAATGCAATATAGAGAACATTGGGACGCAAAGATAAGTATTTCACAAAAATTCAAACATCGAACTTCACCCGGAGCAAGCTGCATCATACTGATCAGGATTTAGAGCCAGAGACAGCACATTAAATCCTAACACCTACAGTACAAAAATCAACCTGCACAATTCTGATTAAACAATCAGGAGTATCACTATCAGAATTGCAAAACACAACTTTACAAAACTTAACAAAAGCACCATTCTTACAATCATGAGTACCACATGAAGAAGACTGTATACATGTAGACTTCTGAATTGACAAGAAGCAAGCCTCAGCATCTCAATATACATGTTCATAAACACAAACAAGATTATCGTAATGAAACAAGCTGTACAAGACTGTTTTTTTTTCATCAAGATGAAGGCAGTCGAGTTTCACCACAACCTTCATGAATCAACTGCATCTGAAGTAGAGCGTAACATGAAGCAAGCTGTACAATACTTCATGTGGTGTTTCTTGCTTAACAGGGCTGGCCCTTTCATATCTTACATGTACTAATGCTTTTAATAAAGAAATTGACTAATGAACACAACCACCATACCAGAGCCACAACACCTGGAAACATAATTCTTCTGTACCCTAAGACAGACAGAAAAAGCAGAACCACCATGAGATTGAGAGGTGCCCAAGCCTGGAATGTTCTTTTGTCGCGACTGAATATTCTGTATTCAGACAGCACAAATTACTTTTAAAGAAGTTTTAAAAAACCAAATTTAATATTCCTAATACACAAATATTGGATGCATACGAGTACACTCCACACTCTGAAAACTGAATATGAAAAAAATATATAAAAAAATGTAAAATATTTAACAGCTTAACAAAATGGAAAATTCCATGTAGACACCAACCTTGTAACCTTGCCTCGTTTAGAACGATTATTTTTTAAACAGTTTCGCATCTGTATATATATATACAGATGCGAAACTGTTTAAAAAATAATCGTTCCATATATGGTATATAAAGGATGACACGAAACACATGTTCCACCAACTAAATCCCAGGATCTTTGCGTGTGGTATGAAATAAATGTAGTAAATATTTTCCTAGTGTGATTTTAGCTACATGTACTATGCAATTTTGTAATTATTGGTCCTACCACCTATTGGTCCCCTCAAATTAACGTCTCAACTCGGTCTGTCTGACAGGTTATGACTGGGGCTGACTGTGTTGCGTCCTAAAGGATCTTTCTTCAAAATAATCCTCTTTTTTTGTAAGACATCTTGCAGATAGCATGAGGTTAAAGGGTTCTTCCAACAAATTGCCTTCATGATCTCTGTGATGGGCTCCCTTATGAAAAATGTTATGTACATGGGTGCACCACACTAAGTTTGCCAAAATTCATGCGCAAAGCTGATTAGGCCCTCAAAAACTTTTTAATTTTAACGCTTTGGGGGTCATGCAATTAATAGATTGTGTAATTATACGAATCTATCCCAACCTGGGGGTTACATGTACATGTATGTGCTTCAACTTTTGAGGAGACTTGATAAAAATTAAGCGTTAAAGTTGGCCCTATTTGACTTGGGAAGTGGAGAAGTGCTTTACAAAAACTGGCAGCAAGCCGGTTTGGGAAAAAGCACATTTTCGGGGGTATTTTTTTCTGGGCTAGTAAGCAGAAACTCCAAACGGCTGACCAGCCAAAAATTGAAAAGAATTCTGAAGTTTAATTGTCAGAAAATATGTCTGATTGGTTTTCAATAGGCTGAGAGACGATTTTGTGAGTATTTTTGAATATTTATCCTTTAGCATTGGTTCCGATGGGAGTTTATTTAGTGTGGTGCACCCATATGTAACTGTTACAGCGCCACCATGTGTTAAGGCTTGACCAATGTCACATGGTACAGGTGCACCCGACTAAATAGGGAGAAAACAGAGCGTCGGTCTTATTAACATTTTGTGGGCCCTCAAAATGTTTTATATTAGACAAATTTGAGGGCCAAATAAAATGGGTACATTTTTTTTTAATTGCCCAATACACCCTCATGAAATATGCTAATTACATTCACGAATGCGTACAGACACTATTGGTTGGCAAACGACATAGAGATGTGCACTAAGCAGACGCACAAATCAGCCCCATACAAAAAGGCGATGTTCCATCATTTTGCCAACCAAAGTGTTAGTGCGCACTCGCGATGTGCAATTTATAATAATAACTAGTTCTTATATAGCGCATTTTAACGTATCAATGCACTCTACATTAGTGCCCTGATCATTGGGCCAATAAAATTCCTTTAATCTTTCTCGGCTCCCTGGGGAGTATACAGCCCTGGGCTGCCGAGGCACTTTTTCAAAAAAAAAAATCAACCTCTAGCCTTGCAGGTAATAATAATAATATCTAGAAATTTGATTTTTGTAATTAACAAAAACCAGGTGTTTGTGATTAGAAAGCATGTAAAAATTTCGTAGTACAGTGGCTGTAGAAAAATAAACACCAATGTCCGGTTTGCAACAGATAAAAGGTCAAATAGGGGTCACATTTTGTGTAGCGCGTGATAAGTTTATTAAGACCTTATAAATGATGGATGGATTGTAAAAATCCAATATTTGGTTCAGAAGTTTTGAATTTTTCGAATATAAAGTTTCAGCTTCCGTTTTGAACCGGAAGGTAATGTCAAATGAGCCTGAGGTCACACTCGGTAGCGGTGGAGTCTTCCGAGGTGGAGTCTTCCGAGTTCTTTTTTATGACGTATAGATGATAAAAATCTATCATGTGGATTAGAATTGTTTATTTTTTTAACATTATTAATAAATGTCCTACTTTAACCAGTAGTCAAGGTCAAACGGGGTCGCACATTGTGTAGTACATGATAAGTCTATTTAGACCTTTCAGATGATGAATAAATTGAAATAATCCAATGATGGTTCAGACGTTATAACTTTTTCAAATATAAAATGTAAACTTCCGGTTTGAACCGGAAGACAATGTCAATGAGGTTACAAATTATAGCGTTAGTAATGCTTTGAAAGCCTTATCTGACGACGTACAGATAATAATAATTTAATAAATGATTTAGGAGCAATGATTTGTTTAAATAATTAATTGTATCCTCCTGTTTAACCGGAAGTCAAGGTTAAATGGTCAATTTTGTGTATCGTTTCTTAAGTTGCTACATACCTCCCCCATAACGTATGAATTAAACAAAACTCAAATGTGTGAGTGAGAAATTACTATTTTTTGAAAAATTTAATTTCAACCTCCGGTTTGAACAAGAAGCCAAGTTTAAACTGGTTTCATTTGTGTAGATCCTAATCAGTACATTAAAACCTTTCAGCTAATGTATGACTTGTAAAAAACCTATAATTATGTGAACCGGAGTAACGTGTTTTTCAAATATTAGATTAATTATCTGAGGGTGTGCAATGTTTCTTGTAATATCAATGCCAATGTATTTCTACATGTAGTTTTGGTGCGAAACATTGTTCATTATCACTCAACTTCTATCGCGATTATCCGCTCTGCACCTCAGCGGTGTTTGCCACCCAACTTCGATTATTCCCAACGGGCGCCCTCTTAGTTCGCTGTTGGAAAAAAATCTAACGTTTTCGCGCCACATCACACCACACACGTCAGCGCTTACACGTTATGTGTACAATGCGTTGTCAATGAAAGTGGGGGGGGGGGGTACGAGTAGGACGGTGCACTTCATTTCCCAGTTTTGACCAGATGCATACGATTATAATGTTGTTATCTCTGTGCAAAAGTTTAAGTGGGATTGCTGTTCTCCAATCTGATACAAAAATTATGCTGAAGTGATCAAGAGTTTTAAAGATATGAATAAAATAAGATAATCTGAAATGTTCAACTCCCGTTATGAACCGGAAGTAAGTTAAAATATTGTACGGGTTCTGTGAATCATTTGTCAAACTTTAAACGATCTATCCGATGATGTGTAGATTGTCAAAATCCGAATTATGGTTTTTGAGTTATGATTTTTACAAATATTACAAATATTAAACGGTCTACACCCTGATACAAAAATTATGCTGAAATGATCAGTAGTTTTAAAGATATGAATACAATAAGATATTTTGAAATTGTCAACTTCCGGTTTGAACTGGAAGTCAGCTGAAATGTTGTAAAGGTTCTGTGTAGCATTTGTCAAGCTCTTAAAGACCTATCCGATGATGTGTAGATTGTCAAAATCCGAATTATGGTTTTTGAGTTATGATTTTTACAAATATTAAACTTTGATTTAATGTAATTCAGTGCCCGATGACGTCATCATGACGTAATTAAGTATGTGTTGTCTTGATACTAACGTTCAACTATCTGGTGAGTTTCAACATTCAATTCAATCTCAATCTTGAGTTATTCCGTAGATAAGCTCCAAAGTTGTTTTTTGAAGGGAAAAAACGAAGTTGAACTTCGACCTAGGGTAACGACCCGGAAGTTAAGGTCGTACGATTTTGGCGTTAACTTTTCAAATGTTGCCCCACCCTTGATCTATGCGATGCCCAAGTATGAACATCATAGCTTTCATATTCGTTGAGATACAGCAAAAAGCAAATGGTCACTTTTCAACTTTAAAAACCTTGTAATTCGACACCTGATGACGTCATCATGACGTAATGACAACTGTGCCGTCTTCGTATTGAGGTTCAATTGTCTGATGAGTTTCAAGGTTCAATTCAGTTTCAATATTGAGTTATGTTGTAGAGAAGAGTTGCGTGGAAGAAGGAGAAGAAAAAAAAAAGAAAAAAAACAGAACAATAACAATAGGTGTTCGTGCTGAATTGCACGAACACCTAAAAAAACAGAACAATATCAAGAGGTGTTCGTGCACATATTGCACGAACACCTAATAATAACCATTTATACCCCTGGGTGAAGAGAAGCAATTATAGCAAAGTGTCTTGCTCAAGGACACAAGCGTCATGACCGGGACTCGAACCCACACCCCGATGACTAAGCCACCAGAACTTGAATCCGATGCTCTTAACCACTCGGCCATGACATGAATATTTACATATTTTGTGGGAAGGGTCTATTGTGACCCGGGGGTTGTTGACTTCCAACTTGAGGTATTTTGGATGACATTGACATAGGCCCTGAAAGATTTTTCCTCTTTGCCTTGAGGTAAAGGGACTTTTTTCAAGATTGATGCCTGGACGTTTGGAAAATTACAACAGTGTAGCTAGGGGTGCATTTATTCGGAGAGAGACGGGCCTTGGGACTCCCCATAACAAATTGAGCAGAGGATAAAAGTTCAAGAGCCAATGGATAATTTTCCTTTTACTGTAAAAAGCTGTAGGATTTCTAAGTTGTTCTGTTTTGTTTTTATTTTATGTTTAGCATTTTGCATAGTATACGATGGAAGTTTATTTAATTGGGTGCACCCGTACAGAAGTAATAATGAGTGAACATCTCGTCTCTAAACATTACAATTCTTACACATTGAAGTGAGACAGTGCAACCAGCTTCTACTGTATGTATTATCTGTAAGAGTCTGTGACGCTGTAATCCTCTCTTCAGGATTAACTTGAACTTGAGAGCCATGACAAGGTTCATGTAACTATGGTTTTGTTTTAGGTTGTGAATGTTGTACAGGTGACGTGCACTTTTCCTCAGAGCCATACATCTGACTTTTCCTCAGAGCCAAACTCATCAATTGTGCAAGCAAATGTGACCATGCCACCCCACTCTTGAAGCAGCTCCATTGGCTTCCTGTGATAAAGAGAATACAATTCAAGATACGCCTCACTGTGTACAGAAGAATAAATGATCTTGGCCCAGCACCTCTTGCATCCACTCTGTCATTATACACTCTTGCACAAAACGGTTTACGATTCCCAGTTGATATGACTGGACTACATGTAGTTGAGCACACAAATCTTCCTAGAACTTTGACATCTGCTGCAAAGAAATCAGTTTTCTTTTTTTGCTCCTCTTGTTCCTGTATTATGGAGCAGTCTACCCACATCCGTATTTTCTACCGCTTCTCTATAATTATTCAAGAAAGGACTTCAATCCCTCCTATTTCTGCAATAACATGTTTGCTTGTTTCACATTTTTGTATTATGAATCTTTTGTTGTCTCATCACAACTGCTGTGATAGACTAGCGGTATAGACGTGCCCCTGTGTGTGTATTATGTATGTAAGTATGTATTTCCTGGACAGATTGTATCAGCTGCATTTGGGGGGAAAGTTATCCAAAGCTTTGCTTTTCTCATCATTTGGTTGAGAACAAGAGCAATCGTGGTGGACACAGTGTTCTGATAAATCCTAAGTCCCAACATCCTCCCCAGTTCCAACTTCAAAACCTGAGTCACCAACATACCTTAGCAGAATCTCAAGTTGTTGTTTTGCAGTCAGTGTTCCCCCATCTTTATTCAAGAAATATTCAAAGAAATGGTCGGCCATCTATGTCACATTTAATTCCTCAAACCAAAGCTGCTTGTATTTTGATTTTGGACACTCCCTTTTTTTTCAATGTTTCCAAGATCCAGCCTTGAAAATTGACCAGTACATACTCCAAATCTGAAGCCTTTCCTCTATTTTATTCATACAGATGCAAGAAACCTTAAAAATGTGTAGTAAAAGCACACACTTGTTTTTACCTGTGTCAGCACTTCCAGGACCTGTAGAGTTTTTCCAAATTGTTTTTAATTTATTCTTTTATCAGGATTAGCCCTTTTTATAATTTCTATAAGTATTTATTTCCTCATTTGTACATTGTTTTTAGGTCAGCCTTTTTAACTCAAATGTGCACAGTTTCCAAATATTCTTGCTGCATGTAAATAGGTTTTTCTTAACATAAACATATTTATTTTGATCATCATATTTTTTATTTCCAAAGTTTCTCTTTACTATTTTATAAGTATTTGTTAAAGATTCTATTCCCATTTTATAATTGGATTGATAGGCTTTCGAGTCAAAGTGGTTAGGTTCACTTTTATTAATCCTGGCCATCTTAGAATGGGCTTGTCCTGTCTGATTTTATAGTTGTCTTGCTTTGATTTGTCAGTGTTCTGTTTCCATTTCATCATTGGATTACAATTGTTCTAGGTGTCACATGTTTTTTAAGTTTACATTTGTTGTTTCTTGTACTGGTATATTTTTCGGTAATATTGTATCTTGTACTGTTTGTTGAAATCTAGGCCGAATAAATAATAATAATAATAATAATAATCCATAAGGCCCAGTCGGTTAAGTGAGTAACCCCATCCCGTCTCTGAGGCATCTCATAATATAAGAGTCAATGGAGGTGATGGTCATCCAAACTTTGTGCCCTTGACTAGGTTTTCATGGGACAGTCATCACCTTAAGTGAGTCTAAAAAGGGAAGCACCTTAACTTGATTGTTCATTGGGTCCAAAAATTGCCAATAATTATGAAAAAGATGGAATTAGAGTGAACGCATGCATTCTGGATCAGGGAACAATGTCCATCAAGCTTGCCATGAAGCCCAACAGGAAAAGCCAATATCCGGCTGAGAAGAATGTTGAGGAGAGAAAGCCATTCCTCTAATGTCAGACCTTTCAAGTGTTAAGCATTGTCAAAGCTCTGTCTGTGATGGTGTTGAGGGAGGCTCTGGAGGATAGTAGGGAGTTGGGTATAGGTATCAGCATGGTATCAGGGAAGACATTTTTGTGTTGAATAATGAAGTTACATGTAGGTCTGTGATAGTCTTCATGAAAGCTTCTAAAGCGGATTGGCAAGTTGGGCCAATTATCTGTCATCAATTTAGATCAGTCATGGCCTTGGAAAAAAACAGTCACTTAGTGGAGGCCAGATTTTTGGGGGGGGGGGGGGGGCATGGCCAACTTATTCCTCTGTCTGTAGTACATCCAATCAGTAACAAGATAAGAATGTTGAGAGGTTTGAAAGGAACTAGCTTAGGGGACTGAAACAACTGCCCCAGGTCCCATGATGGTAATAACTCCTTCTGCAGAGGATGCTCTGGAACAATTGCCCCTGAGTAGTTGAGTCAAAATATTGGACGAAATAGTGGAGTTATCTGGAAATCTAGTATGGACTGTTCTGAGGGCCAAGTGGAAACCTCAGATCCAGGCTAACAAAAGGTTCTGAAGAAAAAGAGCAAGGAATTGCCTTTGTGTCCAATACATGTAAGGATGAACAGAGTTGTCGTCGCACCATTTATGATGTCATACATGTAAGTGGCTGTCGTAGGTCCTCCTGGTGGAAAGTCGACGGCTTCAGACCACCAAGGATGCAGTGTTCTCTGAAAAACCTTCCGGAGCCTGACTAGAATTAGCGGTCTAAGAAAAAAAAGAAAAAATTGATACTGCCTTTACGCCGTGTACTAGTTTTGGTTACTCATTGTTCAGTCACAGCAGGTATATTAGCGACCACGAGGCTGTATCACTTGGAAAGAACTTAAAAGCAAAAATCAAGAAAAGAAACCTCGTAAAGTATTTTCTTTTTATAATAAATTTAATAGTAAACAGTTTTTCCATATTGACCTGTTTAACAGGCCGGTTAATGAAAACTAGATGGAATCTGTTAAAAACCAAACATCTTAACCATCATGGACAAGCACATACACCTGTACCATCTAGATCCACTAGTCCTCAGCATAGCTTACATGTACCATTGGTTAATCAACATACTAAATGATTGATCAAGAAAAGGCACAGCTGTTTAACCTCGCGAATGCCAGGAAATGTATCTGGAGCAAAATTCAAGTTGCCTTCTAGAAATATACAAACAATCTTATCTTTGATCTAAGTGACAAAAACCAAAACAAATTATGGCAATTGATCAAATCTTAACACTATGACTCAGTAGGGATCTCAACTCTGAAACTGGGAATTAATATTGCTACCTGCACAGTAAGGACAAGGCAATCTCAACGCTCAATTCCTATCAGTTTTTACTGCAGACGACACAACAACCTCAGTTACCTCAAGAAAGGTTGATCTATCCACATAATGATAACTTAGCCATCTCTATTGAAGGTGTTCACAAACTTTTGCTGACACTCGATTTTACTACAGCTACAGGACTAGATTATCTTCCAGCAAGGATTGTCAAACATCATGCCATCATATCAAACAATCACTGGACACAGGTGAAATACCACAGTATTAGAGCTCATCGGTAATAGATCTCCAATCTTTAAAATGGGGATTGTTCGAAACCATCTAACTATCGGCCCAATTCAAATACATCTTCTATGTACAATTACATGTACATCTTACATGTATCTTATACAACAGTGAATGATCTCACCCTTGACATAGATCATTGCAAGCAAGTCATATTGGACTTTTGATAAAGTCTTTCACAAGAAACTACTTTCCAAGCTCAAACACTATTGCATTTGAAATAACCTCATCAGTTGACTACATGCCTAAATCTTAGAAAAATCTATTTCAGCGAGTTGTCGTGGATAGGGAGCCTTCTGACTGGTGCCGCATAAGCTCAGGAGTTCCTCAGGGAACAGTAATTGGGTCCCTTCTGTTCCTTACATGTACTTCCATCCCAATCTCCCAGACTCAATCCAATCTAACATTCTACTCTTCGCAGATGATTGTTTGCTCTGAAGAACGATTGCAAAAGCAGAAGACTATGCCATACTCCAAAGGGAACTCAGTAGTTTAAAATCCTGGGCTGATAAGTGGACTCTATGCAATTTAATGTTGAAAAATTTCACAGCATGACCATATCCCTACTCCATAACAAAATACAGTCCACTTATCTTATGGGAGATAAGACTTTGTCAGCAGTCTCAGAACAACCTTACCTCTAGGTCTTCTCCTGTCACAGAAACTATTCTAGAGCAATCACAAAGCAACGCCAACAGAATCTTAGGTCTCCTTTGACCCATCTTACAACACTGCTCTAGGGACCTCAAGGAACATGCATACACAATCTTGGTCTGCCCATGTTTGGAATATAGCTGTGTATGGAATAACCAAATCTTATAACAACAAAATAGCAGCCGTTCAGAGATGACTTGCCAGATACGTCCTCAATAGATACCATCCAATAGACCTTATGCATTGACGTCACCAAGCCGCCATCTTAGAGGTAAACTGATGATGAAACAATGGAAACGCGCTGATTTGTACGCGCGGCGCACAAGACTGGCCAATGAGCATCTTCCTTTTGACCTCTAGGTGAGGGCGCCCTACTCAAATGACGTCATGTGCATAAGGTCTATGGAAAGTGTCTCTTTTATGATCAAGGAATTAAATTGGCAGTCGTTAGAAATCTGAAGGAGAAATAAAAGACAACTTGACTCTTGCAGCCCCTGGAATTGAGGGGATGCAGGATTGATTTCTTCTTGCTGAAGGTGAAACTCGGAGCAAAAGAGATCTTGCAAGTCAAGATCACAGTTAAGAGGGTATTGCCCTTTGTGTTCCCTATTATAAGCCAGTCATCTAGAGGGTAACCAATAGCCCTTCACGAAAAGGGAATTCCCCCATGTCTGATGGGGAGAGCTCTGATTTCATTATTTTTTGAAGTAAATTTTGGCATTAGCTTTTATCTGTTTTGCCTCCTTTCCCTGATATGATGGAGCTTGACCAGATAAAAATTAGTCGATCACATTGGGCCTCAAGGAGGTTGTAGAAGCATGGACAATTCTGTGCACTGATCCATGCAGATGCAGAGGCAATCATCCAGAAGTGGAAGGCAATCTCTGTTGCCTCCGCCAAAACGGGGGAGTCTTCTCACAAGAGCAGATGGAAAAAACAGGAGACACAAAGCCCCACTTGTGAGGCTGTGTCAACTTTATGCAGATTATCCTCTTAGCAGTTTCTCTAACAATTGCAAAATGGAGCCTTTACTGAATTTCCTCCCCCAGTATTGGCCACAAACTTATTCCGGGAAGCCTTTATAACAATGGAACTGTCAGGAATCAATCATAGTCCACCTGAGGGACAAATACTAATATTAAAAATTAACAAAGTATTTTATAAAGCACCTTTGCCCAAGGATAAAAAGTGCATACAAGATGCCATGTCAGTGCAAAAACCTTCCCTCTCAATTGTGCAACAATGTCGTATCTAGCACAAAAATGCGCTGTGTAAAAATGTCATTTGCGCCTTTTTGTGTGTACATGTGTACATCCAGATTATTTCAAACTTGATACAAGATATTGACATTTTCAAACTTGTGTGTGTGTACTGTAAATGCTATTTCAGAAGATGCAACATTTTTGCACTGACACAATGATGAGAAAGCTCAGTGGGTGTAAACATGTAGGTAAGTAAAAGTGTCATATCTTTGCGCCTACTGTTTTTGTGTGTACATCCAGATTATTTCAAACATGATACAAGGTTTTGACATTTTCAAACTTGTGAATGCCATGACACAATAATGAGAAAGCTAAGTGGATGTACAGATAAGTTTTAATGTTCTTTCTGTACTCAGAAATGGATACTGAGGTTGTGATATTATAGATTAGTTGAGGAAGAAGCCTTCTCCCAAGCATGCTTTTTAGTTTTTTAAAACCTAATATCCTGCAATACACGAAAACCCCTGGGGGTCCGATGGCCTGATGAATGTCTGAGGAAGACATGACAGGCAAACTTGTAGCAATAGCAGAAGATGACATGTTCGGAGCAGTATCAGTGCCAGGTGAATCTTATGTGTCAGACAAATTGGGGTTGAATATGGAATGGATATTGCATCCCCAGCCTCAAAGTCTGACTCAAAGTTAAACAATTCCGGAGGTACATGTAAGGGATAAGTCTGAAAAGCCCCTGTAGGCAGGTAGGCCTTGGAACTATAAACAAGTGGCTGTCAGTTCTCTAAGGCCCTGGAGGAGTACCACTGTGGATTTGTTCCTTGCCGATCAAAGGTGACACCTTGGGAAAGGGTCAGTAGAGGGGACTGATCCAGAGGACAGGAACCCCAAAAGGTATGTCATCGGAGGAGCTGGAATATCAACAGATGAGGACCTTAAATGTATGGAATTGATGAGTTCCATTAGCGCCACATTGTCTGAGGCCAGGAACCACACAGGTATGGCCCTAGGAAGAAATGGGTCCCAGTGGACTGGTTCCAAGACCTGCCCCAATGGCTCACTAGAGAAAAAGAGGATGATACATAAGGCACAGATGCTTTATCGGAAAGAAACCTTGAGGGAGCTACACCATGTATTATGGTGTTATGAAAAAAATCAGGCAAGAAAGCCTTTGGCTAGGAAAATGTGCATTTGTTTAACAGGTGAGGGAGTCCCCCAAAGTGGACTCAGGATTTTCTGAAGAAAGACTGTTAATTGTTTTTAAATGTCAGCTGAAAACATTTCTTCTTAAGAAAGCTTTTAGTGTTGAAATACAAGTACATGTAAATTTGCCTAACTTTTCTAATTTTCTTGTATGTTTTTAGAATTTTTAAACATGTATTGTTTATTTGCAATGCTCCTTCATTGCTTCGGTAAAAATCTCAGCGCTGTATTTTTCATTGTTCTATTGTGTAATGTAATTTGTAGTGGTTTCACTTATTTTTTATTGTATATTTTCATGCGCCCTTGAACAGCTATAAACAAAATTATAATCATGATGCACAAAATCCAAATTTTCTCAAAGAAGAAAAAGAAATTTTTCAATTACTTTTTGGAGAACTTTGCAACAGTTCCAGAGTTCACACTACAATGTAGCACCAAAATGGCCGTCAATACACATGTATGTCACTTTTTTTCCAAATTTTTCTTTCTTTTTTGTGTGTGCAAAACTTCAAAAAAAAATTTGAAAATGCTGACCCTCATAAAAAGTAGCAGTACTATACAATCTTTAGGGTTTTTTAAACTGCTTTTTGGAAGGAAATTAACCTGATCACAAGAGACCAGTCAGTGCACGAAAGGGTTAAACTAATCAGAATCAACATGGAGTAAACTGCACTAATGTACACTCTCTGAACATATTCTATACACTGCCATCATACCAACAACATTTAGTCCAACATTTTATCCAAAGGTATTGTTCGAGTTTAAGGAGAAAAATCTGTTGGATACCAAATACATTGAACTACATTTAAGGTTGGGCTGGAAATACACTTGTTCACACAAGAAAACTTGGGTGGGAGAAGCTGCTACGAATTACAATGTAAAAAGTCAAATCCACTGCACACAAGGTTTTTTTTATACTAACAAGATAGTAATTACAAACATTGTTGGTTCAATGAAGGATACTAGCAAGAACAAATTAAATTTGATAATGATACATTGAATCCTTATCAATGCAAATCGATCCACTTGTTTCAATTAAATAATAAAGGTAAACTCGTTTGCCAAATCTTATTAGTTAACGACTAAAGCGCAATTAACATTTTATAAATAGTAGAATGTTTCTTTTAAATTGATTGAAAACATGTTTGCACTTTGTACTAAATACTTTGTGTGATTTTTCAAATGCTTTGAAGATTAATCAAAAAGGCTTCACCCCTTTGGTATTTCTACACACACACAAATTACCTGATAAAAAATTAGACTACTGTACACTCTGATATTATACCTGATAGAAATCAAGATAATATTTTTTTTTTAATTGCCAATAAATGATGCTTAGTTAGTCATTAGATAAATATGATTAGTTTCAATTGTTACTTGTGGAAGAACTGATTTCACCTGTTTCGCAATGAGACAAGGCCACATTAAGCAGATATTAAAGCAAAACATCAGAATGAAAAGCATGCATTACAGAACAAGGGTGCACAAAAGGCTGAAAAGATATGTGTACCGTGTCTTTGCTTGTCTGCCGCTTATTTTTCCTTCTCTGTGAACATGAGAAAAATACAATTTTGCAAGGATTAACATTTATGTGAGACACAAAACAATTATTCAAATCACAAGTGGACTTAATTTTGAACCTTGTGCTGCACCTTTTTGCCAATATACTTTAATTAAAATAGTATTGTTTCAAACATATTTTGTCATAAAAAGTTATGCGATGACAGCTAATTAACTGCACATTTTTGTGCACATGATCCCAATTTGAACATATGTTGAGTTTATTTTTGCCACTGTTTCTTACAGTAAGTTTATTTTAGTAGCCCTTAATGTATGGTCAGGGCCCATATTAATCACTGAATGACAAATTGTCATGA
The DNA here is from genome assembly GCA_037783415.1 of Leptasterias polaris. Taxonomy (NCBI): domain Eukaryota; kingdom Metazoa; phylum Echinodermata; class Asteroidea; order Forcipulatida; family Asteriidae; genus Leptasterias; species Leptasterias polaris. The sequence continues at coordinate 5,903,223 of JAZGTN010000123.1, forward strand.
TGATTAATAGGCCTATGTTTTCATTTAACCTAATACACACGCCGTCCAAAATCCTCAAATTTTAATATGATTTTGTGCACACCCTAGACACATCTGATCTACATTTTAGGCCTATACTGGGGAGGCGGGGGAGGCGGGGGGGGGGGGGGGGGGGGGGGGGGGGGGGGGGGGGGGGCTAAAAACAAAGGCCAAGTGGACATGTTTAACAAAGCAGGGGGAGGGAACACTTGACCCCCAGTTGCTAAAGTTGACTCGTATATTGATTTGCTTTTACTGAATTGAAGCTTTTTGATTGTAAATATGATGACACAATCAACTAAATTAGAAAACTTGTAGTTTGCATTGCATTAGTGTTCATCGGAAAGTTGTGCACACAACTTGTTCAACTATACTGTCGTTTCAAACAAGAACAAAATGTTAACAAATTAGTGATTGAAATATATCAAAACATACCTTTGGAAATGAACAATAATAATTAATTTCCTTTACAATCATGACAATGTAAATTATTTTCAATAATGTGTGAAAAACATGGCGAAAGCCCAGCGAAATATTGTCATTTTTGTAATATACATTATAGTGTGTAAAACATTGTACATACGATACATGTACATTACACACTACACAGAGAGGCCAATACACGTTGAATTAGATTTCGGACCTTTGAACCTTTAGAAGCAGATTAATCTTTTTTTTCAATGGTGACCACACGATTATTTTTTAGACTGTCGTAGTCTTTAGATCACGCTCTTTCAACGGCTGTTTAGTGCAGCCCGCTAGCATGTGTAGAACCCAAGATACAAAGTGTTTTGTAATCTCGAGCAGTTTTGGGCAGTCCAGTGAGTAAATGGCTGGGCGGTTTCAGGCGGTACAATGTCTAAAGGGTTAAACTGTTGTTTAATTGAGGACCACACCCAAGTTTAATATACATTCTGGGAATTGGCAGTACAGGGATCAACTTACATGTAACCAGTTTGCTTCGGGATTAAAATCCCTTTCCTGTGAACCGTTTGGGATTAATTTCAGTTTAAAAGCAACTCTTTTTTTCTAGCCATTTAAAATAATTTGTTTTGTCACTGAAACTCAGTTTGGACACCAATGTAAAGATATTTTCTCATTAACAATTCCAGTTTTTAATGGCTTAAAGTTTTATGGTTGTATTTCTGAAGCACAATCAGACCGATGAAAAGCCGTAAAGTAGCGGCCAAACATCAACCCAAACCCAGTTGAACGAACGGCATCTTGGAAATACATGCAGATGAAATACCTCATGACAATGCAGTTTAATCTGTTTTTACCAAATCTTGGCTGGTATGTGCAAGGAACAGGTCTTCAATAAAGGCATTAGGCACGAATCCATCCAAAGATTCAATAGGCTTGAAGTTCTCCATCTGATGTAAAAATGTTGACAAAAAGATCAAGTAGTTGTTGAGATATTAATTTTTTGACATGTTCAACTTCTGGTTTTGAAAGGAAGTAAAGGTCAAACTTGGGACAGATAAGCGTACAAATTAAAAGCCTATCATTGACCTACACGATGACGTCAGACATTATTATTGTGTAAAATGAGGTTATTGAGATGTGACTTTTTTTATATATTAAAATTTGAATTCATGTAATTTGACCCCTGAGGAATGAGGGAGATGGGCGGGAACGCATAGGCCAGCAGCCCGTCCCACTGCACCGTCAGTGCATCAATCTCCCAAGCGTTGGGGTCTGGGCCCCTTGCGCAGTAGACCGGCAGTTGATTGTTCGTGTGAGAGGCGAACAAGTCCACGTGGGGCCGGTCGATCAGTTGAAAGATCGACCGAGCCACCTGTGGAAGCAGAGACCATTCCGTCGGGGCGATCCAGCCTCTGGAGAGAACATTGGCTGTGACGATCTCTTCGCCTTTGATGTGCTGACAGTGCTATCCCATGGTACCAGAGGATAAGGCCCCACACCAGTGCACACAGTCGGCCCGACCGAGTGACCCCCTGGTGATTGATGTACGCCACCACTGTGGTGTTGTCGCATCTCACCAGGACAGCTCGCCCTTTGATGTCTGTCTGAAAATGTTTCAGTGCGTTGGAGATGGCTTACATTTCCAGAACATTGATGTGGGACGAACGGTGATCGGGACCCCATACGCCCGCAACTTGTCGCGGGTGAAGGGTTGCCCCCCAGTCGTGAAGCGAAGCGTCAGTCGTGATAGTCAGTGACGGACGGGGTTCAACAGGCGGCCCTCTGATTGGCGGGCCAGCCCCCTGCGAAGGTCGAGGGACGCATCCAGAATGGTGGGAACATGCGAGGGGATGGGCTGAGATTTCTCGGTGTTGAATATAAATCTGAGGTCAGAAGCTAGACGCCAGGTAAGCCGGAGCGCCGCTTCCGTAATTGAAAATCATGATGCCTCGCCTCCGCAGTGCCGCCCTGATCGTCTTTGCGATCTGGGTGAACACCCGCGATGAGGTGGAAAGTCCGAATGGGAGCACCGCAAATTCGTACAGGGAATCAGTGTATTGGAAACGTAGGAATTTGCGGTGCTCCGGCCTGATTGGTACGTAAAGATACACGTCTTTCAGGTCCAGACTTGCCGCCCACGCGGGCGTTGATAATGATTCCAGAATTGTCTTTAGCGTCACCCCCTACTAGAAAAATCAGTCATCAATTGGTCATCATCAGTAAAATTGGGCATCATTTGGTCATCATCAGTCATCATCAGTCATCATTTGGTCATCACTGGGCAAAAAGGTCATCAAAAGGCATCAAACAGTCATCAAAAGGCATCAATGGTCATCATTCAGGCATCAAAGTGTCATCATTCAGGCATCAAAGTGTCATCAATAGGCATCATTTGGTCATCATGAGGCATCATTTGGTCATCAGGAGGCATCAATGGTCATCACTAACTGGCATCAAAGTCATCATCAGTCATCACAGTGGATGACTGTTGCAAAATTGTCTAACAAACAGGCATCATATCCTCCAAAAACTAAGTTTCAGTCATCAAAGATGATGCCTCATTGATGACTGAAACTTAGCTTACTTTCCCAAAGCCACTATACATGCTACATGTATATATATATGCAATGCAATGAACAAATGGACACTAGTTGGTGAAACGGACTTGTTTTGACTTTGTTGTTGTACACACTTGCAAAATGTACCCAGGCAAAATTAAAATCTTTAATAAACACCAACTTCAATAATGTCTCAAACCTTTACACTGTAAACATAAGTTAGTCATGGTGCTCATAAATTAGTAAAAACGACTAATTTAGATTAGTCAAGTCTCAATGACTAATTAAATCAACGTAGGATCCGACCGTAAAGCCAAGTCAGCAATGACCAGTAAAAATAAGTCATTGGTTATGAACAAAACATGATTATTTGAAGTTTAATTTATCTTTTTAATTATTTTTTGCTGGGGTTTGATTCGTTTTTGCAGTATTAAATTCATATGAAAATGGTCATGACAATTTTTGTGATACTTTTGTGAACCATTAGATTAATTGTTGTATTTTTTATTTAATATTTTTTTCTTCAAATCGGTGAAAAATCACAAAACATTGCCTTGATGGGAACGTTAATGACTATTAGGTCTCGTCGATCGATGTCATATAATTATACGCGACTCAGAAAATGAATCCGATACGGTTGTGCATCACGCGAGTTCCTATTGGTTGAACCGCAAACTGGTAGTTTGCGGTGCGCGTACTGTCCATGCATCCCATGCGGATTGAATGGGTACCATTGAAATGTAACCGTCGGGGGCCTTGTTTAAATTTCCGCAGCATCGCATCGACGTGTGTACATACTGTCAACGTATTGTTCCGTTTGGAGTATTGTTTTCTAGAATATCGACACAATCCACTGCAATCTTGCATTCATCAAAGGGATCAAACGACCTCAGAAATGTCAACTACTGCAAGGTAAGTCCAGTTTTAATACGGGTCATTCTCGATCATGAAACTTACCGATCGAATGCTACTCTCAGTCTCACTCTGTACTGTATACTGAGTAGTGAGTGTAGAGCGTAGTAGTACGTAGTACAGTAGCGTGTACCCCTGCCTATTGCTGGAATTTGTTGCAAAAACATCGCACATTTTGGTGGGAAATCGATTGCTTTTCGAGTCGCGAGTGTGAATTTTTGTTCACATATAACAGCTTGCTCGAAAACCATACTTTGTCTGGTTCGCTTGAAAACTTCACAACAACAATGATACGACTCACTGCTACGATCTAATGGGGACCAGACTGATTTACTCCGCGCGCCGAGCGCAATCTAAGTTTTGCGCAATCTAAGTTTTGTGTACGAGTAATGCGGTTGGCATCTCACGCTATTCTGCGCAATGATAGTGCTCAGCGCGATGCAGTAATCAGTCTGGTCCCCATTAGATCGTAGCAGTTGATCGTATAATTATTCATTGAAGTTCAGTCAACTGGATAAGAAACATTTTATTTATTTGAATAAATTTAATTCGAACATACAGTCAGAGCAGATAACAATATTGACTTGTTGAAGAGGTTTAAATGAGAAGCTGTTGACTATTGTCAATGATTAGTTCTAGTTGTAATTTGTAATGTATTAAATTTTGTCATTTATAAATAAACATTGTTTCAGAGGCAACTTCTGGGGTCGCACTAAAAGGCCTGACCTGCCGACAACAAATTTTAAATGCACTTTACAACAATGTTTGAACAAAAATAAACCGTAAAATATATGTGTAAGACTATAGAGTCATATGTATCCAAATCACCTTCAATCTGTTGAAAAAGTTTTGTTTTTAATTGTAAAAAAGTTTTTTTTAACCATGAACAATAGTAACGACAAGTACTGTCCGCCTTGTTGCTTTTGGACCGTACATAGAAGATACCATTATACTACAGGGAGGGCCCCAGGGGGTGCTGAAAATGGCAAGTTAAGTTGTCTTTATTTTAACAATGTCATTTGAAAAACTAACATGCTACTAGAGTAGTGTTAAATGACAGCCAGTAAATATTTCCATGTCTTAAAAATGGAAAGGACAAAATAAAGAAAGAACGAAAAAAGCAGTAAAATAAAAAGAGAGGGAGAAAAAAATAAATCCTCTTTGCATAATGGTATCGTCCAAGTGCGTTCCAGATGCATCATGGCGGACACTTCTTTTCGTTACTAAATCGTTGTAATAAAACCTTTTTTTACAGTCAAAAACAAAACTTTTTCAACAGATTGAAGGTGATTTGGATGCAGATGTTTAGTCCTTTTAAAATGTTTGCTCTCTCTCATGAAAACTTGTTTAATAGATTTTCTTTCATATTTTTTTCTTTTCAAGGTTTCATCTCTAAATTTGCAGTGGAGAACAACATCCCACCTTTGAAGAAGAGTGATGACATCCGGATCATTAACAGTGCATGTTATAATGCCAGGCGTTTTTCTAAGGCTGAGTAGACAAGACATAATACTGGTATTTTTCGCTCATATACTTCAGGTATCAACAATATCATCAAAATCTGGAATTATGAATTTCTTTTCATTCTTCCCTTCCACAAAAAAATTACCATGAAAAAAGGGTTGAAATACATACATGTATAGTTAACACACCAGAACACAAACAAAACTTCAGAAAAGGTGTTGCTGGCATGTTTTTGCCTGGCATGTGCTGTGTTTACAATCCCAAAATAAACGTACTAAAAATGCAAAAATAAAACCACATTCTATTTAATAAAAAAGTGATCTGCATTTATATAGTGCTTTTTACAGAAGAGAAGTACTTTTGTTATCCCTGCTCATTGGGTCAATAATCAATGGTGAAACCTACTTCTCAGCTCACATTTTAGCATGCAACGTTTTGTGCGCAACAGGGCTTATCAAATGCAATAACTACCTGTACCCTCACAGGTACCCATTTACTCCTGGGTGGAGAGAAGCAATCAAAGTTGAGTTAAACGTCTTAACCACAAGGCAACGATGCTCTACATGATGTATATGAAAATCAGTCAAGTTAAGTCCAAAAACCAAATACTGCAACCCTTCATTAATGCAATAAAAATATGCAGAATGCAACCAGGGCTGAATTTTTATTGAAATATAATGCCTGTAACTCTTAGTTAATGCAACAATAGAATAAAGGAAGCAACCAGGGTTGCATTTGAATTTCAATATGATGCATTTGGAGTGAATTATTGTGCTTTTATTTGTGGTTTTTTTGCATAATTAATTACTCTTTGATGACTGTTTGATGACTCTTTGAAGCCTGTTTGATGACTCTTTGATGCCTTTTGATGCTGGATCACATCTGATGACTGTTTGATGACTGTTTGATGCCTGATCCCAACTGATGACTATTTGATGACCGTTTGATGACCGTTTGATGCCCGATTACTGATGACTCTTTGTGATCAGGCATCAAAGAGTCATCGGTTGTGATGCCTGATCACAAATGATGACTATTTGATGCCTTTTTCATCAAATAGTCATCATTGTGATGACTGTTGATGACTAAATCCCTATTTGTTTCTTTATTTTGAGGGTTCCAAATGCTGCCCTTTTGATGCCTCTGATGCCTCTTTTGCATTGATGACCAAATTCAGTCATCATGATGACTGATTTTTCTAGTAGCCAAACCTGTTGAGGGGTTTCAGATTTAAGATCGGGCGCCACACGCCAGCCTCCTTTTTGGGGGTCAAGAAGAAGGTTGACATGAAGCCCATCCGAGTCCTCAAATGGGGGACAATACGCACTGCTTGCTTCAGGAGGAGAGTGTTGATCTCCCCCTCGAGAGAGCGATGCTTTGCCATGTCGGACGGTAATGGCGTTGGTCGACTTAGCAAGTCCGACGGGGGGCCTTCCTCGTAAACTTGAGCGCGCAACCGCAGCTGATCCTTTCGAGAACCCACCGGTCGGAGGTGACCTGAACCCAGGACCCCAAGAACTCCTGAAGGCGGCCGCCCACGGGTCCGTCGGCGAGAGGTCGCCCGGAGAGAATCAAGTCACTTGCGCCATGCCTCGGTATAACGGGGAGCGGGACACAAAAGCCGCAGCCTGACTGGGCATGCTGCTGTCCGAGAGGGGCTATGAAAAACGCGAGCCGGCTGAATTGTCGGCACGGCAACAAAAACTACCCCGGGTCGCCTTTTGCGGGCGACGTCGGGGATGACAAACAATGCCTGCTTTCTAGCCCTACCCGCGGCTTTGGATGCCGAGGCTTGCGGCTTCTTCGGTTTAATTTTATCAGTGGCCTTGAGGCACTTAGCCTCAGCCTCCATTGACTCCTGAAACTTTCCCCCAAATAAATCCGACCCTGTGAGCGGAAGGTCATCTAGGCGCTTACATACACGCACCCGCTGATGGCAGAAATAGCGCGTCAAGAATATTGGGTCAGGGACTCCACTCTCGTGAACTGATCTAAAACGAAGCGTAGCCCGTTGTCAAGGCAGTTGAGAGCAGCCAACATCATGTTGGCCGGTACCGCCGACTCTTCCTCGCACCCAAGCGCCAAATACTCTGAGAGGAGCAGGAGAAAGGAAGTGGCACGCATACCCATGCGCGCCGAAGAGTCCATCTTCTGGGCAACATTCTCCAGCTTCCCGTGGGTCTTATCCGCAAAGTGGCCAGCTTGTCTGTGGCCGAGACCGGCAGGACAGGGGTGGCAAAATCTTCGGAGGGAAAACGATAGTAGGGTTCCGTACGTTTGGAGTAAAAAGTCCAAGTTTTTGCCCCCATCACCCCGTCCATGCGGTCAACGCACACCCAATCCAAGGGCATCACGGGAAAGGCCTTGGGCACTCCAGTCACCGGGCCTGACCTCCTTTTGAACGACTGGCGTTCCTCAGGAGGGGCCGGGTTCAGAGTCAAAGGGAAGATTTAAAGCCCTTATCATATCCCTGCCATATAGGGAGGCCGCGAGGGTTTGAAAGGCCTCCTAAAAATCCTCTAGGAAGATCGGGTCGCCACCTCTGTGGCGTTTGCCACGGTGCACCCGTTGGGAGAACCCGCTCGAGCTCGAAGGCGGGCGGAGAGAGTGGCGGGACTTTTTGCCCTTCTTAGAAGAACGCCCCCGAGTGGTCTCCGAGGATTGCTCGGATGTCACGTGGGTAACGGGGATGCACGAACAGCGGGTAAAACCCAATGTAGAGGGCGGGCCATTTTTGCTCTATACATGTAGCTCAAAACAAGGCTGTGGAATATTTGTTTCACTTCAACTTCCGATTTGGACAGACAGGGTTCATGTCAATTTAAAGTTGTGTAATTATTAAGGAGTTACATGTATGTTTGTATGATTGTATTAATTGTAACATTTTGCATTAATGTAATTCGACACCCGAAGATGTTCTCACTATACATGTATCACATCACATCACATCAATGGTTTCATCTACATCTACTACATGAAGTTTAAGCTGTTAATGTAGTGTCTTTTTTACCAGACAAATGTCAAAGAGAAGGAGAAGTTTAAAAAAATTACAATTACAAAAGTCAGTCACAAAAAACAATCGGTTTTTGGTCTACACCCAAACACCCTTTTTTTTTTTTTGTAAAAAAACAAGAGGTGTTCCAATCATTGCTCCAAACACCTTGAGTGGGTCTCTCACAGGGTCATTGCTGTTCCCAAAAGCACCGCCTTCTGTAGCATATTACGTACCACTCACAGTCAGGCCAGTTTGATCCAGATGCTTCTCCAGTGCCTTCGAAATGGACAAATCTCCAAACTATCCGTGAATATGAATCACTCAAAATCTTCTCAGATGCAACAAAGAAATCAAACAAGGTGACACTGATTTAAAGAACACAGAATCAAAGTAATTTAATGATAAACTATCAACCACTTCAACTACCGATTGGATTTTAACAAACGTACAATGATTAAGTTAAACAAACGTACATTTAAATCAGATCTTATACAAAATAAGAATATCTTCAGCGAATACTTCAACATGGATGGGATAAAGGCGAGGACATCAGCAAAAGAAGATACAAGGATCAAACACACTCTGGCAAACGGTCAACTCCAGGGTCGAAACAGTTCTCTGCTGATGTGACTACATGTACGAGCTATCAAGGGGTGAACTCACTCCAACAAATGTCCACAAGAAGGCGAAACAACGACGGGTACACAATCTGACACCCGTCACAAAATATAGGGAACAAGACCCTCAAAATACCGAACTACGGAGCCCCTAAAAGGGACAGGTAAAAAAGAAAGTGTGAAATATTAATTCGATCGCTCGAAATAATTTTGAGGGGAAGAAATAACATTTCGAGAGAACGAAATAATATGTTATTTCGTGGGAACAAAATATTTATTCGTTCCCTCGAAAAAAATTTAGGGGCTACTTAGATGCCTTGATATGCCATTTAAAATCCAAGTATCAATGCGAGATCACCGTACAACTAACAGCCCGTTATTGGGTTTTTTGTTTTGTTTTGTTTTATTTTGTTTTGTTGTTTTTTTGTTGTTGTTGTTGTTGTTCTTCTTGTTGTTGTTGTTGTTGTTCTTGTTGTTGTTGCTGCTGCTCCTGTTGTTTTAGTGTTTTTTCGGAAGGGTTAAGAACTAAATTGAAGATGCACTAAAGTCCCTAATAGAGTGAGAAGAGATGGGTCGATAACGGAACTCTTTATAAGTCCTAAGTTTTTGGCGTACAAATAAAGAACTGTATTACAATTTAATATAATAGGGATAAAGATCAGATGCATTCTTTGCAACAAAAGGACTGTCAATCATTCTGCTGGGAGCTGTATTTCTTGCTTCCCTCAATTAAGAACGTCAGTGAAATACAACCTGAAGTAAAACTTTGAGAAATTCTCTTGGCATATCGAGGACTCCGTAGAAGCTAAATTATTTCGTTACCTCGAAAACTTATTTCGTTCGCAGTAATATTTCATTCCTCGAACTAATATATAACGAAAATTAATTTTGAGGTAATGAAATATTATTTCGAGGGGACAAAACAATATTTTGAGGGAACAAAATAGTATTTCGAGGGAATGAAATAGTATTTCGAGGGAACAAAATGATTTTGAGGGAACGAAATGATTTTGAAGGGACGAAATAACATTTCGAGGGGACGAAATAACATTTCGAGGGAACGAAATAATATTTCGGGGGAACAACAAATATATTTAGAGGGAACGACATAATATTTCGAGGGAACAAAATAATTTTAGTATTTTGTTTACCTTTTCAATTTTTGTTTTACCTGTCCCTTTAGGGGCTCCGTACCGAACTGTAGATTTAGTTTGAAAAAGTCCTATCCGGATTTAAATTCAGCTCTTCATTGCCCTCTTTTTGTAAAAAATTACTCTTAACAAAACTCTCCTCCAACGAGTTGAAAACAATCCCAGAAGTCATAGCTTCCACCAGTCTTGAGAATTTGTGTCCTATCGAAAATCTCTCCCAGCCCAGATATACATGTATAGGATCTGTAATATTTACTGGAAAGTACTAAAGCTAACTTTGAACTTCCAGAATAATCCTTCACCATTCTAGAATGGATTAGCGCCGCCCACTAGGGTCAACTGACTTACACACCGAGAATGATTTACAGTGGCACTGTATACTGGTACTGTGGTAGAAGTAGGGTCTCATAACAGTGCCAAGTGCTCAACCACCACAGGGACTACTTTCACTTTCACCTGCCAAATCTTACAAAGTATTGCCTAGTATTGGTACTTATTGATCTTTTTCATACCGTAATCTTCGACATATAAGCCGCCCGCTGTATAAGCCGCAATGCACAGAATTTGTCAAAACAAGATTTATGCGTCAGTGTATAAGCCGCCCGGCGTATAAGCCGAAGTGGTGACTGCACACACAGAGGGGTCGTGGGTGTTTGCGGTCCTCTGTGATGATATACATGTACAGTGACAAGCGGGTGGCACGAAAGTCATTGTACATCGCCACAAAGTGCACTCTGCGTTGCATTAAAGTAAAAATGTATTGAAGTTAACACCATCGATCAATATTGAAATCATTTATTAGAATGGTCTGCAGTCAAGTGGGTCTATTTTCTTTTCATAAATTTTGAATGGCGATATATATCGTCGGGTAAATATCGCCGATATTTCGATATTGGTGAAGTTTCTTCGAATGCGGAAAGACAGTTTTATCGCAGGGAGGAAGTGAGCAATTTTAAACAAACAAGACTTGACTGTATTGATAAACTGCTGAGGTAAAATCACTGAATTTAATATCCATTACATATCTTACATTTTTATCACTGGTTCCGACTCAATTAATTAATGGTTTCTACCTCCACGCAGGGTTGTGACCAGAGGTTTTTAAGAACCGGTTAATTTTCACAGGCGAGCGTAGAGCTTAACATACATATAGAGCTATACGTTTCCAAAACTTTATTGGATTGTGCACGGCTCAGAAATGTGTGCATCGCCGCGTGAACGAACGACATGTGTGTGCTCACAACTTGGTGAGTTAAACAAAAAATAAAACACATGCATTAAAAGGAGGAAGTCTGGCTACGTGATACACTACATGTACATACAGTTTACATAAACCATTTAGACACAGACTCGATGCATAACGTAGAGCTATACGTTCTACTATAGTCTGGCTCCTAGGTTTTTCTAATGCTTTACTCATAGGATGCGGCAGCAAACAGACGCTGTGAGAATAAAAAAAATTCTGCTAGCATGGAAAGGGGAAACATAGCTGCATCAAACAGTCAACTTGAAATAAAAATGACACCAACAAGAAATGATCAATCGCAATCATCGAGGCCAAGATTTAACAACACTTTTAATTTTGATAGTTTTCAGTTACGTAAGAAGAATTCCTTAGTATTATTTTAAGCTTATTAAGTAGCAAAAAATACCGGTCGGCAATGTCTTGAGAGCCGGTCGGAATTTTTTTAGAACTGGTTAGTGCCGACCAGCCCCGAACGTTGCGCGCGATCTCTGAAGCTGGTGCCTCGATTTTTATTCTTATACACGTGCACGTGACGTTTCCCGAACACGCTGTGATTTCTTACTAAGGGAATTTCCCTTGCACCTTCGCTCCCACGGCTACATGCCGTTTTTCCATCCCCTGACAATAAAGTATAGCAACTAGGAGCAAGCACATCCGCGGGATCGAGGTGATGAATACTATGGGATGGCAGTGCTGTGAGAAGCATTACGTCATAATTATTCACAATCGGTAAGCGGCCTGTGCCAAGCACGTTCGTGCTGCTTCAGCGATATGAAGAAAGACAACCATGGCTAGAACAACTGAACAACTTGTTAGAAGGGAGATTCGTAATAAACTCGCACGTTCATGTGTACCTTGACATTTATGGAAAACATTTTAACAACGTTAATAAACAACACTGCATGGCGATACCACACTAGTCACCTGCTTCTTCACGGCATTAAGTACGGTGCACGCAAGCGGTCACCAGCGAAAGTCATAATCGAAGCAAGCACGGTGGGCGCAAGTTTCACGACCCCTCAGCTCAAAAGATGAGCTGGGATTTTCAACATTTCGTCAAAACCATCACATCACACAGGCCATGTTTTGTTTTGGGGTTTTTTTCGGTTCAGAAAATTGTTTTGTTTCAGAAATATTTTACAAACGATCTTTTTTAAAACAAGTTTTATTGCTCGGTGTATAAGCCGCCCAGCGTACATGTATAAGCCGCAGAAGTATTTTTAAGGGCCAAAATCAATGTATAAGCCGCGGCTTATATGCCCAAGATTACGGTATTTGTTTAAGCTGCTTCACCAGGCACAGCTATTTCAATCAGATGACACATCTTCTTCGTCTTATCTAAGACTACAACAGACGTCCATGTTCAAGTCCCAGAGGATCTTGACCTGGTTGGTCTCTACAACTTTCTCCAGAGCATTATAAACTTTATATTCTGTATTTAAACATCAAATAACGACAAATGAAGTGTCTTTACCAGGTTTTAAAGGTCATTAGATATGATTGGCACAGTTTTGAATTAATTATAAGCATAATTATGTAAACTATGTAAACAAGCTGCCGCAGTCATGAAAACAATTCTCACAATAACTCTGTATCTGAACATCTGATCATGGCAATCACATTTTGAAGAGTGTCTAGACGAGTGTTTTCAGGGTTGGTGATTATGATTAGCACATTTCTTCTATGCATACGTGATAGGGGGATGTTGCCAAATGTGTCTGTGCCAATCCCATCCCAATCAGCGCTACAGTATGCCTGCTGCCTCCCCCTTCCTGGGTTACCCAAACTTCCCCATTTGAAAATTTTGGAAAGTAATATTACTGGAGTAATAGATACTTGTATTATATTACAAATAGCACTGTAAAAAGGTGGTTTACAGCTTTTAACAGACAAACTTAAAACATGTTGTTTATTTTACCTCGAAAACAGATAGTTCTTATTCTGTGTATGCCTGCCTTGTATTATACGACAACTCATGTCCACACAAAGACCTATAAATCACCACTTGTTTGCTGCTTTTGATGACAAATTACATGTATACATGGTTCATGAATATCTAGCCGGATTGTTGATAATAATAATTTGGGAGGCTAATCATCCTTACTAGCAGCTGAAAGCTGAATTGCGAAGGACGCAGCTGCAACGTGTTCGAGAAGCAGGCATGCAAGGGCGCCTTTGGCAGCCAGCCACATCAACCCATTATGACCACGGAGCATAGCCAGAACCAACGCACAACTCTACTCACATATGGCCTTGGCCGGGTATTGAACCAGGGTCACCTTGGTGAGAGGCGAGCGCTTTAAGCACAAGCCAACCATGCCCCCCCCCCCCCATGATGTTGTGGGCTACAGTAGCACACACTGTACTAAGTTTATATTGCATTCTATTTTTTTGTTATTCACAATCAGTGGGGTGTTCTTGCAGCCCTGTATACGTACAAATTACACCAACATACTACAACAATCTGGAGAGACAATGCTGGCATCAGCCTAAGACAGATGAGTTGCAGTTATAGTTTTCTTCTTTCGTATGAGGAACAGCTTAGGGTGCAGACTACAAAAGAGAGCCAGGTCATTGCTGCATCTATGGTATTGTTTGATTTTCTTGAGACCTGCATGCAGAAAATATTAAGGGCAGAAATTAGGGGATATAATAGCGTTCAAAAACGCAAGTTTGCGAACTTCACTTCTGTGTTGTTTTCGGGGTGGTTTTTTTAAGCTTTGAAAAATTGCATGCATACATGCGGGCTAGTGAAAAAAAATTGAGGGAAACCCCTGCATCTGCGCACACTCCGTTCCAGTGTGTCACAATGGCGACCAAACAGAGTTTTAGAAAACGAAATTCAGTAAATTACATCACGGAAAATTCCGATGTCTGGGTAATTCAAAGCTTATTACTCTAAAATATCACATCTCCTGAACCACAAGTCATAAAGTTGTAATGTTTGTAATATATGGTAGCTTTTAACACTTGCAACATTTTCTATACAAAGGTGACCCCATTTTGACATTTACTTCTGGTCCAAACAGGAAGTTCAAATATTGAAAAAATCACATCTCCCGAACCACATGTCATAAAGTCGTAATATCTGTGTTGTATTTTAGCTTGCAACACTTGCGACATTTTATTCACAGAGATGACCTTACTTTGACCTTTACTTCCGGTCTAAAAAGGAAGCTCAAAATTTGAGATAATCATATCTCCTTAACCACATGTCATAAAGTTGTAATGTTTGTTTTTTCTTTCAGCTGAAAACACTTGCGACATTTTATTCAAAAAGATGACCTTACTTTGACCTTTACTTCCGGTCTAAACAGGAAGCTCAAAAATTGAGATAATCATATCCCCTGAACCACATGTCATAAGGTCGCAATGTTTGTGATGTCTTGCAGCTTAGAAAGCTTGAAATTAAGAAAATTACCAGAACAGCTCTGTGATTGTTAGTTACAATCACTATCTCTAGTTATAGTTAGTTTTATCATAGAGTAATTAACTGTTTAATACATTAACTGTTAGACACAAGTGTCTCTTCGTGAAAACTGCAAACGAGGTCTGTGTGCAGCGCGTCGTGTACAAACGAAAGCGTAAAACGACGAGTGTCTGTTCATGAAAACTAAAATTTATAGGTCATAAAAATTGCCCCTTTGTGAAAACTCTAAACGCAGAGTAGTCATTCTTGGCACCATGCCAGAGCTATGTACTTCGATACAACAAATGGCAAATCTAAATGTGTCTGTTCGTGAAAACGCAAAACTGAGAGTTTGGTTAAATGGTCCTTGTCCTAATTAGTGTATGGAAATCTTAGTCAGTGGACCATAGCCTTTCAATCGATTTTCTGTGTGAGTTTAGGGGGCTCCCCCTCCAAACGCACCACTCGGTGCACTTAAGAATTCACATTTTAAGGTTTCTCTCATTAGGTGCCACACATCCCAAACTTCAAACCTTTTGCACTAAATAACTGGTATAACTTTTTGCCAACTATGACACTATGATCATCATGACTGGAAAACATTGTGAGGTTAAAGCAGATATTTTTTGCTGGATCGGTTACACATGGATCACAAAAAAGACTGGAAACACAGAGACATTGATAAAGTTCAAATTGTATTCTGATTTTTCTTTCTTTTTCCACCTAAATTTTACAACTTTACAGATCAATAATAACTTGTATTGCGCAATTCCAAAGAATGATCATTGCACTTCACTTTATTACACCTGGATTCCTTAAACCATCTCAGCTCCCTTGAGAATACACAATCTGTGCTGCCAAATATGTAGCGCACCAAGCTAAATCAGCCACAAGAACCATCTCTGCCCTCACAGGTACCCATTTACCCCCGGTAAAGTGTCATGATCGGGATTGTTCATTTGGATAAAAGTGTCGTCGTCATCATCAGCCAAGTCATCAAAGTATGCATGTCGGGTCGAGAATGGAGAATAGGTCCAGCAGCCATGCAGTCCTGTTTCACCCCTAACCATAATTGACTACATGTTATGTATAAGATCAATTCAGACCAAATCTCATTGTTGGGTGCAGGCAGAGATGCAGCCGATACTGCGATGGTGGAGGCACTATTTTCCACAAGTAAGTCCACAGACCGATAGGTGCACCAAGCACCAAAGGTTCAAGTGACTTTGTACTGGGCCCAGTAATTGTAGCCTGTAAGGGGTGCTATTGTTTGGGTTTTTTAAGTCAGCGTTATACCTGCCAAAATGGAAAATATCCAAATGTTGGCTCTACAGGTAAGTACATGATGTAGAGTGACGTTAGACATCAATATACACAAGGTACATATGAGGATGGAATATCAGAATGAAAAGGCAAACTAACCTTGGATGTCTCATCCACCAGCAGTATGGAACACCGTTCACAACGCAGTAGCGATATCGTTAACTCCATAATCCTCCGAACAATGTTAGAAAGAGTGCTTTGCTCCTCAAAAAGAACCTTTGCTAACTCCAACAGAACCTGAAGTGAGGTACAAAAACAAGTGTAAATTTTCAATAAACCCATTTCTGTTAAAATTTCTGCGGGGTATTTGTTTCTCAATTGGTTTGTTTGCTTGTTTGTTTGTTTGTTTTGTTTCTTTTAGCTTTTTTTTATATATATATTTTTTTTCGGGGGGAGGGGAGGTGGGTGATAAGCCCTGAGCAAAATATTTTTGAAAATATTGTTGGCAAGATGAAACCAGACTAAGCAAAAACTACACTGCAGGATCAAATTAATACACACGTATCATGTACATGTACACGTACTAGTGTACATGTAGTACATGTATGTCAGGCATGCAACTCATCAGCCAAAAATAAAAAAGGAAAATTACCGATCAACGATGTCTTTCCTAGTGGACGCCATCGTTATTTTTCTAGCAAACACCTATCGATCGCTTGGTTCACTTGCACTCTTACAGCATCTGGTTCCCGCCGCATCCCCTTATAAATACAAAAAGCAATAAAAACACTACGGAGCCAGACTGTGCAAAAAATAGTGTAGAAGGTATGCTGTACGAGGAGAACTTTTAAGTCTGTGTCTGGACTGTGTTATGCTTTTGTATGTGTAAACTTCCATGGAGCCAGACTTTAAGAATCCTGAACCTTTATTTCTTTTCAATAAGCAATGTTTCTTTCAGCAGGATTTTTTTTTTCATGTACCGTGAATTTTTTTTACGCGGAGTTTTTTCGTAATGGCAGATTTCCGTTTTATAAAATGCGAAAATCCGCAGATCCGCGGAAGAGTCGCATGCCTGGTATGTACATGTACATGTACCTCTACAATGTACATAGTACTGCATACTTCAGTCCGGTACATTGCCTATAATCAGGGAACATTTTATTTGTCTCCAGATCAGGCAACATGCTCCCAAAACAGGAAACAAATCACAAAAACATATTTTGCTCATAATTTTGTAATCACTATTATTAATTTGTTTTTTGATGGTGAATGACACTTTTTGAAGTAAAAAACATATTTTCCATAAATATTACTAATTTTATATACCCTTTTTTCAACAAAGAAAAATTCAAATTCTCATATCTTTGGTCTGCAATGCCTCACCGCTTAAGGGCTTTGTCAAAATATTCAGTCATCCATTAAGCAAAAATACAAAATTGCCACATTATCGTTATATATCGTTATAAAAAGTTATGGAACACTAAAAGTTGCATGTCAAAACAATCAGATGGGTTAAAATAAATGTTTCCTGAACAGGAAACACACTTACTTTACATCATGGATGTTGCCTGTTTTGGGAACATTGTAAAGTGTCTCCAATTTTGGAAACACCCTAATTGTTCCCTGTTCAGGAAACTATATTTCACGTCTCCAATTCTGGAGACCCTACAAATGTTTCCTGATTTGGGAACAATCTTGATGTTTCCATATCTGGAGTCATCTGACTGTTTCCTTTTTTGGAAACATGCCTACAATGTATCCTGTTTAGGAAACATATTTCTTTCTTGATGCAACAATTAAAAATTTTGTTTGATGTGTGATTTGGGTAGACATTTTACAGAATTTTGTAGTTAAAACTCAACTAATAATTTTTTGAAATAAGAGTTAGGATGGCACATTGATTATTGTGATGTGGTGTCAGCAAACCGTAATTAATACACCATGAAGAACTAGAATTGATATTTTTTTTAGAGTAATATATTTACTTTACAACCGTACAAGGCTGACTTAACACGTTTAACAAAAGTAGCTTCTCAAACATAGAAAATTGTCTCTCGAGTAGCTACTCTCGAGTGCGTGAAATGTTGAACAGATCGCTGTCTGTTGCTCTACGCCTTTCACATACATGTACATGTAGCTTTCACATAATTCAGGTTGCCTGGTTTATGAAATAAGCTTTCCATCCATGAAACGTTTTGTTTGGTAGACTGGAAAGAGGGGCACTTTTTGTGTCAAATCATCGTAGTCTGCACAACGATCCATTGGTTAATGGTTCGTGTGAGCAAAAACCAGACCTCAAACTGCATGAAGCACAAACATTTACCTTCTATCAGAAGCAGAATTTCATGTTTGCTAGAGTTTTTGTTGTTGCTGTTTTAACTCGTCATTCTTTTTGTCTGAACAATCATTTTTACAATTCAATTCAATTTCTTTTAAATTTAGACCGTTTGGTCAAACAATATAGGACTAGGCCCCTACTGTTTTTAACATGCAAAAGTCTATGATTGGTAGTATTTTCAGATTTTTTCTTTTTCAATTACTGTAGCTGGATCACGTGGCATTCACGTGGTGGTTTTTAGCAGATGTGTCGGATGACAACAATACATTTTGTAGCAACTGGCCGATTTAATGTGCATAACAATAACACACACAATTTCTGAAAGAACATGTCTCTTTTTGTAAAATGATGTACACAATTAAGATCATAATGACGAATGTTTTGTTTTGAAGTTCAACAATAGAGAAAGGCCTTTCTCTATGGTTCAACCATGGTTCAAGCAAGTTAGTTAAAATTCAACCATGGTTCAAGCATGGAGGTAGAAAGTTAGTTAAAAAAACCTGACCCCCTTTTTTGCCACCTGACTGGAGAAGAAAGGCTTGACAAGATAAGCCAATTAGTTGTTGTAATCTACACCCAAACTGGAACACTTTGCCTGCCCTATCTGAACTACTTTCACCTCAGGCTTAGCAATGCCCAGTAGTCATAGCAATGCTCAGACCATTGCAAAAACTATGACATTAGATTACATAACTTATAGTTTACAGTTGACTGCTCTCTTGCAGGAGTTAATTGGGTCTATGCATGGTGTATGCATGCAAGATCTACACTGTACATGCCTGTGTGTGGATTGGACATGGTGTTTCTGCCTCTATGGTTCCATGCTCTAATTTGGGACATGATCCAAAGCTCTTAAACTATTAATATTGAGAGTCGCCAGAAGTACATAAATGTAAATATACTTCAGGAAATCCCCATGATATGATGGGTTTTCCAAGTTCACAGCCGAACAAAGTCTGTCAAGAATTACAATTGTTTCTGTTCTGGTTTGTGGCAAATTGATAAATGATTTTTTTCCCTTTTTTTCCCTTGAAATTGAAACAATCAATTTAAAATCAAAGACAAAGTGACAGCAATTTAAAAGAAACTAGACCAGAAAGTTCTATTAAGAGAAAAATATGATTTCATTCAACAAAATCTGAACATAAATAAAAAGGAAAGGAAGCTTACCACCAAAACGATTATGTATATTTGATAATCACCTAAATACTCTTCAAGTTATTTCACATTTTCTGCATTATTATCTTGGTTTTACTACTATTGAACATAGGCAGTGTGATCCACACAAAATATCCCTGGACCCTAGCCATGTGTTTTAACATAGAGGAAGGTGTTTAGGTGAATTTATATTGCCCTGGGTTGCTCATCATTAATGGGGTTGTTTATTGTGCCTGACCACAGAGCTCCATTATGTAACTTATTACTAACAGCCACTGCCTCTCTCTGTAGTAAGGTATGGTCATAATGGTCCCTAAGTAAAACAAAATCCCTGAATACCATTACCCCTGGTCCTTCCTCCATGCCCTGACAGAGGAAGACCAGCTTTCAACAAATGATGCATGTTTCCACTTGCAATTGCATTGTACATGTACCATGTACCAACAGTTTTTAAGTCTATAATATATTTGCAGCATGTCCTATATTTGATAACATAATGCCCATGATAGGCCTAAATCCAACACTTTTTTAACATTTTGAGTGTGTTCCGGTAAATAAACTTTCAATATGATGTATACATGTATATCGACTACCATCAAAACGGTTTTTTTGTGGTCACACTAATCTCATCTCATGGCATGGTTTAATTGCTTGCACACAGCTACATGCAAGATTTCACTCTTCCCTCTCTGCACACATTATAAAAAAAACAACAAACAACATTAAGTCTTAAAAGTTGCAAATTTTGTATAGCCATATTATAATAGTATAAATGCAGGGAAACTATCATGATATATACATGTACTGGTACATATACAGGTGTTGAAAGGGTTCCTGTTTTGCCTTTTTTGTCACAACCATCTCAATAAGCAATTGGGATTAGTTGGCCATAATCTTTGACACCTCCAGCCAGCCAGCCTGTCCAGTACTGGTGTCCAGTACTGGCTTCCAGTAGATAACAATCTCAATGTTCTGTATGCACATGAACTTGTGTACAGTACATCATGTGAACTTTTCCTTCATCCATGAGTAGTTACAATGTAGGAAAGCTGTAACATTTACTATTCACTATACTGTATAGTATAAAATATGCATAAAAAACAACAACAATCTGTCATACATCGTGTACTTCAAAACACTGAAAAGACCCGTTAATATTAAACATTAACATGTCTTTAGTTTTTCAATATAGTTTTTAAGGTTTCAGATTAAATTGTTTTTACATTAATCTTCTTCCTGACAAGTGCCTACAAAATGTATCAATATATTGTTTTAATGACTGCGCTTACAAATGAGCAGGTGAAAAAGGTTCAATTGGAGATATTTTTCAAACTTTTTGATTTGTGTAAAGCTTCACATTTCTGCTATCTAGGTATATAGAATAATAATAATGCCTAATTTATTGTGAGCATTTCACCATAAACAAGCTCAGAAAGAAGTGCATAACAATATTCAGAGAAAATAAATCTAAATGATGTGAGATTTTGTATAAAATAAACCCTTTTTCTGTAAAATTGTTCCAATTTGCCATGTGAGTGTTTACAGTGGAGAAGTGTGAATGTCTTATCATTTTAACTACATGTATGACTATTGAATATTTTCTTTCTTGTGAACTTAAAAAAATAACATTTAAAAAGGCACATTATTTTGTAGTTCGTCATTGTAAGGTGAAGCGTTTGACAGTGACGGGCAAAAATAACTCGCTCTCACACTCATTTTATAACTGAAATCCTACTAACAGCACAAAGATGCTGAATATACACAAGATAAAGGTGGACATATTCTGTATTAATTTCCCTAACAATTTATAAAATTATCCAAAAAGAGACTTTGAGCTGGAAAAAAACCAAAACAAAACCATGAAACAGATAACATGGATAAGCCAGAGAAAATGTAATGTGCATTAAAGAGTTTCTTAATCTGCCCAAAATCTGTTATAGGTTTCAAGATGTTTGTACATGTAGGTACTGATTTTCACCCGCTTATTTTCAAGGAAGAGAGCAAATGGTACAAAAGAAAATCCACACAACCAGCGTTCTCCCTTAATAGTGGTCCACTGGCCAAATGCAAGTTCAAAAACCTGAGGACCAGTCAAAATTCCCCAAAAATGGCCCAGCTGGCTAGTTCAGGGAAAAGCATCCCTATTTAATATGAATTGACCAGAGAAATTAAAAGCTTAGCAGTCCTGCTGACCAGTCACTGAAAAAGTTAAGAGCAAACCATGACAAAGTTCAAGCTAATCATGCACAAAATATAACCGTGAAAGGCCAAAAAGGAATCAAAGAGTATCTCACTCCTCAATTTTACCCAAGGGCAACTGATTGCAATGCTTTACATGCTTTTAAAGGTATAAATACAGGATTGGCAGAGCTGACAAAATAATCACAGACAGTGTTCATGTTTTGTGCAATCAACCACATACATGAAATACCAAACCTGTGAAAATTTGAGCTCAATTGGTCATCGAGGTCACGAGAAAATAGTGAAAAGAGACCTTATGTGTTTTCTGTTTTTCAAACATCGAGTTTATTATCGCGCGCGATAAAAACTACATGTATTGTTTTACTCATTTCTCAGAAACGATAGCATTTTAGGCAGAATTATTTAAAGGAACCCTTTCTACCGTTACTTACTTTCAATCATGTAAGTTATGTGTGAATCTGTGAACATTTGTGTTTTTCGATCTTACCAATAGTGTGTGTACAGGGCCTTTAAGTTTTGGCCAATTTTTTTATTTTATATGTACTGCAAGGTTTAAAGAAAGCAAAATTAAAGAGTCAGTTCAAAGCACAAATATTTCAAACTATTTTCTCTAGAGAGCATCTTCATCTACACGTCTACTCGAGGGCCCCGGACCCAATATCTTTGTGGTCCCACTCCATGCTCCACTTACTTTTGCTGAGTGACATAAAGTTCCTTTTTTAGAAAAGAAAACAATTAAGAGAAAATCATGAAATGATAGAACTAATTTGCTCAAAGACAGAAAGGCTCAGAATGCAAAAGTGGGCATTTTTTTTCAATAAAATCTTGAGCCGAGCAAATGTTATTTGTAATGTTAAGCTTTTGCTTTACATTACTTTATTTTACTGACAATAGTAAAAATATAACAGGTAGAATAACATTATGGTTTTTTTTTTACTGAAACTGATCCAAGATGCGTGAAAGGGTAAAGTTTTTGGAAAACAGATGGAAAGTGGTTGGTTAGTTACATGTAGGGCCAACATGTACATATGTAGGTGTTGTATTATAGTTTTCATTTTATTTTATCATGTATTATAACTATTATTATTATTTATCTCATTTAATCAAAGCATGCAAAAGATATCTCATTATTATTATTATTATTTTTCCTTTTTGGGGGGGGGGGGGGGGGAGGAACATTCAGGAGCAATTCCTAAAGAAAAATTTGTGTGGAAAGGGAAAGAAATTCCTGATAAGGGACAATGTTTCCTAATCAGGCTACTGTTTGTTTCCTGATTTAGAAACACTACACAAATTTAAAATTTGTTTCCTGATTTGGAAATGTTGGTAGTGTTTCCTATTTTGGAGACGCTGTGCACTTTGACAAATGTTTCCTGATCAGGAAACATTTGATACGTTTCCATAATTGGAGACAATTGTGCTGGAGAATGAATGTTTCCTGATCAGGGTACATGTTGCCAAAACAGGAAAATTGTTCCCTGATTAGGCATTGTACCGGACTGTACTTATGTGAATGTACTACGATCCAAAAATCTCCAAACTATCCATGAATATAAATCACTCAAACCTGAATCTTCTCAGATGCAACAAAGAAATCAAACAAGGTGACACTGATTTAAAGAACACAGAAACAAAGTAATCTAATGATAAACTATCAACCACTTCAAATACCAATTGGGTTTAATAAACGTACATGTACAATGATTAAGTTAAACAAATGTACATTCAGAACAGATCTTGTACAAAATAAGAATATCTTTAGGGCGAAAACTTTGACAGGGTCGGGATATAGGGGAGGACTTCAGCAACAGAAGATACAGCAACGACAGGTACACAATCTGACAACCGTCACAAAATATGGGGAATACATGTAAGACCCCAAAATACCGAACTGCAGATTTAGTTCGAAAATGTCCTTTCTGGATTTAAATTCAGCTCTTCACCGCACTATCAGTTAACACAAACTTTCAAAATGCTCCTTCAATGAGTCGTATCAAAACACAGAAGTCGTAGCTTCCACCAGTCTTGAGTATTTGTCAAAAATCTTTCCCAGCCCGTACAGTATATAAAATGTTCTGGAAAGTTCCAGAGCCTTCTAAAACACAATTCTAGACCATTCCTTAACTGATTAGCGCCGCCCACTAGGGTCAGCGGACTTACACACAGAGAACGATTGACAGCGTGCACTGCACATAGAAGTATTATGCATGTATGCATAAGGGTCGCATAACATACATCTCCATAAAATACATGTAAGAAAATTTACACAAGGACATTTTTGTTTCGAAAAGAAATTCTATCATAAACTTCAAAAATTATTTCAAAGTTAAATAGTTACGTCTGACTTAGACATTTTACCGTAATCTAACAGCAATATTCTTATACTAACTTATAGAGATAACTGGTAAAAAGTTAACACAGGCTGTTTTGTTATCAATCAAAATGCGAGTAATAATCTTGCACAGATCTGTGGTTGCACTAATTATAAAAAGATTATTAAAAGCTGTTCACAGAGCAAAAGATTCTACTTGTTCAGCAAGCTGATGAAATAGTGTATTGGGCTGTTTTTGAATCGTGATGTCCTGGTGCGTAAGTGTGAATAATGGTGTGCATTACGCAGGTTGCGGGCGTGAGACTCCCGTCTGGTAGGAGGGAGAAGATCATTTGTACGTTCTGAATTGGCAAGTCCTTCGGCCAAGCTGAGACAATGATTCTCCCTCCTATCAGCAAGAGACTCAAGCCCGCAAAGCTGCATAGCATCCGCATACGAAGTATAGCACTGTGCCAAAATGGTTCTGCATGCACATTTTTGCAGGTGCTCCAGAGTCTTTTTCTGGGCAGCAGTAATTGAGGAAGACCAAGTAACATCAGCATATTCAACAGCAGGCCTCACATCACTTTTATAAATTGATATGAGCTCATCATCATTGAATCCAAACCTCTTAAGCAGGCGGGGATATACAGCTTTTGATTGGCTTTCTTAGAAATTTCATTGATATTTTTCTCCCATCGGAGGTCATTCTGTAGCCAGACTCCAAGGACCTTTGCCTCCGATACAAAGTTCAGAGGGACTCCCGCAATGCTCAACTCGGCATGTGGTGGGGGTTTAGTTTTGAAACATGTTTGGATGGCTTGACACTTAGAGACTTTGAGACTAACTAAATAATGGGAGGTCGAAATGCCTTTGACATTGCCAAATTGCTGTGGGTCAATTTTGTCTTGAATATCATCCAAAACCCTCCCCTATCTTTGCAAAGTTTATTCTAAACTTCGGACAGAGCATCCGCAATTACATTGCTCTTTCCAGCAGTATGAACAATCTTGAGTGGATATGGTTGCAAGAATTTCAGAGTTAGAAAGCTGAACAGCTAAGAATTCAAGTTTAGACGTTTTTGTCTCCAGGTCTTCGTTGCATGAGTTGTCATTGTCAGGTTTTTCCTCAAAGACAGCTACCCCCACTGGTTGGTCTTGTTAAGATCCAGTTTCCATCAATCATCCAGCCAGCACAATTCATTGGACGTCACGACCACCCTTTGAAATACACCATTCCTGATGCATCAATTGATCCATATAAGTTCTCCTTCTATCCTCGCACTGTCAAGATTTGGAACCAATTGCCCACAGCTACTGTTTTCGCTACATCATCCATCGCCTTCCAGGAAGCCGCCCTGACTGCCATCAAAGGGATGAGGCTACCGGTCGGTGCCAGATTGCTCTAACTCTTCACCTGCACTTTTTGGCTGTGACGCCGCACTGAACCACATCCCAGTATAGCCTCATAAGTGCTGCATAGGGATTATTCTATTGAAGATTGAAGATGGGGTACTGATTACGTAATTAACATAATTGAGTTTCTTTTTGACACAGTAGGTTCCACTAAACCTCGCTTTAAGGGGATCGCTAGGTAGAGGCAACAGCACTAGCACTTGTTTGCCGGGTTTAAAGATGCGGACTTCAGATTTCTTGTCTGCTCTTGTCTTCATGAATCATAGAGACACCATCAGATGTTCTTGTGCCACAGAACATGCCTTAAACAACCTCTCTTTAAAGTTTGACACATAGTCGAGCAGATTGGTCTCATCCTCCTCCAACAAAAAAGTCTCCTTAATGAGTTTCTAAGGCCCCCTCACCTCATGACCGTAAACCAACTCAAACCGAGTAAAAACAGTTGACTTGTTCGGCGAGTCCCTGGTGGCAAACAACAGAAAAGGAATTCCTTTGTCCCAATCTTCTGGGGAATCCTCGCATAACAGTACGCCCTTATCATATTCTTGAGGGTTTGGTGGTACATGTACATGTACCTCTCCAGAGCTCCTTGAGACTGCGGGTGATATGCACATGACTTTAACTGCTTGATTCCCAGCTCACACAGAACTTCCTGAAACACACCCGATATGAAGTTAGACCCCTGATCAGACTGCACTTCTTTCGGCAAACCATATCTTGTGAAAAACTGCATAAGAGCCTCAACAACAACTTTGGCTGTTATCTTCCTCAGTGGAATGGCCTCTGGAAATCTGCTTGACAAATCCATGATGGTCAACAAATACTGATACCCGGACTTCGTCTGCAGTAGAGAACCCACACAATCCACAGGACTCTCGTAATTGGCTCATCAAATGCAGGAATCGGTATCATTGGTGCAGGCTTGATTGATGGCTGTTGCTTTCCACCATCTGACACGTATGGCATGTCTTGCGGAATTCCACCACATCTTGATGTAACTTAGGCCAATAAAAAGGAGCCATAACTCTAGCTTGAGTCTTTCTCATGCCTAGATGACCCACAACCGGAATCTTGTGAGCAATTCTCAAGATCTCATCACGGTAACATGGAGGAATAACAATTTGATTTAAACAATACTCCATTCTTCATCAGGTGGTCTCTTGGTAGGTCTCCATTTCCTCATTAACATGCCAGACTTGACGTAGCATTCCGGAACCCCTTGAGCCTCTTCCTCAGAACATGCTGTCTGGGCGAGCTTCCTCAAATCTTGGTCCGCTTTCTGCTGCTCTATCAGCGAGGATCAGCTGAACCATCTTGAGTCACTCACTTCCTTTTCTTCTAAATCATTGAAAAAGTTTCAGCCAGCCAAACACCAGAGTCCTTCCTCTATAGGCACTGAATATGCTACCTCCTCCGTCTGTTTCATCTTAGATCTTGTCACTACACATTCGGGGAAGATTTCTGGAAACTCTTCCTCCAAAGCATGAATTTCTTGCTCATCCACAGGTTCGCCAGAGACAATAGGGGATGCCGACACTTAACCTCCTGCAACGTCATTACAAGTACATGTACCTAGCAAAAATCCAACACCTTTCATTGGTAGACTAGGAACAACTCCAACATCCACAGGGCTAGTGAACAAGTCACATTTCAAATTTACCCTAAGCAACAGGACAGGCATAAAATTACCCCCAATTTCTTGAATCAACATTTCGCGTTTAGCGAACTGTCTGGAGACAATGACAACACATCCTCCAGCATCAGTGATTGTGATGCGCCTGTATCCCTTAGGATAACAACTGGACTGTCGGCCACATCAGACACACATGACACATCACCACGATATACAAAATATTTGTAGATTTCATCCACTTTGTTGATTTCATCATTTTCGTCGAAGAAGAAACACGGTTGCCATCGGCCTTACTGGACTTCCTATACGAAGTAGAGTGTCCTTACGGACAAAACCAACAGGCTTTTTAGACCACCTCGCTCATCAGCGATGAATTTTAAAACATCTTGCCTTCGTGTGACCCTTCTTCTGACAGTAATCATGTTGAGGAAAAGACTTCTGATCTGGTTATCATTGGCTCCACTCAGTGAAGACAGCTTCTTATCCGATGAATACAGACTTTCAGTGCTAGACTGTGCCTCGGAACCTGACTTGCCCTTATAAGTGTTTTTGTAAAAACTCTGACTGGAAATTAGTTTTGCCCATACATACTCATTCTATGAGTTAATTCATAATCATCAACTGATAATTAACCAGCTTTCTTTAATTTGGTGGTCTTGTGTTCTTCCATATGGGTTTTGATACTCCGAGAGACACTCTTTGAATTATTACGTGAAGACAACTTCTTTTAATTCCTCAAAATTCTTCTCAAATTTGAGAGATCGATACCATCAGTTAAAAACAATTTCTTTCTGTCTAGCGAATTCTACAAAGGTCTGGCCATTTGGTCTAATCAATTTTTATATATTTCTGCCTATAAGGCTCAGGAACCAACACATACGCATTTAAAATGGATGCCTAAACAGTGGAATATTTACTACATTGGTCCACATCATGTTCGTTGAATTTTGGCACACACCTCACATTTTTCGCTAAATCAAAGTCAATTGGAGTTTTCTCCTTGCCCTTCTTTGAACCCATGTTCTAGTTCAAGCTTTCTCAGTTCAAATTCTTGATCTTTTCCTTTTTCTTCGAGTTCAAGCCTTCAGGGTTCAAGTTCTCATCTTTATCTTTTTCTCTTGCTCTTTCTTGTCTTTCTTTTTATTTTTCTCTTGCTTGAAACTCAAGCTTGAGCCTTTCCTTTCAAGCTCAACTTTTGCAAGCGCAATTCATTCAGAAGTTTGCGGAGACTCAACCAACTCTCAGTTTAGTCTATCAGCTAGAACTACATACCGTACGTGCTAGTTTTGCCTTTGTGGCACTTTTAGAGATCCATATAGAGATCCATATGAACGTGTTTTGCAACTTAGTGCAACTCGTCTTTTGATAACTGTTGCAACTTATCGATTGACAAATCTTCAGAATCAACGAAAGCTTGTGCATCAAACTTACTAGCCATATTTATACAACACTACAGACTAGCAACATTATTACAAGGCGTGCAACCTTGTTTAACAATTGTACACAGAAATAGTACAGCTTTTTTTTTTTTTTTTTTTCCGGACGAGCCACCAATTTGTTATTATTATTATTTTATTACAACAACATTTATTTCCATTTCACATAATATGTGTGCAAGTAACATACAAAATGATGATTTACATTAAAACAGAATACACTAATGATACTATATAATAGTAGGAAAAGGGCAGAGTTAGTGAAATGGAGACAATCCCCGGTAAGCGTTTGCTTGATTTGGGAATGCCATACAGGACAAGACAGACAACGGACACAAAAGACAAAAACATTTACAGACATATTGACAGACAGACAAGAGGGCAAAAAACACTATCAGAAATAACTGTGATAACAATAATAGACATTAATACAGTACAGAAAAATAGCTTACAAAGAGTAGATTTAGAGGTACATAGGCTTTAACTTTACGTTTAAATACATTCAGTGAGGATGAGCTTTTGATGTCACTAGGAAGCTTGTTCCAGTTGGCTGCACCAGAGTACCGAATCGTGTGTTTGAAAACTTGTGTCCTGTGCTTAGGAATATGAATGTTTGTTGAAGTTCAGGTGTTATAGTCGTGAATGTTGTAGTTAAATTTAAAGAGCGATTGGAGGTGAGTGGGAAGTTCTTTGTTGAAGAATTTGTACATGAAGATATTCTGGTGATATTTGTTGATGTTATCGAGGTTAAGTACATGTAGGTTGAGCTCTTTGAATAGAGGATCCGTATGAGCAGTGTAATGAGCTTTTGAAACTAGGCGAATGGCTTTCTTTTGAAGGATGAGCAGTTTGTTGGTGTGTACGAAACGTGTTTCCCCAGACTACATTACAATAACTCAAGTAGGGGAGAATAAGAGAGCAATAAAGTGTTCGGAGAACTCTGTTTGGAAACAAGTGTTTAAATCTGTGCATGATACCAATGGATTTTGAGACCTTACTAGCAATTTCATCTATGTGGTAGGACCAATTCAATTTACTGTCAATCATCACACCAAGGAACTTAGTTTTATCAACACATTGAATAGGCTCATTTAGCAATTTAACATTGAGATTAGAAACATTACAAGGCTTCCTTTTACTATGGAAGATCATAAAGTTACATTTCTTTACATTAAGGGAAAGCCTGTTGGCTTTCAGCCACTCACAAACATTAACTAAATGACTATTGACGTTGTCAAATAAGGTAGGGAGGCTCTTATCTGAGAGAAATATATTACATGTAGTATCATCTTCATACAGGATAAAAGAGAATAAATCAGAAGTGGCCGAAATATCATTGATGTACAAAATAAAGAGTAGCGAGCCTAGAAGCGACCCCTGAGGTATACTCCATGGGTTACTACTCTGAAGTCAGAAATCATGTTACTATCCAAAAATCTCCAAACTTATCACTCAATTCACTCATAAATCCTGAATCTTCTCAGATGCAAAAAATGAATCAAACAAGGTGACACTGATTTAAAGAACACAGAATCAAAGTGATTTAATGATAAACTATCAACCACTTCAACTACTGATTGGGCTTAACAAACTTACAATGATTAAGTTAAACAACATGTACATTCAGAACAGATCTTAATACAAAATAAGAATATCTTTCGGGCGAAAACTTCAACAGGGTTGGGATACGGGCGAGGACTTCAGCGACAGAAGATATAGCAGCGAAGATCAAACACACTCTGGCAAACAGTCAACTCCAGGTTCTCTGCCAATGTGACTACATGTATAATAATAATAATAATAATAATATGGATTTATATCGCGCTTTATCACACACAAGGGCGTCTCAAAGCGCTTCGAACATTATTACCCCTGGTCACTGGGCCATTTATTCCATTCCTTAAACCATCTCAGCTCCCTGGGGAGTATACAGCCTGTGCTGCAATATATGCGCTACTAAGCTAAATCAATCACAAGAACCATCTCTGCCCTCACAGGTACCCATTTTACCCCTGGGTGGAGAGAAGCAATTATAGTTACATTGTAAGTGTCTTGCTCAGGGACACAAGTGCCACGACCGGGACTCGAACCCACACTCTGCTGAACAGAAACACCAGAGCTTGAGTTCGGTGCTCTTAACCGCTCGGCCACGACACGTCTAAAGTGAGCTATCACGGGGTGAACTAACTCTGACAGATGTCCAGAAGAAGACGAAACAACGACAGGTACACAATCTGAAACCCATCACAAAATATGGGGAAGAAGACCCCAAAATACCAAACTGTAGATTTAGTTCAAAAAAGTCCTAATTCCATATTTAAATTCAGCTCTTAACCGCACTATCAATTAACAGGAACTTTCAAAATGCACCTTCAACGAGTAGTATAAAAAACAAAGAAATCGTAGCTTCCAGTCCACCAGTCTTGAGTATTTGTTTCCTGTCGAAAATCTCTCCCAGCCCGTATATAAAGGATTGTTTATTGTTCTGGAAAGTACTCAAACTAACTTTAAAGTTCCAGAGCCTTCTAAAACACAATTCTAGAAGAATCATCCATCCATAACGGTTAGCGCCGCCCTCTAGGGTCAATAGACTTACACACAGAGAATGATTGACAGTGTGCACTGCACATAGAAGTACAATATTATGCACATAGGGCTAGGAATGGCCGGGACCGTGTGAAGTATCGAGCCACTTCTCACGCATGAAATATCCCATATGGCCAGCGTCTCAAATAGCCTCTCCTAGTCAAACTCCTACTGCCCTGCTTCCTGTGCCGACCCCTGTTTAGAACTGTGAGCAGAGGTGTGTAGGCGGGTTTCTGGCGCCTAAAAACCAGATCGCTCTGGGCAGGTGGGGCTCGTCAGCCATGGGAGGCAGCCCACCTAGGAGAAGGCACTCTGATTCGAAACCCGGGCAGATAGGGCTCGTAAGCCATGGAAGGCAACCCATCTAGGAGAAGGAAAACTCTGACTTCAAACCATTCCACCTTTTCAAATTTAGTGGTGGACAGCACTAGATTTCCTGACTGGCATTGGATGATCTTCATGGTAGACAACAATGGCAGCCCAAGCTCTCTATTAGTGGAGTTACTGTTCTTTTTACATGGGGAAGAGATGGTCCTCATCACCTCGCCTGGCCTCTTAATGAGTACCCCTGTTGGCATCATCAGCATTGTTACTGGGACTCGTCCTCTATCAATGTTAGGAGCCAAATTTGCCAGAACCTTGGTCCTGGGGTTGGCTTCCCCTTGGCCTCGTATTTACCATGCTACGAATGAATATAATAATATAACCAATGATTTTCCAGTTTCTCCAAGTGTGATCTCTCCTAGTAGAGTAAATGACGCCGCTTCATTAAACCCAGTTGGGAGTGACGAGGTTGATCCATCCATGAGGAGAAACTACAAACAGACTAAAGTTGGCCTGATTAGTACTAACATCAGAGGCATTAGAAGCAACTTAGAAGAGCTAAGGCAGAAAGCAGCTGTACTCAAGCCTTGCATCATTACACTTCAAGAAACTTTCCTTTCTAGTACTTGTCTTGATGGTGAGTGTAGTATATGGCTACACACTTCACAGAAAAGACAGGTCATCCTTCGGAGGCGGTGTTGCTGCATACACCATGAATAATCTCCCTTGTCGCCGTAGAACCGATCTAGAGTGCAAGTGCCACGAGATTCTATGGCTCGAGTATCATGCCATGCATCAAAATATCTTTGTTTCGAGTTTGTACCGCCCTCCATCAGCTGATGATACCATATATGAGTGTGTATACAATGCAATCACAAAAGTTCAGAACAGCAATGTGCAGTCTTCCAAGTAATCATTACAGGGGATTTCAATGCTCATCATACAGAATTTCTCCAAAGTTCATCACCCACTGATAGACATGGAGAGCAGCTCCTTGAATTTTGTGTTACATGTACCACCGGTCTAAACCAAGCTGTTCAAGGAGCCACACATGACAGCGGGAACCTTCTTGATCTAGTACTGACTGACCTACCTGAGAATATTACCACCAGGATTGATTGCCCTGTCGGCAATTCTGATCACTCCTCTCTATTTGTAACCTTCAATCATCTTGCTGTTTATAGACAAAAACCAATCAAAAAGACCATCTGGCTGTACAAGTATGCTGACTGGGATCTCTTCCGTGAGCAAATGTCCTCAGCTGAATGGTCCAAATACCTCCACCTGGCTATATCGATGAATGCTGGTCATGCTTCGAAAATGAAATCAAAGAAGCAATGGAGCTCTGCATACCAAAGCGTATAATCTCAACTAGATCTGACACTCAAACCTGTTTTGATAAGAGCTGCAACGTCGCCCTTAAGAAGAAAGTCAACCTTTGGAACAAATGGCACAAATCACACAATAGACATGACTGGAACGAATACAAATGTGCTAGAAATCACTGCCATACATACAGACAGGCTCAAAAGAGGTGCAATGTGAAATTGAGAGCCTCTCTTGGAGATGGGAACAAATCTTCTAAGCAGTGGTGGAGCACCTTGAAATCATCACTAAACCTAAATCACTCATCTGGTGTGCCGACTCTCTTTGTTAACAACCAGCCAATCACTGATGATAAAGCCAAAGCTGAAATGCTCAATCAAACTTTCATTGGCAAACAGCTCAAACCCCTAAATGTGAATGAACCAGCTCCTATCAACAATTCAACTGCATGTGATGAACTCAGCAACATCACTTTTTCAACTAAAGCGACACTTAAAGAACTCCGTAACCTTGACATTCTTAAGGCCAGTGGTCCAGATGACATTCCTCCAATAGTGCTCAAGACTGCAGCTCCAGAATTGGCTGTTCCTTTCACGCGTCTTTTTCGTAAATCTCTTAATAGCGGCGTTGTACCATCAGCCTGGAAGCACGCAAACGTCACACCTGTTCCCAAACCTGGCACATCAAGCGATCCGAAAAACTACAGACCGATAGCACTCCTTCCGGTAGTCTCCAAGATCATGGAACGAGTCCTTAATCAGGCCCTTCTGAAACATTGCTGTGTAAACAAGCTCTTACCCAATCTGCAGTTTGGTTTTCTTCCAAATAGATCTACAAATGATGCTTTGCTTTTTGTCACGCAACAAATTCAGGACAACTTAGACAAAGGGTATGAGTCACGTCTCATCGCACTTGACCTCTCTGCTGCTTTTGATCGAGTGTGGCACACTGGTCTCCTTACTAAGCTAAAGAATTGTGGGATAACTGGCAAGCTGCTCTCTGGTTTGAGTCGTACCTAAGCAACAGATTTCAACAAGTAATGGTTGGAGGTCGATCATCACGTAAATCACCCATCACATCCGGAGTACCCCAGGGTAGTGTGCTCTGCCCTACTCTTTTCCTCATCTTTACTAAGGATATCGCTGAGCACCTTGAAAACACCATTATTAGCTACGCAGACGACTGTACACTTTTCTCTACAATCACATCTCCAAGGCAGAGATTACACTGTGCAGCATCACTACAGCGGGATTTAAATAAGTTAGCGTCATGGGCAGAGAATTGGAAACTTAAATTCAATGCATCAAAAACCCAGTCTATCATCATATCACGATCAAGAACCACAGAACCTCCCCACCCTCAATTGAAATTTCTTGGGGAGCCACTTACAGATGTGGACTCCATAAAGATTTTGGGGGTCACACTGGATGCAAAAATGTCTTGGACACAACATATAAGTAACTTTGCTCTAGCTGCAAGTAGAAAGCTAGGTATGATGCGGAAAGCAAAGTGGAAGAACTTGGACTGTAGAACTACTGCGACCATCTACAAGTCATTCATCAGACCTAACTTGGAATATTGCAGTCCAGTTTGGGGAACAGCAGCAAAATCAAAACTGGAGATCCTTGACAGACTCCAAAACAAAGCTGTGGTTTCCATTCCACCAAATCTTCATGCAGAGCTCGGTATCCAACCCCTTAGCCACCGAAGACGAGTAGCTGGCCTAACAGTTTTCAAAAAAATTCAGTGCTCTCTTTTACCCCATCCACTTGACAGTCTCAAACTTCCTCTAAAAACAGCACTCCGCTCTACTAGGCAATCATGTACACATCAAGATACTGTCATCATCCCCAAATCACGCACGTCTCAACATCAGAGATCCTTCATATCATCCTGTGCCAGGCTTTGGAACTCACTACCTGCTTCTGTCGTTGTAGCCCAATCAGCCCAGTCTTTCAAGTCCAGGATTCATAATATCCTTATGAACATGCCCCCTGCTCAGAACTTATGAACTCTACATGTAGCTGTAGTTTATTACTATTAGCTTCTTGTTCGCTTGAGTAAGGTTTACAAAAAAAATAATAAGGGTCACATATAGCAAATGTATGCAAGCATCATAGCATTCAGCACTAATGACGTCACTTTTGCTCAAATACCCTTATGTCAGACGAACATTCTACCACCTACATGTACATGTATCTCTCACGATCGATCACTGCATCAGAACACCAGACCGCATTAGTACGGTCAGTACACGCTAGTATGTAAACCTAAAGCTTGGACATGTACAAACACGTACAAGTTTGACATGTTGTCTGGGGTGCGTTTTCACTGCTGCAACTGGTAACTGTTTTGGTTATTGGCCAGTGATTAACCAATAAACGATTCAGCCCAAACAGTATTGGTTATGACCCCGAAAACGCACCCCTGAGATTTGTACTGAGCTTCTATTTTTAGCATTTATAGTGTAGAGTGCCACTAAAGGGAAGGTGTTGTGTATTCTAAATGAGGAAATACACCATATACTGCAGAGTGTCAGATTTTGGCATAACATGTAACTTGTGTCATTAATGTGAATGCACCATTTCTTCATTTCAGAAGAAGTTTTTCCTTTTACATAAGATGGCATACAGACAAAAAAGTCAACACACTTTCTGAAAGAACTTTTGCTATTTATTACCATAATTTCTTGAGGAAAACAAATGTCCATGTTGTCTATAGGCGCAAGTACATGTAGGCTTTATGTCCATGTTGTCTATAGGCGCAAGTACATGTAGGCTTTATGTCCATGTTGTCTATAGGCGCAAGTACATGTAGGCTTTAAGATAAAAGTAACACATAACACACCTACCTGATTACGTCTTATTTCCATTGTTGCCCTTTCATAAATTCTTGCATTATTGATACCAATTCCACAGAACTGCAGATATTGAGCAAATACCTGTAAAAATTGGGTTGGAAGGAAAAGGTAAACCATCAGTATCACTGTAACTATTCAACTACAAAATAACAAAATTATACAATTAACAATTGCTAAGCTCTGTCAACAGACCCAAGTGATCTTCATTGTCCAAATTAAGAATCAGGAAGGATAATGGCTGTAAAATACCCGACCCTTGACACAGAGTCATGGCGACAATACATGTATTTCTTGCCCCTGCATGGTATGCCCTCAACTCCCTGAACTTGAGGAAGATTGGCAGCAAGGATGTCGGCTTGTTCAATCTTTTTTGAAATAGTAGACACCAATTGAGACAATTCAGAAGACACTACTGGCCTAGGAATGCCTAATACTGGGAGTAAATCTTACATTGACAGAGGTCCGGACGAGTGGGTCAAGCCCCTGTTCTGACATGTCTGACCTACCGGTACAACACTGTATGAACGACACTGTGCACCCGGGTGATTGAGCAAATGTGATGTGGTTTGAGCCAATTTTTGGGAGTGCTACAATGTATGGAGCTGGAAAAGTTCAAAAGTCTCCCATTGAACCTGGTTTTATACTTTCAGCTGGGGAACTTTGAAATTTCAAAATTGTTCATTGTGGTACTTTTAAAGCATTTGACTTCAACTAACCTTCACATAACTGTTTCTTGTTTAATATATAAAAAATCTCATTCTGCTTTTAACTGGTACAGACCCAAGTAATGTACATGTACATAAAGTATCCATTCCACTTTTAACTGGTACAAACCCAAGTAACTCATTTGGCTTTTAACTGGTACAGACCCAAGTTACATAAAGACGGTATCTCATTCGGCTTTTAACTGGTACAGACCCAAGTAACATAAAGTATCCATTCCACTTTTAACCGGTACAAACCCAAGTTACATAAAGTATCCATTCCACTTTCAACTGGTACAAACCCAAGTTACATAAAGTATCCATTCCACTTTCAACTGGTACAGACCTAAGTTACATGTACATAAAGTATCCATTCCACTTTCAACTGGTACAGACCCAAGTTACATAAAGTATCTCATTCTTTGTTTTTAAACTGGTACAAATCCAAGTTACATAAAGTATCTCATTCGGCTTTTAACTGGTACAGACCTAAGTTATAGAAAGTATCTCATTCGGCATTCAACTGGTACAAACCCAAGTTACATAAAGTATCCATTCCACTTTCAACTGGTACAAACCCAAGTAACATAAAGTATCCATTCCACTTTCAACTGGTACAAACCCAAGTAACATAAAGTATCCATTCCACTTTCAACTGGTACAAACCCAAGTTACATAAAGTATCCATTCCACTTTCAACTGGTACAAACCCAAGTTACATAAAGTATCCATTCCACTTTTAACTGGTTCAGACCCAAGTTACATAAAGTATCTCATTCGGCTTTTAACTGGTACAGACCCAAATTACATAAAGTATCTCATTCTTTGTTTTTAAACTGGTTCAGACCCAAGTTATAGAATCTCATTTGGTTTTTAACTGGTACAGACCCAAGTTATAGAAAGTATCTCATTCAGCTTTCAACTGGTACAGACCCAAGTTACATAAAGTATCTCATTCTTTGTTTTTAAACTGGTACGGACCCAAGTTATAGAATCTCATTCGGCTTTTAACTGGTACAGACCCAAGTTATAGAAAGTATCTCATTCAGCTTTCAACTGGTACAGACCCAAGTTACAAAAGTATCTCATTCTTTGTTTTTAAACTGGTACGGATCCAAGTTATACAAAGAATCTCATTCGGCTTTTAACTGGTACAGACCCAAGTTATAGAAAGTATCTCATTCAGCTTTCAACTGGTACAGACCCAAGTTACATAAAGTATCTCATTCTTTGTTTTTAAACTGGTACGGACCCAAGTTATACAAAGAATCTCATTCGGCTTTTAACTGGTACAGACCCAAGTTATAGAAAGTATCTCGTTCGGCTTTCAACTGGTACGGACCCAAGTTATACAAAGTACCTCATTCGGCTTTTGTCGGGGATGTGATAGGCTGTTGAAAAAAAACCTGAACTGCCTGAACCTGAAAAAACCTGAGCACAAAGCCCGAAAGCTTCAAAGCTCGAAAAATCGCAAGCACGAAGCCCACTAATAACATTTATCTTTGGTTGTAAAAGCCCTACTGCCTGGAGGAGGGCCTGCAATCTCTCTTTGGTGACATTGACAGCTGGGGTCGCAGGGGGCGCAGAAACGCCTAACAGCAGTCCCACTCCTCGGAACAGAGCTCTTCAATAATAAATTTCAGGAGGCCAAGGAGGAGGAGGCCAAGTAGGAGGAGGCCAAGTAGGAGGAGGCCAAGTAGGAGGAGGCCAAGGAGGAGGAGGCCAAGTAGGAGGAGGCCAAGTAGGAGGAGGCCAAGTAGGAGGAGGCCAAGTAGGAGGAGGCCAAACACATTGATGCCACAGAGAAGATCAACCTCCGCACCCAAGGCGGCAACTCATGCAGCATGAGCCCCCTTTCCAGCCCGTAAGCCAGAACAGTCGATGGACCAAACAGCCTAAGCACTGACCTCCCTTTTTTCAGAGGGTGTCGTAAATGACTCCTTGCAGTTTAGTTAGCTCCCTTCCATTGGACCAATAGTGTCTGCGACTCTTCCAAGGGTCCTGGTGGAGGAGGCTTATTCATGACGAGTGGGTGCTTTGAATGGTCAGCGATGGCTACGTTCTAGAATTCACTAACATCGTCGAGTACACCCATTTGCCAGACGCAGGTTCCCACGCTGCAGGCACTCAAGGAGGAGATTCAATCTCTCATGCACATGCAAGCCATTCGCCTAGTGCCCCTATATCAAGAACTCTCAGGCTTCATGTCAGGTTTCTTCCTAATACCCAAAAGAGGAAACTGGCACCTTGCAACACATTCTGAATCTGAAACCACCCAACAGATTCATCAAATCCAGGAAATTCCAGATGGATACCCTCAGACTCTGGATTCTGCACCAATATCTTCAAGGGCGGCATCCTTAAACCTACATGTAAACGATGTATAAATCAAGGTTTCTCCTCGAAATTACAACCCTTCCCAATGGTCAATCAACTTCCCTCAAGGTTTTTACGAGAAACCGACGGGAAAACACTTCACAGACAAAGATGTACGAACTTTATGTACCTTGATGACTGGCTCATCATTGGTCGGCAAGAGGCAGAGACACACAGCTCCCTGGACACCACGGTGGAGCCAATGTGCCCTAGAATTCATCAACAACAAGGAAAAAACACACTCAATTCCAACGCAGTTTCAAACCTTTCTCGGGGCAAAGATTGATCTCCAGAAGAGGATTACTCACCCGACAACGGAGCATCTGTCAAATTTATGACAATGTGTTGGCCTCTTTCTACAAAGGGTTGACGGCATCAGCAACAGAATGGCTAGGATTACTGGGCCTTTTTGCCAGTATGGTGGACTTAATACCTTTTTGCAGGCTCCATTTGACCTCGCCCCAACTCCACCTTCTGTCATTTTAATGTCCGAAGCTGCATCCAATAAACAATCCGGTCCTTGTAGGGCCCGTATAAGCCCACACCTCCAGTGGTGGTTACTAGAGGAAAACTTGGCCCAGAGCCTGTCCTTTGAACAGTCCCAACAAAATATCACGATCACGACAGACACCTCCCTGACTGATTGCAGTGCATCAGTTCCTACCCTCAAGGCAGTGCCCACCCCCCAAAAAAGAAAATTTAAAAAAATCCACATCCCTTGGGGGCAATTCCAACGATCTTGCTGACGCACTGTCACGGATTGTCCCTATAGAATGGACACTACTCCCAAGCATTGTTCAACTCCTCTTTACCCAGATAGGCTGCCCGCACATGGATCTCTTTGCATCCACAGCAAACACACAACTTCCGGTGTACGCTTCCGGGGACCCAACCCACTGGCATGGCACACAGACACGTTGTTAATGTCAGGGGACTGATTGCTGGTACAGTATACACTTTCTGCCAATCTCCCTGTTACCGAGAGTATTATCAAAATGAGAATGTGAGATACTGCTCAAAGCACCCTTCTGGCCAAGACAACCCCAGCTCACCAGGCTAGTCAGACTACTAGTAGAGTGCCCCGTAACATTGCCTCAAAGACCTGACATCCTATTCCAACCATCATCAGGTTTTCCCCATCCAGCTCCAGCCGATCTGCACCCGACTTGTTCAACGCTATCAAGAGACACCTGGCAGCACCAGGGGCGTATTGCAATAAAACGTTCTTAGCCAGCAGTGTAAGACCAGTCAGTTTTAGCCAGCTACATTATCTTAGCTTAGTCAAAACTTAAGCCTGTTGCAATAAGCCGGCCTTAAATAGTCAGTGAAGAGTAGTGAAACACGTATGGACAAACATTCCTAAGCTTGGGTCAATGGGGTTAGTTATGATGTCCACCATTATCCATAGCACACTGAGACAGTGACAATGGCTTTGAAAGCAGTGGCGTAACTAAGGTAAATTTTTAGGGGGGCACAAGGGGGGGGCACCATTTTTTCTAGGGGGGCACTGCTGGCAAATCAACTATACATTCCTTTGCACTTTTTAAAAACTGGATCTTATTCTACGCAATGGCGGGTTCCAAACAGCCCCTCAATTAAACCAAAGGGAATATTATACATGTACATCATAATGAAACAAAGTTTGGTTTTTTGTGGGTTTTTTCCTTTCTTTTTTTCTTTCTTCTTTCTTCTTTTTCGCACATCTAGAACCATGCAGTTACTGTTTGAATGTGTAGAAATAAATCATAACTGTTAACAAGGGATTGCGAGACCGGAGTCTTTTTTTAATGGGGATTTATGCATTTGAGGACTGGCACTGTAGTATTTATTTACATGTATTACACTTTTGGGGCCTAATCAATGTTAAAAACTTGGATCTTTTTTCGAAATTGTTTTGACCCATCCGCCCCCCCCCCCCCCCACAATTTAGATTTTTACATATTGACAAACTATTTAATATACCCTATACACTGAAGAACAAAGTAATGTCTCAAATGAAGCAGATATTTTAGATCAATGCTCTCACAGCTCAAGAGTTTTCAATGGCTTTTTCTCATGTACTTACGATAAATGCAACGCTGGCACCCAGCACGTCGTGTAGCTTCATGTGACACTACCGTACCGTATTTAACGTGGCAGAATGGGGCGCGCGCGGACGATGAGTCATCATACAATTTGCAGACGTGATTTACCGTACTCTGAAGACGTTGGTAAAAATAACAACTGTCCATTGCAAAGGTACAACAAATATGTGTAAATAGATAAATAGTTTGAAACATTGAGTTATACGCTGCCAGTGCTCCATAACTTAACATTTTATATTCTGGTAATTATTATAGTCTCAAAGGTTCAGATTGCAAATGGGGGGGGGGGGGCACCCGGGGGGCACTGACATCAATTCGGGGGGCACGTGCCCCCCCCCCCCCCCCTAGTTACGCCACTGTTTGAAAGGTAAATAAAGATCAAACGTTAGGCGGCCAGCAGAGAAGTTGGCACATATAGGGTTGCATGAACTGCAGAGAGATTCTGCAGTTACAACTTAGAAAATTGGTGACAATGGTGAGAAAACAAAAACCTGGGTAAACGCTATCACGGTCTTGTCATAGGGCTTTTTGCATGAAATTATCAACAACTACATGTAACAGATGGAGCGCCATGTTTAAAAACAAAATAAAGACCAATTAAAGCAAGCTCAGCACAGGCTTAAGATTTAAGACTGGCTTAAAATATAGACTGTGGTATTGCAATGGGTCTATAATTAAAGACTCTCTAAGCGCCTCTCAAGTAGCTGGCCACAGCGCATACATGTACATGTAGGCCAAGAGACCACTGGGTGTAATCTGCCCCAGGCCTTTCAGAGGCTGCTGCAACCATTGTCACAGCATACAGGCCATAAGCATTGACCAGAGGGGTGTCTACCAGCTGGCTACGCTATTTTTACAAATGATGCAAGGGGCGGACTATTAATTCCACCTTTGCCTGATTCCACAGATTCGACAAAGTGCCTCAAGAACAGTAAGATTATGCTCCATTTTAAAGGTTCTAAAATGCCCCCCAAAAAGTAAAGGAAAAAAGTTAGTAAGAAGATGTAAGTGTGTTTGTAAAATCAAACTACATTATTCATCTCATGAAAACTACTTTTCAATTGTTCACAAAAACTTCTGAAACTAAGAAATGACATATTTAAATTTAGTATTTTTTTACCATTATTTCTATTTTAAATGATCACCTTAGCAACCGGTTTCAGGCCCAATATACATTTTCTCTGTAGTTGTACATACTGTATGTATCACTCAATGTGCTTTTGTTTCTTCATGTGTTCAAGTGTTTGTAACGTTAATTTTAAAGAAAACCAATTTAAATTTGTTGCTCCAGATAGAGTTAAAGTTAAGGCCTCCCGCTAAGGCCACCGGCTGTTGTCAGGGAATGTTGCTGTACCGCGGGACCGTGAAATTGTGACGGGTACCAGCGCGCTGGTGTACCATTCAAAAACTAAACATTGCAGGGTCAATGGGAGCAGAGCGTACGTGTCCTGGTACCTACATGTATCACAGGTTCTAGAAGCACTGGCAAAGCCTCCCTTCAAGCCTCTGGGCCAGGTTCCTCTAACAAAAGCATCGATTAAAGTGGCCTTCCTGCTAGCTGCAGCCACCGCCAGACGACGGAGCGAACTCCAGTCAGTGATGATTGATTCCAGGCACATCTGTTGGGAACAGGGAGGGGAAGTGACTAGGGAGGGGAACTGCTTAAAGGTGGGCCGTTAGTCATTCACTTGAACTGGACAAGTGTGAAGCTCACCCAGTTGCTCACCCGGTTTGAGTAAACCGGGTGGGATACCGGGGGACGGTTTGCAAACCGGGGGGTTTTAGATCTCTCGCCTTTAAGCCTATGAAGGTGCGTACTGACGACTGGTAAAAAACAATTTGCGGGCATCCAAAACACCGTGCGTTGTTGTCAGTAGACTTTTCAATGTCTCCATGAATGTTCCTTTGCTGCAACAGTAACCATACATGTACATCTATTACAGTCAAACCGTACCATGAATGAAGCGGGGAAAGACTGAAAGAAGTCTACACATATCAATTGAACGCGCTGCATGCACATGGAAGAAACAAATCAACGCATATTGGGCCGGCCGCTGCCGGGCGCGTATTTTTTTAACCCAGGAGAGATGAGGCCACTTAGCATAAATGGGCGTGTTTTACCTACTTTCGCAGGTTTCCCTAACCCTAACCCTAACCCTTTCCCTTTCCCTTTCCCTAACCCTAACCCTAACCAAGAAGAGGGATTAGCGAGATCCAAATGTATACCCGAACAACTCACCCCCCAAATTTTATATCAAATTCACATTGAACTCGAAGACCACAAATTTGAAAGGAAAAAAAGCAGAATTCCGGTTTTCTCATGCCTGGTGAGTTGTATGCCGTCGAGTACACGTTGGTGTAAAACGGCTGAGGTTGAGTCCGGTGCATTTGACTGCTCAGCCAGAACACACCAAAGTTATTCTCTGAATACCATCACAGTTGTTCAATCTTTCACAATGCACATGCAACAATTATTTTACCTTTTCATCACTATCTGTGAAAGCTTCATGCCGATCTTTACTGCCAATCTTGTTAATGACCTGCGCCACACCTATCACTTCCCCAAGGGGGGCTTTGATGGGCATAGACAGCATACTTCTTGTTTTGTACCCTGTTTGCAGATCAATTTCACAATTGAATCGAGGATCCTGAAACAAGATTTAAAGATCAAAAATAAATAAATAACAACCAGGAACTGGTACATTAAAGAGGACTGTAAGAGCATAAGAAGAAGCCTGGGCGACTAGTGCACCTACATGTACATGTAGTTGGATAGTCGCGACTATTGGCAATTCTAGTTGCGACTGCCACTTTTGAACTATCCAATTAACCGCACCGCCATGAATGCTAAACAAAAATGTAGTTGCAAATAGTTGCCTCATGGACTAAATGTGTCATTCAAGATGACATAACGTACATTGTACTTGCGAAACACGATCCTTCAAGTCGACACCATATTGATTGCACACACAGTCAATGGATCATTGTTAAACATACGCAATTCCTACACAGTACACAAG
This sequence comes from Leptasterias polaris, assembly GCA_037783415.1. Lineage (NCBI taxonomy): Eukaryota > Metazoa > Echinodermata > Asteroidea > Forcipulatida > Asteriidae > Leptasterias > Leptasterias polaris. The sequence goes on from JAZGTN010000123.1 coordinate 5,947,055, forward strand.
AGGCCTTATTCAGGCTCATCCATAATCGTTAGTTACGTTCTGTGTGGCTAGTGATTAGTGTGCATATGCGAGGGTGGTCGTCGTCAACGAGCTACAAACGGCTGCCACATTATTTTATGCAAGATCAAACAACAGCTCTTCCGTTGGGGATGCGTTGTGTTCTTTCCCAGTTTACAATGGAATTGGGTTGCAAGTTGTTTGTCTTCTTCTGAAAGTCGTTTTAAGCAAGCAAATGCATAGTTGTGAAGCTTGTATCGACTTCAAACTTTAAATGCACTTATAACTTGAAGTTAGGAGAAGTTGTGACGTCATGATGACATCATCAGGTGTCCGATTATGTTAAACAAAAGATCCTAACAACACCTGAAATTCAGAAAATATTTGTACAAACTATACAGTGTATGTCATATGAAAGGTCTTTAAAAGTTCAGAAAAGGTCACACAGAGGTGTGACCCCGATTTTACCTTGTCTTACGGTAGAAACCGGAAGTTGAAGTGGGAAAAAAATCACCAGCAGCGTTTTGAGCTCTCAAAACAAGGTGGTAGGGAATTTAAACATGACTTCAGAGGATTAAATATTTGTTTAAATGTCATGAATGTAAGCATATGGAAACCAACATCAATGACATAAATCACAACGTTACTGTGGAAAATAACTACAAGTCAAAATAAAAATTATTATGCAATCTAAAAAGTTGTATATCAGAATATTGTCAAACTTACAATATGAACAAAGAATGTCATGGTTTAAAACACAATAGGAATGTTTCAAGTTAATCCTGTGACCAAAACTTAATTTAAGACAATTTGAAATACAACTTTGAAGGCATGTACATGTACAAGCTTACAAAAACATGTTTTTCATGCTAAGATTTTTTATAAGCTGCAATGCTTTCGAACAAAAACCCTAAATATATGATCCACCTTTAGGAACTGTAACTTGTGATGACACCATAATAATTAGTGATTGAAAGCTCGGTCTCGCAGAAAATACAAACATTTTACATGACATACATGTAACAAAAAATAAAGTTAAATCTGTGAAAATATATCACAACTTGCCAAGAAATCTTTTGAAGGTTATTTGGGGTTTTTTGTGGTTTTTTTACCACAGACCAAGACACGCATTGTGGCAGGAGAAATCCATTGACTTTATGTTGGGCAAAACCCCTAAATATCCATTTAACAATTCCATAGTTAGGTGTTCGGGCCTTACGCCCGAACAACTCTTTGTCATTGTTCGTGTAGAGGTCGCTTATGCCCCCTCCTAAATTTTCAACTATTATGCCCCCTCTAATTTTTCAATAGCTGCTTGACCACCCCTTTGTTTCAACAGCCGATTTAAGCCAATCAAAAGGTTGGAAATACCTCAATGAGTGGGTATGGGTCTCACCCCACAGCAGTCCCCCCATACTGGATGATGTGGCAGTGAGATCAAGACATATGATTAAAAGTGAAAGACCCAACTCATTGTGAATTCTTATTTCATCCTTTTATACAGGTATGTGGATTTTAATTTGTATTATCTAATAAGTTCATAAACTATAGATTGATGTGGTATTATTCTAAACTTGTTTTAACTTAAGGATAGGAGAGATTTACCTCCTCAAAGTTAGCTATAACTTTTACCATGAACCATGATGTGTGTAGGCCTATGCTTTACTGAATTGGGTTGAAACATGGTTAAGGCTCTGAAGTGTACTGAATTGATTTAGACTTTTATTCCATTTCCTTATTATGTTTTGATTAATTAACTTGAGTTTCTGATAGCTCATATTCTATAGAAATGTTTGATGCTAAGAATGGTGTTTTAGGACTTTTCCAACTATGTATATTTCTAGAGGAAAAGCAGGGGTAGTTCCCCATCTTTTCTAAGTTTAGTTGTACAGTACTTTATGTATGTAGATACACCTGTACAAAAAGACCACCCTGGTCTGAGACAGTAACCCTGAGTGGAGACTAAAAGGCTAGCAGGGTCATTAACTTAAACCCCTGAGGGCTTGGTCAGTGGTAGCTCTTTAATAGCCTAGATAGCCTGGGATAGCCTTGCTGCCTGAACAACCTTCTTTGTTTTATTTGTTAAGAGGCAAGTGCCAGGTTAGAAAGTGACTTTGCCTTGTTTTAGCCAAGTTGATTTTGTTTATATCAGACCCAAGACTTTGCTCATATCCCAGTAGGGTTTGTTTATGTGTTTCTTTATTCTCTAAAGTCAATGTGTTTCTTTGTTTTGACTATTGGGCAAAAACACTGCGATTGCTTTACTTGTGGAGTTGGGTTTCAGAAGTGAACAGATGTAGTAAGCATTAATAGATTTCGACCTAGTGTATAGTATTGACACTCTGAGTATTTGTTTATTGCAAATGATACTAGGATTGAAGTGAGGCAGAGAAAGTAATTATTGTCGAAACAATGACAAGTTTCTAAGTAAATGTTTAAGAAGTATTGTTATTATTGTTAAAGATAGATACTGGATGATGTGGCAGTGAGATCAAGACATATGATTAAAAGTGAAAGACCCAACTCATTGTGAATTCTTATTTCATCCTTTTATACAGAATTGCAACATTAATGTACACCGTGGAGTGAATCTCTGATTCCCGACGGGTGCAACATTTGGCACCTCCGACGGGACAGGTGTGTTTCAGCATTACATCCGTTAGAATGCTCAACGACAGCGCCTGTCCAGCGACCATGAACCTGAACCCAAGACCCAAGCTACAGTAACCATGGTAACAGGAGTCCAGACCTGGTAGTGCAAGAGACAGGAGAATAGCAGTGGTTGGTGGACAAAGCAAGCAAGGGGCGGAGTCAAAGACCAAACAAAGAGTTTGAAGAAACGAGTTGCCCCCAAGATGGAGAAGTCCGCACAGGAGCTATGCCAGTCTTTGATGTGCCAGGTCAGTAAACTCACCCGTGACCAGTTACTCAAAGTCTGTGAGTTCATCGATCTACCCGATTATAATGCATTAGAGGCGAAAGAAGACAACCACCAGATCCTCGTAAGAAAAGTCAACCGTCATCTCAACCGAGATGAGATAGACGAGATGGAGGATCAAGGCCTGGACAGTTTCAAGGAGATACAATGTTTTCTAAAGAAACTCGTCCCTGAGCCTCAGCCACCAGTTGTGAAACCCCAAGCTTCATCAGATTTATCGACTGAACCATCCCCGACCATGGAATCTAAATCTACAACACCTCCTCAACCAGCAAGTGGAGAACAGCCACTAATACTAGATACTGAGCTAGCGCTGAAGAAACCCATCCCTCCCATCACACCCCACAGTTTGATGACTCTAGCCAGACGGGAGTTCAAAATTTCTGGCCAGATAGGAGAGCCGGGCCAGAAAGATAAATTATCTTTTTCAAGCTTAGCTCACCAGATCGAGAATGGTCGTCTAAAGGGCCACACCGAATGCGAGATCGTTGAAGGCGTTATCCGAGCGATTTCACCAGGCTCTCCCTTGCGAAGTTACCTGGAAGGTAGGGTAGCCCTTGCCTTGCCCAGTCTCCGTCAAGTTCTGCGGTCACATTACCGAGAGAAAGATGCCACAGAACTTTATCAACAACTATCCCGTGTGACTCAGGACATCAAGGAATCCCCACAGAGTTTTCTCGTTCGTGCCCTTGATCTAAAACAAAAAGTTGTCTTTGCAAGCCAGGAAGCAGGTTCCGGATTGAAGTATGACCCCACCCTTGTACAGAGTATGTTCCTGCATGGACTTCTGACTGGATTAAGGAGCGATGCTGTCAAGTCAGAGTTGCGTCCCTATCTCCAGAATCCAAGTACGACGGATGAGCAGTTGTTTGAGAAAATAAATATAGCAGCTCGCCAGGAAGCAGAACGGCAAGAGAAACTTGGCGTGGCCAGTGCAAAACACATCTCCGTCAAAGTGGTACAACAGCTGGGATCAAGCAGAGAAGATTCGGGGACCAACCTCAAGGAGCAGCCGAGACAAGGCAGTTTAATGACCGACCTTGCTGAATTGAAGGCAGGAATTGCTGAGATTGCCACCCTGAAAACACAGATAGCTGGTCTGCAACAGTCGCTAGCCCAGCCTAGTGAGCGCCAGCAGTGGACCCCTAGGACCAACCGTGACACCAACAGACAGAGAGGCTGTTCTAACTGCCAACGGAGTGGCACTGGAGATAGTTGCGAGCATTGCTACAAGTGTGGCTCTGGCGAGCACTTTGCTCGTGGATGCAGACAGTGGCGACGCAATCAACCGGGAAACGGCCAAGGGTTACTGCCACGGGACGGCCAGTAACCTACAAAAGTAATTACCAGAAGTCCCACCTTTGTTCGATAGCCCCCTCAAGACAAGCGAATGTAAGCCGACTAGTGGGTAAGAGATGTATGGTGAGCTGCATGATAGACGGAACAAAGACCCAGGCACTTTGGGACACAGGAGCCCAGGTCACCATCATACCTGCTGAGTGGCGAGCAACCCACTTGCCCCAAGCCAAGCTGAGACCACTGTGTGAGCTGTTAGGAGGAACTGACCTGAACCTTACGGCTGCAAATGGATCCCCTATACCATATGATGGCTGGCTGAATGTCTCCTTCAGTTTGACGACAGGGCTGAACCATGAGATTAAAGTTCCAGTTTTGGTGACACGGGCAACTTCAGGAGTTCCCATAATTGGGTACAACGTTATAGAAGAAATCGTTCAAAGAGACACCCTCCATCCAACCCCTATTCAAGCCGTGAGAGCGGCATTCCCATCAATGACGAGGAGAGCAGTGACAGCCCTTGCAAACCTTATTCAAGAAGAGCCACCAGAAGATATCTGCCGTGTCCAGGTAGGCAGAAAGGGAGTCACCGTACCTGGCAGAAGTGTTATCGAGGTAGCCTGCAGAGCGACATCATGTCTGCTGAATCAAGACACTACCGCTGTCTTTGAGCCTGATGTGGACACCCAGTGGCCAGAAGATCTTCATCCTCAACCATCAGTTGTTAGGTTGAAAAAGGGGCCATCCAGCAAAGTCTTCATCTTGGTGCAAAACACATCCAATCATGATATCGTCCTGCGGAAACAAACCCAATTAGGAACACTGCAGTCCCCCCTTTCAATTGAAACCATTCCCGAGAGGCCTATACCAGCGTCACAAGATAAACGTACATTTGTAATAAATGAAGTCTCCACTGCACACTCTGCCGAAGAAACTGGGACCCCCCAGTTTGACCTCAGTCACTTAACAGAGGCTCAACGCCGAGATGTTAACAAGATGTTGCGGGAAGAGGCAGGAGCATTTTCAAAAGATGACAGTGACATGGGTTGCATCAAAGACTTGAAAATGCATATACGTCTGAAGGATGACCAGCCAGTGCAGAAATCGTACATGTCCGTGCCCCCGCCACTCTACACTGAAGTGAAAAACTACTTGAAGGACTTGATTGGCCGAGGCTGGATTGAGAAGTCAGAGTCTCCCTACTCGTCACCGGTAGTTTGTGTGCGGAAAAAGGATGGCTCTCTCCGTCTCTGCATAGATTACCGCGAGCTGAACCGAAAGACAATTCCCGATAGACAACCGATCCCACGAATCCAAGATGTTCTAGATAGTCTCGGTGGAAATGAGTGGTTTTCGACACTAGACCAGGGTAAAGCTTATCACCAGGGTTTCATGGCAGAAGAGAGCAAACATAAGACGGCCTTCGTCACCCCTTGGGGTTTGTATGAGTGGAATCGGATTCCCTTTGGTTTGACTAATGCGCCTGCAGTGTTTCAACGGTGTATGGAATCCTGTCTTGATGGTCTAGTTGGAGAAATCGCCGTAGTCTACCTTGATGATATACTGGTCTACGGAAAAACATTTGAGTCACATGTCGAACACATACGTCAAGTCCTCAGACGCCTCCAGGACCGTGGTATCAAACTCAAGCCAAGCAAGTGCAACTTATTCCAGAAAGAAGTGCGGTACTTGGGGAGAGTTATCAGTAGTGAAGGCTACAAGATGGATCCTGCAGACATCAAAGCAGTTGAGGCACTCCGTGACAAACAACCGAGTACCGTGGGTGAGGTGAGGAAAATCTTGGGTCTACTGGGCTACTATCGTCAGTATATCCAGAACTTTTCTACCATCGCTAAACCATTGTATGAACTGCTGAAGAAACCCAGTCCATGCAGTGATGACCAACCTAGCAAAAATAGCTCAATGAAACCATCTTCAAAGTCACGAGGAAAAGCTGCTGTAGGTAAAAGTGCAGGACAAGTGTCGTCAAGGCAACGCATAACATGGGAAGCTTCTCATCAGAAAGTAATGGAACATTTGCTGAGTTTTCTCACTTGCCCCCCAGTAATGGCTTTCCCTAATCATCAGCAGCCTTTCATTCTGCATACAGATGCTTCAAATGAAGGACTGGGTGCTGTCTTGTACCAGCAGCAGGATGGAAAGATGAGAGTGATCGGCTATGGCTCACGGACGCTAAGCCCTGCTGAGAAGAACTACAATCTGCATTCCGGAAAGCTAGAATTTCTTGCGCTAAAGTGGGCCATCACAGAAAAGTTCAAAGATTATTTGTACTATGCTCCCTCCTTCACTGTGTATACAGACAATAATCCTTTGACCTACATCTTGACATCAGCCAAACTCAACGCAACAGGACATCGCTGGGTTGCTGAATTAGCAGATTTTCATTTCACAATTAAGTACCGTCCTGGAAAGTCAAACGCAGATGCCGACGCCCTTTCCCGTATGCCCCTTGACATAGACAACTTTAGAACCCAGTGCACAAGCGAGATCAGTCCAACTCATCTTAGTGCCACCATCGATGCAATCAAGGCTGATAAGTCTGACCATTTCCCATGGATTGGTGCCCTGACTGCGTCTACATCAAGCCCAGATGACGGTGTTACAAGCTCCCACCATATCACCAAAGAACAACTGAAGGCAGCTCAGCATGCTGATATTATCATCGGTCCAGTTCTTGGCCATGTTGACAGGGGACAGCGTCCGCATAGACAAGCGCGGGCAGGAGAACATCCAGATACTACCCTTCTTCTTCGTGACTGGTCCAAGCTAAGCATTGACGAAGACGGAGTGTTATGTCGGAGAGCAGGTGCAAGGTCCCAACTCGTCCTTCCTCGTAAGTACCACCGCATAGTCTATAGGGAGCTTCATGAAGAAATGGGCCACTTAGGGGCTGAACGGGTCATCCACCTCGCACGAGATCGGTTTTATTGGCCCCGTATGCAGAAAGACATTGAACACTTCGTGACGAACGTCTGCCGATGTTTGCAGCAGAAGAAACCCAATCGACAAACCAGAGAGCCCCTCCGAAGCATAATCACCACAGCCCCATTTGAAATGGTCTCCATCGATTTTCTCCATCTTGAGAGGAGTGTTGGAGGGTATGAATATATCTTGGTCGTCATGGATCATTTCACAAGATTTGCCCAAGCCTACCCAACAACTAACAAATCGGGTAAGACGGTAGCAGAGAAGATCTTTAATGACTTCGTCTTGAGGTTTGGCTTCCCGCATAAACTTCACCATGACCAAGGAAGAGAGTTTGAGAATCAACTATTCCGCAGACTTCAACACCTCTCTGGCATCACGCCCTCACGCACCACCCCCTACCATCCGCAGGGAAATGGGCAAGTGGAAAGATTTAACCGGACCCTTCTGGGGATGCTCCGTACATTGCCCGAGAGAGAGAAGTCCCGCTGGAAAGAATCTCTGAACAAAGTGGTACACGCATATAACTGCACTCGTTGCGACACCACTGGATTCTCTCCATTCTTTCTTCTGTATGGACGCCCCCCTCGACTTCCCATCGATTTGGCTTTTGGGTTGTCACAAATAACAACACCACCCAAGGACCATCAAGACTACAGTCAACGCTGGAAACGACAGATGGAAGAGGCGTATGAGGCGGCAAGAAAAAATGCCGACAAGTCATCCGCCCGTGGCAAACACCATTATGATAAGAAGGTACACAGCACTATCCTTCAACCTGGTGATAGAGTTCTTGTGCGGAACCTCAACGAAACCGGTGGGCCTGGCAAGCTGAGAGCCTACTGGGAAAGTGATGTCCATACTGTGGTGAGACAACTAAGTGATGACTCCCCAGTGTACGAGCTGCGTCCAGAAAAGGGGACGGGCAGGAAACGAACTCTTCACAGAAATCTGTTGCTACCCTGTAATGACCTCATCAGTGACGAACCGACTAAGTCGAGGACACCGCGCTGTGTGCAAACACCCCGCACCAGAAGCAGGCCAGCACCACGGGATAAACCAAATACCAGCGACACTGACAATTCTGAAGATGAATACAATGGCCATCTTCAAACTCTAGTCTTCAGACAGATGCCACAACAGTCCAGACCCCCAGTTTCGGCCCCCACACAGAAAATGGCGCCATGTCCCCCTATGACGCACACTGCACCATTGAATCATGAAGCTGCTTTATTCACCCCAGCCGGTGATATGACTGAAGATGACACAGCAGCCAATCCATGTTCCACACCTGAGGCAGTGACTTTCCCTACACCACTGGTTGCAGCGGAACCAGTAGTCTTCCCGAAACCAGCAACCACTCTGGAACAGACTGTTGAACCAGAACCAGTACATGATCTTGAACCGGTCACCGTGCCAGAGACAACCATTGTTCCGGAGCCAGTCGTCATTCCTGAACCCATCATGGATGAACCAGCTCCACCCCTGCCCTGGGACCCAGTGAATGCATCGGACCCAGAGGCAGCTTCTGACTCTGTCGCCTCAGCTTCAGAACGAGAATGCCACCTCAATACAGCTCCCCCTACCGTACAGGAGGATGCACGAACCTACCCGGTAAGACAAAGACAGCTCCCACAGCGACTGGCCTATGAGTATTTGGGTCAGCCGCAGCAAGGTCCACATGACGTGAGTGCAGTGACTGCTGGAAGTACCCCGCACTACCACCATCCATGGTTGCATTCCACGAATACACCTCCAGCAGCACCACTGATGATGTGCCCTCAACCTGCCAGCATGCCTTGGACGACCCCTATGATGATGCCCTATCCGCAGTTGCAGATGCAACCATGGCACCCCTGGTACTTATCACCATACCACTAGCAACCAGTGATGGGTAACTCATAGTCAATTTGTTTCTAGAGTTGCACACAAGGTGTCTTTAGCCCAAATTTAGGTTGGAAGTTTTGCTCAGATTGGACACGATTAGTTTTTTTGTGTGGTATGAATCGAATAATTTTAGTTTCTGAGATTTCATAGTCTGCTTTTAACCGTTAAGACTTATATTTAGTTTTTACTATTTTGCTTTGATCAATTTTCCGTTCTGAAATGTTGAGGACAACATTTAATTTTCAAGGGGAGAGTGTAGAGGTCGCTTATGCCCCCTCCTAAATTTTCAACTATTATGCCCCCTCTAATTTTTCAATAGCTGCTTGACCACCCCTTTGTTTCAACAGCCGATTTAAGCCAATCAAAAGGTTGGAAATACCTCAATGAGTGGGTATGGGTCTCACCCCACAGCAGTCCCCCCATACTGGATGATGTGGCAGTGAGATCAAGACATATGATTAAAAGTGAAAGACCCAACTCATTGTGAATTCTTATTTCATCCTTTTATACAGGTATGTGGATTTTAATTTGTATTATCTAATAAGTTCATAAACTATAGATTGATGTGGTATTATTCTAAACTTGTTTTAACTTAAGGATAGGAGAGATTTACCTCCTCAAAGTTAGCTATAACTTTTACCATGAACCATGATGTGTGTAGGCCTATGCTTTACTGAATTGGGTTGAAACATGGTTAAGGCTCTGAAGTGTACTGAATTGATTTAGACTTTTATTCCATTTCCTTATTATGTTTTGATTAATTAACTTGAGTTTCTGATAGCTCATATTCTATAGAAATGTTTGATGCTAAGAATGGTGTTTTAGGACTTTTCCAACTATGTATATTTCTAGAGGAAAAGCAGGGGTAGTTCCCCATCTTTTCTAAGTTTAGTTGTACAGTACTTTATGTATGTAGATACACCTGTACAAAAAGACCACCCTGGTCTGAGACAGTAACCCTGAGTGGAGACTAAAAGGCTAGCAGGGTCATTAACTTAAACCCCTGAGGGCTTGGTCAGTGGTAGCTCTTTAATAGCCTAGATAGCCTGGGATAGCCTTGCTGCCTGAACAACCTTCTTTGTTTTATTTGTTAAGAGGCAAGTGCCAGGTTAGAAAGTGACTTTGCCTTGTTTTAGCCAAGTTGATTTTGTTTATATCAGACCCAAGACTTTGCTCATATCCCAGTAGGGTTTGTTTATGTGTTTCTTTATTCTCTAAAGTCAATGTGTTTCTTTGTTTTGACTATTGGGCAAAAACACTGCGATTGCTTTACTTGTGGAGTTGGGTTTCAGAAGTGAACAGATGTAGTAAGCATTAATAGATTTCGACCTAGTGTATAGTATTGACACTCTGAGTATTTGTTTATTGCAAATGATACTAGGATTGAAGTGAGGCAGAGAAAGTAATTATTGTCGAAACAATGACAAGTTTCTAAGTAAATGTTTAAGAAGTATTGTTATTATTGTTAAAGATAGATACTGGATGATGTGGCAGTGAGATCAAGACATATGATTAAAAGTGAAAGACCCAACTCATTGTGAATTCTTATTTCATCCTTTTATACAGAATTGCAACATTAATGTACACCGTGGAGTGAATCTCTGATTCCCGACGGGTGCAACATTCGTTTGTTTTTTTCGTTTTTTAGGTGTTCGGGCATTCAGCCCGAACAACTCTTTGTTTTTGTTCGTTTTTGTTTTTGTTTTTAGGTGTTCGGGCCTTACGCCCGAACAACTCTTTGTTAGGTGTTCGGGCTTAGAAGCCCGAACAACTCTTTGTTATTATTGTTCGTTTTTGGTTTTTTTCTTCTTCTTTGTTTTGCTTATTCTTCTCAGTGGGCTTTGTCCGCAAGCAAACGCATACTTGCAAATCTTTGATCAACTTGAAACTTCATGTGTAGTTAGAATATAACTAACAGAAGCTGAGTAAGTTGTGACGTCACGATTATGTCAAGTCGGGTGTCAAGTTACAAGCCATTTAAGTTCAAAAAGTGACCTCATGCCAATGCCTGTATATCTCTAAATATTAAAGCTACAGTATTCATATTTTGGCATGATAGATCAAGACACGGGCAACATTTGAAAAGTTTACGCTAAATTCACATGACCTTTACTTCCGGTCGTACCGGAAGGTCAAAGTTTGCCTTTGTGTAATTCTTCATAAAAAACAATTCCCGGCAAAAATCTTAACTTTTGTATATCGGATCAACTTCAAATTAAAACCATGTTAGGACCTTGATAAAACCTCCATTATGTAGTTGTGACATCATGATGATGCCATCAGGTGTTGAAATACAGTAAATCAAAGTTTAATAATTTAAAAAATCATAACTCAAGAAGTACATGAGCTATTATAACAATCTATACATCATCGGAGAGCGAGAGGTCTTGAAAAATGTAGCAAATACTACACAGACTCTTATGCCGATTGTCCTCGACTTCCTGTTCAAACCAGAAGTTGAAAATTTCATAATTCATACTTTTTACACACATTACTCACAATTTTTACATCATGTTGTTGGTTCTTAGGCCTTCTCAAACGTTTCCACAGAGATGTTACCTTTTTGACCTTCACTTATGGTTGAAATCAGGTTTAACATTGACCCGCTGTCAAACCGCGGGAAAATTACTGCATTGAAAACACACACAATACGCGATCTAAACCAGTTAAATGGTGGTGAGCAGCAGGTGCGGCTGCTCGCTCCTTTGAATCAACCGCAAGGTTCAAAGTCCAAAGACTTTTGAAAAATTCATAACTCAAGAACTACACATGGGATTTGTACAATCTACATGTATACATCATCGGACAGGTCTTTTAAAACCCAACACACGCTACACAATGAGTGACCCCATTTGAAATTGGATCTCGGTTCAAAATATAAGTTGAACATTCCGTTACAATTAATTCGCACAAGCACGCAGCTGGCTGTATATTTGATCAACTTCAAATTTAAACCATGATGTTAGGACCTTGATAAAACCTCCATGAAGTAGTTTTGACGTCATGATAATAATAATAATAATAAAGACATTTGTAAAGCGCCTAATGCAAAAGCCTCTAAGCGCATAGACGTCATCAGGTGTCAAATTACAAGGTTTTTAAACATTAACAATTTTAATCTTTGAAAATCTATATCAAATCAAGAGGAAGAGACTGTCGGTTGCTTTTTTGCGGGATTATTATAGAGGTATTATACATTGTAGGTCTTTATTTTTCATTGTGTGCGTGACATATGACATCACCTCTACTTCCGGTCGAAACCGGAAGTGCCTTGTAGTTTAAAAGTGGCAAATTGTTTCAAGTTGTTTTCAATGATGTTATAATCCAGCAAGGGTCTGGTTTACAAAAAATTGACCGGTGATAACATCTCAAAGCACCCTCTAGCGGCAGGTTATAAACATACCAAATTACACTTTTACTAGATGTCTGCGGTGAAGTTTATAACATTCGTTTCAAAATTGGTATACATAATAAACTTTATGCAGACAACATAATATGTGGAGTTTCAGATTGATGACGTCATCGTGTGTCACGTGGTAATGACTTTAAGTTTTACTTTTTGAAACCTTGCATCTCAAAAACCAAAAGTTTGACTGTGTTGAAACTTGGCACAATGATAATGACTACGTAAATCTAAAGTGACGACATGATGACATCATTACATTTTTTTTAGGTGTTCGGGCAATCCGCCCGGAACACCTCTTGTTTTTGTACGTTTTTTTTAAAATACTTCTTCTGCTTATCCCCCGCGATTGTCCGCAAAAAAACGCACACTTCCGAAGCTCACACAAACTTCAAACTTCACATGTAGTTAGATCGTTACTTGTAGAAGACACCGCTGGAGTGACGTCATGATGACGTCATCAGGTGTCGAAATACAGTAAATCAAAGTTTAATATTTCAAAAAATCATAACTCGAAAACTGCTGAATGGATTTGTACATTCTATACATCATCGGACAGGTCTTGGAAAACCCAACAAACAATTCACAAAGAGTGACCCAATTTTATCTTGACTTCCGGTCCAAAACGGAAGTTGAAATTTCAATAATTTATATCTAAAGAACTTCTCGTACTTGAATCGAAATTTTTACACCAGGTTGTAGGATATTGTGCCTTCTCAAACTTTTACACAAAGATGATACTAGTTTGACCTTACTTTCTGGTCGAAATCGGGTGTTAAAGGCAACGTAGGCCTATATATTGACCCGCATTAAAAGCACGTGAAAAGATCTTCTACTGAGACACGTAAAACCGTATCTAACCCAGTGGCACGGTAGCCGTCTGTTGCGTTCCAGTACACCACGCGGCTGGCTGCTCCACTTCCGGCCTGTTCATAAGGTCCTGCACAGGGTCCTGCATGTAACCTGTGTATACACGATACACTAGCACACATTCCGCGCCACGAAGACAGTGTATACATCCACATAACGTGAAACGGATAGTTGAAGTCATATCCACTACTGGTGGTGCTATACCGTGTTAATGGTCGTTTGTTAACGTACTGCGCTTTTTATAATGCAACAGACTCAGAAATGTACGTCGTTCGACGGTAGTCCAATGAATTGCTCAGTGCATATATCCTTCGTGTTAGCCTTTTGTTGGCTTGGTGGTAAATATCAACTATAAAAACGAGTGTATTTTGCTGAACTCTTTTGGTGATTTTAATAAATTTTGATAACTGAGAAAATGTGATCGGAAAAAGATCAACATAAATTTGACTCTAATCAACACCGGTTTTTACAAGATTTTACTTTTAAATCCTGTTGAATACTTCAAAGAAATACAATGTGAACAGCAAAACAAATTCAACATAAATTGCACATCGTGTTTGTAAACTGTAGGTTCTTATGCCCTTATCATAATCATGACAAATGATGTTGCTTCAGTTATCGGCACCACAAAAAGGTAGCAAGCAGGCGTAGTTTGATAAAATTTATTTTTGAATTGTTAGTGATAGTCTTTGAAACTATCAGTTCAGTTAGTGACTATTTAAAAAAAATGTATACATGTACATGTGTATCTAGTACACATTCTGGAGTTTCAATGCATATCCATCGAAAAATAAATAAACTTCATTGAATGGAAAACATAATACTTAATAATTGTACTTGTGAGTCATTCAAAGGCTCGTTTCAAGATCTGTAGTCAAGATGAAGGGGAAGTGGGGAGAATGTTTCTTCTGTATGACTATAGTGAGAGATTTAAAATTTCAATCATAAACCGGATTTAAGAAAAAATAAATCTAAAAGATTTAATTTTAGTCTGAAACGATTGAAAAAGCAATAATTATCCGCAGACTGTAACAAGTTTTTTAATCCTCCGAATGATTTAAAAAGGACGCCAACTTTATCGGCAATGGACCAATCAGGATGATGGGACTACATCACGTGATGAGCTCACACAGCTAACTCAACTTTGTTGGCGGCCATTGCTTAGACCGACTAGCTGTACCGAGTGCTCGTTAAAAACGTGAACGTTAAACGTAAAATCCGAACGAATTATCAATCATAATCACACAAGTTTTTAATCGGAACACTCGGCGGAAACCTGGAGATCATTTTGAATCCAATCTTATGTAGTAAAATTTTGGATAGGCTTGCAATTTTTTACACGACGATGTCGTCGTGTGAAATGAACGGGGAGTATGTGGCTATATTAAACGTTGGGCTTCATTTTGTTAACGATGTTCACCGCCTTTTACACACAACGTCCTCACTTTATTCATTTTACGTTCTCATACAAAGGCTACTAGATAGAGAACAAACATAACATAATTTCATCAAGATATAAAATAGCAAGAGACAACGTGATTGTTCGTCTCTGATGAAGACCAATTTCGAGTTCATGTATGTTTCTGTTGGTCGATAGAACCATGGAGGTAGGAAGAAAACTATGATTTGGGCTCTCTGTGCTCAAAATAATTAATATTAAACGATAGCAATTAGTTTTACTTCTTATCATGGAGGTAGGACCATGTTCTTATCTGCTGAACCATAGTGGCACTTTTATGTTTTGCAGAATGACCACCAAAGATTGAAGCGAAATACAATCTAGAAAATATTGGTCAAATTCCTTTTTAAAATTCAATTGTGTGCTGGTCGACAGAAACCAAAAACACAAACAATTATAGTTAATATTCCAGTGACGTTTACTTAGTTAATGCTTTGTACTTCCATGGTACTGATGTCAAGGTTTTCTTAACAATTGTCTGAATGTTTTCCATGTTTCAGGTGATCTTTGTTCCTTACTGGTTGCTGTTTACAGTTTTCTTGGTCCATCCAATGGCAAAGTCAAAGGGTTTCAATTGTAGCTGATGCATGCAGTTTCCTACATTATTCAGATCAGCGGGTAAGTATTTCTTGTTTCCCCTGATGTGTATGGATTCCCATCCTACACAACTAAAAGTTAGTAATTTGCAATCGTTGTCATGGTTGCTAGGGAAAGTAATACTTTTTACATGATAGTGTGTACTGTGCAGAACAGTGCATGCAGTCTAGTGTAGTGTATTACAATCTGGTATGCTTTACAACACTGAAATGTTCACTCTATCACTGTGTTTTAAATAAGTATGTTCTTGTTTTGTAGAATGACCACCTGAGACCTAATGCAAGCATCAATAACAATCTAGGAAAAAAAGACCTAAATCCTTTCAAACTTCAATAATTGTGTCATTGTGTGCTGGTTGACAGAAAATTATAGTAAATAACTAGTGATATAATGTGTAGTTAATGCTTTGTACTTCCATGGTACTGGTGTGAAGGTTTTATTAACAATCGTCTGGATGTTTTCCATGTTTCAGGTGATCTTTGTTCCTTACTGGTTGCTGTTTACAGTTTTCTTCGTCCAGTGGCAAAGTCAAAGGATTTCAATTGTAGCAGATGCAGTTCCCTACATTATTCAGATCGAGCTGGTAAGTATTTCTTTGGTTTGTTTTCCCTTGATGGAGGTTGTCAAATATTTTATGTTTCTTTCACTGAAGCGTAATACTAATTTCACTGTGCATCATCTCGTACAGTTAAAATGAATCTTATCAGGAAAAACTCACATGGGTTTAATGAGCTCTGGACTTTTAAACTAATTTAGAACTTCAATTCAGTGCTTCAATTGCTTTTGCTTTCATAACAGAAAGTGAGTTTATAATACACATCAGGTTAGAAAAACAAACAAGTATCCATGTTTAAGAGCCTCCTATAGCTGGGTAATATTAGTTTTAATCTGGGAAACCTTGTACACCTTACATGTAGATCCACCTAAGTATCAAGGTCACATACAGGTCATGGGTCACTTGTTTTCATTATACATGTAAATGTTTTTGATCCAGGGGCAAAATTCTTAAAAACATTTCCTCGGGACCAAAACATCCCCTCCCCTCCCCCCAATTTAATAACAATAATTTTCAAACCGGTAGTAAATCTCCGCATTTTAAATGAGATGATTTGATTAGTAACTAGAATAATGTGCCTTTTTCAAATACAGGAGGGGAGTAGGACCCACATCGACGAAGCCATTGCAATCATCTAAAGGGATTAGGCAACCTGAACAGTTTCCCAGAGAGAAAACCGAAGCAGTTTGTCTTGTGTCTGGACTGCATTCCAGTCAGTGGGGGATCTTCAGTAGTTGAAGCTTTTGATAAGTTGTTTAAATCTTTCTTTGTGTTTGGGTCAGACTATCCTATAGCGTTAAACAACTTTATTGAGTTCTTTATAGCATTGAAACCAGGTTAATTGACTTACTGATATCCAAGATAACCCTAAGTCCCTACAAACCTAATTTGATGTGCCCTTCAATTCCTTCGGATACAATGTTGTTTAATTAAGAGAAAGATAGTGCATCCTATTTGTTGTAATAAAGTCCATTTTCTATCTCATTCAGGTAAATCACACACAATTTTTTAAAATTTTTAACAGACATAAAAACCTTTATTTTGTTTTCATGTGCCATAAAGGATGTATACATGTACATTAACAGTCACCCACATCCTGAGAATATTATTATGATGAAATTGCAGTTTTAATCCTTGTGTAATAAACATGGAGACTCAATAGAACTTTTTATGTTCATGGACTACAAAGGTAAACTCCATGTTAAGGTCTATCTAAGAAACTAATAAAGTTTGTAAGAAAATGGTTTTGACATTTTTGCTGTTCCTGTGTTTGCTTTCCTGCTGGTCCAGAAATGGTGTGTTTTATATTTTAACCCCAATGATGATTTAGAAATAAATCAAATGAGATTGCGATCATGTAGGTTTAAATCATTCAACGGGTTGAGGTTAAATCTGTAAAGATTTGAAATATAAATCCACTGGATTGATTTTATTAATCCTTTACAGATTAATTTTTTTAAATCTTTTGAAAGATTAATTTTAAATCCACGCTGTTTGGTCCCTAATCACACTCCTTGAAAGATTAAAAATTCAATCCTGTGGATTTAAATTTAAATCCTTGTATTTTTGACAATGGACCCTTGGCCCTTTCAAATAATCTAAATAATGTACTCATTTGCTAAATTATTTTTGTAAGTTCACCTTTGTTTTTCACTTGGCACATATATTTAAATACCTATGTCTCGATAAATAAATTCTAACTTCATAATGATGTCATCGGTTTTCAATTCTGGCTAAACAACAGTTTATTATTTAGAAAATGTTATATTTCGAGTAGCCTTTATTTCCTGTGTACAACTAACGTTTAAACGTAGAAGATTTACACATTACTTTCTTTGAAATTTCAAAAGCTATCAACATTTCGTTTTCAGCGATTCAATGAAATAGCTAACGCATCATACCATGCCGCATAGGAGATGGCAATCAACATGGGATAGCGGTTTGGTTAGAAAGGGAAAGACAATACTACCAATATCCCGTCATTTGTCTGTCAATTGGTAGATTAACCAAGTTATAAAAACTAATTAATTATGCAAACAAATCTGATTAATTTACTCCGGCAATAGATATGTAAACAACACACTTAGATAAAGAAAACGTTGAAAAAATGCAAAACAGACCATTTTAACCTACTGAACAACTTGTCAGCAGGTGCTGACAACGTACCGGACTTAAGCTTGTCCAATTAAGGTGCCGTGTTCGAGGGTCAAAACAAAAATCATTAAACTTGCCAAACTCGCCTTCTGGTTCAATCTTCAATTTCAAGTCAAAAAAACTTTTCACAAACCCTAGTTTGCAAAGTATTAGAAAGACCAACCTTCTTCCGCCATCCTTCTCACTATCGGAATGGGATATAAAAACAAACTTTCACGGCACCATACGATCATAAGCCCTACCACTAACTTTCATTGAAAACCCGAACACCTAGTGTTTGTAATCCTACAAACACTACATTTTTTGTTTTTTTTATATTTGAAATTTTGACAATTTATTACGGGTATTTATTGACCCGCTGTCAAACCACGGGATACACACACACTACGCGATATAAACCAGTTAAATGGTGAGCGAATCAACCGCAAGGTTCAAAGTCCATCAAACATGCTTGTGGTCTAGTCTCTGTTCAAGGTTCGCGCAACCTGCTTTTGACAATACGCTTCGTTAGTCTCTAAAACAGCCGTCCATGCAAACCTTGTTAACAATAAAATGCTAAGCTTTTGATCGTGAGCTTTTTTAGACTTTTGTTAAAGTGTGTACTTTGTTACGCACCTCAAAACAGTAATAACACCAAAGTTCAACTTAATGAAATAGCTCACGCATTGACACAGAACTGACCCCAGCTATACCCGAACACCTAGTGTTTGTTGTCACAAACACGTTAAGACTAGTTTTTTTTTGTTTTTCTTTTTCCTCTCGATGTCGTTTGTCCGCAAGCAAAAGCATAGTAAATAACCTCAAATGCACTTGAAACTTTGCATGTAGTTAGAGTATAACTAGCAGATGATCCAAAAGTTGTGATGTCATGATGACGTCATCAGGTGTCAAATTACAAGCCATTTAAACTCAAAAAGTGCCCTCATGCTAATGCCTGTATGTCTCTGAATAGTAAAGCTACAGTATTCATATTTAGGCATATGATAGATCAAGACACGGGCAACATTTGAAAAGTTAACGCCAAATTCACATGACCTTTACTTCTGGTCGTACCGGAAGGTCAAAGTTTGCCTTTGTGCAATTCTTAACAAAAAATCATTTCCTGGCAAAAATGTTAACTTCTGTATATTTGATCAACTTCAAATTTGCACCATGTTAGAACCTTGATAAAACCTCCATCAAGTAGTTGTGACGTCATGATGAAATACAGTAAATCAAAATTTAATATTTCAAAAAATCATAACTAAACTAGACTTAAATTTTTGTTGCATAACAAAAACGAGGTGTTCGGCATGATATTAAAATGTTGGTCGTAATACATCCCAGCTGTCGTATTCGTAATTTTTAAAAAGCCATCACAAAATATATAACAAGTACTGTACACGAAGTAAATTGCGACGTTTTTTGTAAACGATGATATTTACATAAATCTTACAATTTTCATCGCCGTGTCTGAGAGACATACAGTACAGCCCGAAATTTAGTAGACTCCGCGCGATAACCTCCACGCAATAAAAATAGGCTTTACGCGTTAACAATTGCGCCGCCTAGCGCGTGGAGTTTATCGCGCAAGAGCTTTAAAACGCGTAAACACTAAACAGCCGTCGGTAAGTTGTCGCGCGTAGGCTGTACTCTTTCGCGATAATCTCCACGCGGTAGTCTCCACGCGGTAGTCTCCACGCGGTAGTCTCCACGCGGTAGTCTCCACGCGGTAGTCTCCACGCGTAACGATTCTTCTTGCAAGGTTGCACAAGTGCTTGAGACTTGATTTAAATTCATTGATAAAATAGGCCTACCGCCTGGCCGTCCAGTGATGATATCAAAGCAACCGCAGGAGGCGACCAATTACGTCTTTATTTGGAAGGTATCAGCTGGTTTGATTGGAAGAGCTAGTTACTGAAAAGAAGTCTGAAACCTAGCGGCATCACAAAGGCAATGTTGCATACCGGCAAACCCCGTGAAATCAGCCTGTTCAAAGGGGTTTAAACAACTCAGCTGTCAATCACTTTAGTATTAGAAAGACCAACCTTCTTCCGCCATCCTTCTCACTATCGGAATGGGATATAAAAACAAACTTTCACGGCACCATACGGTCATAAGCCCTACCACTAACTTTCATTGAAAACCCGAACACCTAGTGTTTGTAATCCTACAAACACTACATTTTTAGTTTTTTTTATATTTGAAATTTTGACAATTTATTACGGGTATTTATTGACCCGCTGTCAAATCACGGGATACACACACACTACGCGATATAAACCAGTTAAATGGTGAGCGAATCAACCGCAAGGTTCAAAGTCCATCAAACATGCTTGTGGTCTAGTCTCTGTTCAAGGTTCGCGCAACCTGCTTTTGACAATACGCTTCGTTAGTCTCTAAAACAGCCGTCCATGCAAACCTTGTTAACAATAAAATGCTAAGCTTTTGATCGTGTGCTTTTTTAGACTTTTGTTAAAGTGTGTACTTTGTTACGCACCTCAAAACAGTAATAACACCAAAGTTCAACTTAATGAAATAGCTCACGCATTGACACAGAACTGACCCCAGCTATACCCGAACACCTAGTGTTTGTTGTCACAAACACGTTAAGACTAGTTTTTTTTTGTTTTTCTTTTTCCTCTCGATGTCGTTTGTCCGCAAGCAAAAGCATAGTAAAAAACCTCAAATGCACTTGAAACTTTGCATGTAGTTAGAGTATAACTAGCAGATGATCCAAAAGTTGTGATGTCATGATGACGTCATCAGGTGTCAAATTACAAGCCATTTAAACTCAAAAAGTGCCCTCATGCTAATGCCTGTATGTCTCTGAATAGTAAAGCTACAGTATTCATATTTAGGCATATGATAGATCAAGACACGGGCAACATTTGAAAAGTTAACGCCAAATTCACATGACCTTTACTTCCGGTCGTACCGGAAGGTCAAAGTTTGCCTTTGTGCAATTCTTAACAAAAAATCATTTCCTGGCAAAAATGTTAACTTCTGTATATTTGATCAACTTCAAATTTGCACCATGTTAGAACCTTGATAAAACCTCCATCAAGTAGTTGTGACGTCATGATGAAATACAGTAAATCAAAATTTAATATTTCAAAAAATCATAACTAAACTAGACTTAAATTTTTGTTGCATAACAAAAACGAGGTGTTCGGCATGATATTAAAATGTTGGTCGTAATACATCCCAGCTGTCGTATTCGTAATTTTTAAAAAGCCATCACAAAATATATAACAAGTACTGTACACGAAGTAAATTGCGACGTTTTTTGTAAACGATGATATTTACATAAATCTTACAATTTTCATCGCCGTGTCTGAGAGACATACAGTACAGCCCGAAATTTAGTAGACTCCGCGCGATAACCTCCACGCAATAAAAATAGGCTTTACGCGTTAACAATTGCGCCGCCTAGCGCGTGGAGTTTATCGCGCAAGAGCTTTAAAACGCGTAAACACTAAACAGCCGTCGGTAAGTTGTCGCGCGTAGGCTGTACTCTTTCGCGATAATCTCCACGCGGTAGTCTCCACGCGGTAGTCTCCACGCGGTAGTCTCCACGCGGTAGTCTCCACGCGTAACGATTCTTCTTGCAAGGTTGCACAAGTGCTTGAGACTTGATTTAAATTCATTGATAAAATAGGCCTACCGCCTGGCCGTCCAGTGATGATATCAAAGCAACCGCAGGAGGCGACCAATTACGTCTTTATTTGGAAGGTATCAGCTGGTTTGATTGGAAGAGCTAGTTACTGAAAAGAAGTCTGAAACCTAGCGGCATCACAAAGGCAATGTTGCATACCGGCAAACCCCGTGAAATCAGCCTGTTCAAAGGGGTTTAAACAACTCAGCTGTCAATCACTTTAGTATTAGAAAGACCAACCTTCTTCCGCCATCCTTCTCACTATCGGAATGGGATATAAAAACAAACTTTCACGGCACCATACGGTCATAAGCCCTACCACTAACTTTCATTGAAAACCCGAACACCTAGTGTTTGTAATCCTACAAACACTACATTTTTAGTTTTTTTTATATTTGAAATTTTGACAATTTATTACGGGTATTTATTGACCCGCTGTCAAATCACGGGATACACACACACTACGCGATATAAACCAGTTAAATGGTGAGCGAATCAACCGCAAGGTTCAAAGTCCATCAAACATGCTTGTGGTCTAGTCTCTGTTCAAGGTTCGCGCAACCTGCTTTTGACAATACGCTTCGTTAGTCTCTAAAACAGCCGTCCATGCAAACCTTGTTAACAATAAAATGCTAAGCTTTTGATCGTGTGCTTTTTTAGACTTTTGTTAAAGTGTGTACTTTGTTACGCACCTCAAAACAGTAATAACACCAAAGTTCAACTTAATGAAATAGCTCACGCATTGACACAGAACTGACCCCAGCTATACCCGAACACCTAGTGTTTGTTGTCACAAACACGTTAAGACTAGTTTTTTTTTGTTTTTCTTTTTCCTCTCGATGTCGTTTGTCCGCAAGCAAAAGCATAGTAAAAAACCTCAAATGCACTTGAAACTTTGCATGTAGTTAGAGTATAACTAGCAGATGATCCAAAAGTTGTGATGTCATGATGACGTCATCAGGTGTCAAATTACAAGCCATTTAAACTCAAAAAGTGCCCTCATGCTAATGCCTGTATGTCTCTGAATAGTAAAGCTACAGTATTCATATTTAGGCATATGATAGATCAAGACACGGGCAACATTTGAAAAGTTAACGCCAAATTCACATGACCTTTACTTCCGGTCGTACCGGAAGGTCAAAGTTTGCCTTTGTGCAATTCTTAACAAAAAATCATTTCCTGGCAAAAATGTTAACTTCTGTATATTTGATCAACTTCAAATTTGCACCATGTTAGAACCTTGATAAAACCTCCATCAAGTAGTTGTGACGTCATGATGAAATACAGTAAATCAAAATTTAATATTTCAAAAAATCATAACTAAACTAGACTTAAATTTTTGTTGCATAACAAAAACGAGGTGTTCGGCATGATATTAAAATGTTGGTCGTAATACATCCCAGCTGTCGTATTCGTAATTTTTAAAAAGCCATCACAAAATATATAACAAGTACTGTACACGAAGTAAATTGCGACGTTTTTTGTAAACGATGATATTTACATAAATCTTACAATTTTCATCGCCGTGTCTGAGAGACATACAGTACAGCCCGAAATTTAGTAGACTCCGCGCGATAACCTCCACGCAATAAAAATAGGCTTTACGCGTTAACAATTGCGCCGCCTAGCGCGTGGAGTTTATCGCGCAAGAGCTTTAAAACGCGTAAACACTAAACAGCCGTCGGTAAGTTGTCGCGCGTAGGCTGTACTCTTTCGCGATAATCTCCACGCGGTAGTCTCCACGCGGTAGTCTCCACGCGGTAGTCTCCACGCGGTAGTCTCCACGCGTAACGATTCTTCTTGCAAGGTTGCACAAGTGCTTGAGACTTGATTTAAATTCATTGATAAAATAGGCCTACCGCCTGGCCGTCCAGTGATGATATCAAAGCAACCGCAGGAGGCGACCAATTACGTCTTTATTTGGAAGGTATCAGCTGGTTTGATTGGAAGAGCTAGTTACTGAAAAGAAGTCTGAAACCTAGCGGCATCACAAAGGCAATGTTGCATACCGGCAAACCCCGTGAAATCAGCCTGTTCAAAGGGGTTTAAACAACTCAGCTGTCAATCACTTTCAGAAGAGTTCTTTAAGAAATTAATATAAGTAAGTTAATAAACCGTAAGCCTGGACAATTTTATTAGACACAGACATTAAAAAAACAAACCATAATGTACTGGAGGGAAAATTCGGGGCAACCGGACGGCAAATTAACAGAATAATTTGCTTGCGGAGTTAAAACATAATTTTTAAGAATATCGCCAGCCCACGCATTTGTTTGATACCGGCAATACCAAGGCACATGGTCTGTCCCCACCCAGATTAATTTCAATTGATGGGAAGTGCGACACATAAAAGACACTCTTTTTAAGCAAAGCTTCTTCCATATTATTCCAGCGGCACAACAAAGGAAACGTTGTAACAATAGAGCTGTCAATCACCCTGAGGCCAGGGCGAGTCCTTATTTTAGTCGGGATAAATTTATTTAAAAAACAGTCCCTATACAGGTAGTCCTTGGCCTTTCGTGCCTTTCCCCCCATTTAAAAAAAAAAATGTTTATGTTAGGCCTAAGTGCTCCAAAATAACAAGCAAAATTTGCTTCAAGATAATTCTTCATATATTAACTACATTATCGGGGCTCTGGAAGTGTCACAACTTGTTGAGGTGCTGAGATAGTTATGATACTTAAAACGTTAAATGACATCCCGAGATAATTTATCCGGAATGTCGTTTTTCTAAGATAATTTGTTTCCTTACATGACGACATCCCGAAAGTAGGGTCGTCTTCCAGATATATTTTATACTGGGATGACGACTTTTTTAAAGTATGTCATCTTCCAGAAAAAATTCATCCCTAGAATGTTGACAGCCTAACAGTAGGATGTTGTCTTCTTGATATATTGTATCTAAGGATGATGGCATCCTTGCGGAGCTCTGGAAATGCCGCAAACCTGTTGAGAGCCTGAGATAATTTACTGCAGGATGATGACATCATAAATGTTTAGATGATGACATCCCGAGATAATTTATCTCAGTATGACGACATCTTAAAAGTGGAATGTCGTTTCAGATACGTTTCTACGGAGTTCAGCAACTTCCATCCAACTTGTTGAGATCCTATGAGAAAATTGACTGCAGTATGATGACATCAAAGACAGTATGCTGACGACATCTTGCATGATTTAATCTCGGAATGACGACATCCTTGCTGAAGTAAGATATCATCTTCCAGATGTATTTTACCTACAGATGTCAACATCACGAAAGTTGTCAAATATTCTTTGTATGTCAAAATCCTGAACATAGGATGTCAACTTCCCGAGATCCATCTTGGGATGATAACATCCTGAAAATGTCGAGAACCAAGTATGAATTATCTTGGGAAGACAACAACCTACTTTCAGAACGTCGTCAACAAAATACCGAGACAAAACATATCTGGAAGAATACATTCTACTTTTCAAGGAGTCTTCATCCCGAGATAAATCAATTCCTGGTGTCGTAATCTTACGTTTACGATGTATTCATCCTGCAAGAAATTGTAACAGGACCTCACTCAACAATTGGATGCACTTTTAAAGCTTCATAAATGGCAGTTCCAGAGCTTCGTTGAGTCTTGCATTTGTCAAGAAAATAACATTAAACAAATAAATTGTATATTTGTTGTTATTTGCTTTTTATAAAGCAAATCGAGGGAATATGAACCAGAAAAACCTTTATTTTTTTTATAAAATCAAAATCATTTGCTTTAAAATATTTCTCTTGTTATCACAAGTAGATATATTCCCATTTTTGTTGTTGAGCAAACACTCATTCAAAAACCCTTTTAGGGGGTTTGAAACAATTTGTTTTTAATGGCATGTTATAAGTAACAAACATTTAAGTAACAGAATCCTAAAAGAGGCCCATACGATTTTTTTAAGGAGCAGACAGTTTAATTTTTTACCCCCACGCATCCACGCATTTATCTGGCATTTTTAAGTTTGTTCTCAAGCCGCAGTAAACTGAACAACATTTAGTTGATTAAATAGCATAGGCTTTGAAACGAAAGCAAGTCACAAAAGGCTCCAGTGGCCGCGCATATCTTGGCAACACTGTTGCTAGGCAGCGCAAGAAATGGGTCAACGTTGCGCTGACGCGCCTTTGCCCTTCGGCATTTATTTCAGTATTAAGCGGTGTAACCAATGACGGGAGTGCGATCCTCTGAAATCGACCAATGACGACAGCGGCTGATTTGTATGAAAGACTTGTTACAAACTCTAGCGGCACCACAAAGGAATAACGTTTCTTCGAAGCTGTACCACTTTGGACGGTCCGTTTGAACGTGGTACAACTGAAGTGTCAATCACTTTTGGTAAATCTAGCGGGGGTAAATTTAATAGACATGGCCAGACATGGGGTTTTTTTAAGACGTAAAAAGGGAATAAACAAAATAATTATTGCTGACTGATTGAGGCTCAAACATGTAATGAACGTCAATGTATGCCCTAGGCCTACATTAAACAATTAATCTCCTTTCCAAGCTCAAGCAAGTAAAAAACAAAGGAAAATTCGAATAAAGTTATATGCATCAATTGAAGACATGATATTACTTGAACACAATGTTCGAAGTGTCCAGGCTATTATTTTCTCAACTCCGTTTCTTCTCAGGACCACTTCTGTAACCATTTCCACATAAAAGACAAATTTTACCCAACCATCGTTTCGGCTTACTGTAACAGATGACATTTTGAATTACAACATTAAATTAGTGTTTTTTCGAACGAGTAGATATAAAATTATTATTTTCAAACCTTGTCATATTTCAATCACAATAAGGTGTTATTTTTTTTATATTTCCCTATCCCTCTTTCAATCTGGAAGCCGTCCCTGTGCGCTAACTGAAGCAAGCACACTGTCCGTTTGCTGCGTTTACCAGACTATGTATCCCCCCCTTTCAGGTTTACTGGTGCACTGTTGTTTTTCATGTGGAACGTCCACTGTCGACTCTGGCGGCAAAAAAATACAAATCTAGCTTATGTGCAGATAGTAGCTGGTTTAACTTCGCTTAATAGAAACCCCTGACCCAACTAACAACACTGTGAAGCTGTCAATTCTCCGTGTCATAGTTTACGGATGAGCAGCAAAAACATCACACTAAACAGCACTTTTTGTTTATAGTCAGAAACAGGTGTATGTCGGAATATTTTAATTTAGTGAGAACAAAAAGTTAACTCTTACAAAAATAATAAAAATCATAAAAAAGAGAAGAAAAAACACATTAAACCAAAACCAAAAGTGTCAATCCCTTTTGGTAAATCTAGCGGGGTTAAATTTAATAGACATGGCCAGACATGGGTTTTTTAAGACGTAAAAACTTGGGGGATCAACTTCGACTCGAGGAAAACAGAAAAGTTAACAGAGAACAATTTCCAAGGGAATACAAAAAGAATCATTGCTAACTAATTGAGGCTCAAACATGTAATGAACATCAATGTATGCCCTATGCCTACGATAAAAAATTAAATAATCTCCACTCCAAGCTTAAGCAAGTAAAAAACAAAAGAAAGTTCGAATTAAGTTATGCATCAATTGAAGACATTTTGACATTACTTGAACAGTGTTCGAAACGTCCAAAATATTATTTTCTCAACTCCGTTTCCTCTACATAAAAAACAGATATTACCCAGTACACAGTTATTGCTTTCTTATCATTAATTTGTGGACTGGAAACAATCGTTTCGGCTTATTTCATTGGCCTGACCAACAGATGACATTTTGAATTAGGCCTACTACATTAAATTAATGGGTTTTTTCGAATGAGTAGATATTTATCATTTTCAAACCTTTGCATATTTCAATCAGAATAAGTAAGGAGTACAATATTTTCCCCCCTATCCCTCTTTTATTCTGGAAGCCTTCCCCCTGCTTACCGAAGCAAGCATGTTGTCCGTTTACTGCGCTCACATGAAAAATATCACCAGTGTATACCCCCGATTAATCTGGTGCACTGTTATTTTGTGTTTTACGTGTGGAACGTCCACTGTCTCTGGCGGCAAAAGTATTGCTTATGAACAATAGCTGGTTTGAATTCGCTTAATAATACTATAGAAACCCCTGACCCAACTAACAGCACTGTGAAGCTGTCAATTCTCCGTGTCATAGTCTACGGAGGAGCAGCAAAAACATCACAAAACAGCTTTCAGACATATATTTTTGTTTAAATAGTCAGAAACGGGTATATGTCGGAATATTTTATTCAGAAAGAACAAACATCGAGGTCACGAGAAAATAGTGAAAAGAGACCTTATGTGTTTTCTGTTTTTCAACATCGAGTTTATTATCACGCGTGATAAAAACTATTGTTTTACTCATTTCTCAGAAACGATAGCATTTTAGGCAGAAATATTTTAAGAAACCCTTTCTACCATTACTTACTTTAAATCATATAAGTTATGTGTGAATCTGTGAACATTTGTGTTTTTCGATCTTACCAATAGTGTACAGGGCCTTTAATAATAAAAACTACCGAGAAGAAATAAATTAATAAAACAAACAAACAAACAAAAAACAACTATTTTCGTCAAAGAAATGGACAAAATTTGCTTCTGTTATTGGATGATGTTTTTACTTTTAAAAATAGTTTTAAACTACAAGCCATTGGCTAGGTAGTCTATACGTGCACTGTTTTGCTAAAGTGCAAATAAATTGATGCATTTAATTTAACGTAACAAACTACGGGTGTTGGAATGTATACGTGTTATTGTACATAATACTTCCCTATCTATACGTGCACACACACAATGTAGGATTAATTTACCCTCTTTAAGATAGAAACAACTAATCGATAATGACAGTTACATGTACATGTAGCTGTGTGGATAATGATACGCGCTTGTACAGTATGATCTACATGTAGGTACAAAGTATTAAAACCAGTACATGAATCTGTCAGGTGAAGTAAAACATTGTATCAAAACGCCAGCCAGCGCGTGAGCACCTGGGAAATTTCCTCAGTGCAGAGTTTGCGGGTCATGTATCGCTGCGTATAAAATTGTATGTAGTTGTTGCAATAGGCCGATGCCACAGTTAAGTTGCATGACCCGATTTAACCTAATTTCGCATATGGCACGGAATACGTTACACATCCAACGTTATTTGTGTACGTCTGATGGACAACATTTATTTTTCAGTTTTTAATTATCTACCACTAATATCAATGACATATTTTTTGTGCAATAATTTTAAATGAAAGCTTATAGCTTTCTCGAATATATTAACGAAACAAATAACAAAACAAACAAACAAAACAAACAAACAAACCAACAACCAAACAAACACAACAAACCAACAATACTTTAATTCAAAATTTCTGCTCATCGGCCAAAAATTTGACCAACCTTTCAACCAACGAACAGTCACAAAGACTCACATGTCTGAGCCCCCTGTCAAAAATACTTTAAGAAAACATGAGAATACTAAACAATATCATTAACAAATTTTGTGGTAAAATTTATATCAGGCTCTAAACAAACTGGATGTGACTTCTAAAGCTCCATATGGCAGTTCAAGATATTTGTTAATGTTTCAGTCTAGCATTTGTCAAAAAAAATTAAAAAAAATAAATAAAATATATGTTTGTTGGCATTTGCTTTCTAAAAAAAAAGCAAAACCATTTGCTTTAAATTATTTCTTTTGACAAGTAAATAGGCCTATAGTCCAATTTTTGTTGAAACAAAACACTCTTTCAAAAACTTTTTAGAGGGTTAAAATAGTTTTTTGTAATGCTAATGGCATGTCAATAAAAATATTTTAAAAAGTAGAGAACAAAAATCCTAAAAGAGGCCGATACGATTTTTGTTTATGGAAGCAGACAGTTTTGTTTTCCACCCTACGCAATCACGCATTTATTGTCATTTTAAAGTTCGTTCTCAACAGCAAGGTAAATCAAAAACTATTGAAGTTTAAAACGTACACGCATAGGTAGAGTAGAAACTTTGCTGTCGGATTTTGTCCAAGTAGCACTCTATACCTGAACAACATTTAGTTGATTAAAATAGCATAGGCTTTGAAACGAAAGCCAGTCACAAACGACTCCCCCGTGGCCGCCGCGCATATCTTGGCAACACTGTTGCTAGGCAGCGCAAGAAACTTGTCAACATTGTGCTGTTCGTGCCTTTGCCTTCGGCATTTATTTCAGTATTGCGGTGTCACCAATGACTGAAGTGCGATCCACTGAAATCGACCAATGGCGTCTTTACTTGGACGACAGCGGCTGGTTTGTTTGAAAGGCTCGTTACTAACTCCAGCGGCACCACAAAGGAATAACGTTTCTTCGAAGCTGTACCGTGTTGGACGGTCCGTTTGAACATGGTACAACTGAAGTGTCAATCACTTTTGGAAACTCTAGCGGGGATGAATTTAATAGAATGGCCAGACATGGGGTTTTTTTAAGACGCAAAAACTTGGGAGATCAACTTCGAGGAAAACAGAAAAGTTAACAGGGAATAAATTCCAAGGAAATAAACATAAATACATTTGTAATTATGGCTGACTAATTGAGGCTCAAACATGTAATGAACGTCAATGTATGTAAAAAATTAATTAATCTCCTTTCCAAGCTCAAGCAAGTAAAAAACAAAGGACAATTCGAATAAAGTTATGTGCATCAATTGAAGACATTATGATATGTCTTGAACACAGTGTTCGAAGCGTCAAGCTATTATTTTCTCAACTTCGTTTCCTCTCAGGACCACTTCTGTAACCATTTCCACATAAAAGACAAATTTTACCCAACCATCGTTTCGGCTTATTGTAACAATAATGAAATTTGGAATTACAACATTAAATTAATGTTTTTTCGAACGAGTAGATAATTGTCATATTTCAATCTCAATAAGGAGTAATTTTTTATTTTTTTCCCCTACCCCTCTTTCAATCTACGTCCCTGTGCTGAAGCAAGCACACTGTCCGTTTGCTGCGTACACCAGTGTATACCCCCCCCCCCAACCCCCAATTCAGGTTTACTGGTGCACTGTTGTTTTTCATGTGGAACGTCCACGCTCTCCTCTGGCGGCAAAATAATACAGTTAGTAGCTGGTTTAACTTCGCTTAATAGAAACCCCGGACCCAACTAACAACACTGTGAAGCTGTCAATTATTCATGTCATAGTTTACGGAGGAGCAGCAAAAACATCACAAAACAGCTTTCAGACAAAACATATAATTTTTCTTTATATAATCAGAAACAGGTCTATGTCGGAATATTTTATTTAGTGAGAACAAAAAGTCAACTCTTACAAATATAATAAAAATAATGAAAAAGAGAAGAATAAATTATTTAAAAAACTAAACCAACAATTATTTTTGTTATTGGGGGGGGGGGGGGGGGGGGGGGAAACAATGTGCATTTGCATTTGAATGATTCTAGAGCTTCCTAGCAACAGTGTTGCCATGGAGCATTGCCGCTAACCTTTGATTTGCATGTGGTTGTGACTATATTTATAACAAAAAACATTTAAATGATCAACATCAATCGATACACCACTTGTCACTAACCCATCGTGGAAATGAAGTGCTGAAAGTCACCATCCAGCCAGGGGTTACGATCGAGCAAGGTGAACTACAAATATCGTGCGGCGTTCTAAGTTTGCTCCCAAAGCTATCCTGCGCAATTTTCAATTTTTTCATGTGTGGGGCGTAAACACATATATAAATGAACAATTATTTTTTCAAAGACTGCGTCCAACCATTGCGTTTATGGTAAGTTGTAAATTAGAGTTAGTCCCTCAAGTTACTTGCGGCAAGTGTGGTTGGCTCATGGATTACTTGTCTTCCGGTACAAGACAAACAAAATATCGTGTAGTAGGCATATGGAGACCCAAGGCTCGGGAGAGGGCACAACAGGAAAGTTTTATTAATCAGATCCCATTAGCCGTTGGATTCGGGAGGACCTGAATTTGTGTTTGTAAATTATAAAAAATTATATTATTTATTTATTCAAAGCTATATATATTTTCCTTACATGGGTCCCAATTATAGTTTATACTTGGATTCTTTTTATGTATTTTGTTATTTTACTTTTCTCTTGTGTATTTGGGTTTTGCTTTTTCGATCGTGTTATTTCTTAGCATTTCAATAACTTAACTCAATGTTATTATTTTTTACTTCACAGACGGATATTTTGCCCATTACCAACAATTTGGACTGCTGATAATGAAGCTGAAGTTAAATCCAAACTTCCTACTATTTTGTTTAAATGAAGTCTCATATTCAAGCCATTTGGAAAAATTTGGTGCAAACTTGTCTCTCTCTTCCTTTTTGCGCACAAGTGTTTTTTAAATTTTGGGCGGACTTTTTTTTCTCTTAATTTTTATTTTTATCTTACGGATTTTTATTTTTTTTGGGGGGGGGGGGTCGCCCCCTTCTTTGGTTACAGGTCTGGAAAATAACGTGTGTCCACCAATCAAACTACATGTATCTCTGTGTGGTAGAATTTATTTTTGTTTCGTTTTCATTCGTAGATCCAACATGTGTTGCAACCCATGGCCCTCATAAAACATGACTATAGTTGCCTTTATATTCAGGAGTTGCCATGACAAAACCGTTACTTACAGAAACAGAATTAAACAATACCCAAGGGGCGACATACTACCCTCTCCAGACGGCTGGTAGCTTTGGCGTTCCCGGTCATCAAACCAAACTTACGAACATATTGCTTTTAAGCTCACCCATCAGTAGCTCTGGGTAGTAACTCACGCATGTTAAAATGGTGTAAAATTTCATTTTATTTACTCTGAAATTTTGTACATGACGTCTTGGGTATGAACAACTGCGTCTGTACTTTCCTGAGAGGAATTTCTGTGTCAATAAAAGGGGCATATTCAATGACTGATTAATATAAAATTCAGGAATGAACGCAAATGCGTCAATATTTTATGACTGGGCCAAAAGTCCCGAGTTTTATCGTAACGTTGTCGTCAAAATGCAATACTTGAGTTTTGTTATGAATGGCCAAAGGTATACGTCGATTTGTGCCCTACAGAAGTCTTGAGTATTGACGTTAACTATTTCCAATAGATTCGCAATGTGCGGCCCAAACTTGTTGTAATTATCGACACCAATGTTTATGACAATTTTACAACTTTAATATAAAAATGACGTAACAAATTGTTGATACATTTTCTGTCGGCAAGCCGTAAGGTCCAGATTTTCCGAGAGATATAATTTTTGTTTGAAGGGCCTAATTTTGGTGTTTCGTTTTTTCGAGAGGGACAATTTATTTGTTAGGCGACAGCGTAACTAATGCCACTAATAAAAGTACCCCTGGAGAAAAAGAATGCAATCCGAAGGCTTGGCCTTTCATTTTACTTCTAACCACTACTTATTGTTTGTGGTTAAAACTGGCCGACCTATGAAGGCGATGCAGCAAAGGCCTTTGTAGGCAGCTTCGGTGGGAAAATGTTACAAGTTATTCTGTTCTCAAAGTGTCAATCTTTTAGGGCGGCATTGATGTCTGTGTTTGGGTGTGAGTACAGTCAAGTGGATGGTATGGATCAAAGGAAATAATATTTACTTTAACAGAGGGGCCGCGAACCTCAAACCATAAGGCACAAAGGTTCAACAAAACTCCCTACGATCTTTTCCCGAGAACATAACATCGACCAAGCCTTACCAATGACGACTCAGGCAGATGCCGAAATGATAATGCGGGAAAGTAAGAACCTTTTATTATTTTCTGTCACAGACACAAATTGCCGCGGCCGACTCGCTTTTCATTTCACAACAAATATTACAGGATAAAAAAACAAACACCTGGGGTAAGGCATGGACCGGTGAGAAAAGGAATGTTGATTGCATCGGTTGATTGCATCGGTTAAACCGCGCGCCATCAAAGCACTCTACATTCTCGGGCAATCCCGCAAAATGTCGCGCGGGTATAACAAGTTTAGCGCGTGGAGGTTCACGCGTGAGTTGACGGTTACAACAAAGGAATGTTGATTCCATCCGTAAAGAGCAGCGCGCTATCAAAGCACCGTACATTCTCGGGCAATCCCGCGAAATGTCGCGCGGGTATTACAAGTTTAGCGCGTGGAGGTTCACGCGTGAGATAGCGCGGAAACATACCGACGGTTGTTTAGTCTTTTTTTAAACATGTTTGGCGCGCTAACCTCCACGCCATTTGGCGCGTGGGTGTTACGCGTGGAGTCTACTAAATTTCGGGCTGTACTGTACCCAGCGGGCCTGGAGCGCCTTCGGCAGGCATGGTCACGTCGATCAACGTGCCGTCGGTCTCGATGTTTGATGAGAAGCGAACCAATTTCGATCTTTTTCAGATTGAGTTTAAGTCAGTTATTAAACGTCATACATATTACTAAATCAGGTGGACATCTCAGTGAGAACTCGTCTTCTGTTCGTTGTTTACCATCAAACCATCAGATGGGCAAAAGGGAAATCACTTAAGTTTAACTTCGCACGAGTTAACGATAAACTCATCGTGCCAAACACCATGTTTTGTTCGATGACGTTTGACATGTCCAGCTGCACACATACACAATACATTACATGGCTGGACTACACACAAGCCTCGTGGACTTACGACACTGTCATCAATGGAGCGGAACAGCCAGCCACACACAGCGCTGTGTAGTTAACATGCAGGTTAATACATACGTGGGCTTTATCGTCTGATTTTGAAGAAAATATTCTAAGGCAAACTTTGACCATCCGGTACGACCAGAAGAAGGGGTCATACGATTTTGGCGTTAACGTTTCAAATGTAGCCCCAGTCTTGATCTATCAGATGCTCAATTATGAATATCATAGTTGTAAAATTCAAAGACATACAGCGTATAGCAAATGGTAACTTTTTAAACTTAAAAACCTTGTAATTTGACACCTGATGACGTCACCATGACGTCACTGAAGCGGTTTCATCTCCTAATGGTTATCTAACTATATGTAAAGTTTCAAGTTTATATGAGCTTGGGAAGTGTGCTTTTGTTAGCGGACAATCGCGGGGGATAAGAAGAAAAAGAAGAAGTATTAAAAAGTAAGAAAAAAAGAGAGAAAAAACGGAACAAAAACAAGAGGTGTTCCGGGCAGAGTGCCCGAACACCTAATAACTACCGAATGGATTGCTACAATCAATACATCATCGGACAGGTCTTTTAAAACCCAACAAACGCTACACAAAGAGTTACCCCGTTTGTTCTTGACCTCCGGCTCAAAATGTAAGTTGAACATTTCGTTAGTATTAGCCCGCAGAAGCACGGGGTTGGTCGTTCCGCTCCATTGACCACGTGTAATCTTGCATGTACATGTAAACTGTGTATACACACATATTAAGTTCAAAGTCCACGGAGGCCCAAATGTACATGTAACTTGAAACATACAGTAAGTTGATGCGTTATCCATGGTGGCGCTATACCAAGTTAACGGTCCTTTGTCTACTATCAGACTCCGGAAATCTACGTCGTTCGACGGTAGTCCAATGAGTAGCTCAGTGCATAACCTTCGTGTTAGCCTTTTGTTGGCTTGGTGGTAAATATCAACTGAACGAGTGTATTTTGCTGACCTGTTTTGGTGATTTGAATAACTTTTGATAACTGAGAAAATGCAATCGGAAAAAGATCAACATAAATTTGACTCTGATCAACACCGGTTTTTAAGAGAATCTAATTTTTAGATCCTGTTGAATACTTCAAAGAAATACAATGTGAACAGCAAAATAAATTAACATAAATTGCACATCGTGTAATCAAGTAGGTTCTTATGCCATTTTTATAATCATGACAAATGATGTTGCTTCAGTAATCGGCACCACTCATAAGGTAGCAAGCAGGCGTAGTTTGATAAAATTTATTTTTGAATTGTTAGTGATAGTCTTTTGAACTATCAGTTCAGTTTGTGACTATTTACAGAAAAATTGTTATACATGTGTATATAAAACACTTTTGGAGACTCGTACAGCAACGATATCATTTTTCCCCGTGTACACTAAAAGTATAAATGTACATGTAATAGGTTTGCAAACGATTTTTTTTTTGAAAATTAAAAAAACTATCAATAATCTGCTTACGCATTTATTAACACAACAGTGCCCCATCGATACGCGAACACCTAGTGTTTGTTTTCACAAACACTAAATCTCTAGTTAATTTTTGTATTTCTTTAAATATCAGTGTTTCAAAATTTCCCTCTAAGTCGATCGACTTAGGCATACCCATACATCGGGATGTGGGAATGCCCAAGTTGACACGTAACTGAGAGACAACCAGAAAAGCCTTATTATTGTCAACAAAAGGTTGACAAAACACTTGACGAAACTACTGCTTATTAGAAATTGGTGCAATTATAGACTTATTTCCGGGTTTTGGTTTTCATTTACTACCTATCAACTGGATTGGAAATCACATCAATTCCGTGCCAGGTCACAGAAATTTTAAAATGAACAAAAGGAGTCTCTTGGCAGGTTGTCAATGAAAATGAGGAGTTCGTCGGTTCACACCCCCAGTGACGTCAAGATTTCAAAGTTTTAACCCACAACACTTCAACACTCCACGAATGCTTCAAACACTGAACTACGAATAATCACGTACAGGTGTAGCAATTTCAACACAAAAACATTGCACCATTGATAAAAGCCTGATTGCCCATATACATGTACATGTATGGATGAATAGTATCCCAGCAGCCTTCACAGTATCAGACAGTGCTTGTCAGCCATGTTTTTCTGCATTGGAAATTACTTTTCCAAGAATTTTTGAACGTTTTGGAGAAAAAACACTAGAAGCATTAGGCGGTACCACATAAAGAAATACTGATAGACAACTTGTCCTGAAAACTCTGAACATGAAGCTATAGAATAAAGGAGATTTGATGCAATTTTGGACTATAAAAATGTGTGAACAGACAGCAACTGTAATGTAACTTTGTACACGTTCATTTTCTCTATATTTACGAAGGTGTGGCCTGTATTACAATGTAAAGAGACCATGAAGTTACATCGGGAAAAATCCGGTTACATCCAGACGTTACGTGTGTACCTGTGATTGCCCCAAATATAGTGTGTTTTCCTGACACTTTCTTATCAAACGGCGATTATTCTCAACTTCCTAAAACTAAAGGTCTCATTTCGGTAAGCAGGTTCATTTTACAGGACAACTTGTATGTACACAATTTCAAAGCTTATAAAAGCTGTAGTACTCTAGTTATAGCATACATGTATGTCAATCTGCTACTTGTCATTACTTGAAATATAAAAAACAGCAAATTTTCAATTATGAACCAAAACAATTTTGCCACGATTTTCCTGCATTGTACTATTGACATGAATTATGAAACATGATAAATTTTCAAATAATAAACCACAATGATCAATTTTATATGAGAATAAAGATGAAAATGGGTTTCCTCTTCCAAAGACCAATGATGTAATATGTTATATTATACTTGAAAGGCCACCTTGAAAAGGCCACCTTGAAAAGGCCACCTTCAAGAGGCTGTAACTTCATGTACATGTACATGTAGTACCGACCCAGACAATACATGTGTGTACATAGAGAGTGAAATACTGAATAACACAATAACACAGACACAAACAGATTTGAAGGACAACAATAATGTTATTTATGTAAGTCGCAACCTGTTGTCAAGTACAATCATTTTGATGTAGCAAAGTTGTTGGTGTTCTCTGAAAAATTGTATATTGAATGGTATTGTTATATTGGAATGCTATATTTAGAGTACAATAACGTAAAGTGCATGTGTCCCTCAAATACATATCTAGGTAGAACCAGGGGGCAAATATGGAGGGCACATACATGTATCCCCAATTCTTTAGAATTTGGTAAACATGTTATTCTAAATGGAATCCCATTATATTTAAAACTACTGATGCATGAAATGCGTAAAAAGAATTATGTAAACTTTCTATAAAAAGGGAATGATTTTTGGTAGGATTCAACATTTTAAAGACTATTTTGAAGAACCCTTGAAGTAAGTTTAGAAAACAAATTCAGGCCAGTTGCTATGATGGCTGCCTGACGATCAACATATGTGTAAATTTTGAAGTGATTACACAAAACTTCACCACACACATCTTCAAAAAGTCCATTTTGAACAGTTTTCAACCTGCCGCTAGAGGGCACTCTTGTGTATCGTGACGTCATCGGTATTTTTTTTTAACTGCACATCCTTGCCGGACACTAACATCGTTGAAAGCATTTTCATAACATTTAGCACTTTTGAATTACGAAGGCACTTCCGGTTTCGACCGGAAGTAGAGGTCACGTGAGGTCACGAACACTGAATAAAATGAAGCCCTAATTCACCCCTACCCAATCCCGTAAACAGAAACCTACGGTCTCTTGTGGCTGATTTGATACGCATTTTCAAATATTTAAAATATAAATCTTTAAGATGACGTCACGTGACAGGTGATGACGTCATCATGACGGATTTCTTTTAGGACCTTCCTTGCATCAATGCCTTTCATCACTGAAAGTTTCATTGCAATTGCTTATCGGAAACTAGGCAAAACGGCGCTTAGAACGCGACGTGCGTTATTTGAATGACTTCCGAGTGTCTGAAACGGACGAATAAAAAAAAAAAAAGGAAAAACTGCTAATGAGCGAAACAGCTAATGAGCAAAAAACTCTGGAAAACCTTGTGGCTATCAGCAAATTGTAAGGTTTGCTTTTTGATACTAACAACAAATTTCTGACCGTCTTCAAATGCATTCCAATGTGTTCTAAACTGAACCGAAGTCGCAAGCTAGAATGCTCAGCTACGCTACCTCCACATTCTTTAAAAAACAAAATTCCAAATACCTACTTTTGTTCCTCGCATACCAACCTTGCGGAATGCTTTTGATAACCGATCAGACACATTTTGCCTGCTATACAACCGTAACGCAGGCAAATAAACTTCGTTGCGCATGTTTTCGTATTTCATCAGCCGCGCTTTCATACCTTGCATTCGTTCATCCCAGCGGCGGCGGAACACTTTTAAAAGTGGGGGGGCAAATTTTTTCCCCATGTATTTTATTTCCATTTGCACAACATAGGTATATAGGCACACACCGGGTATGTTGGGCAATTTTGGGGGTACAAACAGACCCACACATGACTCTGGCGGTCTTCCAGGAGTAGATTAGACCAATCCCTAACTTTTGCAAACGAAACCGTCAAATTTGGCCGTTATCGAGCATTTTCAAAAAACTAAGTTCACGTGATTTATCTGAACCAATTTTTTTTACACAGATAAATCATATGATCTTTGGAGTTAATCCCGACTGTACCTCAAGACTCTTTCTAGAAAGGTGACAAGCATTTTTCAAAACGGGCGCACAAGAAATCTTCTTTGCTGAATTATCAGAAATAGATTGATTTAGTTGAGAAGCTTTAACTAAAAAGTTCAAGTTTAAGCAAATACTTGGGCCGGTGTTCAACCAGGAGGGGGGGGGGTTTTGTTAGGCCTATATGAATCAGATTATTTTGAGAAACTTAAAGGTGTGTATAATATTACAAACGGGGCTGTCAGTGAACCCTAATTTGGTTTCAATAGCTCGATATAAAGTGGGGGGGCAAAATGACTACCTTTTCAAAAGTGGGGGGGCAACTGCCCCCCTTGCCCCCCCGGTTCCGCCGCCGGTGGTTCATCCTCTTTCAATAAAAATATGTGAAATAAATCAATTTTTTAAATACGAAGAAAAAAAAAAAAAATCGTACCCCCTTAGTACGGACCGGAAAAAAGCCGTACGAAAATTTGCAGCCCGATCTACATTATACAAGCACCTGGGAGTTTTTCTTACACAAACAGACACGTTACTTGCATTAGTATATGGATGGATAATGTAGATCTTAGCTGATAAAATAAGAGCAAAATTTACAAAAGTTTGTTGCACAAAGCGGCCAGAACAGCTGTATATGGCTTTACGTTCCATCATGAAAGCAATAATGAATGCTTCAGAACACAAATGTCAAGACCAGGACCCGAACCTGTACTCTGCTGAG
This sequence comes from Leptasterias polaris, assembly GCA_037783415.1. Taxonomy (NCBI): domain Eukaryota; kingdom Metazoa; phylum Echinodermata; class Asteroidea; order Forcipulatida; family Asteriidae; genus Leptasterias; species Leptasterias polaris. The sequence continues at coordinate 5,986,786 of JAZGTN010000123.1, forward strand.
CAGAAACACCCGAGCTTGAGTTCAGCGCACTTCACCACTTGACCACAACACGACACGATCATGTCTTTGTAACTTTTGCTAAGTTTCATAAGTTATTTTAAATGACAATTGGTTATGAAACTCCATTCATAAATACCTTGGACAGTTTATCCATTCTGATTGGTGGAGAGCACGTCACGTGGGAGTGTTTAAACGTGTGATATAAACACGGCTAGAAGTGTTTAAACACGGCTGGCTTCGCGTGTTGGGCGCGCAAGCTTGTTTACGCCAATTTACTTACGCGGAACGCAATATACAGCTATTAGTATACCCGCGCGTAATCTTTTCAACACGCGCGTGCACACAACCCAGCGCGCTCAAAACAGAATTTTAGAAAAAAAAATGAAAATGTACAAACTTCGAAAATTCGCTAAACAAACAGATTGTCTTTTTTACCACCGATTTTCCTTATTCTTTCACTTTTTAACAGTGGCCGTGCGATAAAGGCCCTCGCCTTCGGCTCGGGCCTTTATCGCACGGCCACGACCCTGCCGGTTTTAAACGGCCGTTTAAGAACTCGTCACCACTCTTTTATTCCCTTATTGTGAAGTTATAAGGCCAAGTGTAAAAACTTACAAGTTTCTCGTCCCCGCCCGCCTCCTTTTTGGCCGCCGCCTCCTTTTATTGACTATTTACTATTCAGAAAAATAAATAATAAATTTAAAAAATCTGATCTTAAATCAAAATCTGAAATCAGATTTTTATTGAAGCCCAGAATGCATCGCTTTTATATTTTTAGTAATTTTGGGGCTTTCTTGCCCAAATTTACGAACTTCAGATTTTTGGGATAAAACTGAGTGGCATCTCTGATATTTTGAATCTCCTGAATCCAATTAGATAGGCCAAAAATAGCAGCTTTGCCTCAAGAATTCCCAACCTTCTCATTTCAATATTCTCAGGTGTGTAAGTCCCTAGCTAGTTGAGGGCTAAAAGTGTGATTCTCCTGACTTAATATGTCATCAGTGTCTTGGCACCAAACCCAGCTTGGCGTTCTTTTCAGAGCGGGCAGCAACTGTTGTCGAAGGTGATGGTGCTGCGATTCTGCAGTGAAAAGTCTTACAAATCATTTGTTTTGTCATAAATTGCATTCAGTATACTCAAATAGCACAATATCTGTGAATAAATATACCTTGGCCAGCCATATTTAGCATGGCGACCATCTTGGAAAAAATAGCCAAAAATTGAAAAATAGTAGATAGTAAAGCGCTGCCTCCTCCTTTTTTTTAAAAGTCCGGACGAGAAACTCGTTACTTTTTTTACTTGGCCTAAAAGCAACAAATAAAATTAATGTACAGGTATGATTGAAATAATTACATGTATAACACAAAAACTTAAAGTGGTTAATACAAAAACTTAAAGTGTTTGGCACTTGACAAATAGGTGCTCATAAACAAGTTATGTCAAAGGCTTAAAGGGTGTGTACAACATTGGTAAGAATGAAAATAAAAATGTTCACAGATTTGCACATAACTTACATGGTATAAAGATGGTCATGGTGGAAAACTTCCCTTGAAATACATGTAGTTTTGTTGGAAATGCTATAGTTTTTAGGAAATGGGTAAAAAAATTAGTCTTTATCACTTGTGATAAATTCCGATGTTTGAAATAAAGTGAAAACATATAATGGGGTTTTTCACTGTTTTCTCACGACTCCGAAGACCGATTTAGCTGAAACTTTCACAGGTTTGCTATTTCATGTATATAATGCTGGGTCACATCAATACTGGTGTGGATACTGGTCTTTGACAGAAATACCAATGTTGTACACACCCTTTAAAACAACACAACACAAACAGTTTCCTTCAGATCAGCTTTCGATTCTAGCTTTTTGGGGCTTGCAACTATTCTGTTTTGACCTTTGCAAAGTTATACCCTCTGATCAGCAGTACATGTGGTACATACATGTATTTCATGTATATAACTTTTGTATTATGTAAATTATACAAAAGTTATGAAATGAAAGAAATATGTAAAAATAATAATAATAATAGTGGGCATTTGTAATGCATTAAGGCACAGAGAAAAGCACACAATCAAAAACATTTTAACAATATCCAGCGAAAAGAAACCATATATGTCAATCTTAGAAAATATTATCTTGAACAATGTTATTCAAAATTACTAGAACCCTACATGTACGTGTAATGACCAAGATAAGCATGACAATTTTGTGAAGATTGGACACTCCTTCCCACCCTCTGACCTAGCGGTGCCCAATCCTTTGAATCTGTCTAAAAACTCATAAATTATAAGCCTTTGGTTATCACAACATTCTAAGTCTGAATGGCCACACATTGTGCACAAGAAGGTGTTTAAATTTATAATACAAGTGGGATGTCAGCTTTGAGTGGCACCCTGCTAGTAGGCGCGATTTGTGTGCAAAAATGTTGCAAACTGAATTTAATTACTTATTAATAATCAGCCAATGAGTAAGCAATTATCAATTTTTTACAGAAATAATTAAAGGAGAAAAATAGAAAGGGAACCTGTAGGATGACCTGATGAAGTCAGAGTATCATCTGTATAAATGTGAATTGTTTTGTCCTTCCTTTTAGCAGCGTTTTAATTCATTCTCAGTAGTTGGTTGAACTTTCTGAATGAGTGATAAACTGTTTCATTCATATTCATTGCACTTTGGTTCTTTATTAGCACATCGTCACCGTTTTCACGAAGAGGCAATTTAGCCCATTCGTCAGCAAAACTTTCATGTTTGGAGAAAACCACGATTGAAGTTAAACTATTTTTGAAATCATTGTTTCGGACACCGTTTGTCATTGAAACGTTCAAATTTTTTCAAGCATGAAATTGGAGATCCTAAATCATGCAAATCTGTTGCTATTTTAAAAATTATAGTTAGTTTAATTAATGAGTAATTAACTGTTTAACACAAGTGTCTCTTTTAGTGAAAACTGCACGAATGAGGTCTGTGTGCGTAAAAGACAAGTGTTTGCTCGCACCAAGGAAGTTGGAGTGACCGTCTACAGCGTCTGGCACCCCAACGGATAAGGTGACCGCAGCGAAGACAGCAGCAAAGTCACCATACCAAACAATGGCGGACGTTCTAATCCAGGAATTTTTACGATGGCGCGCTTCTAATCCAAGATGACACAGGTTAAGGCTTTAATAGTATAGATTCACTGCCTCCTATGGAGACCGAGAACAAAACAGAAAGGAAAACAAAAGATCTCCAATTGGGAATTCAAAAGAATGGTGTGTTCCACAAGGAATTTGGGGTACAAAGCATTACATGGAGGAGAATTGTGAAGTACAGGGACAAAGGAAAGAACAAAAGATGTCTCCACAGAGGTGTAAAAATTATAATGTGTGCTGATAGCTTACGCATAGCCTGTGTTTAAACACTGGGTGTGTACAATGTACATTTACATTTTATACACAAAATATATTGTATGGTGTGCGAATATGAAATGAGTAACAAACTTCACATCGCCACCACAGTGAGCCAGAACAAGATCAAAATGTCAAAAAATTATACTTGTGTTCCGGCTTCAGTCAAACATTAGTCTTGTTTTGAGGTGTTGGCATGGCCTGGGGCTTCAGCCCAACACCTCTTGCTATTGTTCTGGGTTTTTTGGGGTATTATTTACATGTAGGTGTTCGGCCAACAACCGAGCAACTATTGTCATTGTTATCTCTGCCCGTGCAATGGCAGAGATATTGTCCTTGTGCTGGATATTCTTCTTCTTCTTCTTCTTCTTCTCCTTCTTCTCCTTCTTCTTCAGTCAGGCCGTTTCAGTCGGGCCGTTTGCGAAACCACGGCCTGGGCCATGGGCTTGGGCTTAGGCTCCGTCAGTTATATGCGTGCTTTCCACGGTACAGGGCTTCAAACAGGCAGACAGAGCCCAAGCCGGAGCCCAAGTGGGAGCGCAAGCTCAAGTCGTGGTTTTGTAAACGGCCACAATTGGAACAAAAAATGGTACCCAGATGTCGGGCCGTACTTAAAACAACCGACAACTGACAACTTGTTTAACATAATGCAAGTCGCAGCTCACACTGTCTTCTGTTGTCGGCTTTTTAGTCAACTTCTGCGGCTGCCAACTGGATCGAGGAAATCTCGCCAACACCGCGTCTAATTGGGCAGAGATGCCTGTATTTGCTCAAATACAGCTCCTGTGCTTTCTAGTTCTGTTTTTGGTTTTGGGTGTGTTTTTTTTTTCTTCTTATCCCTGAACCTTCTCTACAAGAAAACTCAAGACTGAAAGTGAATTGAACCTTGAAACTTAGCATAATTATACTTTCTGTACTTTATACTTGAACCTCAACATGAAGAAAGCATTTAAACAATGACTCTCAGTAGTCTCTCTCGGAGCGTAGGATTTCTGATTCCACATACAATACAGGTGCGGATTCAGGCCATCTAGTAGTATGCTAAAATTGTAATTTGCTGCCAACAGTTTCAATTCAGTAAGGTCGGAAACAAACGTGTCACTGGTTTCATGTGAAGAATTTGTACTGGTGAACACTTTCATTCCTGGTCTAATTAAAGTTTGAAATTGAGAATAATACACCAGTTATAATAATCACCCAAAAGTCAAATTTTTGAACCAATTTATTTCAAAGTAAATCAAGTGTTCAGCCTACTCACGCACCCATGCAGAGAATGCAAGATTGTGAAGTATGATATGCTTAAACTCGGCATATATTGAGATCCTTTAAGGCCTATAAACAGCTAAAATTACCTATAATCCAGTTGATTATAATTCATCAGCAGTTCCAACAAGAAAATACAAAAGAATTGCAATTGTGGCAATTTGCAAGTACACAAAGTTTGCATTTGGCATATTCTTCAAAATATGGACCATTTGCAAGTCTGAAAATTGGACCCTTATATTTTCATACATGTAAGTGAAAGCTAATTTTTATTTTTATATAGTGTAATTAACTACGAGGTACCTGACATGTTATCATACACAATATTGACAACCGATGTCTTTCAACTAAATCGAGGTAAAAGGTTTGGAGTCTCGAACGTCAGCATTTTTGACGGACTTCAACTACCACTATAGATGTAGAGGTATTTAAATGATCACATTTTTATATTTGCTGAGGTACATATTTTCTTTTGCATGCACAGGTTGTGGGGGCTGATGCCAAATACTTTAACAGCAAGAGAAAAAAAAAATCCGACAATTGAAAAAAAAAAATTAAATAAAAAATCGCGAATTCCCGAACGTCATTTTTTTTCCGTCACAAATTTCAACAATAAAAAACATGTCAATTAACCAAAGTTTCAAACATTCAATAAATTCGAAACCAATATGATGAGAACACGTTTAAATAATTATTGTTTTGAAACAATGACTACTACGATACCTGGTCAACAATAAGAGTAATCCCTTTTTCAAATTTGCAGCGCCGACATTTTTTCAGCGTCCGTCAATTTTTTTACGTGACGTTCGAGAACTTAACCCTTGACTTGACTTACCCCCTCTATTGTCCTCAATTGCAGTTAGGCCATTTAAGTCAACAGAGGGGGTAAGTTCGACTCACACATGTTTTGTTTTCTGTTAATACGTGTGCAAAATAAATCCGTCAAGTAAATCACGCTCATACTTACTGACGTTCGAGAATCCATCGGACAGCTCCAGATGAAAAACCAAAATGTATCTGAGATGATTAACAACGGAAATACTTCCTTCCGAACGCTAGTTTTTGGAAACTAAATCAACTTATGTTCAAGTACATGTACGCTTGATGTGGATTGCGCGAAGGTAATAAAGTCACGAACGTCATTTGAAATAAATTCCGTCAATTTTCTCGAACGTCATGCAAATTCCGTCATTTTTTTCTCGAACGTCATTTTTTCCGTCAAAAATGACGTTCGAAACTGCGTGTTTTTAGCCAAAAAAAAATTATGGAAGCTTGAATTATTATTTTTTTATTTTTTTTATTTTAGGTATGAGAGGCTGCAAATATTTCAGAGAAATTACGGTAGTGTTGTGCCAGAAATAAATTAATAACAGACAATATTTGCTTAGTTTTTCCGTCAATGTTATGCTCACTTCTGTCAGGCTTATATTTTCTGTGTGTGGTGTTTTGTTGAGTTTTTTAAATTTTTAAGTACATTCTGTGATGACAGTCTGTGTTGTGTCATTATGGCCTGGTAACAGATAAGTTGTTATGAGAAATTATAATTTGATCAAGTTGTTTTATAATACAGGCCTATAATTTACATGTACACATGTAGGCAAATATGATTTACATTACAACCCTGTCTTTGAACCCATTCTAAATAAAACACCAACAGTCTCATAGGATGGAATTCAATTTATTAATGATTTTTAAAACAGGAATACAACAATAGTTATTGGCATATTGGTACCTATCTTGCTACATGTACCTGTCACACTTCATATAGTTCAAAACACTCTAAATTCAGTAAATTTCGAACTTATGTTGTGCTACACACATACCATGAGACATGATGAGAGCTCAATCTCATGATTGCCAGCACAATCTCAAGAATGAGCAAATCCTGAGATTTGTAAATAATATCTTCAGATAAAATGTATGTACTGTAGGTCAAGCTGTAGGCCTCGAGTACATGTACTATAGGCCTAGTACATGTACTGTACATGTAGGCCAAGTAACTGTACATGTACTGTAGGAGTAGCACATAATGTACATTGTACTGTAGGCCCATGCAGTACATGTACATGTTATAGGCCAAGTACATGTACTGGTTACGCCAATTAAGTACTGTAGGCCTAGTATGCATACATGTACTGTAGGTCAAGTACATGTACATGTACTGTAGGCTAGTACATGTACTGTAGTAGGCCTAGTGTACTGGTAGGCCATGTACTGTAGGCCATACATGTACATGTGTACTGCAGGGAGTGCAGGCCTAGTACATGTGTACTGTAGGCCTAGTACATGTACATGTACATGTATACATGTACATACATGTACATGTACTGCAGGCCAAGTACAAGTACATGTACATGTACATGTACACTGTACACGTGTACATTGTACTGTGGGCCTATAGTACATGTGCTGTACATGTAGGCTTACATGTACAATGTAGTATACTGTAGGCCTAGTACATGTACATGTACTGTACATGTAGGTCTAGTACATACATAGGTACATGTACTGTAGGCCATGTACATGTACATGTACATGTACATGTACCGTAATTTCCTGCGGATAGGGCGCTCGGCGCATAAGGCGCTCGGCGCATAAGGCGCTCGGCGCATAAGGCGCTGAACCTCAAATTACCAAAATAATATTCAAGGGTTAGCAGATCAAATAAGGCGCCCCGCCGCATAAGGCGCAACATATCGGCAGAACACACACTCGCAAAGTCTCATACCGCTTGTACATCAACACATACAGGTGTCATTGTGATGGTATAAGCACACTTACCATAGCGCAAAGGGATCGTAATTTTATAGTCACGAAGACAAGTAAAACATCACTGCTATTTTTTCATTATTATTTTGTCCATGATCGTTTTAAAGATTTTTTCTAAAACCATAGCTTTACAGTTTTTCGTTTTACACAACGAGCACACGCAGAGAAACGTTCTCCCAACGTTTCCCAATCAATTGGCTGCTAGTCTTTGTTACTCTCTTTTTTAACTCAACAATACATGCAAGAACCAACGAACGCTATAAGAGGGCGCTTTCTTAATAATGCTTTCAGATTAGGAACGACGCCCTCGTTGCCAAAATTCACGATAACAAAACATACAAAAACGACTTGTTTTATAAAGACTAGTACCTGTCAGGTGATATAGCAGTGTACTGGCGTGTCGTGGCCGAGCGGTTAAGAGCACCGAACTCAAGCTCTGGTGTTTCTGTTCAGCAGAGTGTGGTTCGAGTCCCGGTCGTGACACTTGTGTCCCTGAGCAAGACACTTAACTATAATTGCTTCTCTCCACCCAGGGGTAAAATGGGTACCTGTGAGGACAGCATGGTTCTTGTGATTGATTTAGCCTAGTAGCGCATTGAAGCACAGGCTGTATACTCCCCAGGGAGCTGAGATGGTTTAAGGAATGAAATAAATGGCCCAGTGACCAGGGGTAATAATGTTCGAAGCGCTTTGAGACGCCCTTGTGTGTGATAAAGCGCGATATAAATCCATATTATTATTATTATATTATTATTACTGTGTGCAGCATCGACCGTCGCTCATTCGCGACTTCATTGTTATTATTGTAGGCAGTAGTATGGCCAGTAACTTCGTTCTTCGGTAAGTTTCGTCAAAAAAGTTAACGGTGTAGGTTTTATTTTAAGAAAAATGTGACATGCAGAATTACCCTGGACGAAATAAAGGAACTATTTTGCAATATAAATGTAAGATTTCACATTGTATCACAATGAACTCAAACGAAATCAGATAAGGCGCATCGGAAGATAAGACGCAGTGACTTTTTTTTACCTTCGAAAGTCAGATAAGACGCTTCTTATCCGCAGGAAATTACGGTACATGTACTGCAGGCCTAGTACACTATGTGCACCGTAGGCGCCTAGTACGTACATGTATGTACTGCGGTACATGTACATGTAAATGTACTGCGGACCTATTTGCTGTATGCCTGTACATTTACTGTAAGCCCACATGTGAATAAAATATGCATCTTAGAAGCATCCAGCTGTGTATGGTACATACATTGTCCTTACACCCATAGTACATATCATAGCTGAAAGGAATGTGTACCAAGTCATTTAGGGGTCAAGGTTCATTCAATTCTACTGCATGTCATGAAGTTATTAGTTCAGAAATTAAAGTACAAGTGCATAACACTATGCCTTTATACCTCAATGCATACCACAGAGCACTGTGTAACCACACAGTGCCTGAAACATTATAACGAAAAAGGACTTGCACTGTCTACAAGCTTGCAGTTTTTACCTTTTCAAAACAATGAAGGAATTTAACTACATGTACATGAGATGCAATTGCTTGGTTTTTTACCGAGACAACAAAATAATTTTTCTGTTAATTTGTTTTTTTAACAAAAACCTATAAAAGATTACTTCAAAGTATGAGATTGAAAATTAAGAATGATAGCAGATTTCAATTCTGCACAAAAAGCGGCTATAAACAAGTATACACACAAAAACTGAACAATGAAGTTGGTTAATTGTGGTAGGTTTATTATCATAATACATAATATTTCTCACTTTGAACAATTTTTATGATCCAAGTGAGAAAGTATCTGACCATATTAAACAAAAAAAATTATTTTGTTTAACTTTCATTAATTTATGCATTTAACTGTCTCCCTCTCAAAATATTACTGTTGTAAATGTATTTGTGTAACAAAATGTCTTCTTATTGTAGACACTATTTCCCCTGTAATGCATTTCATTGTTTACTTTATTTTATAATTTAACACTTAATTTACACAAATATTCATGTCTGAGTTGATCAACTGGCAATACTGCAATACCATGTTTATATGTAACTTGTATGGCCTATACTTTTTGTAGTTTCATATGGTTGTATTTGTTATTTATTTAATAATTGAGCCAAATCATGAACAAGACAGAAAAAGACTACAGTGTATCACAATAAAGAAAACAGAAGCCTGAGATTGCCAAGGCAAAAGCAAACCAAATCAATATCCAAAGAATGAAATCCCCTTACTATATAGTATGAAAAGACAATGTCAAAACATTTAAAATGTGATCACACAATATTAATACCACAAGAGTTCAGCCAGCTTCACGGAAAAAATTGAAATGAAATATAAACAAACAAACCTACGAGAGCTTAATACATAATCAGGCCTCGAATCAGGCAATTGCCGTCAGTGCTCTATGTCATTGCCGCGATGCCCTCAAAATCACCGACAATTCACGGCAATATATTGCCGTGCCCTTTTTATCCAACTGCTGTCGGTGCCCTTAGTAAAATTGTAAGATGCATCCTAAATATTCGGTTATGCATTACATTTTTACGGTTTCGATAGGCGTCAAAATTTCACTCAAAAGTTCCTCAAAACACAAACCGCATTGCTATACGCAACGCACACAGTCACGTTGTTTCCAATTTTCATAGTCTTTAATCTTGTTCCTTTGGGTGCAACAATAAAGGTAGAAAACATTGAACGCTAAAGGGCGTTTCAAAACAATGCGATACCATGAGAGTAAAGCCCTCTATTGGTGAAATATCCCAATGCATTATGCGATAGATCAGTCACAACACCTGTGTAAAACGCCTTGACCCAAGACTTTACGTGTCTGTGCATGCTTGGTGAAAAAAAGTTTTCCCCCGAATTGCAATGAGTACCATTGCTGGTGAGCGATCTAAAACCGTGCACGTAGCAATGAGCCACTTGTATGCACGCAAAAGCCGTCGACAGCGTGGTCTTCAAAACACAGTTCCTTGGAAATTTTGTTTTTGCCATACACATATGATGCCCCCAAATTCGACAAAAATGCCATGGTGCCCTTTTTACACTTCCGAAATTGCTGCGATGCCCTTTAAATCCTATAAAATGCACAGAAATTATTGCCTTGCCCTTTTTTGAACACAAAGTTCGAGGACTGTATAATTATCATGATTATATCACATGTGATAGTTTTGTACTGCATGTATACATGCTGGCATGTGAATGCTATTGGAAGGCTGTCACAATAGCATTCGCATGCTGTTTAGGAATGCTAAGTGCATGCTAAATGACAGCAGTCAGGTTTGGTAAGGGTAGTTGAATCAATGGCCTGCTCTCTCAAGAACATGCTATTCCAAAGCTATTCCAAATATATAAAAAATTAATAAAAGCAGAATATTAAAGGGTGTTAATGTTGGCAAAGGGTTTTATCAATATAACCTTCAGCATGGCGGGTGTTGATTTGAGGCAGCAGTAATTCAGGCTCAATATCATGTACATGTACTTCTGATGCAAAGACAATTCAGAACAACAAAGCAGAGTGACAGAACACCAATGGAGGGAAGTGAAAACAGTTCAGATAAACGGTTTTAAAGTGATCTTGATACATGTAGCTGACATTGCGTCTACATGTATAACTGAAACCTACATTGGACATTTTCAAGCAAGAATATTTCATGTACAATTTTGATTGATTGGTTGTGGGTGAGTGAAGTGAACATGTATGAGAATAGTTTTAAAAATACACTTAAAAGTTACATGTAGGCCTATGCAACAAGCAACATGTGCAATATTTTAAAATAACAGCGATGCTGTTGAAACCCCTCAGCTATTTTACATTGTAGCTATATGTACCAAACCATGTTCCTATACCTGAGCACTGTGACATTGACATTGACATTGGATTTGTTGAATTGAACTCACAACTGTGACCAAAAACTATTGACCTTTTACTCCAAAGGATCCCAAACTTTATGTTATACAGAGCAACATTGTCCAAGTTCCAGATTTTGTTGTTTACAATTATTACAACACTGGTTTTCTCTCTGCACAGCCAGTGCAGCCAAGAGAAACGAGTACAAGTGTGAATTAAAAGCTTACGTGTCCCTAGGGCAATTTTTTTTTTTATTACTTGGATTACTGATTTCTCAGCTGCAAAAACGAGCGGTAGCGGGGGAAGAAAACTAAACATTGCTGGGCATGCTGGGGTTATGAAATTTCCAGCTCACAAAACTGGGCTGGCGGGAAAAAATATTTTAAAATACCGAAGGCACGCAGACAGCCAAAAAGCATGTAAACTACATTCAAAATCTATAGCCTGTGCATTTACAGTTATTTTCGTAAACGTACAATTTCTGAAACAGTCGGTTTCACATGTAACCGTCTGTTTCAGAATTAAAACTTAGGGTTACACAAATCGTTTACACAACCCAGCATGTGATCAAAAACATCGTTTCTTCATCACAGCATTTTTTCTTCACAAAGAACCCTGCAAAAATCAAATAAAGAGAAAACAAATCTTACAGCAAAATAATCCTTCTGTTCATCCAGGGTATCCTAAATTATGTCATTTTCGTAAAATAAAGCCTACACATTGCGAAGTTTTTCGTAAACCAGCTTAAATTTCCAACAAACTGTGCTCTGGCAGAACAAGCTGTCGATGAAATGTACATGATGCGTAACAGCGACAGCAGTGCTGCATACGGTTCAGCCCCCACCAGTGATGATCATTATCGCAATGTCAAGGGGAAAACCCTTCAAGCAGTCGATACTGCATGAGTTTTGGTCGTAAGTGCTTGTAGTATCCATTTACAAATTTGGTCTTCCCTTTTTTTTTCCACACAAAATTGAATTTTTGGGGTTGTGATTTTTTATTTGGCCTATTGAGAACATACTGATAATACCAATCTCTACATTTACATTCATTCACCAACCACGAACACCTACATGTACATGATGCAGAGTTTGATGCTGATAACAATGGATTTAGCTAGTAATTCTGCTGCCCGACTTACATGTACATGAACCTGAAAGTTTCCCAATATAAAACTTTACTAAGGATAAGGACAGACATCGATATTAGCCAGTGCACTAACACAGGGAACCATTTTGTCCAGCAATTTTGCATAGCAAAATATTTAGACTAAACTTGTTTTGTGCACACTGAATGCCAATATTGACAAATTGAGCAGCAAATGACAATTTTTGAGTAGCAACTGATACATTTTGCGTAGCAAAATTCCCTTTTAACAGGAATGCTTTTTACACTTGTTTGTGTTTGTTTATCATTTAAGTGTAATTTAGATATTTGTACACTTCTGAAATTTGTGTAATTATCGATCACAAAATTAGGCCCCAACCTCAAGGTTTTGTTACTAGAAACATGCACTTCTGCCGTTGACGGCCTGCGTCAAAATGACAATACATTGACGTCATGTGTGGGAGTTTGCTTTGTTAATACATGTACCTCCATGCTGCAACAAAACAAAGCTCCCACATATGACGTAACATGACTGGATAACAGGGATTTTCACCAATCTTTCTGAAAAGCACCAGAGAAGGGTATTCAAAATGATGTTTTTTATATATAGGCTGTTCCTCACGGATGAGTATAACTATCAGGGAGGTGAGTTGAGGAGTTTGAGTTGGCACGCCTTCTTATGAGAGTATAGGCCAATCATGGCAGATGTTTGACAGCCACAGTACATTTATCTGCATTTGAGGGATGGATGCTTTCTCAGGATGGACTGCATCCGCCTAACCTCTGCAGCTTGTGCCCTGGCTTCCTCAGCTGACACAGCCCTACTCGATGCTTAGTGAGTGAAGACCATGTGGGCCTCTCCTTGACTGTGTCTTCCCAGGCGGTAGTTGGAATGCCAGCTGCTTTGAGACAGTCCTTGAAACAGAGTTGAGGGCGGCCTCTATGACGAACCCCTCTGCCAGTTACCCAAAGAATATCTGCTTCGGTAGACGGAAGTCGTCTATACGCTTTCTTGGTGTTAATGGTAAGACCCCAAAAAGTGGTTGACCTTGCGAATCTGTTGACAAGGGTCTGAACCATCCTCTGAGTGAGCCACAAGAGCAGCATCGTCAGCAAACGCAGTTCCTGCACGCAGATGAGGTGAGTTTTGGAGTTTGCTTTCAGTTGATGTTGAATAGATTACCATCGGAGCGTGTTTTGTTGAAAACCCCTCCAATTGTACCAAGCGAGGCAACTTCTAATGCTGCTGACAAGAAGACAGTGAACATTGCACATGTAGGGGCTGGCACACAACCCTGCTTCACGCCAAGGTTGACTTTGAAAGGATCGGAAGTAGAGCCAGCAACAGAAACCTTACCATCATGAAACTTCCTGATCTGTGTGATGAGCTTAACCAATCAAGTAATAATAATAATAATAATAATAATAATAATAATAACGAAGTCTTGTAAAGCGCACATATCCACCAAAGGAAGTGAAAAAACAAAAAGGGGAAGGGACCAAAAGAAAACTCAGTTAGGAGGAACTAAATGCTTTTGACATGAGGTGAGTTTTGAGAGACTTTTTGAATGAGTGAATAGTATTGGAGGTTTTAATGTGAAGGGGAAGCTGATTCCAGAGATGTGGTGCTGCAACAGAGAATGATCTGTCCCCCCAGGTGCGATGAGATTTGACTTCTTGAAGAAGATATTTATTTCCCGATCGAAGGTTGCGGGATGGTTTATAGATGCTGAGCATGTCCAGGATGTACGTTGGAGCTTGCCCATTGAGTGCTTTGAAAACATTCAGCATCAGCTTGTAAATGATTCTGGATGATATTGGGAGCCAGTGTAGATTTAGAAGGACATGTGTTATATGAGTGTTTTTTCGTTAAAGTGACCACACGAGCAGCAGTATTTTGTAGGCGTTGAAGACGAGAAAGTTGGACATCTGGAAGGCCAAAGAAAAGTGAATTTCCCATGTCAAGACGAGACATAACAAATGAGTGGACAAGCTGTTCTGTTGAAGTGCGGTCAAGATATTTTCGGATTTTTCCTATGTTGCGGACATGAAATGAGGCAGAACGAACTGTGTGGGAAATGTGATTCTTGAAAGACATTGAAGAGTCAAAAATAACACCAAGTACTCTCATCCACAGCATAGGTCGAGTAACCCAGTCAAAGGCCTTGGAAGAGTCAATGAACACTACAAAAAGTGGCATGCTCCTGAATAGCCTTCTCTTGAACCTGGCGTAAGGTGAAGACCATGTTGATGGTACTACAATGTACATGTACATCTGGCTTGGAAGCCGCACTGACTTTCTGGTAGAAAGCCATCTGCAACAGATTGCAGCCGCCTCAAAAGCAGTTTGCTAAGGATCTTCCCAGCAATGGACAGCAAAGAGATGCCATGATAGTTGCTACAGTCTTGACGGCTTCCCTTACGCTTGTAGATGGTGACTATGAGAGTGTCTTTGAAGGCATTTGGAAGTTCTTCCGACATCCAACAACTAAGGTACATGCACTACAAACTGTGAAGTGTGGATTGTAGTAGTGGTCCACCATGTTTGTATCTCAGGGGGGAAGTTGTCCAAGCCTGGCGCTTTCCAGTTCAGAGATTGATTGATTATTTCCTAGACTTCTCCAAGGGAGGGTGGCCTGGTAAGGTGATAGTCCGAATACAGTAGCTTGTGCATGGGGTGAGAGAACCCTGGTTGAATTTATTTAATCCATTCAACATGTTCAAAGATAATTTGTTGCTGACAAAGACAGTTGACACATAATATGATTATTGCGGCAGCTTTACCAGTTTACAAAAAAAAAATACACACACACAAATAACAAAGCACAACCACTCTCAAAATTTATTTTGTTTTTTCCTTTGTCCCTGTCTTTAACATCCTCCCCATAGACTTTGCGCACAAAATTTCCTGCGGAGCGCTTCAGTCTTCAGAATTCCCCTGTGGAGTCCTTCTATTTTCTGTTTTGGGGTTTTGTCCTTGCAGGTACATGTACTGTACATATGTACCAAAGCAAAACAAATGCTTTACTGATGTCACAGTCACTGACACTTTCTTCAAACCAATTCCATCTAATCTTGTTCTTAATTCCTTTGTCTATATCTCACACTGAGATTTCTCCCGTCGGAAAAATTGAAAATAGCATTCTGGATCAGTACCCGATCGCCACTACACACGTTTGTTCACGCGATAAATGCACACAAGAGGTGCACAAGCCAAATGACTTTTGTTTAGTCTGGACCGCATGTGTTTAACTGTGTGCGCCTCATTGCTTTCTACTGGGTACTCGACTTGTAACTAGTCCATCCATTTTCAAAGGTTTTAGTGCAAACCAAAGCTCTATCGCATCCCTGTTTTATGGCTTATTTTACCCAGTCAGTTTCCCTTGAAGTTTATTACTTGTTATTTTAAAAATTCCACCTTTACATGTTTGGCAATTAATATAATTGACCATAATATCATCGGTCGTATGGTAAAACAAAAATAATAATAGCAAATCAGTTTGTGTACAAAAAATAATATTCATAACTTTTAAAATTTTAACATGTTTCAGGAACTAACACATAATTGTTTTACACTAATTAGCATGACTGAAGTATCACAAAATTTGACATTCTGTGTTTCCACAAAGTGACACACCGCGATACGCCACTTTATTCATTGAAACACATAACGCTGGCATGGTGCCTAACAGGTGTAGTGCAACTGCTGCATTTCCACGAAGTGGCGTATCTGTTAACACATTGAAGTTACATGTAAGCGTTTTCCCGAAGCAACGCATGCATTTGTTTTTACACAGCACTCTGTGTGCATGCCTCGTTTTTCATTTTCACAAAAGTGACGTACACATGTATGCGTTTATAGGAATTAATAACTCATCAGAACAGTTGCAAAAAGGCAAACACATTAATCAGTCTTCGAAACAGTTTTAAAAATAGTTCAACTTTAACCACAATTTTCTCCAAACACAGAGTTTTGGCTGTGGTGCATCCTACGTCAGCTCGTGGCACGAACGACGATATAAAGCGAAGCATTACACAATCATGATCATGAAATCTATACATGCTTGGATAAACTGTACATTTTAAGTCCATGTTCATGTGAACATCTACCAGTGCATGTATGCCTACATTGTACATTTTATGAACCAATTTACAGCTTTAGATGGAGTGCACTGGCATGTGCCCATCAAACATGCCCGTGTACATTATAGTTGTTGATACTACATGAACAAACTATTTTATTTATTTAACATACATGTACATTACTTATTATGGGCATCTGAAATAAAACAACCAACATCCATGATAAAAAGCAACACACATTTCTGCAAAGAACATGAAGAAGACACATACATGTATGTAAAACTTGTGCATTGTAATACATGTTTGCTTGTTTGCATACTGCATGTACTGGGGGTGTTTCTTGATGGGGTATGGGGAGGTTTACTGGGGTTGTTGGATTGGAGGGTGGGTTGGGTGGGGTTGTTGGATTGGAGGGTGGGTTGGGTGGGGTTGTTGGATTGGAGGGTGGGTTGGGTGGGGGTGTTTGAAGTCAGATAACACAAAATGACAAGTTCCCGTCAACTCTACTTCACTATTGGCTAAAAATTGGTTGGATACACTTGCGATGTGCATGCTGTATCAAGGGTAAAAGATGTGAGGCCCTAAATGTGATGTACAGTACAATAGTACATGTACATGTAGATGCCTCATGATTGCATTCAATTGTGTACACTATATGGTACACACTTAAATGCACACCCATACAAACAATTATAAACTGTGGTTTCCATGCCATTAGATGTATGGGTGTGCTTCTGTGTACACATGTGTGTGTGTGTGTCACTTCAATATCAGTAATGCATGCATAATGATGAAGGGACTGTAGATGTTTAACATCAGACCCTGCTGGTTTAAGGATGCCTTTACAAGACACAACAATAGCCAAGGACACTTTGGGACACAGGGTGAATTTAAATACCACATGAAATGTGAAGTGATAAGAAACTGGGAGTTGTAACACATACAACATAGAAACACTTACATATGTACAAAATAAAAACGATTCAACTCATAAGTTTTATGTACACAAACTTCAAATTTTCTTATAATTAAGTTAATTGTTTTGAAATTTCTTGATTAAGTACATATCCTGTACAGTAACATACATGTATTGTAGCTTTGCTATTAATTTCTGCAATTGAACAGAATTTAAAAGGACCAGACCATATGATTAATTTCAGCAATTGACATTACACAGGAAAGTACATAAATAGTAGGCCTACATGTGTCTACATGTACCGTAATTTCTTGCGTACAAGACGCGTCTTATCTGACGTTTTTGACCACAAAATCATCACTGCGCCTTGTATTCCGGTGCGCCTTGTATGATGTCGCTTGAGATCAAAATGACCGCGGCCGACGTGCAAATAATCTAGGCCCTATTTAATGTAGCTGCGGTCAGGTTAATAATGCGGTCGCCAACCATCAACTCACCACGCATTGTTGACGTAGTACATTATCAGCGCTCAACTCTCCAGACAATGTCGCCAGATTTTCATTCCGACAATGACGCGATGTATTGAGCCGCCATTGTGGCCACGTGTCCCTATACATAACGACCGTGAATTCATACCAACAATGCAGCAACGTGTTCATCACTTCTTTTGTGGCCGCGATTTCGTACCAAAAATACTGCATTCAGATTAATCAGAACGATTGCGGAAGCATTCACCCAACCTCTATTGTGTGAACGGTGATTCACGCATTCACCCAACCTGTGTGAAAGGTGCGACCATGTCCATGGTTTACTTTAATCAACTTTATAAAAATAAACTGTAATCGTTACTTTTTAATTGATTGTATTTTATAAACGAAAAAACAATTATAAATCACGGGAAGTGACCCTTTTTCGAAACTAATTCTATGGTAGACCTTCAGCTTAGTTAATTGTTTCGTTTATTTTAGCTCAAAAGTTAGACATAAAATAACTGTGGAGAAAACAAACCAGAAAAACGACGTCTTTGAATAAATGTTTGTGGTATAAAATAAAGAAAAGAACTTCTCATTAATTATAAATGTCACGTCCCCATCGATATCGGAATGGCAGGAGATTTTTCCTGTATGGTAGCGCCCTCTGTTGAACAAACAGATCTCTTCAGCCCTGCGGTAGCGCCCTCTGTTGGTCACCTGTAAACTCCCTTCAACCCCTTGTGACACACGGGAGAAGAATCTCCTGAAAAAGTCGCTGAACGGTAGGTTGTTTCAGTTTAAAATGAACTTTTCTACATGTCTCTACATGTTTCAAGCACATGTGATTTCTATTTATTCACATGTTGATTAGCGTGGTACTTTTAGGGTAACAAAATGACCCCTTTTTGGCGATGTACCGATACGGTCTGCTGTTTGCAGTCACAGTGCATGTAAGATCATGCGCCTTGTACGGCGGTGCGCCTTGTCTGTTGACGCTTGATTTTTTTTTGGTAATTTCACGGCCCTGCGCCTTGTACGCCCCGCGTCTTGTACGCAAGAAATTACGGTACACTGTAAGTATACATATGTGTATGTCCAATAATCTGATAACCTGTACAAATGTCATTTAAAAGTGGCTTCCTAAAGCAACTTTACGTCCAAGTCAAATACTTATTCTAGTTTTGTTTTCAACTCAGCGGCCTACATGTACCATGTGTACATGTACCTTATAACTAATTGAAGTGCATACAAGTTTGTGCTTATTTTGATTTCAATCTGCTTTATTTCAAAAAAATACTTAATACCATCATGCAGAGGCTTGGGGGACAATTTAATAAAATATCCTTATTTTGGTCTGAAAAAAAACCTTCTGCACTATTGGTATTTTTGAATCAACTTCATTAGAAATAAAGAGTTAGATTCTAAATTAAACATTGTTCATTTAAATACTTTTTTTCAACCAGAACCAATATCAATCCGCACTCACCACTATAATAACAACACTGTCGCTCAAAATGCCCTGATGTACATGTCATGTACATGTATGTAAGACAAACATTCCAGGCATTCACTGCATCAGCACACCAGACCACAGTACACTGTACATGTACAGTCAGTACCATGCAAGTAAACATTAGGCTTGGATACATGTACATACATACATGTACATACACACATGTATATATACGCGCACGTTAGTGAAATTCGACACATTTTCTGAGATGTTTGTTGTTTTTATTTATGTATGCTTTTATTTTTAGCATTAGTGCGAAATGCTACATATGTATTATGTGTTAAAAATACCTCAAATTCATACACTTTGTATGTATGGTGCAGAGATGAGACTGGTCAAAAATGAAAAATTCCTATAACTCTGGTGGATGGTTTGGGGGTTACCTACATTACATTGTGTACCACTGCCTAGGACATGTGACATTGGCAGCATTCTGTGCTTACATGTAATGTACTTGTAAGCCACTGGCTATTAAAAAACAAATCAGAAAAATTAAACAGTAAAAAATGCATACATGTATCTGGTGCTTTTACCAGCAGAGAAAGTGTGTACTGACGACTGGTGAAAGAAGTTTTAAACTGTGTGCGCACCTCAACAGGTGTACATGTAAGAATCAAAATGCACTATACCACTAGCCTATGCAGGGTATTTTTTTGGGGGGGGGGGGGGGGGGGGGGGTCTTCCACAATACATGTATTTTATTTTTATTTTTTTATATCATTGTCACAATGATACCCTGACTAAAGTAAAGACAACAAACATTCTCATCAAATGTACCACCATTTGTTGTTCTCTTACAAGTAATTATTGACAGTTTTCACCATGTTTACGCTAGATCCAGAAAGGTGGATCAGACCCGGATCTGATTCGGCAATTTTTATCCACCTTTCGAGGAGGGTTGAATCGTGCAATTGGTGGATCAGATCCCGCAAAGTGGATTCCAAATACAAGTGTAAACGCAAAGTTGGATCAGACACCGCAATTAGATGTGGTCATTTCCGGTTTCGCTACGAATTGCGCGCTTTTCGCTTGTGCTTTGGTGGGACATCCGTAGCTGTTGATTTTTTGTGTTGTGTCATGCACAGTGCACATGGACTGTGCGTGTGTGAAATGTTTTGTTGTTTTCAGGGTCCCTTTATACATACATCGTTACGTTCGGAGCTTGCCTTGTTGCTGAATTTTGTTAATTTTCCCATCCATTTGTACCTCCATGGTCGCTGTTATCCGTATCATTTGCTGTCCATCTATAATGTTTGTTGATGTACGTCGAGGCACAAATGAGCTCTTTGCGAGGAGCAGTGATGTCTTGACCAATATACATCCGGTTCAAAAGTGGGATCGGAGCCGGATCAAGCACTAAGCCAGTGTAAACGCGACACCTAATCTTGATCAGCGTTTTGAACAAAAAATGCTTGATATCAATCCACCTTTCTGGATCTAGTGTAAACGCGGTGAATGTCCAAACCTTTGCCGTAAGCCATGGCCAGTATGGCCAGGTATGCTGAAATTACTGACTTGCCTCCCATATGACCAATACAATGATAAACAATGGCAGCCTATCAATACCTCGCCATCTTCGTTTGAAGCCTAAAACAAGAGGACGAAGGTCGCAAATCGGACAACACACAATTACCCCCAGAAAAGAGAAATTGGAGTATGAATTCCAGTAGTCGATGAATGCATGCACACAATGGAATGTCCGGGGGCATAAAAGGTCAACCGGAATGACTGACCTAACAAAAAGAGGGCATTCCAAAGCTATTCAAAAATGTATAAACGGCCACTGTTATTCAGTTTGGAAAGGTTTTGCACAAGACATTACGTGAATCACCTATTAAAACTAGACCCGAGTTTGCCTATATATGACAAACTCGGGTTTGTAATTACCGGTTTGGGAAACAGCAGTTTTCAACAGGATCTTTCTTATCTGATCAAAAGTTAATAATAATAATATTTGAGATATTTATATAGCGCATAATGCAGGAGCCTCTATGTGAGGCGTAAATACGTGGTTTAGGGCACCACTGCCTGTGAGTTTACTGACACAAACATATACAATGTACAAAATTTCACAAGTTCTTGTTTGTAATGTGAACTATTGGGGAAAAGCATCAAATGTTTTTCTAAAAGCAACTTTGAATCATAAAAATCGACCAAGCAGATCATGAGAAATAAAACAAGAAACAGTAGGGCTTTTTCTTCCTGCTCTTCAGCATTACTTTTATTTGACAGTGACACCACTAGGCCTGTGTTATCTCCCCTAGACCAATCATGGCGTGTCGTGGCCGAGTGGTCTAGGTCACCGGACCTAAGCTCTGGTGTTTTCAGCAGCAGAGTGTGGGTTCGATACCCGGTCATGACACTTGTGCCCTTGAGCAAGGCACTTAACCATAATTGCTTCGAAAAAGTTGGGAAGGTAGTGCATTCTGCTCTATTCAGCCCCAGGAGTAGGAGGCAACGTGCCCCTGGTGTCAATTGATTTGGGTTGATAGCCCAAATCAGTTATGTGTAGCCCTCACCTTGAGTGGCCGTCCGTGGCCTTGTGAGTTAGGCGATATCTCATAAAAAAAATATATAAAAAAATTTAAAAAAATCAGAATGGACAAACTACTGTCTGAGCTCTGCTGATGATGCCTGCCTGATCAGCCGTAAGTCTGGGTAAACCAGTTCTAGCTAAACCAATGAGCTGGCGGACATCCACAAATTTGGGGATTGCCGAAACTGGGGGCAGATCAGAGCTGCTAATGTCACTTTGTTCTGTAAGATGGAATATTTATTGTGCCATATTTATTTTGTACCAAGCAAATTTGCCCAGTCACCAGATGACATATTAGATGTGTTTTAACTTACATGTAGTATCGAGAAGTAATTGATACACTGTTCTATTATAAAACTACATAGATTTGGGAGGATGTTAGGAACAGTAAACTAAAGATGCATTTTTTGGCATAAAGCAAAAATAGAGGCGGCACATTGCCAAGTTTTAAAGTGCAACAGTTTGCATCAATACAGGATTGAGTATTATGAAGTTGTAAACTAATTTTCAGGGCTTTTTGGGGAGCAGGAGGCATCAATGCAGACCTGGAGGACCCGACGTCATCCACCATACCTGGTAACCCGCCGTGAGCAAACCCGTAATTTTATCCATCCACACAACCGGGTTCAAGATTATTTTAAGATGAAACTTTTAGCATATTAAGATTACTTGATGTTATGTTATTTTGTTTATTAATTGTACTAGTTGTGATTAAATAACTTTGTATCGTTTTGGATGTTATCTCATTGCGTCCTTGTTTCTTTTGTTGGCACATTCATTCACTTAAATCTGCCTTTAGCTGTACATATCAGCATATTATTTATCTATCTCTAAAAGTACACATTGGAATTTAGTCATACTTGCGATATAAATAATTTATGTAAATTACAAAGACAGCTGACAAGTTTTGTCTTAGTCATTCGACCAAAACAAAGATGAGAGAACGTCTTTGGTACGTGTGCCACAGTTTCTCCTTCTTATACATGTAACATGTTCCATAAGTCTGACAATAGTTGTAAGACATGATGAATTTTATTTATTGATGCTAAAAATAAAGTCTTCGATGTCAGTTTTTTTCAATAACCGATATATCAGAAATTCAATAACGAGTATACTCGATATACATGTATCAAGTATTTCCCGTGTGTAAGATGAAGCCTAAAAACAGCACTTACATGTGTAATATACTGAAGACCAAAAGTTTATAAGGGTTGCGGTTTTGGTTTGATCCTCCGCACTTGTTAGTCCGAACAGTATCAAATTCCGCTCGCCCGCACCGCTTGCTTTTTGTTTTACAACGAAGATAAGACATGATTACAGTTGCCGCTTTCGCTGGCTTGGCGAATAGCAAGGTGCACAGAACGCTTTCCGCAATTCCCGACTCGTGATTGGCCGCCCCAAAATAACACATAGCCTTTGTGAGTCGCCGACATAAGGAGTCAGTCGCCGACGTAAGGAGTTGGCAAAGTGTTCAACAATGGTCACGACTCATTGCGTTCTGGTGCAGAAGTGTCAATCAAGTTGTAGGATGGCTTAATCACAAGCGCATCACCCAACCTTTTTTTAAAACAATCAAAAACACCGGGAGACACCATTGAGAGAACTTGACAAAGAAGAGAGAACGGAATTAACAACCATCCCTCAACATTTAATTTCAACCAATCAGATCAATGGAGGGTTACGTCCCAAACAACCGATAGGCTGGGCGGCAAGACCGGTTTCTTTTGAGATTTTACTGCGCAAGCAATCGTGAACTATAGCAGCGGGCCGCGGGTGAAACACAGAGAAACATGCGGGCTTGGTCGCCAAACTATTTTATTTAATCTGCAAATAAAGACGGCGGCTTTTCTAATACTAAAACCCTGAGATTTTCCGGATAATCTGACACTCTTTCGGTGTTTTCGATATCATTTAGGAACATCAACATTTTAGATTCATCAACATTGTCGATATATCAAAATTGTCGATATTTCAATATGACTAAAAAAGTGACATATCGATATCGACGGACGTTAGCAAAAACTTCATGAGATATTCTTGCTTCATTTGGAATAACGCAGACTTTTCAAAATGAAGTACAAAATCACTAAACAAAATAATAATAATAATAATACAGAGCATTTTTAAAGTGCTAGACAAAAAACAGAGTGCTTAATTCCAGGAAACAAGAAAAATATAAAAACAAACTAGAAATGCAGTATTTGTAGAATTACGAACACAAGTTGTTCAAATTAAATGTGAATAGCAGGTAAATATTTGAAGTTACATGTATATAAATATCAACATAAAATCCATTAAAAAGAGCATCATACTCCATCTTTTAAACTTTCGGTTTGATCAGGAAGCCAGGTCAAATAAGGTCACTAAAAAACATAAAGACTTTTTATAATTCATACATTATACATCAAACATTCACAGACAATTCAAAGATTAAAATCATAATAGCCGTGGTTCTCAAGATATGAATTTTCAAAATAATGGGCTTAACTTGGATAATTTATCAATGTTGGTCAATCGGTACATGTACATGTATGTGTGCGCTTTAACGTCTGCTTTCAAACGAGAAAAGGGTCAAACTGATGTCATCTATGTGCAAAAGTTTGTGCAAGCTCAAGGACCTGCAACTTGATGTAAAAATTGTGATTAAATTATGAGTAGTTCTTGAGATATGAATTTATTATATTTCCTGGTTTGTACCAGAAGTCAACGTCAAATGCCTCTGTGTGGCGCTTGTTAAGTTTTTGAAGACCTTTTTGATGACATAAAGAATGTAAAAAAAATTGTGTGGTTCATGACTTAAGATTTTTTTCAAATACTAAACTTCAATTTAATAATGTTTGACATCTGATGATGTCATCATGACATCAGCACAGTGGTGTCTTCTACTACTTCAGAACTAACTACATTTTTTATATGTGAAGTTTGAAGGTTGTGTGTGAAGTGTGTGATGTGAGACTTACATGTGTACATGATGTACTTAGTTAGCAGACAATCACGGGGGAAATGAAGAAGACCTTAATAGAAATGCACTGTTTGTAGAATTACAAACACTAGGTGTTCAGATTGTGTGAATAGCAGATAAATGTTTGAAGTTAAATCAAGTAAAATATAAGTACGAACAAAAAACATTAAAGAGAGCTTTGAAAAAAAATAATAATAACTTCCGGTTCGGACAGGAAGCCAGGTAAAATAATGTCATCAACAATTATTACAAAAAATTCATATTGTACACTGTACATCAAACTGACACAAAGAATGCAAAGATTAAATGCACAATATGTGGTTCTCATGAAATAAATTTTCAAAATAACAAATTCTGGTTGAGCCAGATTTGACAACCAAAGACGTCATTATGAAGTCATAGCTAAGCTCTTTTCCAGACATTGAAATTTAAGTGTGCTAAGTTAAAATAAAACAAGTTAAAGTTGCAAAATATTTTCACCAAAAGAGTACACTACATGTATTTAAATTGTCATGAGAGGGCGATGTTGAAGTCGTTATCTTTAAATCCAAAGGCCTAGAGCGCAAACTTTATTTATTTTAAAATGAGATACATACATGTACATATGTGTACCATGTCGAAAACCCAGATGATTATTGTTTGCAGACCTCAAAACGAGGCTCAGGAATATTTTCTTCACTTCAACTTCCGGAAGACAAGGTTTAATGAGGTCGCACTATGTGTAGAGTTTGTTCATTTTTTGAAGCCCTCTCTGATGATGCATAGATTTTTTTTCTTTAAACATGGTACGGTTCAAGAGTTATGATTTAAATTTAATTTAATTTAACACCCGATGATATCCTAATGACATCAGTAAAGTGGTGTCTTCTACTAATGAAGAGCTGTGAAGTTTGAAAGTTGTGTGAGCTTGGGAAGTGTCTCTTTGTTAGCACTGCTAACTTAGCAGACAAAAATACTCACATTTATCATTTGCGTGGATTAGATTACCACAGCGTAATGCCAAATCAGGCTATTGTGCACTTCGAACCTTGTAATCAATGGAGTGGAACTACCAGCCACACTGCTTTTTCAGTATACACAGTTTATAGGCAGGTCAATGCTATGGGCTTTAACCCCCGATTTTGACCATAAGCTAAGGTCAAATTGGTATCATCTCTGTACAAAAGTCAGAGCAGGCTCAAGGACCTACAATCTCATTTTGACTAAAGTAAATGTACGAGCGATTAATTTGTTTAAATTTTCAACTTCCGGTTTGAGCCGGAAGAAAATGTAAAATAGGGGTCACACCTACATATATAGCGTTTTTTTGTTTTTAACAGCCCTTTCGGATGTTAGATTGTAAAAATCCAATGTCAAATGTGTGGGTCAGGAGTTATGATTTGTTTTCAAATAATAAACTTTGGTATAATCTACACGCAATTTGATACCTGATGACGTCATCATGAGGTCACTGCAAAAGGTTTTATCTACTATTAAAGATCTTACTATATGTGAAGTTTGAAGGTTGTGAGCGTTAGAAGTGTGTCATTATTAGCGAGAATATCACAGGGAAAAGAAGTTCATTAGAAGGGAAAAGAAGTTCATTAGAAGTAAAACAAAGAAAGCATAGTGCTCGACCACCTAACAAACACATTAAGATTATCCTTGTTTTGCAGGCACTGCAGAGGTCATTTTTGCAATCA
This sequence comes from Leptasterias polaris, assembly GCA_037783415.1. Classification (NCBI taxonomy): domain Eukaryota; kingdom Metazoa; phylum Echinodermata; class Asteroidea; order Forcipulatida; family Asteriidae; genus Leptasterias; species Leptasterias polaris. Next base: position 6,013,334 of record JAZGTN010000123.1, read on the forward strand.
CCTATCAAAAGAGAGTTGGCGTAGTCAAGACGGGACCAGTTTTCTGACAGCATGATGACAAACAAATACGCCACGTGAAACATGGAACAAAGAAACATGGAACAAAGGTCAAAAGAGGAGGCCGCAGATACACAAACCATTTATGCGGAAATTGTTGGGATCTCGTTGTGGCACGTCATGTTAATGCAGACCTGAACTTTTGTCTTACAGCACCCTCGTGCCATTTTCAAGGCCTCATAACTCGATACGCCTACAATAAGATCCCATGAAATAAACAAGTTCATATGAAAGAACTTGCAGCCCTAAAACAAATTTAAGTGCAAAGTGGGTAGGATCTTGTTGGCGTAGAGAGATCATAGAGGTCTAAGGACAAATTTTACAAATTTCTTGCATTTTCGCACCTCCATAACCTCGCGCGCCAACATTTAAAACTTTTTACATAACAACCAGGTGTAGAAACAGTTTTCATCTAATGACAAATTAAAAAAGATTATTGGGATCTCTAGAAATTGCTTTTTAAAAAAAGATTCTAAGTATTGGCATTCCACACGAATTAGCCTAGAATTAAAATTGGCACAACATTCACTTTTCTCTTTATTTGTAAATACCTGTGCAAACAAGATCCCATCAAAGTTTTCTTGTATTTGGTTTAGTTTAGTGTTCCTAAACAGATTTCAATTGAAAAATAATTGGGATCAAGTTGGCGCACAAATATGATTGGTGTGTTTTCACAGAAATGTTTGTACAGTACATGAACACAATGTATAGTACGTGTACGTGTACATGTACAGAGGCAAATTCTGTAAAACTGCATTTATAAGCAGTTACCAAGTAAAATATTGCTGCTGAATAGTTGCATGCTAAGCAATATCATTGAATGTGTCTTTATTTGCTTAAAGGGCTCTATGAAATCGGGATACATACATGTACATAGTACATGTACATGTACATGTACACACATTCTGAACAATTATCACATCACATCATTCCAGGTCATCCATAGGATCAACGGGATCCTTGGTTACATTCACAGCAGGCCTCATGACAGGGCTACACGGTTAGGTTTTTTTGGCTCATAATGTAGTGTACACTGCATTTTAAAAATTCAATGTCAGATTCCAACAGGCAAATGCCATTCCTATCTCCAATCGAGGCCATATATTACAAGTGATGTGCAAGCCAGGTAATGCCATGACCACAATGCATTCAATGCAGCTGATGCAACATCTACAATGCACTTAATTATTACATGGTGTACAGTGTGACACAAACAACTACCCACATTTGAATGAAGTCCTCTGAATAAATTACAGAGGCACTGAATGAACACAAATAACACATTAAAATTTGAAAAACTTCATGCCACATTTCTTTTTAAAAGGCCAGATTTAACTTATTTGTTTTATTACATTAATAGCGAAACAAAATATAGGCCTAAAGAAAGGCATGTCTTTCAATCACAAACAATTGCAACGTTATGTGCAAAGATGACACACTGACATTCAAATAAAAAACTTTTGTAAGAATTGTTTTTTATTTATTCAAAGAAATCACCTAGTATACACATACTTGTAGTAAGTAATGTATACTTCCAAGAAATCAACAGTTCACTTAATACAATTAACCATGTACATTTGTAATTTTATGTGATGTGTGCAATTACAGGACTCACATTTTCATGACAACTACATGTACACTGTATGTACACAAAAATGGTTTAAATACATGTATACCTAGTGTTGACCAATGTCCCATTCAGAGAATGGATTAATATTGGGCTTTTGATTCACAGTGGTTATTTCATTTTTTAACAATCCTGCCAATGAACAAGTACATATTGTGCCTGTATAACATTAAGTTTTTGTCTTCTTGCCTTGATATGTGTACTGTTTATTTACTTCATAATCCAATATTGCTTCCTGATTTATATTTGTACTAATTTTATTAAGATTTGATTAGTGCATGTATGTACACATACACATGTACATGTACCTTCAATTCTCTCATTGTTTGTCGGGTATGTACAATTTTTGGATGAATAAGTAAATGAAATTACAATAATAAAAATGTGTTGTTACATGTGTATGTATGTTCCTGGATGCTTTTTGCAGCCTTCCTTCCATGCAAGAAATAGCCGTTAATTTTTAAGCAAGTCATGCATAGATGTCTCTGATGGTGTACTGCAGAATGTAAACCCTTTAACCGAGCCATAAAGCTAAACATTTATTCATTTATTTTAAAATGTTTGCAGTGACAACCAATCACGCTGCTGGTTTTGAAATCAAACACCGGAACAACCACTTGGAAAAAGGGCTCTTAAAAAACAACTTACCTTAAAAGACCTTTATTATTGCATGAAATTACAGAGATTTAAATTCTCCTCACAAATCAATTTTATGAGCAGCAACATTTAGGTTGTTTTGGACACCCCGTCATTTCTCCGAAGTTCTTTCCAGATCAACACAAGTTGCCGTCTCAATTTACTCTTTCATATGACATCATCTGCGAGCATTCCTATTAGTCAACTCCACAAAGGTGAATTATGCAAGAAACCAAAATCCATACAGAAAAATAAATAACAACATGGCTATTTTCCAAGTAAGTAAAGGCATTCTTTTTTTCGCTACTTCATGTGGGTCTTTTTGTGTTTGACGGGGTTACACCCCTATATGTACCGACAACCATGTACTTGTACATGTTCCAACAACTCAACCTATATTCCAACACCCCTGTGTTCCAACATCCCAACCTATATTCCAACACCCCTGTGTTCCAACATCCCAACCTATATTCCAACACCCCTGTGTTCCAACATCCCAACCTATATTCCAACACCCCTGTGTTCCAACATCCCTATGTTCCGACACCCCTATCTTCCGACACACCTATTTCCTACTGCCAAACCTATGTTCTGACACCCCTGTCATCCAGCACCCCTGTCATCCAGCACCCCTACATCTTATTTTTAGGTGTTCGTGCAATATGTTCACGAACACCTCTTGTTACATGTACGTAGGTGTTCGTGCAATATGAGCACGAACACCTCTTGTTTTTGTTCTGTTTTTTTCTTTTCTTCTCCATCTTCTTCCACGGAACTCTTCTCTACAGCATAACTCAAGATTGAAACTGAATTGAACCTTGAAACTCATCAGACAGTTGAACCTTAATATCAAGACGGTACAGTTGTCATGACATATTGATGACATCATCAGGTGTCGAATTACAAGGTTTTTAAAGTTGAAAAATGACCCTTTGCTATAGGACTGTGCAAGTCTCGCGCATATATCCGAACGAGAAAACACGTCAAACGAAGAACATTTTTATTTCTGAAATCAAATCTTTGTTTTTAATTATATCTCATGACAAAATTTGAACAACAAAAATAAATCATTACAATTTTATGAAATTAGTTTTAGCTTTTGAAAAAAATACGCCAAAGTGTGTTAATTATTATTTAAAACAAATTAAAACTCTGGGACAAGGATGATTTTAACAATTCATACATCATCTGAAAGGTCTAAATAGACTTATCACGTGCTACACAATATGCGGCCCCTTTTGACCTTGACTTCCGGTTAAAGTTGGAAATTGATATTTAATGTTTCAAAAATCACAAATCCTGAACCAAATGTTTGATTTTTATCATCTATACGTCAAAGAAAGGACTCAGAAGACTCCACCAACGCTACCAAATGTGACCTCATTTGACATCGCCTTCTGGTTCAAAACGGAAGTTGAAACTTAGAACGCTAAACCTGCTCAAACTTTTGCACAGAAATAACAACATTTTGACCTTTACATCTGGTCGAAAAGGGACGATAAAATCGCACAGCCCCTACTGACTTGTATACCCTCCCCCTCCCAATTTGATTAACAACGCAATATGTACACATTACATTGAAACTGATGTAAGCTACAGTGCACGCGCTGACTGTACTATATACTTTACACGTGCATCGCATGTGTTGCTTCGTTGACATCCTGTAAAGTGTAATGTATGTTCAATGCACGTGTGATTATTTTACACGTAAATGTATTTTGTGCTGTACAAGACCATGCTGGAATACATGTCGCATCGATCGGTGTTACCACTTATATTGCACCCCAGCGGATAATCCATCTAATGTTTGAAAAATTCTTAACTCCTGAACCACACATAGGATTTTAACAATTCACACATCATCTGAAAGGTCGTAATAAACTTATCACGCGCTGCACACTATGTGACCCCGTTTGACCTTGACTTCCGGTAAAAGTCGGGAGTTGATATTTAATGTTTCAAAATTCATAAATCCTGAACCACATATTTGATTTTTATCATCTATACGTCATCAGAAAGGACACCGAACTAAGTTTAACCAAGTTTAAACATCTACAAGTATAGACAAAACAATGTACTGTACATAATACATACAGTTTTTCAGGATTTTCAAATAAGCAGTAAGTAAATAATATTATAAGCAAAACAACCATAAAGCACATGAAATTTACAAAACAACCTTAATGTGATGACCAGGATCAACAACCATGATGCCATCAGGCACTAAACAAGTGTCCGGTTTTTAAAAACAGTCAGTACTCCGCCATTATTATTATTATTTAATTTGTTTTTCTATAAAAAATTCCAAGAAATCAAACTGTACACCTACATGTAGTATAGCCAAATAGCATGCCAACTGCACCCTAAAACAGATTGGTTGAAATAACCAATAGGGGATATTGGCCAAATTCAACTAATGTGGTTGGTAGATATGTGTCCAACCAAAATATTGGTTAAAATAACCAATCCGAAATAGTTTGTTTTTCAACCACTCTATATTAACTTTTCAACCAATCTATACCGGGTAGTGGTTAACTTTTCAACCAATCTATATTGGTAGATATGTGTCCAACCAATCTATTGGTTTAAAATAACCAATCCAAAATGGTCAGTTTTTCAACCACTCTATCGGGTTATCTTTTCAACCAATCTATATTGGTTAACTTTTCAACCAACCTACTTGTATATTGGTAGATAAAATGTGTCCAACCAGTCTATTGGTAAAAATAACCATTACCAATCCGAAATGGTAGGTTTTTCAACCACTCTATATTGGTTAACTTTTCAACCACTCTATAATGGTTAATTAACTCACTACCAATCTGTATAAAATAAAACTTTTCTTACAAAAAGTACTAAAACAACTTTACAGAGCAAATTTTCACTTAATTGTTATAATAATAATTATCAATGAAAACACACTACTTCAATGCCCTGTCCCATTGTCCCATGGTAGCAAAACAAAGTGGTAGAGGGTTAAAAAACATAAATTTATTTATTTTACTTAAATGCCTTTATCACAATTTTTGGCTGATACATGTATACAATTTTTCGCAAATTTAACCACTTTTTCCGGCCATGTTGGCCGCCATCTTGAATTTGAAGCATGATAGCAAAAATTGTATACCAGAAATGGAAGTCTTAGTGTAAAAAACATACAACTAACATTTTTATTCATGTTTTTATTCTTTTAAGTTTGGCTGATATATGACTTTTTCCAATTTTGACCATTTTGAAGTGAAATTTTCACAGGTTAGTTTTATTGTTGTTAAACGTACATTTGTATTACGAGTATATGCATGTAGGATTAAAACAATCTAACGGTTCAAAAAACCAACAGTCTACTTTGCCTTTAACAGAATAACAGTGCAATGGAAAAAAACTTGTTTCAGATACACATGATAAACATCATGTTTAGAATTGTGAAAGAAATCAAAGAGACCCTGAGTTTGTAGTTTGGAAACAACTCATTAGGAACAATGTAGCACAGTTTATTAGTACTGTATGTAAAGTGTGTTTGTACGCACAAGTACATAGATAGCCCATTTTGTAGTAAGCACTCATTTAAAAGGGCTGTGATTTTTTGTGTTCTCTAGACTACATGTACATTCATGGTTGTAGAAACCATGGATTGAGTAGCCTTACTTGTACATCAAGGCCTTCGTGGCTCAGACAGCTGTGTAGCCAGCTGCGAAGAAACATGCACGATTGGCAAAGCATCGAGGCCTTTACCAACTTACCAGGAATTTCTAATTGTGTTTTTTTTAGTTCTTGATTTTTGCTACCCTAACCGGTTAGCAAAATTCCAAACCAATTATAAACGATGGGGTCAGCATACATGAACCCATTTTGCTTTGTGATTGGTAAAACTTTCAGCACTTTACTTAATATTTGTGGAAAAATTATGAATACTTTATGTCTGAAAATTACTTCAACAACAAAATTGCAAAATCAAGTTGGAAAAAGCCTTGCAGCTTCACCACTCCCACACAAGCATGTTGGGCCCAAGAATAATGTGTCCTCTTCCAGTATCCTTCAAGGTTAGCAGGTCTTGAAGGACTTGACAAAAGGCTATGGCTCTTGGAACTGTGAGGACACCCCTGAGCTGCAACAACACTGTTAACCCTCTTGCTGTCTGACCATTCAATACCATTCACTGTGGTTTTGAATGATGATACCATGAAGGAATGCATTTGTACACAGTTAGTTCTGTGCACAGTTGTGCCACCATACACAACTTTGGCAGTTGAATGGTTTCAAATGGTTGGTCAACTCACTTGAAAATGTTGCGAACAGTAGGAGGGTTAACTAAAAATTCCCCAATGTACACAAGAGACTTTAATTGTTAGTTAATTTTAATCAGTTTATTCAGTACATTCATAAAATGGCTCCAGGAACATGTGAAATCTTACCTGAAATCATTGTGGGGTATATCTCATATCTCATTGGATTCAAATACAGGCAAGCCTGTAAAAAGGGACTTGTGATGGATTTGGATTTACAGAAGAGAGTGAGGTTCGCGAAGAAAATGATCCATGAATACCCACGAAATGTGTGGACAGATCGCATTACATCCTATTTAAATGCCACCCCTCCTTTGGGTGGAAGGCTTTCAGTACAACTTCGGCAAACTCCTCCCGAGATGAAATTAGGGCCTCATTTGCTTGACTGTATGTAATAAAATAAACCTGTCGTTTTTGAGGGGGTGCGAGGGAACAGTCTTCCACAACACCAGGGCTCGATTTCACAAAGAGTTAAGATTGATCTTAACTGCGAATCAATCCTAATTGCTAAGCAAAGTGTGATGTCACAATACAAATCACCATGGTAATACTGACAACTCATCTTAAGATGATTCTTAGTGCTTTGTGAAATCGAGCCCAGCACCTTGCATCTTGGCCGAATAGGAATGACATGACACAGTGGATAGAACAACTGCGTTTCATACCCTATTCGTCGTACAGAGTTTAAGTGCAGTGTATTAATTGTATTACACTGTCTTGATGTCTTTGCTGCTAAGCAAACGGCTTTACATGTACGTCTGCATTTCTATCACTGCATTATGTAATGATGCTTGCTCTCAATGAACTCATTGACATGACTTCCACTCGCTTTACACAAATAAAACATCACTATTTTCATGGGGGGGTGAACACCAAATTAATCATTTAATTTGGCTTGATGTTTTTACTAAGCATTTGTTTCATATTTCCAAAAATGTTGATGTTTTTAATACTGTAAATATTGTTTGCTCGCTATGAATGTTCCTAAAATAATACCAATGTACCCTGATGTCGCTCCCAAAAGTAGCCCTTCCAGATAGAAACTCCATTGCCTCCTCACTCTGAAGCGTAAGGATGACAATTCCTGGCATGGCCGTCTTGTGCTTGTGCGAAAAAATTACAAATAAGTAATAACTTTCTCGTAGTGTGCACCAAACACGCTTTACCATGCCATTTTGGCACATAATTTCCCGAAAGATGGTTTGTGTTCAATGCAAAAAGGGCATTATGCTACACAAACAACACAGAACCTCTTCACTTTGTTTTCAATCCCCTCACTCAGTCATTTAGTGGAAAATCAAATGGTTTACCCTCACCACCAAAATAATAAAGAAAGTGAGTGACTCTCCTTCTTAATTGTGCACATGTAAATCGTCGCTATCAACATCCCCCTCCAATGTACTTGTCCCGAGTTCGAATCCAGCCTGGACAAAAAGCCTTTGGCTTTTTTTTATTATTATTATTTTTTTTACACCCTACTCTGCAAGCAATGAATGTTCATTGCTGGGGCACATTCTAAAAAAAATTAAAGTTTTTTTATTTTTTATTTTTTTATATTGCAGGAGGGGATTACTGGTTGTGGCAGACTCTATCTACTGAGGTCAGGGGGCAGGAGGAGATTATCAATTGCAGCAGACTCTAATTGTCAGGGGGCAGGAGGGGATTACTGGTTGTGGCAGACTCTATCTACTGAGGTCAGGGGGCAGGAGGAGATTATCGATTGCAGCAGACTCTATCTACTGAGGTGGGGGCAGGAGATTATCAATTGCAGCAGACTCTATCTACTGAGGTCAGGGGGCTGAGGAGATTATCAATTGCAGCAGACTCTAATTGTCAGGGGGCAGGAGGGGATTACTGGTTGTGGCAGACTCTATCTACTGAGGTCAGGGGGCAGGAGGAGATTATCAATTGCAGCAGACTCTATCTACTGAGGTCAGGGGGCAGGAGGAGATTATCAATTGCAGCAGACTCTATCTACTGATGTCAGGGGGCAGGAGGAGATTATCAATTACAGCAGACTCTATCTACTGAGGTCAGGGGGCAGGAGGAGATTATCAATTGCAGCAGACTATCTACATGTACTGAGGTCAGGGGGCAGGAGGAGATTATCGATTGCAGCAGACTCTATCTACTGAGGTCAGGGGGCAGGAGGAGATTATCAATTGCAGCAGACTCTATCTACTGAGGTCAGGGGGCAGGAGGAGATTATCAATTGCAGCAGACTATCTACATACTGAGGTCAGGGGGCAGGAGGAGATTATCGATTGCAGCAAACTCTATCTACTGAGGTCAGGGGGCAGGAGGAGATTATCGATTGCAGCAGACTATATCTACTGAGGCGCTGAGGAGATTACTGGTTGTGGCAGACTCTATCTACTGAGGTCAGGGGGCACGAAGCACTACTGAGCTTGCAACGGCACCAGAAGCATCAAATAATACTTGATCCTTGCCAAAGTGAGAAATAATAGTAAAAAATAATTTCCAAGAACTTGAATCTCTTGGTATGTCCATAGATGGGGACAAGTACTGCTGTAGGAGAAAATTGAGATAACATCCTGTTTTTAGTCTGATTTTTGTGCTGAATTTGTTTGAAAGAGTTATGGCCACTCAAGGTTTTCATTGTTTTAGCCCATTATACTTGACTGTAACCATCATTTGTCATGCTTTTGAGTTTTGTTCTTTTATAAAAATAAGCCTGTAGTGTAAGAACATACTGGTTTAAATTGTTTTAATCACTTTAAGTTTATTTTTTTATATGAAAGTGTCTGCAATAAGGACAATGTATGGACATTCATGTTACCTTACTCAACTACATGTAGAATCGATACATTAACAAAAATTAGTGACATTTTTTTTCCAGATTATACGTACTAAGTTACGCTTTCCAGTGACTTGACATATTTTGGTTCAGTGGAATGTCCTTCCATTACCAATATATATTTTTTTTTTTTAACTAGTTGTAGGATAAATACAATGAATCTTATTTTTTAATGCAAGTTTTATGGAATTATGACGGACATCTTAATCCTTTTTGTTTATTTTAAATTATAGTTGATCAAAACATGTCCTTCCGTTACCATATTGGTAAGGCCCCCCCAAAAAAAAGAAATTCTGTTTCCAGTTACCGACCAACCCTAACTTTACGCCGCGACCCTAAACCTTTTATTCGGCTTGAAATACAATTTTTTTTTTATAAAATAATAAAAAAATAATAAAAGATTTAAGGTACTCTGGACAAAATGTCAGGCTTTGACCAACTAAACATGTTTTTAACAAAATTGAACTAAAAAACTAGAACACATCTAGACAATATTACTGATAACTCCAGGATTTGAGTCTCATGATCTTGTGATCCACGGTCGTTGAGTCGTGTTTCCTACAAGTACCCAGCAAAAAATACCCACAATTCAAAGCACAGCGCGCACGTATGTACACGACGGTGCGTGTTGAGCACATTCTACTAGTTTGCACAATCTGCAGATTGCGCGCAGTTTTCCTACATGTAATCAGCAGCTTCAGCAACCAGACTTACAGAGCGCAATCTGAAGATTGCACAAACTTTTGCTTGATGTGCACACACACACAGTCAAATAAATCTTCTTTATTGTCAATGTCATGAAACCATCATATAGGATGAAACACACAGCTTATGGCTTACACACATTTTGCAGCTCTAGCTTTATGAAACTGTGCTCAAATGAGCTCAAAAATGTGACTTTGCAAGTAAGACAAAAATGTGAGTTATACATACTGATTATCAAAAGTGAGCACTGTAATGCAGTGTAGTGTAATTGCCTAGCAAGGTACTTTTTAATATAGTGTTATTAAACACCTCAGAGAGTTTAGATGTCCTCTGATTGGTCGAAGACTGGTCATGTGGGGCTGTTTTATGCCTAACATGTGGTTTAAAGACCAGCTCTGTGAACTGGCAAATAAGTGGCCCCTAAACAAGCATATTGTTGTGTAAAAGTTCTGAACAATCAAATCAACTGTTTTCTTTGTTTGTTTTTTTAAGTTGGCAACGAACAGATGATGCCGCGTGCATACGGAAACCATGCGTTTGCGTGAACACGCAGACAATGTATCAATTTAAGGTAGCTGACCATGCATGAAACCAACACAATGCAAAGCATTAGCCAAATACCAGTTGCTCTATGACTTGCCGGATCCACACTCCGCGTAGAATCTAACTCAGAATGGACCAACAGCAAGATATTTTATTTGATATTTTAAAGTCACACCTCCAGGGGTTACGACCATCAAGCAACACATTCTGGGAAGGAAACAAAATTAGGAGGGCAAGATCGTACACCACTAGGAATGAGGTTGAAATAAGTTAATTTTGTGTATGAGATTTAAGGTGCCAGAAAAAAGGTGAACAGTCTAAGGAAAGGCCCTTGAACATAAATATTTCTAGAACATCTCTAAAAAATATAACATCAGAACAAAAAACATATTTAAATGTTTTCCACTGGGTTTTTTCAATGGGAATAACACTCACTGTGTGACTAACTAGTCTTCACTGCATGGTATGACCTTGGTTGGTGGCTGGCATTCAGCTCGTCCATTATCAGCGGCCAGTCACTGACCTGGTCATTACCTCACATTGAGGACCAGTTTAGCATGGGGGTCCACTCTTATTCCCTAACTACATAACACCCCTTAAAACAATTCTGCCTTTTGATTGGTTAAAAGAGGGCCACATTTTCACTAGAAAGCAGCACAAATGGACACATCGCAAACAATGTACATGTACTATGTAGGGTACTGTGGCAACCAATGTACTAAGGCCTATATCCATAGCAGAAACCAGTCAATTCGACCCCCAGCAAAATCGCCCACTATAAAGTGGCCCCCCGTTAAGTTGTCCCCTAACTTACAAACTCGACCCCTCTCAAAGTAGCCCCTCACAAAGTAGTCCCCAAGACAGTGTCGCTCCTCCTTACAAGTTGCTGCCTACTTTATTTGCTACTTAATTGGGGTGATAGGATGGTTATTTACTTTATTTACTCGTTTTTAAATTGAAGTAATAATTGGTTAAATTTTGTAAATTGCTGAACTCCTTTTTTTAATGATTCGCTTGTAAAATGTTTGTTAAATTGTATTAAATTTCAATCCCTGGTTTGGGGCATGCACGCCACATTAATATGAGTTTAAATTTTCATAAATTTTTTTTCTTTTTAGGTGTTCGGGCAATCCGCCCGGAACACCTCTTGTTTTTGTACGGCTATTTTTGGGTGTGATCCCTGGCTACACAGCAGTTTACGGTTGAATGGCTTCTGACTGGCACCTCCCCCCCCCCCCCCCCCCCCCCCGAACAAGGATATTGACAAAATAGGGAGACCGCCAACATAGGGCTAGATAGCTCAGTTGGTAGAGCGCCATCACGTGGTCGTTGGTTCAAATCCCGCTCTAGTCAAATTTTCCTTGTTCAACCCAAAATCATTTAAAATTTACCCAGTCAGTTTCCCTTGTGGTTTATTATTTGAATTTTTTTTAGGTGTTCGGGCAATCCGCCCGGAACACCTCTTGTTTTTGTACGGTTTCTATTTAATACTTCTTCTTTTTCTTTTTTCCCCCGCGATTGTCAGCAAAAAAAAAGCACACTTCTGAAGCTCACACAACCTTCAAACTTCACATATATAGTTAGATCTTTACTTGTAGAAGACACCACTGGAGTGACGTCATGATGACGTCATCAGGTGTTGAATTACAAGGTTTTAAATTTTTTTTTTTTTATTCTTTGAAAATCTGTAACAAATCACAAATAAGAGGCCGGCGGCTGCTTTCTAGGGGTCATACTAAGGTCATATAGGTCTTTAGATTTTGGGAAGGCGTGACCTCACATGACCTCTACTTCCGGTAGAAACCGGAAGTGCCTTGTAATTTGAAAGTGACAATTGTTTTTGAGTTGTTTTTAACGATGTTGTAATCTGGCAAGTGTCTGGTTTTAAAAAAAAGGACCAGTGACGTCACAAATTTCAAAAGCGCCCTCTAGCGGCAGGTTGACAACAGTTAAAAACACACTTTTACTAGATGTCTGTGGCAAAGTTTATTAGAATCTTTTCAAAACTGGTAAACATTGACTATTATGCAGACAACATATTTTTGGAGTGGTAGAGTGATGTGACACGTGGTAAGGCCCTAAAGGTGCAAACTTTGAGGCCGTGTATCTACTAAACCAAACAGCCGCAACAACCATTGCTAATAAAATCTGAAGTAACGTCATGATGACGTCATCCAATTTATTTTTTACAATTTTTAATAAAATCAAAGCTTATAGCACTTGAAAAAATCTAAACTCCCGAACCAGACATTGGACTTTTGTAATCTACAAATCATCAGAAAGGTATTCAAAAAGTGAATAGACGATACACAGAGTGAGACCCCATTTGACCTTGTCTTACTGTTGAAACCGGAAATTGAAACTTAGTAACGGAAAAAATCATAACTCATGAACCACAAGTTTGATTTTTACAATCTACACATCATCGTACAGGTCGTGAAAAGTACATAGTATCTGACCCCATTTGACCTTGACCTCCGGCTCAATCCGGAATTTGAAGTTTTATGTTTGAAAAATCATTACTCCACACATTGGATTTTTACAATCTTTACATCATTGGAAAAAGTATTTAACAACTTTACAAACACTACTTTATTGTGGTGATAGGATGGTTATTTAATTTACTTGTTTTTTATTTTCTTGTTTTTAAATTTCAGTTTTACATTTCTTACCAACTTGTTAACGACTCTAGCATTGGAGCCTCTCCCGAAGGCTAAAGCCTAGAAGCCTTGGTGAAAGACTGCAAGTGCAAGGCTTGAAACGTCAGGCAGCAAGCAACAAAATTTGCGCCCTCACTTTTTTGTGAAATGGCTTTAAATTGCTCTAACTTTTACACAGGGCGACTGTATCGGGGGCGACTCTGTCATTGTCAAGACTGTGTAGTGGGCATTTTGCTGGGGGGGGAGGGGGGGTGGGAATCGCGGGGGGGGGGGAATCGCGGGGGGGGGGGGAGCTGAATGGCATTTATCCATAGCAGCAACAGCAGCTTCTTGGTACCTAGATTTCTACTTACTACTACTCTAGGCACATGTTTGTGGTGTTTAAAACAAATATCGACTGCTTTTACTCAGTCATAATCCTGGTCATGCTATGAATAAAAGTTCAAACTAGGACTCCCTCGGTGATCCCCGGAGCATTTTATTCTCCCTCTGCTTCGCCTTGGGAAAGTAGGAATCGCAAAAGATCACCTCGGGAGTAATACTAGTTTTAACCATGTAGCACTCAAAGCAGTCAATATTTGTGTACACTTTTTGTTTTACCTCGTAAGCATTGGCAATGTTTACTGCCTCTCCCGTTTTAGCAACATATCCAATGATTCCTTTTCCCCAGGACACCCGTACTTCTTCCTTTCCAGCCACTTCTACAGTAGATTCGCTTGTCACATCAAATAATTTTGAGCCAAGATAACACTGTTCTGTTCCTTTTCCATATACAAGAAAGAGTGATCCCCGGTCAGCCTTGGTAAGGATCAACACGTTTTGAAGAATTTTGTGGCACAACGAATTCAGGTCAAGGTCATTTGCAATATCTTTAACTAATTCCATGAGCACTGCCCTATCGTCTAGTTGTTTAAGCTCACTGATGGACTTTCGTGATCGTGTTGGTGACGATCTGGAATTGCCTTGGAGGTGTAGATGACTTGTGCCGAGGAAGCTTGGTGCCCCATCGACAGTAGATATCATTCTACCAAGTGAACCACCAGAGCCCTGAACTTCAAATTCTGATGCAGAAACCTTTCGCACTGGAGTGTTACTTCCGGAGGAGCTACTAGGTGAATGCGGAGATTCAGCTACTGGGGGTTTAGTGGTTTGAGAAACAGCTCGAGCAATGTACCATCCGTCGATCATGCTACGGGTGGCCTTCCGCGCAAAGTAATCGTGCGAAAACTCTGGATGCGAGTCCAGCCATTTTTCCATACGATCGTACTCACCACTACGATCGCCGTTGTTGTCGGGTATTGGGTCCCCGTTTCCCGGTTGCGGTCCCATTATTGGCCTTAAAAACGACAGCAGGTTCACTCTTTGTTCCACCCGGTCAGGCCCGGGTGACCGAGCCATTCGTTCCTGCAGATTCCAGTTTGATATTGCAATTTTTTTTACCTACATGATATTGATAGCCATTCTTGTTGGCACGGACATCATCATCGCGATCTCAAGCTCCGTCAGCTAAATTAGCGCCGCGGCGTCCGTGTGTGTAGGGTGCAAGCAGCGTGTGCTACATAATACACAATACAACTTCTTCTATTTGCGACGCCAAACATGATAGTAACACTACACTGTACTGAAGTGTAGTAGTACATGTACACCGACAGCCTTCTGCCTGTGTGTGTAGAGAGGTGCCTGTGTGTACTGTGTGTAGTTAGTGTAGAGGATCGAGAGGGGGGCCGGGGAGGCATGCATGGGATGATGATGGATGCTGGCGGCGATGGCGCGCGCGTAAACTCAATGCGCCGTATTTTTGACCGCGTGAGGGCGCTCTCAAAAATATTTTTATCACTTCCGGGGGTATAAGCGATTATCGTCTGCTCAGCAGCTCTGTGTACAGTTTTAACGTCGGCTTCACTTCTGTGCGCGGTATAGTTTTTAGTTGCTTCTAAGGTGGGTTTAAAGGTCTTATTGTTCGTAATGGATATGATGTCTGGTGGTAATGTGTTCCAGTCTTTTTAATAACTGTTAGGGGGAAGTATTTGAAGCAGTCTAAATTTACTCTTTGTTTGCGGAGAACAGTTGGTAATGTAGGCCTTGCACTTTGCTGTGAATGTGATTGTGTCTGGATTGGCGTGTGACAAAAAGACATCCCAGAACTTGATGACCCCACTGCAGCATCATGTTATTCAGCTCAAACGTTGGTTAGCAAGCAGAAGAGGAGCATCAACTTCTGGCAATGAAACGGAGCTTGTAAAAAGGTAAACGAACAGTTCACGTTCATTGACTGTCCATCCATGCCTATCTTGGATGATCCTAAACTACATCGTGTAGACAGTTAAGGACTGGAACACGTTACCACCAGACATCATATCCATCACGTACAATAAGACCTTTAAAGGAGCCGTTATAACCCACCTTAGAAGCAACTAAAAACTATACCGCGCACAGAAGTGAAGCCGACGTTAAAACTGTACACAGAGCTGAGCAGACGATAATCGCTTATACCCCCGGAAGTGATAGAAATATTTTTGAGAGCGCCCTCACGCGGTCAAAAATACGGAGCATTCAATTCAATACGACATTTTTTTCACTTTGACATCCTCAATGAAAAAATAACAGCTGTTATTTGAAGCAGTATTCTATTTTTCATGTTTCTGTAAGTTTAGGCCTTATAAAATAATTTTTACGTGAAGAGCCCACTTGACTGTAAACAAAAAACATTTTATGATGTCAACATGTAGGAAACGAGGTGAAGCATATAGCTTTTGTACCCTTCCCTAGAATTCCCAGGACAACACTACAAAACAACAACAGACGTACAACAAGGACAACAAAAACAGAGAGTGAGCCTCGGTACAATGTATTGATTGGCTTAATAATTTTTATTTGTTTTATTGTTAAAGGGTGTGTACAACATTGGTAAGAATGAAAATATAAATGTTCACAGATTTGCACATGGTATAAAGATGGTCATGGTGGAAAACTTCCCTTGAAATAGTTTTGCTTGAAATGCCATAGTTTTTAGGAAATTAGTAAAATAATAGTCTTTATCCTGCAGGATAAATTCCGATGTTTGAAAAGAAGTTAAAACACATAAGGGGGGTTTTCACTGTTTTCTCATGACTCCGACGACCGATTTAACTTAAACTTTCACAGGTTTGTTATTTCATGTATATGTTAAAGGCACTGAACACGTTTGGTAATTGTCAAAGACCGGTATTGTCACTTGGTGTATCCCAACTGAAACATTTGTATGCATAAAATAGCAAACCTGTGAAAATTTGGGCTGAATTGGTCATCGAAGTTGTAAGAAAATAATGAAAGAAAATACACCCGTGTTGCACAATTTGTGTCAGATGCCAATAAAAGACTTCATGCATGACTTCATGCATGAAGTCTTTTATTATTTTAGTGAGAAATTACCTCTTTCTCAAAAACTACGTTACTTCAGAGGGAGTCGTTTCTCACAATGTTTTATACTATCAACAGCTCTCCTTTGCTCGTTACCAAGTAAGTTTTTATGCTAATATATATTTAAGTTGGGGAATTACCAAACGTGTTCAGTGCCTTAAGGTCACATCAAGTTTGGATACAGGTCTTTGGTAATTCAACCAATGCTGTACACACCCTTTAAGCCCATAGGAGCATGTTTCATGGATGGACGCTTTACAAATTGTCATTATTTTTATTTTTATTTTTTATAATGGATTTTTTCAGGTTTTTATGCAAATAAAGCCAGACTAGTACTTTCTTTAGTTTAACCCAATATCCAGTTCATTCCAGTAAATGACACCATTTTGAAACGGGCAGTTTCTAAAATGGGGTGTTCTATTAATGTCTCACAAACAAATTACCTTTACACGAACTACGTGTTCTGTGGGAATTTGAACAGAATAATTGAATAAGGAGTTATTGAATTAATAGGTGTGGGAGTAGGTTATTTGTGACGTGAGTATATTTGTACATAAGTCCGCCCAGTCTGTGGTGGTAGAGATCGTTCAATTTTAAAATATTTAAACTTGCAAATAAGGGAGTAGAAGTATGGTCACGATAACCTGCATTATTTAAAATACGAATACAAATGCAGCATTGCATTCAGGCCGGGCTAGGGCGCGCTGCTCTAGGCTGCAGGCGGAGGCTAGTACTAGTAATATCATGTGACCGGTTACCGGAATTGCTAGCAAGGAGTAGACGAAGATAATGGTGATGATAATGTAAATGAAGTTGGTTGACATTGACAGTCTGCGTGAGATGATAGTGATAAATGCAGCATGCCTCTCTGTCACCGTGCAACGAGAGTGAAGAAGTACACATCTAGCTAGTGTGTAGGGTCCATGGAGGAGAGAGGCGTGGAGATAGGAGGAGCGCACACGTCATTCATCATGCACTACAACAAGGGCGTCGATGGGTGGGGGGCGGGGGGGGGACATGTCCCCCCACTTTTTAGACTGGGGGGGGACAGCATATCAGATGTCTCCCCCCCCCCACTTTTTGATTGACTGTTCATTAGAAATATGCAACAAAATATAAAACTTTACACCAATTTCTTGATTTAATATTTCTTTACAATATTTGTTCAAATAAAAGTATAGCGAACAAACAGTTTCATCATTTTCAACCTTTTTCTGATGGACCACGCGGTGCAGAAAGGTATTTTGGGCCTATTTCCGTTTCTATAATACAGACATAGACGACAAGTTTCGTCCAAGACATGAACTCCAAAATCCCGCTTACTTAAGCCTACCTTGTTAGCATTCAAGTTATGCGTCGTTTGTGTATGCTATAATGTACGGTACCAGTGCTTCCACTCCCCAAAATTGAATTTCCTTAGATTGACATAATTTTTTTGTTAGATTAAAAGAAATTTCCTTAGAGTTTTGGGAGGATTTCCTTAAAATTTCCTTAGATAAAATAACTTAAACTATTGATGGTAATTGATGAAAATTGTCATAGTATACCAGTCCCAATTTTAGTCAAACAGCAATGAACAAACAACACAACATGTACAATGTACAGTGCAAAATCTACGACGTGCAAACCACACACACAGTCATCATGTGGTCGGTAGTAGTGTGGATGCGCGACCCCGCCGCATATCAGGCCTGGGCTCAGCCTACGATGCAATCGAAACCAGACTAATTACTTGGGGGCGCCAGGCGCAGCAGTGGAGCGATGCTTTTAGTACGCACCAACCGGGTTCTAATTCTATGGTACGCACTATAAGCAACCAACCGCGTTCCCAGTCGTGATCGATCTCACTGCGCCATTTTTCGCTGATGTGAACCCTAAAATGGCCAGTTTTCATGTTTTATTGTATTTTTTTGTATGATTTGCTTTTATTCTCAAATTTCTTTAAATTTTTCTAAAAATTTTGAAATTTCCTTAAAATTTCCTTAGATTTTTGAAATTTCCTTAAAATTTCCTTAGATTTTTTGTTTCCTTAGAAATTTCCTTAGGACGTTAAAATTTCCTTAAAATAAGGAAATTTCCTTAGAAGTGGAAACGCTGTACGGTACATGATCCCTCCACAAAGGAAGTCTGTGTGTGCGCACACGTGCAAATGTGTTACATTTTGTTACAATCTCACAACGCACAAAAATGTAGTAAAATCCATTTAAATAAAAAGGAGCAGTTTGGGCCATGACAAGATTTGTCGAAGAAGCAGTATTTTGTTTTTTCGAAAAACTTCAAGCTGACACACGATAAACGCCGGACTCCCAAACCTTTTCAAAATGGATATTAGAAAATTCTTTTCAGTGGCTACGTCCCAACAGGAACAGGATGAGCCTGATGCTCAAAGACAAAGTGAAAACAAGCACGATGATGATGAGATTGAGAATGAACAAACTGAACAAGGTGAATGTTCAAATGTTGAGATAGGGACTACTGCAAAACAAAAACATCAAAAACTTTCTCAATTTTACTGAAGGATTGTGATATGATGTTTGTATTTGGTAGAATCTCAGTTTTACATAAGGCCCAAACCCCATTTCGGATGGTGTTTATTGTTAATATATCACCCCCTGTAACGCCTCCTGGTCAAACAAAAAATAGGGACAATTGTACATAAAATGTAAAAGTAATGGTGTGGGGTGCAAATAATGTAAGATGTATTTTTTCAAGACTTGCTCGCCCGTCCCCCCTACTTTACAGTAGCGATCGACGCCCTTGCACTACAACAAATTTACAAGCACAGCATGGGTGGGGTATTTTTTTTTGGGGGGGGGGTAGGAAAACAACATGGCGCGGCGAGATTGTACACCACTGGGAACGAGGTTGGGTCTATGGACTGTGCGAGTCTCGCGCGCGTATCGGAGCGAGAAAACAAATCTGAAATCAAATCACTGTTTTTAAATGGGATCTTTTAAAAAATCTGACCAACAAAAATAGTCATTACAATTTGTATAAAATTAGTTTTAGCTTTCATAATAAACACACAAATCATCAGGCCTGCGTGAGCGGGTGATGTGGGTGGTGCTGCAGCACCCATTGTATGGGGGTGCTGGAATATAGGGTCATTCCGTGTCAACTCACCTGATGGGTCGGCAGGCACCATCTCAGATTTTGCTAATTTTTTTCCCAAACATTCCCCTATGGGTGCCATGAACACACACCAATTTTTAGAATCCTACTCCTTAACATTTCTGAGATAATATGACTCCCTAAAAATTTAAGCCCCGCCCCTTCAAATTTACTTTTTGTGTTTTGGGCATTTTTAGAGGCCTATATCTACAAATTTAGATAAGATATGTAACTGCAAATTAATATACAGGGTACCTGGTACCCCATCAACTACAATCTACTGTCAAAAGTAGCATAGGACATTTTTATACCAAGGCATAGGTCTTTAAAAACTGACATTTTAGCCCGCGGAATGATTTTTCGTCATATTTGAGACCCCCTAGTGCCTAGGTGAAATGTCCAATTGCTTTTGTATTACATTTGGTTATAAACTAGGTGTATATGTGTGACCTGATATAAGGATAGACCAATCACACCTTTGATTGGTATTTGGCAGGGGTCTGAATCCCCGGCGGCGGAACCGGGGGGGGGGGGGGGGGGGGGGCAAGGGGGGCAGTTGCCCCCCCACTTTTGAAAAGGTAGTCATTTTGCCCCCCCCCCCCCCCCCCCCCCCACTTTATATCGAGCTATTGAAACCAAATTAGGGTTCACTGACAGCCCCGTTTGTAATATTATACACACCTTTAAGTTTCTCAAAATAATCTGATTCATATAGGGCCTAACAAAAAACAGCAATTAACGCCAAACGTAGGCGAGTTGCCATCCCCGGACAATAGATTAGTAATGGCCCACGATGCACATTTCACCAGTCCTGCAGTGCGAGTCACAGCTGGTCGAGTGTACTGCATGGCCGGGCCATAACCAGCACATACGAGACTTGTAGCGATCAGGTGTAAAAATCGGCTGACTTTATAGCGGGCTGGGTCCGGAATCCCGGCTGCGCCACAACGTGTTTCCGTGCGTTATTCCCACTAGAAGCCGTCAGCCGCAATTACAGCCTTAGGCGCAATTTGATGCATAATCTCTCAGTCTGAGCCCGATCTCACACACGACTTCCTACCCCGGAATACAAATTTTACATTTAAATCAATTTTTGACCGTCAAGTTTTGTCCAAATTACGGGCAATGCATCTTTAACTTCTTCCTTTGCCATTCGTAATTTTTTCCCCCTGCCAAATTACTCTTTTATACGGGAGATTCGATAACGCGAGGTGCGAGGTGACAGATATTGAACACCATACTTTTATGATAACTCACTTGTAATTGTTTAAATTTGCAAGTCAATAACATATTAAGCATTTGAAACCAACGGGCTAATTTGTCCATGATAAAATATATCTCACGTCGTTCCGGCATTCAATGATTTTCCCCCTTATGGATTGCCTGTGTAGTACTACACTTGAATTTGAGAAACGCCGGATAGTAATGTTTTTTTACCTGCGATGTTTTTAATGAATATGCATGAAACCAGATACCGACGAGATCCAAAATGAATATCATCACGCGTTGCTTCTTTTCCACATTTTTCATATTAGTCTGCTATGTTCAGGGATTAAAAAGGTCTGCAATCCTCTACCTTTCCAAATTACACACCACATTTATGCCCTGGTTAAACTTATAATTTCATTTTTTAACAGTAATCTGGTATAAATTATTATTATGTGACACCACTTTCGCAAAACAAAGGTTTGTCTGTAGGATATGGGTTTGCCGCCCACTTATTCATGGAATTTGCCGCCCAGTGATGAAAAGTAGGTAGCACCGCCCATAATGTTCTTATCAACAACGTCCGCAGTATTATTATTTAAAACAAAAACCTTTGCTGACAATGTACCCGTTTTGTACACAATATTCTGGGGACTTCATGCGGGCATTATCAGCCTAACCCAGACGAGTGGCAATAAGTTCTAACAAGAGGGAGGAGCATCATTGAAAAATATTAAATAAAATTAAAAGATTTATATGGATCAGAAGTGCTTAAAAAGTATGTCTTTTTTTCTAATGCATATAAAGAGGCTTAATTTTTCACCCCCAAAACGCCAAAAGCTCAAACTCAAGGGGGATTTTCCCCCAGGACCCCCACGGGGCTTCGCCCCTGGACCCTACCAGGGGCCGTAAGGCCGGCCCCTGGACCCCACCCAACACATTGGTTTTAGCCCCCCCCCCCCACCCCCTCCTGGTTGAACACCGGCCCAAGTATTTGCTTAAACTTGAACTTTTTAGTTAAAGCTTCTCAACTAAATCAATCTATTTCTGATAATTCAGCAAAGAAGATTTCTTGTGCGCCCGTTTTGAAAAATGCTTGTCACCTTTCTAGAAAGAGTCTTGAGGTACAGTCGGGATTAACTCCAAAGATCATATGATTTATCTGCGTAAAAAAAATTGGTTCAGATAAATCACGTGAACTTAGTTTTTTGAAAATGCTCGATAACGGCCAAATTTGACGGTTTCGTTTGCAAAAGTTAGGGATTGGTCTAATCTACTCCTGGAAGACCTCCAGAGTCATGTGTGGGTCTGTTTGTACCCCCAAAATTGCCCAACATACCCGGTGTGTGCCTATATACCTATGTTGTGCAAATGGAAATAAAATACATGGGGAAAAAATTTGCCCCCCCCCCCCCCCCCCCCCCCCCACTTTTAAAAGTGTTCCGCCGCCGCTGGTCTGAATGTGGGTCCGGCTGTAAAAATGCCAAAAACGCCTTTTTCAAGTGGTTATTTAACAACGTGGGACATTACTGACAGATTTCCCAATTTTTCCCAATAATACTTTGTATCCAGTCTACTTGTGTGAGAAATTTAAAAAAATGGACTCTCTACTCCTTCATGTAACAAAAAATTAATGAAGTAAGCATCCTAATTGTCCTAGTTTTCAGTAACTTTGTTTTAACAAAAACTAACAAACGATTTGGGTGTTTATTATGAAAGCTCAAATGGTAATGATTATTTTTGTTGGTCAGATTTTTTCCTAGATCTAATTTAAAAACTACGGAGCTTTTAAAGGGACATGCGTGGAAAAAAAAACTTTGGAAAAAAAATTGCGTGCGAACGGAAAAAAATTGCGTGCGAACGAAAAAAAATTGCGTGCGAACGAAAAAAATTTGCGTGCGAACGAACAAAATCTGCGTGCGAACGAAAACAGCAAACCCACGCGCGCACGTGAGGGGTATGGCGTGTCAAACGTTGCAATATTCGATAATGTACAATGTATGTGCGATGTTTCTCATATATATGCGATGATTGTCACACATGTGCGATATTCGTTTTATGTATGCAATATATGTAATATATATGCAATAATTTGTAATATATGTGCGATAATTTGCAATATATATGTGATAATTTGTTATATATATGCGATAATTTTTTAATATATGCGATAATTTTTTATATATATTTGAAAATTTGTTAATAAATATTATATGCGATCATGCGATAATTTTTTAATATATGCGATACTTTTTTATATATATTTGATAATTTTTTAATATATATTATATGCGATCATTTGTATGCGATGTTTTGTGATATACATGTACATATGCGATAATTTAATATACATGTGCGATGTTACACCAATGTATATTTGATGTTCGTTCTTATATGTGCGAAAAGGGAATTGTGGGATATAGTATGGCTTCCTGTCCACTTGATCCCCGTATCCGTAATGTTTTAGATCGGGCCAGACTATGGATGGTATAGTATGGTTCACTGAGGTGGGCGTACGGGTTTAACTAGACTGATGGTCAGGGAATGAGACATGATTCGCGTACAAGGGAATAAAATGGTTTAGAAGTAATAAACTGTCTCTTAATTTAAAGAAAACAAATTATACTTTCAGAACAGGAAAAATAATGATATTCCTGACATTGAAATTACTTTGGATGGTGAATTATTGGGAAAAAAGGATAGCACAAAATTCCTTGGTGTTTTGATCAATGAAAATCTGAGATGGAATAATCATGTGCAATATATTTCTAATATTATTTCACGTAATATTGGTATTCTCTGTAAATTGAAATATTATGTCCCTTCAAATATCTTGTTTATGTTATATAATTCATTAATACTGCCATATATTTCATATTGTAACATTATATGGGCAAATTCGAAAAGTAACGTTGACACCATTATACTGTTACAAAAGAAAGCAATGCGTATATGTACTGATTCTTCCTATTGCGACCACACCAATCCCTTGTTTTCGAAACTAAAAACTTTAAAAGCAGACGATATATATATTCTACAAATAGCACTTTTCATGTTTCGCTTACAAAATGGTTTACTACCTTCTTATTTCCTCCCATTGTTTAATTTGAATAAAACCATCCACTCTTACCCTACAAGGCAAACTGAAAAATTCCATTTAAGAAATCCAAAAACCGCATTGGCTCTCAAATCCATAAGACACGCCGGCCCAGACATCTGGAACTCTCTGCCCATCGTAATAAGAAACCTTAGGACATTGTATTCATTTAAGAAGGCAGTTAAAACTATGTTATTGTCTAAGTATTGATCCTGTCGTGTGTAATTGTACTATATTCATGTTCGTGTGCACATTGATTGTATATTTAACAAGGATGTGTAATCGTCCATGACCTAGCATCGTTTAGCCATTCATGAATGAACCTGCATTCAATCAGCAGATGTACGAGATTTATTGTATTATTACCAACGCTCCTTCTCTCCCCTTTCTTTTTCTTCTCTGCAAGTCAGTCTTTTGTATTTGTATTTGTTATTGTTGTTGTATCTAAGTTGAGGGCTGCGGGCACGTCAAGCTACTTTGCTTATTTCTGTAGCCCTCCTGCATCTAATGTATGTTAATTATGCATTCAATATATTTGTTTAAATTCGTTTATTATCTGTATAAAATTATATACATTTAAATATTGTATCAAACCATACTACTGTATGTTCATGAAAATGTTTGATGCAAAAAGAAAAAAGATGCAGAAACCAATAAATCAAATCAAATCTAAA
This sequence comes from Leptasterias polaris, assembly GCA_037783415.1. Classification (NCBI taxonomy): domain Eukaryota; kingdom Metazoa; phylum Echinodermata; class Asteroidea; order Forcipulatida; family Asteriidae; genus Leptasterias; species Leptasterias polaris. Next base: position 6,038,150 of record JAZGTN010000123.1, read on the forward strand.
ACATTACGGATACGGGGATCAAGTGGACAGGAAGCCATACTATATCCCACAATTCCGTTTTCGCACATTATAAGAACGAACATCAAATATACATTGGTGTAACATCGCATACAAATGATCGCATATAATATATATTAAAAAAATGTCAAATATATATAAAAAAGTATCGCATATATTAAACAATTATCGCATGATCGCATATAATATATATTAACAAATTTTCAAATATATATAAAAGATTATCGCATATATTAAAAAATTATCGCATATATATTACAAATTATCACATATAATATATTGCAAATTATCGCACATATATTACAAATTATTGCATATATATTACATATATTGCATACATAAAACGAATATCGCACATGTGTGACAATCATCGCATATGAGAAACATCGCACATACATTGTACATTATCGAATATTGCAACGTTTGACACGCCATACCCCTCACGTGCGCGCGTGGGTTCGCTTGTTTTCGTTCGCACGCAGATTTTGTTCGTTCGCACGCAGATTTCTTTTCGTTCGCACGCATATTTGTTTTCGTTCGCACGCAGATTTTTTTCGTTCGCACGCAAATTTGTTTCGTTCGCACGCAGATTTTTTTTCGTTCGCACGCAAATTGTTTTCGTTCGCACGCAAATTGTTTTCGTTCGCACGCAAATTTTTTTCGTTCGCATGCAAATCTTTTTCGTTCGCACGCAAATTTTTTTCGTTCGCACGAAAAAAAAATTCAAAAGTTTTTTTTCACGCATGTCCCTTTAAAAGCTCCGTAGAATTCCGTTCATATTCAGCATCTAATTGTTCCCCTATTTGCCTTTCTCATGGCTTAATGATCAACATGGAATTAAAGACGAAGTTTCGCTGAGATGGCCACCTACTTATTAAGTGATTCGTATGACTTTTAATTATGTGAGAAAATGCAAGCAGAAAAAGACGAACATTGGTTATGTTTTGACAGATCACACACCGAGAAGGAAGGATGTGTCATCGGATCGTGAAGGGTGTTTCAGACCCTACTCACGGCATGTGTTTATCGTTGCTACACGGGACTAAAACGGTAAGTTTTTGTGTGAACATCATTGCTTTTCAAAATGATTCTTTTATTTAATGCACAATTACGTTATGAAGTTTATCCTGTATCATCAAGTAGTGACGTTGATGAGATGTTTTTAAAACTAAGAAACGTCTAGTATGAACGTCGAAGAGATAGAGTTGGGCAATGGGGGATTGGTATGATTGTTGGCTGTGTCACTAGCCTATAGTCAGAAAATGGTCAGACTGATGACTGTTTTCCGTCAACTTTGTATTATGACATAATTATTTGAAAACCCTTCGATGAAGTTTCCCCTAATAAGGTTTCGTTTATAAGTTGTTCACATCAAAAACAGGATGTGCACCTTCCACTAATTTTTTCTTGCGTAATTTCCTTACTCTGATATGTTGTATTGTTATGCGCCCTCGAACAGGTTGGTCCTGGAGAGGGCGCAATATAAATTCAATAAATTATTATTATCATTATAAAATCATGAAATGTTGTAAGTCTTGAATTTTATTTATTTGAGCAGTTTCAGCTTGACTTAATTTGCTTTGAGTCATACTTTGTTTATTGGTTTTTTCTTCTTCAGGATAAACCTGTTAAAACAACACATCAGTACCCGAATGTTCTCCAGTGAAAAAATTCATACTCGTTGCTGTGTTCAATTCCCTAATTCCTTGCTGAATGTATGATGATGCACCATACAGGTAGAAATAGTTATTAACTCGTTAAAACTATTTTATTAGTTAAAATTCACGAGAGGCTTAAATTTGCCGTCTTCATGACTTGCCTTTATCTTGCATAATTATTAAAAACATGTGTTTTTTATTTCAATATTTTAAATTTAACAAACCGTTCTGAATGAAGACTAATGTCTAAAAATCAAGCGAGCTATTTTTAAAAATGCAACCAATAGCTCATACTATGCTCGACTTATTTTAACGACATCATCATCAGTGCATATGTATTGAACAATGAAAGTATCATGCACTGATACATAATGAGAAGCCAAATCACAGTATTTGAAAACCTGTTAAAACTTCTAAGAATTAATAACTTAATAATGTCAACATGATTTGCATAGTCGGATTTATTAATCAATAAAGAATCAATATCCATTGAAAATAAATAAACTTCAGTGAGTGGCATTCATGATAGTTGTAGCCCCCTACTTGTGAGTAATTTAAAGGCTCGTTTTAAGATATGCAACCAAAACGAAAGGAAATTCGAAAAATTAATGTTGCTCTGTATAAAGGACAATATTGACCCTCTGCCTTTTAAATAAATTAAATAATGTACTCGTTTGCTGACAATACGTTTAGTAAGTTCACCTTCATTTTTCACTTACAATTTAAAGCACATAATTAAATACCAATGTCTCTATAAGAACTTATCTAACGTCATAATGACGTCATCAGTTTTCAAATTTGGCTTTAACAAAAGATTATTATTTTTAAAACTCATATTGTGAGCCTGTGCATTAATTTCCTGCGTAAACTAACGTACAATCAAAGAAGATTTACACTTTACTTTCCTTGAAATTTCAAAAGTATCAACAATGTTTTCAGCGATTAATGATATAGCTAACGCATTAAAACAGCACTGAGCCCAGCGAGAACCCGAACACCTAGAGTTTGTTTTACAAACTCTAAATCTCTAGTTAGGTGTTCGGAGCGGAGCGTAGCTCCGAACACCTCTTGTTATTTTATTTAGTTCTCCTTCTTCTGAAAGTTGTTTGTCCGCAAGCAAAAGCATAGTAAAAAACATCGAATGCACTTGAAAATTTGCATGTAGTTAGAGTATAACTAGCACATGATCCATAAGTTGTGATGTCATGATGACGTCATCAGGTGTCAAATTACAAGCCATTTAAGCTCAAAAGGTGCCCTCATGCTAATGCCTGTATGTCTCTGAATAGTAAAGCTACAGTATTCATATTTAGGCATATGATAGATGAAGACATGAGCAACATTTGAAAAATTTACGCCAAATTCACATGACCTTTACTTCCGGTCGTACCGGAAGGTCAAAGTTTGCCTTTCTGCAATTCTTAACAAAAAATCATTTCCTGGCAAAATTCTTAACTTCTGTTTGTCTGATCAACTTCAAATTTACACCATGTTAGAACCTTGATGAAACCTCCATCAAGTTATTGTGACGTCATGATGACGTCATCAGGTGTTGAAATACAGTAAATCAAAATTTAATATTTCAAAAAATCATAACTTAATAATTACTGAATGGATTGCTTCAATCAATACATCATCGGACAGGTCTTTTAAAACTCAACAAATGCTACACAAAGAGTTACCCCGTTTGTTCTTGACTTCCCGCTCAAAATGTAAGTTGAACATTACGTTAGTATTAGCCCGCAGCAGAAGCAAAGGGCTGGTCGTTCCGCTCCATTGACCACGTGTAATCTTGCATGTACGTGTAAACTGTACACACACTGCGCCATTGATCTTAAAGGGTAAATAAAATGCGTAGTGGGAATCTGCTTTATACTGTGGTAATATACTTTGTCATTGTCCATTGTGACATACTTCTAGTTTAATACTGAACGGTCTTTCGATTCACTCGTAAAAGCGAATCTTCTACGCCTTGTTCACGGGCGTCTGCACGGTGAATTCGGAAAAATTTCTTAGTGAGTGTGGAGCATTCAGCATGCTCATTATAAATGCAAGTCGAATCGCGTGACGTCACACCGTGTATACACACGTCGACGTGACCGTTGACCTGAGCATGTTGTACACACACGTTAATGCAACTTGCAAGATTTTCGGTTACATTCTCGTCGTTTACTCTTGCAAATTACTCCAAAACTGTACAAAAATGGATAGCGACAGCTCTTGGGAAGCACACAGTATAACTGAGGAGATACTGGCCCCATCCAGTGGCAGTGAAACTAATTCGGACAGCGATTCGAACGAGTTCAGCTCTCCCGAAGATGACGACCAACAGGATCAACCCGAGGAGGAAGTGCGTGGGGCTGAACCGTATCGGTTTGAGCCAGTCGCCCCGGTCATGCCCGCAGGCCATCGCGGCGAAAACGAAGACGAATATGTGAGAGATGGGGAAGAGCTCGAACAGAACAGGCTTTTAAATACCGATTGGTGAGTTTTACTAAAAAAACAGTGCGACCAGTGTTAAAGTCGACGACCGTTAGTTTGACCATGGTTCGATTTTCCCGTCTGTATGTGCAGTTGTATAGTAAACATAATTATATCACCTCTCCAGTTCAATGTGAGTTGATTAGATCATGGTAGGATGTAGACCCAGTTACTGGGGCGCTGTACTCCTTTTTTCGAAATTTTGACATCGTCGGTCCCAAGCGCCCAGAGGATTATTGTATGTTCATACACGATCCGACTCTCAGCAATATCGACGGGTGCCCTGCCTCAAACCGCGTAATCGTCAAAGTTGAGACATGGCACCCGTCTATTTTTTTTAGACGGGTGCCATGTCTCAAACTTGATGATTACGCGGTTTGAGGCAGGGCACCCGTCGATATTGCTGAGAGTCGGATCATGTATGAACATACAATAATCCTCTGGGGCGCTAGTAGTAGTACAACCGATGATGTCAAAATTTCGAAAAAGGAGTACAGCGCCCCAGTTACTGGGTCTAGGTTAGATGTAATTGTAAAGTTGTCAACGTTGAAAATGTGGCTTGTATTCATAATGCAAAACAATCTTCTTCTAATAAACAAGGGTTTAATTATGTATTGATTGTGTACAAAATCAATCACTGGCAACTTATTTATGTTTTAAAATGGTTTTGTTTACAGGTGCACCTGTGGGAAGTGTGTTGTCCAGACCAATATAGAGAACTGCAAGTGCTGCAAGGAGGTAGACGCTATTTCAAACAAGATGTTAGAGCTACAACTAAACATTGATGATCCCGAGCAGTGTCTAACCAGGCACGATTGGTTTGAGGCATGCTGCTTACACCCGGCAGTACTTAAAACTGCACACATGCAGTACCAAACGCAGTATGGGAGACGCGCAGTTCAGGGGACAGTTGACCAGTAAGTCGGTAATTATTGCTAAAAGAATATCATTTTTTTTAAAAGAAAGCCTACGTATAACCTACTTATCAACTATTTAACTATAGTGTGGTTTTGAAAACCAACAGTCTTTATAGTATCCATGCAAAATGAGGCCATGGTTGAATATGCCCATTGTTTCACTGTAAACATAATAATGTTGATACAAATCTGCCTTTTTAATTCATTATTTATTTCTTAGAAATTAAAATTGATAGGATTTATTTTTCTATATCCTTCTTAGGAAGTTCCGTCATGTTGCGTATCGTCAGGTCGTGAGATGGTGCTGGGGATATTTGGGCCGATTTAACCGTGTTCCCCTTCCATCTTGTGTGATGGAGACTATTAGATCAACCTATCCTAATCCTGAGGGCGAATACAAGGGTTTTAAATATGCCGATTTGGATTAATTTCTTGCATCAATATTTTTTAAGGGGTTTTATGTTTTGTTTGCATTAAATTGATTATACTTATACTTCATATACTGAGTAAAAAAAAATCCGTAGCTGAAACAAAACATATGTAAAGTACTCTTTTCATTTCATAAGTAACAGGACTCCATCAGACGTGTGTAGGAAAGACCTTCTAGTGGCTTTTATTAACACAATTGTCTCATCATTCTTTTGTGACAATTCACATGGCATGACTAAAATTAATACATTACACCATAGTGGAAGGACCATTGAAGGATTTGCAACTTTCTTCAAAGGAAACATGAGCCCCGCTGCCAATAGATTGCTTAGAACTCCTTCAGTGGTCCTACGTCCTCTTTGATTTTACTGTACATGAAGTATTTTTGTCAAGATCTTGTTTTTTAAGAAGACTTTAAGCAAAACGTATGCACCTTATTTGCCATGTACATTGTTTTTACAAGTTGTTTATTACTTAACCGCTGAAGTAGTGAAATGCACATCAGGAAAAATGTTTGTTTTAACCGTAAAGAGAGTGCATCTTTTGTTCATATTTTTGTGCAAACTTTCATCTTGAATTCAAACAGTGATCTACTGGCCAAATGTCGATTAAAACGCCCGAGGACCAGTCAAAAATCTGGCTAGTTCAGTGTTGAAAATCTCTTTTTGATATGAAATGTTGACCAGTACATGTACAAAAGCTGGGGGACCAGTGAAATGAAAATTTAAAGGCAGGGTATACTTTTGGTAATTGTCAAATACCAGTACATGTGTATATCCTTATTTGGTGTATCCCAATATATGCAATAAATAACAAATCTGTAAAAGAATGGCTCAAGTCATCAAAGTTTCAAGGAAATAAATTAACAAAACAAACGCCGCTGTTGCATAGAATGTTGTGCTTTCATATGATGCCATCACAGATAAAAATATTGGGATGAATTTGACCTCTTTCTCTAAAACTACACTATACTTCAAAGGGGGTCATTTCTAATAATGTTTTCAACAGCTCACCAAGGCAGTTTTTATGATCATTATTTTTTGGAGTAATTACCAGAGACATACCTTCCCTGTAACTGTTCCTGCTGGCTTGTAGTTAAAACATTTCAGGCCAAACCCTTGTACGTATGAAAGTGTACATGGAAACAACATTATGGTATGTACATTAATTTTGCCATGTTATCTTGTAGGGTTTCATGATGTAGTGCGATATTGTACAAACTATAACCTAATCCTAAAATAAAAAGACATTTGAACAAATGTTTTTGTTTTTGTTTATAATTTGTGTACATACTTTAATCTGGAATTCATAAAAACATTTTCCTGTCAGTTTGCGTTCTCTTGGACCTTACATAAGTTGTCTTGGATGATGTTTTAGGCCATATGTTTTCTCCCCTTTGCTTGTTAATTGTGCACCTCCACCTTCCAACTGTTTGTGTACCTTGATCCCTTACCTGATGAGAAACCAATAGCTGAGCGTTAACAAATGCAACAGAATAGTAGTTAGGGACTGCAGGGGTTTTGACAGGTTGCGATCATGTCAATGCAAATCATTGTTTGTATCTACCATAGTTTGTATATAAAATTGAAAAAGATTATATTAAAAAATTGGGATGCACTGGCCGGATGGTAAATTGTTTTCTTTAAAAAAGCTGCAACAACAAAGTTAAACAACATTCGCGGTGTAGGGTGCATTGAGGTTTTTACATCTTTAAATCATGTATGAACAATAATTCATGACAATTATTCACTCACGTTGTTTTCAGTCTGTACCCCAGTTTGCTTCAGAGGCTGGCCTACTTCCTGCCGAAAAAAAATAAAACAGCAAACTAATGAAATAAGAAAGTATAAAACAGCTCCATGTACCGTGTGTAACTGTGTTCCTGCACTGGAACTCTATAGAGATGATAGGTCCTATTTATAAAATTGTACAAATGTTTTGTTTCCATTGTCTACTCTACTCCCTCCACAACCTGCCCCCTAAAAAGTAATGCTCTACCAAAACAAAAATCATACAACAATCATTGCTTTGATGAGAAAAAATTTTTGGGGTAAATATTTCCATAATTACAAACCTCTTCTGACGACACACTGTGATGGAAAACAGTTACACTGTCACTAGATGTAGATGTGCCAGCCTGTTCACCATGGCCAACAGTAGAACTAGGAGTTGTAGAATCGCTTTCCTGATCCTTGACAAGGCTTTGTTCGATTACCTATTTTCAAAAATTAAATGCAAAATTGTATTAGGACGTTGGGCAAAACAAAATCACATTACTTATTTACTAAAACATTACCCAACCCACGTCTTAAATCTCCGAGTTAAATATAAAGGGTTCTAAAATTACTGCTTATTTCATAAGGAAAACTTCAGTTCACAAGTCTTGAAAAACAGTTAATGCAGTATCATTTTCAGTGTGCAAACATTACCGGCGACGTATGCCCAATTTCCGGACATCATTTTCATGTCGATGTTGACACTTTTATAGTCACACTCACAAGTTATTGATTTGAAAACACACGTTGAATTATAACACAAATACTTGTGAAAACGAAACAAGTTTAGAGAGCAATTTCCTGACTGACTTGTAACTTTCTATTCGAGTGCTTATTCTTCTTTCCTTCACGATACGATTTTGTGAAAGGCAGCTACCGATTCTGCTTTAATTACTTACCTGTCTCCGTTCCTTTTCATTCATCCTTTTCTCTCTGTTACTCTGTGTTTGTGTCTCTTGTCGTGGTGTCCAAGTTGTTGCAATGTTTGGCGACTTCCGTGTAGGTATTGCTCCTTTTTAAGTCTAAACTTGGACGGTATGCCAAAGCCAGCCATCAATTTCGACGAAGTGTCCTGGCAGTCGTCAGAAAAGTGGGCGCTACAAATGTGCGACCACTTCCCAACTCGAAAGTTTGATCGAGTTGTGTTCACAAATCGCACCCATTCTCGACATATGTTTGTGTCACTCGGAAATTGAAAAAATCGGACGGAAGGGTCTCTGTCGCTGTTGCGAATGCAACCACCAACGGCGCACGATTTCGGCATTTTCACACCAAAAACCTAATATATTTACCACTGATTTAGCTGAGAAGAAATTGCTACCCAGTCATGAACGCACAGTGTAAACAGAGATGACGTCATTATCCTGACTCCTAATGCACGGTGTGTCGTCACAAAATTTGTCAACCAATCAAAAACGCCTCATGTCTGAGGGCGCCCTCAGCGGCGAAATATACATTATTTTCGGGAAATCAACAAAAGTACGTTTTTTTTCAAATCGCATTTTCACAAAAAATGTAAACCACAAATAATGGAAAAACTCATGAAACAATAGGTATATGCCCTAAGGAAGTGCAGAGTAGTGTATTGACTCTGGAAATATCCGTTTTATTTACTCTTTAAGGTTCAAAGTCCACGAAGACTGTGCATTGCTGGCTCACATGTACATGTACATGAAGCGTACAGTAAAGTTGATGCGTTATCCATGGTGGCGCTATACCAAGTTAATGATCCTTTGTTACTGCACTCGTCGATAAATGCAACCATCCTTCGGAAATCTACGTTGTTCGACGGTGGTCCAATGAATAGCTCATTGCATAACCTTCGTGTTAGCCTTTTGTTGGCTTGGTGGTAAATATCAACTGAACGAGTGTATTTTGCTGAACTGTTTTGGTGATTTGAATAACTTTTGATAACTGAGAAAATGCAATCGGAAAAAGGTCAACATAAATTTGACTCTGATCAACAACGGTTTTTACGCGAATCTAACTTTTAGATCCTGTTGAATACTTCAAAGAAATACAATGTGACTAAATTCAACATAAATTGCACATCGTGTAAACAGTAGGTTCTTATGCCCTTTTCATAATCATGACAAATGATATTGCTTCAGTAATCGGCACCAAACATAAGGTAGCAAGCAGGCGTAGTTTGATAAAATTTATTTTTGAATTGTTAGTGATGGTCTTTTAATTTATCAGTTAAGTTTGTGACTTTTTACATGAAAATTGTTATACATGTGTATCTAAACTACTTTATGGAGACTCATACAGCAACGATATCACTTTCCCCCGTGTACACTAAAAGTATAAAAGTAATAGGTTTGCAAACGACTTTTTTGAAAATTAAAAAACTTTCAATAATCTGCTTACGCATTTTAGTAACATAACATTGCCCCATCGATACCCGAACACCTAGTGTTTGTTCTCACAAACACTACCGTAAATCTCTAGTTTGTTTTTTATAATCTACACATCATCGGATAGCTCATTTAGCGACAAACGCTACACAGAACCCGTACAACATTTGGGGTGGGGTGTCGTGGGATGTCATGGCCGAGTGGTTAAGGGCATCAGATTCAAGTTCTGGTGGTTTAGTCATCGGGGTGTGGGTTCGAGTCCCGGTTAAGACGCTTGTGTCCTTGAGCAAGACACTTTGCTATAATTGCTTCTCTTCACCCAGGGGTATAAATGGGTACCTGTGAGGGTAGAGGATCGATGAGCGCTGATATTAATCGGCTGCCGCGAGGTCCCATGGCCTGATGAACGGGGGAATAATATTGTAAAGCGCTTTGAGATTGTTGATACGATGGAAAGCGCTATATAAGCACCCCAAAAAAAAAAAAAATATTATTTATTTGAACTTACTTCCGGTTCAAATCGGAAGTTGAAAATTTCTTAATATCCTATCTTATATATATCTTTAAAACTACTGATCATTTCAGCATAATTTTTGTATCAGGGTGTAGAACGTTAGTCCTGCTCAAATTTTTGAACACAGACATGACAACATTTTGACCTTAATATATGGTCAAAACCGGACAATGAAGCGCACCTACCAACTCGTACCCACCTCCCCCACTTTGATTGACAGTGACATTATGTACACATAACGTTGAAACTGATGCAAGCTGCAGTTCACGCGCTGACTGTGCCTGTGTGCGTGCACTGTCGTGTCTTTGTTGTTTACGACGCGGGAAGGAAAGACAATTTTCAACAGCGCCCTCTTTCGTTGGGATATTTATTAAATAGCGCTGATAAATAAAATCGTTTTTTGGTGCTTATCTACGGAATAACTCAAGATTGAAGTTGAATTGAACATTGAAACTCATAAGATAGTTGAACCTCAGAATCAAGACGACAAAATTTTAGAAACGTCATGATGACGTCATCGGGTATTGAATTTCATTATATCAAAGTTTAATATTTTGGAAAAGTCATAATTAATGAACCATTTATTTGATTTTTACAATGTCTGTGGCGAAGTTTATGACAATCATTTCAAAATTGGTATACATAATGACCTTTATGCAGACAACATAATGTGTGAAGTTTCAGATTGATGACGTCATCGTGTGTCACGTGGTAATACCTTTAAGTTTTACTTTTTGAAGCCTTGCATCTAAACAAACAACGTTTGACTGAGTTGAAACTTGGCTTATAGATAGACAGTGACATTGACTTCGTGAAGACGTCTTTCCTTTTTTTTAAAACAAATATTTGAAATTTTTACCAATCATTACGGGTATTTATTGACCCGCTGTCAAACCACGGGATAAACACACAATACGCGGTCTAAATCAGTTAAACGGTGAGCGAATCAACCGCAAGGTTCAAAGTCCATCAAACATGCTTGTGGTCTAGTCTCTGTTCAAGGTTCGCGCAACCTGATTTTGACAAAACGCTTTGTTAGTCTCTCAAACAGCCGTCCATGCAAACTTCGTTAACAATCAAATGCTTGGCTTTTGATCGTGTGCTATTTAACCGGAAGTTGAACATTTCATAAATTCATATTCATTTTCCCCCAAGATTGTCCAATAAAAAAAGACGCTTCCTAAGCTCGCATAAACTTGAAACTTCACACATAGTTAGATATTCATAGGTAGATGACACCGCTGCAGTAATATCATCATGACTTCATCGGATGTCAAATTACAAGGTTTTTAAATATTAATTTTTTAATGTTTGAAAATCCACATCAAATCACATGCGACATGAGACCGTAGGTTGCTTTTTGCGGGATTATACCAAGTTAATTTAGGTCTTATTTTTGTATTGTGTGCGTGACATTACGTGACCTCTACTTCCGGTCGAAACAGGAAGTGCCTTGTTATGTGAAAATTACAAAGAAATTGTGAGTTGTTTTCAACGATGTTATAGTCTGGCAAGGGTCCTGTTTAAAATAATAGGACCTGTGACGTCATAAATACCAAGAGCGCCCTCTTAGAGGCAGGTTAGAAACAGCTCAAAATACACTTTTACTAGATGTCTGTGGCAAAAAGTTTGACAATCATTTCATAATTTGTATACATAATGACCTTCATGCAGATAACATATGTGTGGAGTTGTAGATCGATGACGTCATCGTGTGTCACGTGATAATGCCTTAAACGTGCCCTTTTGAAGCCGTGTATCTACCAAACCACAAGTCTGACTGAGTTGAAACTTGGTGTATTGTTAGACAACGACATTGACTGCTAAAATTTGAAGTGACGTCATGATGACTTCATCACCTTATTTGTTGCTAATTTTTAAAATTTAGCATATTTATAACATATTCTTGAGAATAAAACTAGCTGCAACCAAATTTTGTTTTGCATCAGGCTTGAAAGGTCATAATGGATAAAACATGGCTTGACGTCTTTATGACGTCATCAATTGTCATGTTGTGTTACCACAAAGTTAATGTTTTACAAGATCTATACGTACAGAACAACTTTGGTAATCAAGCTGAAACTGTGCATGTATCCAAACTGGGATGTGTTGCATCTAAAAAGTTAGTTCACACCACGATGACGTCCGCACTGTAACGTGTACACTGTTAACATCTGATGTCTTTTCTAGTTTCTTGTTTTACCAATATTTGTTTGTAAATTTTTATTTATTTGTTTCAGTTTTTATTACTTTTAAATGTTTTATACTTTTCACATTGCTTTTAAGAGTAACTTATCGAGTTTTAAAGCGCAAACATTTAATTTTAGTTTAAGTATACTATGTGCATGGTGTATAAGCGTGATGCATATGTATGCATTCCTGTTTTGTCTCCCCTAATAATGTTTTGTATCAGTTAAAAAGTTTAGTAAAAGTTGGCTTACTTCTGTTTCAAAACAATTATGCAGATGCTAAATTGTTTATATTATTATTCAGTAGGTTTTTAGGCTTATGCAATTTTTAGTTTTTTGGTTTTGAGTTTAGTATTTGTTTTTCTTTTATGTTTTATTTTGTAGCTTGAAGTTTTCAATATACATGTTTTAAACAAAGATTTATTTTAACTTTAGTTCTTAAGCTTTTAGTTGGTTAATTTTTAAGTTTGTAGTTTTCGAGTTCAGTATGTTTTTCTTTTAGTTTTTAGTTTGCAGTTTGTGTTTCAAGTTTTGCCAGGTTTTTAGTTTTTCACATTTGAGTTTAGTTTTCTTTTTTTCCTTTAGTTTTTTATTATGTAGTTTGCAAATTTTTAGTAATGGTTTTCTTTTTTAGTTTGTAGTCTTGTAGTTTGCAGTTTGTAGTTTTTAGGTTTTAGTATTACTTTTCCTTTTATTTTTTATTTATTTGTAGTTTGCAGTTTGTATTCTGAAGTTTTTAGGTTTTTATTTTTTATATATAGGTAGGTATATCTATATATATATATGATTTTGGGTTGAACAAGGAAAAATTGACTAGAGCGGGATTTGAACCAACGACCTCCAGAGACGTACCGGCGCTCTACCAACTGAGCTATCTAGCCCTATGTTAGCGGTCTCCCTATTTTGTCAATATCCTTGTTCGGTGGGTGCCAGTCAGAAGCCATTCAACTGTAAACTGCCGTGTAGCCAAGGATCACACACCCGAGTTTAAGATACACCCGAGTTTAAGATACAACCTGGGAAACGGCAGCCAGGGGATCACCATAAGGGGATGCGACTTTTGTTTTATATATCAGATATCAAATAACAAACCACAAGGGAAACTGACTGGGTAAATTTTAATGATTTTGGGTTGAACAAGGAAAAATTGCCTAGAGCGGGATTTGAACCAACGACCTCCGGAGACGTGCCGGCGCTCTACCAACTGAGCTATCTAGCCCTATGTTGGCGGTCTCCCTATATATATATATATACATATAATTTACGAATTTACAAATTCGAATACCCACTCAGTGAAACCAAAGTTGAGAACGAACCTGACTTTTGTTTAATTATTTTTCCCCGGAGGGGAGTGTGGGCCGATCCCGGCAGTAGTGCAAAACCGGGCCAATCCGTGGCCAGAACGGGGCAAGCCCCTCTTCCATGGCCTACATGTATCACCAAAAATCAGATTAATATACTTGCTGCTCAATGAACAGCATTTCAGATATTATTCTGAAAAGAACAGATTTCTTAAAAATCGCATGTTGATCTTAGCCAAAAGGCCGTGAAGCGATACCTACAAGATGTCCATCAAGAATAATGCAGCCCCCACCCCCCCCCCCCCCCCCCCAGCATGATACGAATCACACGAGATGCCATGGTGTCACAAGAGGGCGCTGTTACTTTGTTGACAACTCGCCACACACGGGAAACATTCAGAGTGCAAAATATACATCAACCCTGACCGATCACAAAACACGCGCTTACACGAAAACTGAAATACAACCAAGTGATAACGTATGCTGTACGCAAGTACATGTGTAATCTATGTTTATGTTGACATTGTACAGTGTTGCCTGGGTGGGGAGTGTTCGTCGCGCGTATGCATACTAATTATTGTTGCGCGTTAAGACAATGGACATTGCATACGCGCAAAACACAACAATACTCGCGGCGGGCAGGCTAAGTCATTACGCATAAACTTGTACATAGAAACAGCATGTGTGTAGACCCTATACATATACGTAGGCGAATTTATGAGAAGGTCTATAATGATAGGGGAGGCGGAAACAAAGATTAATAGAAATAGAAAAAGAGAAGACAGCATCTGTCTGGGTTGTATTGTTCTCCTTATTGGGACGTGGATTGTGCCAAGCAATTTCGTTAGTACTTTGCAGACCTCATTTTCGCCATGGTTTATCTTGAATAATTTTAAAGGTTTTTCAACTAGTATGCATCACCTAGGCAACGAAACTTCATTGTCGATTGTTTTCGTTGAGACTTTTATTACTAAGGAATGAAGCAAAAGGAAGTCATTTTTTAAAACAAAGAAAAAAATACATTAAACTTCGGGGCCTTACAAACGCAATCATGTTTGGAATCTCTCTTTGGATATTGTGGTGGCTCCGTAAGAGCCGTTTGGTTTAGCAGTCTAGCAAGATCTAGATCTAAGAGCTGGACTTGGCAGTCTTCTTGGGCAGCAGGACAGCTTGAATGTTGGGAAGTACACCACCCTGAGCAATGGTGACACCGCTGAGCAACTTGTTCAACTCTTCATCATTTTGGATTGCGAGTTGGAGATGATTGGCGTTGATTCGTGACTTCTTGTTGTCTCGAGCAGCATTACCAGCCAGTTCCAGGATTTATGCTGTGAGGTACTCCATAACTGCTGCCAAGTAGACGGGGGCCCCAGCACCCACGCGCTGACCGTAGTTGCCCTTCTTCAAGAAGCGGTGGATTCTACCAACGGGAAACTGAAGTCCGGCCCTGGATGATCTACTCTTAGCCTTGCTTCTGGCCTTGCCGCTCTTTCCGCGTCCAGACATGACTGTTGATATTATGTTATACTGAGCGGAGAAACTGAAATGATACGCTGTTCGTTGAAGTGGGAATGACACCGGTGACTGTCCCAGGAGGGTACTTATGCCGTTCGGGGGGATCCTCAATGCACCAATCAGGTTTCTCCTCGCATGGACGCGCCCGCCCGGGGTTCACCGGAGCATCCTCGGCGGGGACGATGACGATGCTCCGGTAAAACAGCACGCTGGCATGGTCGAGAAATAATAACCGTGGTTCAACCCACGGAAAAAGAAGAAGAAGAAGACTTTTTTTTTTGACTTTTCAATGAAAACTTTATTCCAAACAAAGGGTTTCACTTGTTATTGTTTACAAAATTACTGATAAATTCCGTTAGAACAATAGGCAAAGAAAGCAATTAAGACATATAAGACGTGGCAGGGAAATTATTACTGAGGGTATCCCTCTAGCGAGGATGCAAGACCCACGCCCACCCTCCCCAATCAGAAAAGGTGTCGAAGGAGCCAGACATCCTTTGGAAGTGGTAGAAACCTTTCACTCAGAAGGAGCAGCGACCGCGGAATGCAAGACTCCTTCGACACCAAAAAGCCCGATCAAAAAGGAAGGAAAGAACGCGAATCCCGCCTCCCCCCACGAAAGATACAACACCATTTGGATAGGAGTGAACAAATTGTTGAACTAATAAAGGAAGGTTATTTACGAATATATACAAATAAAAAAATAATTTAGAGGTGGATAGGAGAGACGTCGTGTGAGGAGACTAGATCAACCATGTTATCTTGTCGTTGATGATGGTGAAGATGGCATCATTGAAGGACCATTTGGTGTTGAAACTAGGAATATTATTGCAAAGGGTGAAGTAGTTGTAATCAATTATGATTTTGTGTTGTAGGCGACTGCGCCAAATGACGTAAGGGTCGGAAAACGAGAGGTTCTGTAGAGCCAGTAAATGACATGTTTGAAGCTGACGATGAGGAAGTTTGACAGACGAACTGCCTCCCTGCAGCGACCCCTAGCGCACGGGATGAGCGTCCAATAGAGGTCAAAGTCGAGTTGAAGATCTGGAAAAATCCGATGGAGGAGTGAGTAGAGCAGGTTTAGACCGGATTGTACACCCAGAAAACAAATGGTAAAAAGAGGTTATGTAAAAAAAGTTGTGTAAGAAACTACCTAACTTAAGTAAAACACGGCCAAAAATATGTACTGATTTGTAATGTAAAAAAAGCTATACATGTTTTGAGAGTAAGTATTGCAGTTAACCAAAGTTATGTAAGATTTACCGAAGTAAAGAGAAACTTTACATGGCATTGGTGGTAGGTCTTACAAGGAACTGTGAAAAGAATCTGGTGTTTACATGCAAGTTATGTTTTTCCCCGCGTGTGCGCACGCGCGTGTCTGCGTGACAAGCAGCGTTTCCACTTCAAGGAAATTTCCTTATTTTAAGGAAATTTTAACGTCCTATGGAAATTTCTAAAGAAAAAAAAAATCTAAGGAAATTTTAAGGAAATTTCAAAAATCTAAGGAAATTTTAAGGAAATTTCAAAATTTTAAGAAAAATTTAAAGAAATTTGAGAATAAAAGCAAATCATACAAAAAAAATAAAATAAAACATGAAAACTGGCCATTTTAGGGTTCACATCAGCGAAAAATGGCGCAGTGAGATCGATCACGACTGGGAACGAGGTTGGTTGCTTATAGTGCGTACCATAGAATCACTGATCTCTATATACTGACATAGAGATCAGTGCATAGAATTAGAACCCGGTGGGCGCACCACACTAAGGCCTAAAACAAAAAAAGGTTATGTTGGCGTAACGGGCCAGAAAAAATAGGGTAGGTCGGTCGGGATTTTTATTTTATTTTTTTGTTTTTTCCGTCTACGAAAACGACATGTTTTTTAAATGTTTAAGCCGGTAGTAATACACGATAACAAAATTAAACAAGGCTACACACAGCAAATAGTATACTTTTAAACTCTTGATTACATTTAATGACCGCAGATCGACACTTCCCTTGTTCTGTACCTCCATGCTTGAATGAAAACACTTTACGCTTCGAAACCGGGCGCCATGTTGATGCGAGGGGAGCGTAACCACGGGAAAGGCTTTTACCGCGCTGGGAAAAAAAAATCGCGGCCGGGCTGCTGCCGGCCGAGGTCACAGAATAGTTTACCATTTTTAGAATGTATATTATATCATTTTTGTTTTGTAAAAAATGCTAAAACATTAATTAAAATAATTTATATTGTAACTATATATTTTTTTAACACGGAATAAATAGCCAAGTATTTTTGATATTGTATGTAACAGTCCGCGCCGTGCAACAGTCTAGGACGAGGTTACCATGTTTTTCATTGTAGAGCAGCCTCGTGTTCGCTGAACCAGACTTCCAAGAAAGAAGCACATGTATTCACCATTGTGAAACGCTGCGCAGTATATTGGGAGTCGGGTACGCGACTATACATGTACTGGTGCGTCTACATGTATCTCAGCTCCGTATGACACGTTCATTGATATCGCGTCGGGCCGGCCGGCCTACGCAACTGTTCTGCGTGTTCGTTGTGCAACATTGTGCACTCCAAAGTTTCATGCGCGATCGTCAGACAACACAACAATGAGAAACGGTCAGAAATGCTTTCAAAAGTATTTATAACTAACTTATATCGAATTTAATTATTAAATTTCTTCCCTTGAAAAAAATAAAAATATCCAGGGTCGGCCCTATTTTTAGGGTCGGTCGGGTTACGCCAACATAACAAAAAAATTTTTACCGGTGTGAAGTTGGTTTCACGTTCGACGTTCGACATTGGACATTCGAATGTCAAACACGGATCAGTTACTCGTTTGACATTCAAATTTCATTTACGCACAGAACCAATGGAGCACTATACATCAAGACCACGATGCATGCATTAGCCATTACTTTACGTGTTTTCATATTCGCATGATGCAGAACGAAAGTGTTCCGATTCTGAATTTTGAATGGTTTGTTTCACATGTCCAGACCCCATGGGCCGGGCACCACTACATACAGAATTGAAGAGGAAGGTTCAAGGAAAACACCCATGATTACCTTGACCCGGCCCATGGGGTTTTAGTATTTTTTATTAATTTTTGAAATATTACTATTTTGACGTACAACAATCCTACTGTACATTGTTAAGCACTTTATCAATGGATTTACTCAAAGTCTTGAGTGGTCAGTTTCACATGTCCAGACCCCATGGGCCGGGCACCACTACATACAGAATTGAAGAGGAAGGTTCAAGGAAAACACCCATGGTTACCTTGACCCGGCCCATGGGGTTTTAGTATTTTTTATTAATTTTTGAAATATTAATTTTTTCCCCCACAAAAGTTTTACCGCGCTGATTGAGTGATGCATGCATTTAATAGCCATACTTTACGTGTGTTCACATTCGCATGTCGGATGCAGAACGAAAGTGTTCCGATTCCGAGTTTTGAATGGTCAGTTTCACATGTCCAGACCCCATGGGCCGGGCACCACTACATACAGAATTGAAGAGGAAGGTTCAAGGAAAACACCCATGGTTACCTTGACCCGGCCCATGGGGTTTTAGTATTTTTTATTAATTTTTTCCCCCACCAGTTTTACCGCGCTGATTGAGTGATGCATGCATAGCCATTACTTTACGTGTGTTCACATTCGCATGTCGGATGATGCAGAACGAAAGTGTTCCGATTCTGAATTTTGAATGGTTTGTTTCACATGTCCAGACCCCATGGGCCGGGCACCACTACATACAGAATTGAAGAGGAAGGTTCAAGGAAAACACCCATGATTACCTTGACCCGGCCCATGGGGTTTTAGTAATTTTTATTAATTATTGAAAGATTACTATTTTGACGTACAACAATCCTACCGTACATTGTTAAGCACCTTATCAATGGATTTACTCAAAGTCTTGAGTGGTCAGTTTCACATGTCCAGACCCCATGGGCCGGGCACCACTACATACAGAATTGAAGAGGAAGGTTCAAGGAAAACACCCATGGTAACCTTGACCCGGCTCATGGGGTTTTAGTATTTTTTATTAATTTTTGAAATATTAATATTTTGACGTACAACAATCCTACCGTACATTGTTAAGCACTTTATCAATGGATTTACTCAAAGTCTTGAGTGGTCAGTTTCACATGTCCAGACCCCATGGGCCGGGCACCACTACATACAGAATTGAAGAGGAAGGTTCAAGGAAAACACCCATGGTAACCTTGATTTCACCCTTTCTTGCAACTCTTAATTTTACGTTGTTCTCATTGACTCCGGGCTGTTTCTTTATGGTGAATACGTATTTACAGCAACCTTCAAATTTGCAATTTGCCTTCAACTTTCCATAAGAAAGCTTGCGCTTCCTATAGGCCTACTGTTTTGAATTTTACATCGGTTGTACATGTACGTAAATTTCAGTACGCAAGTACAATTGGATTCTCGGAATTTACCGTTAACGATGTCGGTCCATTGGTTCTGTAAGCGATTTTTCTTTCCTTTTGGCCGTATTTTAGACCACTCGTCCCTAGACAGAAATAACGAAAACTTCCTTGGGACAAGGAACTTTGGCCTGGTCGTTTTTCTCTAGTGAACCATCAGTGCAACCATCACAATCATCTACAGGAGTGTTGTTGCCATCATTAGAGTTTGGCAAGTTGTCATCTGGGACTATCCAGAGTAGATCGGCGATGTGTTTCCTGAGTGCGAAGTGTCATCACAAGGAAAGGGACCAACGTCATAATTTAAAGACCCTTCATTGCTTTCTCGGCATGACGAACCAACAACATCAGTCTTTTGTGATCTATAGGCATGTTTTTGGACTAGCAAGACTCGCTACAAAACTGACAAGTGAATGACACAGAATTCTCGTCAGATTCCTCATAGTTCACACAATCAAAATGGGGGTACCAGATTTTGCATGATTCACAAAACACATAGGGCCTACCATCGTTTGGCTTTTGACAAATACAATGTAGACTTGAGTTGGAAGACCGACGAGACATGGGGGTATTCATTGGAGTACTGCTTCGAAGGTGAGCATTAACTCCTTTGGCCCTCTTATCGCTCACGTCACAGTCATCGGTGGGTAAGGGTTTCCCCTCATCATCTGTGTCGGGTTCATCTGTGTGTAACAACGGTGTTGCTATGTCATCACTCATGCAGTCATCAATGTGTAAGGGTGTGGCCTCATCATCTGTGGCACTTTCATTTGTATGTAACGATGGTGCTACCTCATCACTCGCGTCACAGTCAATGATGTGTAAAGTGGCCTCATCATCATCAGTGTCACATGTGTGTGTGACGGTGTTGCTACCTCATCACTCATGCAGTCATCGATGTGTAAGGGTGTGGCCTCATCATCTGTGGCACTTTCATCTGTATGTAATGATGGTGGTACCTCATCACTCACGTCACAGTCATTGTTGTGTAAGGGTGTAGCCTCAACATCATCTGTGGCACTCTTATCTGTGTGTGACGGTGGTGCTACCTCATCATTTGTGTCATGGTCGTCATCGTGCATTGGTTGATGACTGTCGGACTGCCCGTGTGGTGAACTAGTTTGATGAATGTTTCGTTGATGAATAACAGTCTCTCTTAAACCTCTTGTATTTTTGTTCCACTGGTTATAAAGCCATTTTCTGTTAGTTCGGTTGTTTTTTAGTTTCAACGTTGCAGCGATGCGGGCCCACAAGGATGTGGAACTTCTGAAGCCTACTCCCTGTAACTGGTGAAGTTCACCAGACAATCAATGAGGGCTTTCAATCTGACGCAGTCGAGAGCTCTCATATTGAACTCTATGTAGCAAAGCCTAACATCAAAACAAAGAAGGTTAAAGATGGGTTCTAAAATTAAATTCAATTTTGTGATGCACTCATTTCTCAACAGGCAGCCAACCTTTTTTCTTATGAAAGTTGGGAACTTTTAGGTCAATCCAGAATGTTAAACTTGTTAACACTGACATCCATAACATCACGTTTGAAATATATGGCTCCGCATCCAAGTTTCAGAGACCGGGCTCTTCGAGTCGGACCTTTTGGTAAACGAAAAATTCCTCAGTGAAACGTGCCTACGCATTCATTTTTGACATCCAATGACTACATGTTTAAAATTTCGATCGGAAAAGTTGTCAGTTAAAATGGCATTTTACACAATTTTAACGTCAAGTTAGAGACATTTTTTTCAAACCTAAAACTTACTCTACCTGGTTGTCAAATAAGTGCATTACAAAGCTGGATTTGACCTTAGTGGCCCACTTCAAGTTTTTTTTCTCGAAAAATGTGGTGTCAAGCATTTATGTCTTTATACCCGGTGTGGCAGGAAATTCTGTCCCCAATAAGGCGAAGTGTCCTGTTTTGTCTTAGGCTCCGTCAGCCTGTCTAAAGCCGCATACCAAAACTGCACATTTTCAAAAATGGTGATGACTGACGTGCCTATAGCCGGAGCCAAAGCCGAAACTTGATTCCCCATGATGGGCCCAATCTTCCTTCATGTCATGTTGTCGTACAGGGGGCACACACACCAGGGGAAAATCTTTCATTTTGTCAATGGATTCGAATTAACAATTACCCATGTATTTTTTTATATAGGCCTAAACCTTCTTTTATCTCTTTTGTTTTGCTTTTGGGGGGGGGGGGGGGGGGGGTGAAACGGTTTGTTTACTTCAACAGAATTGAAAATATAGCAACCAGGTCACAAGAGACATTTTACACAGACAACCAGTTCAAGGGTGTGTAAAAATTTGGTAAGAGTGAACATGTACAGGTTTGCACATTACTTAGATTGTCATGGTGGAAAACTTAACTTTCCTCGAAATATTTTTGCTTGAAATGCTATATAGTTTTTAGGAAATGAGTAAAACAATCACTGGTGATTAAATCTAATACTTGAAAACAGTAAACAAATATAATACGGGTTTTGATAATTTCCGATGTTGTACACACCCTATAAGGCAGGCACACTCCACAATAAAGGAGAGTTACCTCACTTTCAACATAATCCTGGAGACGATTTAAGAAAAATAAACGAAGATGTCTTTTGTACGACTGCAGATTGCTTCGTTTGCACTCAGTGAGGGCTGGTTGCCTCTCAATTTACGGTTGCCGTGTGTGTGTGACAAGGCTTTGGGATTTTCTTGCACCGTTTAGTTTTAAAAAGCAAGGCAACATTTGTGGTTATATTGACAGGTTATGAAATGTTTTAATTATTTTGTTTCTGATTTTTTTTAAATAAGGGTACAGGAGGCGAGCCCCCCTGAGAGCTCTGAGCTTTTGGCGTTTTGGGGTCGAAAAATCAAGCCTCCGTGTTGCTAAATACAGAGAAAATGAAACACTTCCTTAGCACTTCTGATTCATATCAATCGCCCAATTTTACTGGAAAATTTCCTGATACAATGTACGCGGGACTTCTAGAAAATGTTAATACCACAAATCTTTTGAGTCTGTATTGCCGTCTTTCAGTGATGCTCCTCCCTCTTATAGACAATAAACTGAATCTGACTGTACATCGTCGGCAAGGGTTTTTGTTTCAAGTAGCCTAAATATTGATTTAAGATAATCGGCTGCCTGTGGGCTAATTTGACCGGCAGTGAATAGAACAACTAAAATACATTGAGAAGGGGCCTTTTATATACATACTTGCAAATTAAAGAGAAACTCAACTTTTAGGTATTTTTCTTGGAGATGGACAAAATATTGTAAACACGTGTAAAGTGACAAATTTGATGTTTCAGTTTCGACATTGGGGTATCTGTACCTAGAAGCTCTCAAGTCAGTTAGGCTGATGCCCGCATATTTTCCTGACTTTGTTGAGCATGTATTAAGACCTCTAATCCTCGGATCACCGTATCCAAGTTATTATTGAATATTCGGTGGATCAGTTTAGTGGCATTGACCAATGCCGTATACCTACCAGGCTTAGATGCAATGAATCGACTGATCAGCTCTGGCTGTGCTGGTCCATTTTATAAAGGTGGAAATGGTAAATAATTGTCACACGTGACTATTATCCAATAGGAGCTCTCAAACTTTGCCACAATCAAAACTATATTTAGCCAATTACAAACAAGTGGGTCGGCTTCCCCAGTAACAGTAGTTTTAACAAGTCTAATTTAAATTTTATGTAGCAGCCAATTACAAACAAGTGGGTCGGTGCGTCCCCAGTAACAGTAGTTTTAACAAATCACATGTCTAATTTACATGTTATGTAGTAGCTAATTACAAACAAGTGGGTCAGCGTCCCCATAACAGTGGGGGCCTTGTTTTTAACAAAGACATGTTTAATTTACATGTTAGGGTATAGCAGCCAATTACGGACAAGTTGGCCATCAGCGTCTCCATGTCTCCAGAGCAACAGTAGTTTTGAACAAATCACAGTCTTGTATCACTTACATAATGTTGTAGCTAATTACAAACAAGTGGTCAGCGTCACCAGTAATATTCTAATTATTCTTCCTGTATAATTATACTTTATAGTTGTCATGTTTTTGCCATTTTTACTATTTAAAAATCATGGGGTAAATTTGAATCTGTACAATTCGGTGCATTTTTTTGCCTCTGGCAACAAGTTCGAATTTTAATAAACCATGAATGATAACTATAGCAATTCTAGTATACATGCTTAATTATTGCTACATAATTATGTGATGGTTGTGGTTCTTCCAACCATCCGCGGGATCGTGTTCACCAACATGAACATAAGAAGTAACACATTCAGGCCCAAATCTCCGTGTTCAGATAATTTATTAAGTTGCTACATTATTTACAAGGGTTGCCGAATCTCCCACTTTGGTATGAGACCAACCACTCAACAGTAAAGCAATTGAACATAGAACAAGTACACAGTCATGATGACCTGACACACACGCTTCTGGACGACAGGCCACGAGGGTGTGTGCCCAATGGGTTGTATACTGCTAAAGGTATTCAAAAAGGTATTCAATTACGTAATAAAGCATTCCAACTTAAACTATGGGAGATTCGGTATAAGAAATCATTGAATTAATACAATCGATTTGTTACATCATCACACATAGGCCTACATTAACCAATACGAACAAATGGCACCCATAATCATCAGGGGAGATGTTATTTTTAAAGAATGTGTAAATGTTGAAATCAACCATCGCTTTTTAGTGACAAATCAAGTGATTTATTGCACAGTAGAAAAACAAACCAATATATAGATGGATTGCAATAGACGTCATTGGCCGCCATCTTTGATGAATTATGCACGCGTGAATGCTATCATTGGCTGAGAGTCGTGCGGGTATAGATAGGTTGCAGTATGACGTAGGTCGGCCATTTTTACGGGCAATTTGGAACACACAGTCCCGCGTTACGCGTGAGAACGGCGTGCAGCACGCGCACATTTCACACAACTCATTGCATGATTGGTTAGTGAACGACGCGGCTGCGTTAATAATTAATTTGAGCGCTTGACGCGCCTGCAAGCCAAAATGCGATTTGCCCGTAAAGATGGCGTCTACTGGGAACTATCTATAACGCGTGCACTTTTCCATTGTTTCACATCAAAGATGGCGGTCAATGACGCGTAATGCAATCCATCTATACCGAAAACTAAGGCAATAAGGCTATAAGGCAAACATTTACAACAGAATTAACGCGGAACCGTGAAATAACATCAACAAATCTAAATCTCTTAGTCTTATATATGAATTGAGTCCCTGGCCTAAAGGGGTCTGGACATGTGAAACTGACCATTCAAAATTTAGAATCGGAACACTTTCGTTCTGCATCCGACATGCGAATGTGAAAACACGTAAAGTAATGGCTATTAAATGCATGCATCACTCAATCAGCGCGGTAAAACTTTTGTGGGGGAAAACATTAATATTTCAAAAATTAATAAAAAATACTAAAACCCCATGGGCCGGGTCAAGGTTACCATGGGTGTTTTCCTTGAACCTTCCTCTTCAATTCTGTATGTAGTGGTGCCCGGCCCATGGGGTCTGGACATGTGAAACTGACCACACAAGACTTTGAGTAAATCCATTGATAAAGTGCTTAACAATGTACGGTAGGATTGTTGTACGTCAAAATAGTAATCTTTCAATAATTAATAAAAATTACTAAAACCCCATGGGCCGGGTCAAGGTAATCATGGGTGTTTTCCTTGAATCTTCCTCTTCAATTCTGTATGTAGTGGTGCCCGGCCCATGGGGTCTGGACATGTGAAACAAACCATTCAAAATTCAGAATCGGAACACTTTCGTTCTGCATCATGCGAATATGAAAACACGTAAAGTAATGACTAATGCATGCATCGTGGTCTTGATGTATAGTGCTCCATTGGTTCTGTGCGTAAATGAAATTTGAATGTCAAACGAGTAACTGATCCGTGTTTGACATTCGAATGTCCAATGTCGAACGTCGAACGTGAAACCAACTTCACACCGGTAAATTTTTTTAGGCCTAAATAAACTCCCATAGGAACCAATGCTAAATGATAAATATTCAAAAATACTCAAAAAAACGTGTAAGTCTCTCAGCCTCTTGAAAACCAATCAAACATATTTTCGGACGACTGAACTTTAGAATTCTTTTCAATTTTTGCCAGGTCAGCCGTTTGGAATTTTTGCTAACTACCCCAGAAGAAAAAAACGCGAAAATTTGTTTTTTTCCAAAACCGACTTGCTGCCAGTTTTCGTGAAGCACTTCTCCACTTTCCCGTTCAAATAGGGCCAACTTTAACGCCTAAATTTATCAAGTCTCCTCAAAGGTTGAAGCACAGAACCCCCAGGTTGTGATAGATTATTATATTTACACAATCTATTAATTGCATGACCCCCAAAACGTTGTAATTAAAAATAAGTTGTGGGTTTACAAATTATGATAAGTAGCTTGGCGCATTAATTCTGGCTTATTTGGGGTGGTGCGCCCTATAAGGGCACTTAATTATTCTTTATGGTTAAAAAATTATGCTTAAATTGTTGAAAATAAGTCACTGACTTGATATCTGAAAAAATTAATTGGAAATGTTATTGCGTTCGTCTACAACAAGGTCAAACATGTTGGAGCATTTACATGTACTCTAAGCAATGCGATAAGAAAAACATGCATTACACGCTGTGTACACTCTAATGACAAGTCAGTTGTTATATCCAAATCCTAGTCACTCAACAAGTTATAAACTTATCTCTTTTTTTTTAGTTATACGATTCTAAACGCCTTACAATTATTTGTAATAATTGACAAGAGGGGGTTAACTAATGTGGAAGCTGTAAAAGGGAAAGGGGATTGAAGAGGGAGGGCCTGAGAAGGGGGGGGGGGTAGATTTTGCTTACCCGCCAACATTTTTAACCATGTAATCATATTGAGTTTAAAATGGTGAACTTTATAACAAAAAAGAATATACATAGGTCATTTTACCACGTTTAATTGTCATTCCAAGTTTCATTTTACCTAGCTTTAAGGGATAAGGGGGTGAATGGGTGGGCGGGGCGTGGGCGGGGCTTGTTGCAAAATGCCCTTCCAGACACTTTACGGTTAATAAATTGTGGGTGAACGGGAACAATTGGACTATAGTTAAGAGTTAAGACTGTAAGCTAATAAGGTGTTTGGGCTGGGGGCTAGGGTCCGGGCTGACGGCTAGGGTTTTGGGCTTTGGGGGTAGGCTCGGCTGGGGGTTAGGGTTTGGGCTGGGGCTATGATTTCGGCTAGGGGCTAGGGTTAGGGCTGGGGGCTATGATTCGGCTTGATGGGTGTAGGGTTTGGGCTGGGGGCTGGGGTTTGGGCTGACGGCTACGGTTTTTGCAGTATAGTGTAGGGTTTAGGCTGCTGGTTGGGGGCTAGGCCTAGGGTTTCACACGCATCAGAGTGCATTCACCTTCCGGAAACTTGACATAATTATGATGCCATATCCACCACCCCCCTACTCCTCTTCAAATAGTCTATTGGTGGTTTTTCTCTCCTTTTTTCATATTCAACCAGCCACGTTGGCTCATGATTCTTTGAATGTGACTAAAACCGTCAGTCTCATACTTATTACTTGTCATAGTTTAACCATGAAGGTTTAGAAAGCAAACCCCTCTTTGAGTTTGAAACGTTGAAGTATTCTCGGTTAATAAATGTATTGTAATTTGAGGAAATAGAAACATTATTGCTATACTAACAGTTTACAGTCAAAGAAATGATGTTTCCAATGTAAAAACAGCAACAAAGTGACACACAATGCCCCCACACAACTCATTACTGTCGTTGTTTCAAGCCTACATCTGTAAACAGAACACAAACATGGCTGCACGGGCGCCGCCATGTTGTATATATAAGGGCACTTAATTATTCTTTATGGTTAAAAAATTATGCTTAAATTGTTGAAAATAAGTCACTGACTTGATATCTGAAAAAATTAATTGGAAATGCTATTGCGTTCGTCTACAACAAGGTCAAACATGTTGGAGCATTTACATGTACTCTAAGCAATGCGATAAGAAAAACATGCATTACACGCTGTGTACACTCTAATGACAAGTCAGTTGTTATATCCAAATCCTAGTCACTCAACAAGTTATAAACTTATCTCTTTTTTTTTAGTTATACGATTCTAAACGCCTTACAATTATTTGTAATAATTGACAAGAGGGGGTTAACTAATGTGGAAGCTGTAAAAGGGAAAGGGGATTGAAGAGGGAGGGCCTGAGAAGGGGGGGGGGGGTAGATTTTGCTTACCCGCCAACATTTTTAACCATGTAATCATATTGAGTTTAAAATGGTGAACTTTATAACAAAAAAGAATATACATAGGTCATTTTACCACGTTTAATTGTCATTCCAAGTTTCATTTTACCTAGCTTTAAGGGATAAGGGGGTGAATGGGTGGGCGGGGCGTGGGCGGGGCTTGTTGCAAAATGCCCTTCCAGACACTTTACGGTTAATAAATTGTGGGTGAACGGGAACAATTGGACTATAGTTAAGAGTTAAGACTGTAAGCTAATAAGGTGTTTGGGCTGGGGGCTAGGGTCCGGGCTGACGGCTAGGGTTTTGGGCTTTGGGGGTAGGCTCGGCTGGGGGTTAGGGTTTGGGCTGGGGGCTATGATTCGGCTTGATGGGTGTAGTATGGTGGCCCTGAAGGGACCACGCATATCGCATACGTGTGCGCACACGTATGCAATGTCGTGAAACAATTCGCGAATATGTGCGCACACGTATGCAATGTCGTGAAACAAATCGCGAATGTGTGCGCACACGTATGCAATGTCGTGAAACAATTCGCGAATATGTGCGCACACGTATGCAATGTCGTGAAACAATTCGCGAATATGTGCGCACACGTATGCAATGTCGTGAAACAATTCGCGAATGTGTGCGCACACGGTATGCAATGTCGTGAAACAAATCGCGAATGTGTGCGCACACGAGTGCGAATATATTTGCGATGTCGTGAACGTTTATTGCATACCAAGTTGCATACCTTTGGGATGATGTCATAGTTGCAGACAATTTGTTAGTGACCTAGGGAGTACGTGGCGCTACAGTCAGGCTCCTGTAAGCATGGCTATACAATAATGTGTACCCAGGAACTTGGCACCAGGCCAAGTTTCGCCAACATGTACTACAGCATAAGCTATCTACCTACAGCCTACTAATAAGTACTTGTGCTATTACAATCAAGGTCGAAGAGTACGCACGCGCGAGGGTATTTTATGGTCAAACACGCCCATTTTATGTTAATAGCCCACGTTCGTCCTGGGAAAAAAAGAAATACGCCACCCGCCTCGCTTGCCTCACAACAATGACTACCGCTGCAATGACTACCGCTAATCTCACTGTAGGCAAGAAAACCCCCCAGATCATTAGACATTTTATTCAAAGGTATGCACCTTGGTATGCAATAAACGTTCACGACATCGCAAATATATTCGCAGACGTGTGCGCACATATTCGCGAATTGTTTCACGACATTGCATACCGTGTGCGCACACATTCGCGATTTGTTTCACGACATTGCATACGTGTGCGCACACATTCGCGATTTGTTTCACGACATTGCGTACGTGTGCGCACATATTCGCGAATTGTTTCACGACATTGCATACGTGTGCGCATATATTCGCGAATTGTTTCACGACATTGCATACGTATGCGCACACGTTTGCGATATGCGATGTCCCTTCAGGGCCACCATACTATACAATAATGTGTACCCAGGAACTTGGCACCAGGCCAAGTTTCGCCAACATACAGCCTACTAAGTACTACTGCATGTGCTATTACAATCAAGGTCGAAGAGTACGCACGCGCGAGAGTATTTTATGGTCAAACACGCCCATTTTATGTAATAGCCCACGTTCGTCCTGGGAAAAAAAGAAATACGCCACCCGCCTCGCTTGCCTCACAACAATGACTACCGCTGCAATGACTACCGCTAATCTCACTGTAGGCAAGAAACCCCCCAGATCATTAGACATTTTATTCAAAGGTATGCAACTTGGTATGGGTATGCAATTAAACGTTCACGACATCGCAAATATATTCGCAGACGTGTGCGCACACATTCGCGATTTGTTTCACGACATTGCATACGTGTGCGCACACATTCGCGATTTGTTTCACGACATTGCGTACGTGTGCGCACATATTCGCGAATTGTTTCACGACATTGCATACGTGTGCGCATATATTCGCGAATTGTTTCACGACATTGCATACGTATGCGCACACGTTTGCGATATGCGATGTCCCTTCAGGGCCACCATACTATACAATAATGTGTACCCAGGAACTTGGCACCAGGCCAAGTTTCGCCAACATACAGCCTACTAAGTACTACTGCATGTGCTATTACAATCAAGGTCGAAGAGTACGCACGCGTGAGAGTATTTTATGGTCAAACACGCCCATTTTATGTAATAGCCCACGTTCGTCCTGGGAAAAAAAGAAATACGCCACCCGCCTCGCTTGCCTCACAACAATGACTACCGCTGCAATGACTATCCGCTAATCTCACTGTAGGCAAGAAACCCCCCAGATCATTAGACATTTTATTCAAAGGTATGCAACTTGGTATGGGTATGCAATTAAACGTTCACGACATCGCAAATATATTCGCAGACGTGTGCGCACATATTCGCGAATTGTTTCACGACATTGCATACGTGTGCGCACACATTCGCGATTTGTTTCACGACATTGCATACGTATGCGCACATGTTTGCGATATGCGATGTCCCTTCAGGGCCACCATACAAACCCCTTCCGCCCCCCCCCCCCCGGACTAGACTAACTAGTAATCTACAATGGTACATGTTGTCAGAATTCCCTTTTATTGCAGTGTTTGAAATGTTTCACTTGAAGTGCATGTGAACCTATTCATGCATATTCATTTACTTGTAGTTTTGGTTTTTTCAATATTCATCAACTAGGGACATGGATTTCTTTGTCGACATGTAAATAACTAACTATTTTGTTTAACAATACAGAGTAGCTGAGCCATAGGTTCCGCCCCTTCTTTATGTGACACATACCTAGGGGATTTATCCTTTTGTATTCCAATTACAGTGCTCACCCAACAGATTCTAGTCTTTGTATGAATGTTCCCTCAGGTTTTTATGAATGAAGTAAGGTGTGGCATAACAATGGTTTATTCGCATGAAAAGGGAATGTTGCGAGGTATAAGAGTGATTTTAGGGTGTGTTATAGTGTAGAGCATTTTTGAGCATGGTCGTGATGACATGAGTGAGAAGAGAGAGAGAGAGATTGTTTGATCTCCAGAGCCGCCAGCGTAGATATTGCTAGGCTGACACTTTTGCTGCACCAGAAGCAGATAAAAACAGACTGCTTGTAGGCAATTGAGTTGAGCAGGTGAAGAGCGGTTTGATCAGCGATCCAGGATTTGAAACGGCAAGAGAAACCATGGTCCTACCGTATCTTATACACGGGGTGTTTGACACTTGAGGGTGATCCCGTTTCCGAAGACTGTTTTTGAGCGTGGTGTGAGAGTTCCTCCTTCTGAAATGTTGAAGCCTGCGTCAAAGAGACGACTTTGGGCACTACAGAGGAGTGGGCAAGGCCGAACCTCGAGCCATTAACTATCAAGGCTACAACTTTAATCACCGCTGAATTGACCAATGTCAGGGTGAACTGTATATATATATATTTAATGATTTCTACACGCTGGTATTAACCAGTACAACAAGTTGAAGTACCAGATTGAGTTTTGAGTACTTGTGCAACCATATCAACGAGTGTGACCCAACTTCGTATGATACACTCTATATGAGTTTGGCTATATACTTATAGTTGTGTGATCTAGAGATTTGATAATAATATAAATATTATTCAGAATTGATTGCTTTTGGTGTTTTCGGATGTGTCACTGAAGTATCCACACACCATCATTCTTTGGTGATCTAGGGTGATCACAAACTCATTTCTATAAGTTTATTGTGGTTAATTTTAATACCAAAGAAGATTTTACTTGGAGAGAACTAAATCAAGATCCTCGAATAGTTTATTTTACTTAAGTAATTACCATATATAAGTTCCACTCCAAACTGGTATGTATATGTGGGACTAATTCAATCATATTCATTCTGGCCAGAAGTTGTAAATACTCAGAAGTGAAAGAAGCCGACTGGTGAATTAAATTGTATATAATTCTTGTAAATATTACATGAGTTGTCCCTGTTGTAATTATTTTGTGTTTGAGATTTAATCTTTATTATCTTTCCAGTCGCAGTACCAACTGTCGTAGGGCAAACTGTGACACATGTAGACTTGTTGACAAGTCGTTAATTGATGGTTGCGGTGAGTCGAGTCGCGTGTGGTGCTGTTGCGTAATAAAGAATGCTCTCGCGAGATCACTGCTCTCGCGCGAAGTTGCTGGCTGCCGACTCTTCGTCATTAACGACTTGTGAAACCCGCCGCGGTACATATTCATTTATTCATGTCCGGGCACAGTGTACATTACGGTTGCTGTAGCGACGATCATGAAGACGAGTCCATTTTATCTGAGGGTAGTACTAATTTTAGTTACTGTAAATGTACTGAATGTTTGCGCTTGAGACATCTGTGGGTGTGTTTTGTGGGTGTTAACTCCTTCATTAGTTTAGTAACTAAAGAAATAAAGTAAACTTATCTTAGGGTGCGTTCGATTAGCTTCCCCGGGTCGACCCAGGTCTTCCCCCGGTGCGTTCGAATAGCTTTGACGTCATTCGCGGGGCTCACCCGTGTCAGCCCCAAGTGCCCTGCTCGTGGGGAGGGAGCGGGTCACTTGGGGCTGCCCCTGGTTCATGACGTCACGACGAAAAACTTTCTCAATGGCCACCATTTTGTTTGTAATTCAGCGGGACATTTTAGGAAGTTTGACACACATTTTCGCCATTACAACAGCGTTTTTGTGAGCAATAAGTATTTTTTATTCGAAGCCGGGTACCTTTGTATCACTGTGGGGTTGTACAATTATATGTTTAATGTTGCAGTTTTACCTTGAGAATAATTATTTTACGATGTTTTCTTGAATCCACGGAAAGTATCGGACATACGGCACAAAATGGAAGTAGTTCCGGTCGGCTGTCCCAAGATGCATCGGTGTGAATGCTGGGGGAAGTTGGCGTTCGATTAATAGCTCATGGTTAGGGGCTCACCCGGATGAGCAGACCGGGGTCGACCCGGGGAAGCTAATCGAACGCACCCTTAAACTGCATTATTATAATAATTGTTTAAGATGTGTGTTTTGCCTCATAAAAATAAATATGCCTACCGTGAATAGTTACTGATACGCTCCAATCATTTAACCCGATGTGTTCTACAGTGATTGTGTGTATTAAGTGTGTATAAACAACGGACACGGAAACCAGGGCCCAATTTCATGGCTCTGCTTAAGCACAAAATTTGCTTAAGCACCAAAAAACCTTGCTTAGTAAAACCAGATTACCGGCCAATACTCCACTCGATTGTTATGCTAACTAAACAACAGCTAAATACAAGTCACGAGCAATGTACATCGCATGGAGTTTTGGCCAATAACACGAGTATAATAAGCAAGCTTTTTTCGTGCTTAAGCAAATTTTGTGCTTAAGCAGCTCTATGAAATTGGCCCCAGTCAACTCGCCCCCTAGCAAAGTCGCCAATTTAAAAAAAGAACATGTACAAAGTCACCAACTACAAATTCGCCCCTAGCAAAGTCGCCCCCTGACAACAAACTCGTCCCCTCTCATAGTCGCCCCTCACAACGGAATTTAACAAATTTGTGTGATTGGACTTCAGGGCTTCGAAAGCTATCTTAATGGAACGAAAGAGGAATTTTGGGGAACGAAAGAGGAATTTTTGGGAACGAAAGAGGAATTTTGGGGAACAAAATCTCATTGCGAAGGAACGGGAGAGTATATTTAGAGAACGAAAGCATATTTCGGACGAATGAAAGTATTCGGGCAACTAATTCAAAGTCGTATTTTGATGAAACGAAAGCTTGTTTTTAGGGAAAGAAATCTCCTTTCGGTGGAAAAAATTCATTTTTATTGAACGAAAGCATATTTTGAGCGAACAAAATTATATTTTGTGCGAACAAAATCATATTTCGAGGAAACGAATGCGTATCTTTCAGGGAACAAACACGTATTTCTGGGTAACAAAATCGTATTTCGGGGGAAAGAAGGCGTGTTCGAGGGAACAAAAACGTATTTTCTAGGAAAAATCTATTTTGCTACCTAGAAAAACACAACTTTGTTTACAAATTTAAAAAAATTTAATTTTATGTGACAAAATTATAATATTTTGATTGAATAATATTTTGAGGAAACGAAATGACTGTTGGAATTTTGTGTGTCGAGAGATGGAAAAAAATTCAAGGAGTGAGATTTTTTTTTTTCACATTTTAATTTGTAATTTATTTTTCACCTGTTCCTTCAGGGGCTCTGGTTTTTTGTGTGTGTTTTTTTTTGGGGGGGGGGTTCGTTTTTGTCTCACAAATTGTTTAACTTAATTGCACCGTCAATATAAGAGTGGTATTCCTATTTATTGACATAAATCTTATTTAATTTCCAAATCGGGGGAAGGAACGTACACCGAACATTGAAACGTAACGTTTTTAAAACAGCGGATTCGATCAGCGAGGTTTAACTTGAAGCACATTTAACATAAATGAGGGGGTTCGCACTCGACAAGCTTGCTTCTTGCAAATCCCCTCCACATCTTTGTTTAGTCTTATCTACATGTTTATGTAATTAAAAAATGTACCTCTGCTTCTTATTTTTTGCATTGATGTGGAAATAAAATGAATGAATGAATGAATTCAGGGTCAACGATGAGTGATCTTTTTATTAACTGTAGTAGGATGTAAATTCTGAGGTTTTCCGCAGTACTTGTTGGTAAAAGTTGTCTATGTGGGAAACATACTTGTTCAGCGAAGATACAGCAAAAGACACCACAACTTTCTGAATCCGTTTGTTGCACGCACGAGGCTTGTTTAATTTCGGCCTTTTGTTTGCCTTCCAAAGCGTTTGGCATTATATTCCAGTATCTATTCTTCAAACCATTTTGGAAAAAATCA
This sequence comes from Leptasterias polaris, assembly GCA_037783415.1. Lineage (NCBI taxonomy): Eukaryota > Metazoa > Echinodermata > Asteroidea > Forcipulatida > Asteriidae > Leptasterias > Leptasterias polaris. The sequence goes on from JAZGTN010000123.1 coordinate 6,072,805, forward strand.
AAGAAGGCCCGTCCATGTACTACCATTTTACGACGAGTGTCTCGAGTAGAACTCATTGAATCCAAGCAAATAATATTTTTTCTGTTATTATCAATGACATAGAGTGTGAAGTGTCTGTTCTCCAACAGGGGGAAAAACATGATTTCGCAAAATTTTCCAGTAGTAAAACACCTTTTAGATACTGATATGAATGATGTGGTTGACGATTGCTCATTAAGAATTTCTGCAGTTAAATTACACTGTAAAGCTGCAAACTTTCTAGTTTGGATTTCTTCATTTACCAATTCACACAACTGTGTGATATAGAAATCAACCAAGAAATCGCTTAACCAACCACAGCGGTAGTTTGTGTAGATACATTTTAATCTTTTCAGAACGGATTGTTTAGGGATGCCATTAATCATTGCCAGTTGGTGAAAAGACAGAAAATCCTTCGTTCGTTCTTCCCGCAAAGCGACGCTGTGCATGTTTTTTTCATCGCAGGAAGCCCAAAGAAGGCGGACAAATTTTTCTTCATTTGTACCAACTCTAAAATGATTTTCGTTGCTTTTTGGATCAAGGTCAGTCAACGGTGTCTTTGAATCTTGTTTTTCGTAGAAAAAAAGATATCCCATCTCAGATACTTTGTTGTTGAAACTCAAACCACTTTCTTGTTGAACAAAGGCATCGTTAAACTCTATGATGGTCGAGTCCAACGAATCAATGATGTGTGTTTTGTAATGACCACTTTCCAACGAACTGCCCTCGTGGACAATAACCGAACGCAAATGGTATACTGCAGGTGTGTTGTTTACACAAAATTTAGATAAATTAATTGATATATTTGGTGTGATGTTTGTTGAAATCTTTGTTTGATGTCCTTTAACAGCATCGAATCTTAGCAATTGAACAACTAAAAGTGAAGGACAATTCACTATATGACATATTGTTTTTTTGGTGCATTTTTTATTACAAAGGCTGCAATCAACATCACTGATGGTTTCTTCTTTGAAGTAATGTTGTAAACATTCTTCCAGACATGTTTGTTGGACAGCGACAGATAATACACCGTACATGTGGAATTTTCAACTACAGAAGTTGGATTACAGTTGAGGCACTTCACACTCTTACATAATTCTAGCTTTGTAGTGAGACATGATTCACTGAGAAATGGCACAATTAATTGTGAATAAAACTCTGCTGCATCCTGCTGCTCATTACAGTTAATGTTCATTTGCAACGAAGATTCCTTTATAATTGGTTGAACGATGTGAAATGGGATCGGTGTGGATGTGTCTACTTCTAAAGTATGAAACAGTTTTACTAAATTTCGCCAAAGAAAAACGTCACTGCCTTGAAATTTTGAATTGGTTAACTTTGCTTGAGGTATGAATGGTCTTACAGCTTGAATAGTAGCTATCCACCAACACGATACTCTATTATTGGAAATGCCCCTCATCATTGGTACCAATGTAGGTGACTGAGCTGCGGAAGTGAAAGTTTGTTTGCCTGTGTGGTCATGTGTATTTTGTTTGATGGTTGTGGCACGTGGCGCTTGTGTGTGCTGTCCTCTTTGTTTGTGACTGCGCTTTTGCGATCTTTTTTAGGCTTCTCTTTAAACTCTAGCCCTTTTGCTGGCGGTGTCAAGTAGACCCCTTGATTGGTCGGGGTACTTGTCCGTACACGCTTGTTCCATATTTCACTCGTTAATTCTAGCGTTTTAGAGGGAAGTTTTCTCTTTTTTGTCTTGCAAAAATCTTCACAAAATTCTCTTTGTAGGGGCAGCTTATCACGCTCAAAAATGAGAACAAAATTAAGTCGTCAAGTTTTAGACACCTTTTGTTATCTAACTTTGTCCTCTTTACCTCTTCCATACTTTTTTCGACTATTCCTTGTGTGCGATTGTTTGTGGTGATATTTTGAAATTTAGACCTACTGAGTGATTTGTACATGTTTGTGTATTGGTTATATACATCAGTAACACCATATCTACCTAAATCGTTTATCATAAGTGATGACCAGTTTGGTATATTTGGCAACGAAAAATCAAGTAAATAATTCATAAAGTCCTTACCAAAATATGCGTTATTGTTTAATTCTGAAGTATCTGTACAAAGCATGTTATGTCTGTTAACCTTATACCTACAGCACTGTTAACTACCTTTTGGAAATGAATTTTAAATGGTGAATTTGGAGATTTTGAAATGTACTCGGCCTGAGTTATATTCAAGTGTTCATCTTCAGCTACAAACTGAGCACAATAATCAGATCTATCATCATCTTCTTCGAACTGTCCATCAAATAAGCTGTTTTCTGGTGTAGTTTCATTTACGTGTTCTACTTTACATTTTAATTTATGGTAATGGTTCTCACAAGATCAGTATTTACTTTAGAATGTGTAAGTATTGTCAAAGATTCCACAATTTCATCGATATCGCTCAAGCTGCTTGATAATAGAAGCAAGCCTACCCAGTACATTCCCTCGCGGAAATTTTGCTTGTAGTACTTCCTGCACATCTTGGAAGCATTTTTCATATGATGGCTTGCACAGCAATGAATTATTGTCTTTTTTAAGTCATTATCTTTGGCTGAACCCGTTACAATTCTGTAGCACCGCTGTATATATTCTAGAACTGTTTCACAAGTAAAAACCTTCAAAATGGAGAGTAGTAATGTTGAACTACCGTCAATCATAATCATTAAAGGTTCCTTTACGCCATTGTGACCATACAGACGCTGCTCAGAATGTGAAAAGTGTGCAAAAAATGTGAAATTGATACAGCACTGTGATCCGTTGTTAATAAAGATGCAATAACGAATGGAGGGGATCCCTTAACTGGATGTCGAATTACTAGGTCATATAACTGATACTTTTTAAACCTTGAAAATGTTGATTTATTACGTATAACTGAACCCGTTGCATCGAAATAAATTATATCTCTTAAGGATATGTAGTGATAAATCCTAATGCTGTCTTCAGAGAAAAGTATAACTGAGGGTGGAATCAAAGAGACATACCTTAAAATCCCTGAAATCTGCCTCTCTGAATCAGATTACGTTAATGGAAAAAAATCAGAGGATGAACGATAATTTTTTTCACATTTTGTCGATATTTGTAGCCATTTTAGGGGAGACCATTTGTAACGAAATTCCTACCTGGACCCATTCATACACGTTAGCCGCTGCAATAAACCAACGGAAAATTTTCGATAATATTTTTACGCACTTTATTTCAAATTAAGCATCTCAACAATTGAAAATACTCTTACGATATACACTGTTATGTTTTCAGTGCTGATAAAGAGAGAATTTTAACGGTATACATGGATTTCTTTTTGTTTTTTAATGGTCATTACCTATTTTAAAAATGGAGTGTACCCAAACAGCGATCGCAAATGATTGCGCAACACCCCTTCCCCCCCCCCCCCCCCCCCCCCCCCCTGGGTAAATCTGTCCCCTGGAGATTCCGTCCCCCATAGTAAACTACAATGGGCTGAAGGAGGATGACTCAAAAGAGGGCGCTATCTGAAGAACTTTGTGCACAGTTCGCCACAAGGGAGGACAGAACCTCCGGGGGGTACTGAATCACCTGTCACACCTACAAACAGTAATTGTTTTTTAAATGGCAACCCTCAATTTCTTGGCAACACATTTTTTACGACCTTTATTTATTTGTCCACGTAATAGTGAAAGGTACAGATTGAAAGAGGCATATTGATTCGGCCAAGTAGGCAATTGTGAGTATTATGAAATAATGCGTCTACATAGTTTCGGTTAATCAATTGCACCAAGATAGCCAGCTCTACAATTTGGTATGCCCAGTGAATCAGTCTTGAAGATAATGTGATAGAAAATTAATTTTTATTCATAACGAAGGGTACAAATTCTTTACAAGATGTAGTTGACTCAACCGTATAGGCATTTGTGCGTGTTCTATAAGGCAAATTGTGTCAGTAGTGATTTGGGTAATTAACCACTAATTAGTGACCGAAATTGGCCAGCTCAAAAATTTGATATGCCCAGGGTATCAGTCTTTAAGATTCTGGACTAAAAAAATAATTTTTATCCATAACGAAGGGTACAAATTCTTTACAAGATGTAGTTGACTCAACCGTATAGGCATTTGTGCGTGCTATTGATAGCAAATGGTGTCTGTATTGATGTGGGTAATTAACCACTAATTAGTGACCGAAATTGGCCAGCTCAAATATTTGATATGCCCAGGGTATCAGTCTTTAAGATTCTGGAATAAAAAATGTATTCATATTCATAACGAAGGGTACAAATTCTTTACCAGAGGTAGTAGACTCAACCGTATAGGCATTTGTGCGTGTTACCTATGGCAAATGGTGTCTGTATTGATGTGGGTAATTAACCACTAATTAGTGACCGAAATTAGCCAGCTCAAAAATTTGATATGCCCAGGGTATCAGTCTTTAAGATTCTGGACTAAAAAAATAATTTTTATCCATAACGAAGGGTACAAATTCTTTACAAGATGTAGTTGACTCAACCGTATAGGCATTTGTGCGTGCTATTGATAGCAAATGGTGTCTGTATTGATGTGGGTAATTAACCACTAATTAGTGACCGAAATTAGCCAGCTCAAAAATTTGATATGCCCAGGGTATAAGTCTTTAGGATTCTGGAAGAAAAAATTAATTTATATTCATAACGAAGGGTACAAATTCTTTACCAGAGGTAGTTGACTCAACCGTATAGGCATTTGTGCGTGTTACCTATGGCAAATGGTGTCTGTATTGATGTGGGTAATTAACCACTAATTAGTGACCGAAATTAGCCAGCTCAAAAATTTGATATGCCCAGGGTATCAGTCTTTAAGATTCTGGACTAAAAAAATAATTGTTATCCATAACGAAGGGTACAAATTCTTTACAAGATGTAGTTGACTCAACCGTATAGGCATTTGTGCGTGCTATTGATAGCAAATGGTGTCTGTATTGATGTGGGTAATTAACCACTAATTAGTGACCGAAATTAGCCAGCTCAAAAATTTGATATGCCCAGGGTATCAGTCTTTAAGATTCTGGACTAAAAAAATAATTTTTATCCATAACGAAGGGTACAAATTCTTTACAAGATGTAGTTGACTCAACCGTATAGGCATTTGTGCGTGCTATTGATAGCAAATGGTGTCTGTATTGATGTGGGTAATTAACCACTAATTAGTGACCGAAATTGGCCAGCTCAAATATTTGATATGCCCAGGGTATCAGTCTTTAAGATTCTGGAATAAAAAATGTATTCATATTCATAACGAAGGGTACAAATTCTTTACCAGAGGTAGTAGACTCAACCGTATAGGCATTTGTGCGTGTTACCTATGGCAAATGGTGTCTGTATTGATGTGGGTAATTAACCACTAATTAGTGACCGAAATTAGCCAGCTCAAAAATTTGATATGCCCAGGGTATCAGTCTTTAAGATTCTGGACTAAAAAAATAATGTTTATCCATAACGAAGGGTACAAATTCTTTACAAGATGTAGTTGACTCAACCGTATAGGCATTTGTGCGTGCTATTGATAGCAAATGGTGTCTGTATTGATGTGGGTAATTAACCACTAATTAGTGACCGAAATTAGCCAGCTCAAAAATTTGATAAGCCCAGGGTATAAGTCTTTAGGATTCTGGAAGAAAAAATTAATTTATATTCATAACGAAGGGTACAAATTCTTTACCAGAGGTAGTTGACTCAACCGTATAGGCATTTGTGCGTGTTACCTATGGCAAATGGTGTCTATATTGATTTGGGTAATTAACCAGTAATTAGTGACCGAAATTGGCCAGCTCAAAAATCTGATATGCCCAGGGTATCAGTCTTTAAGATTCTGGACTAAAAAAATAATTTTTATCCATAACGAAGGGTACAAATTCTTTACAAGATGTAGTTGACTCAACCGTATAGGCATTTGTGCGTGTTACCTATGGCAAATGGTGTCTATATTGATTTGGGTAATTAACCAGTAATTAGTGACCGAAATTGGCCAGCTCAAAAATCTGATATGCCCAGGGTATCAGTCTTTAAGATTCTAGACTAAAAAAATAATTTTTATCCATAACGAAGGGTACAAATTCTTTACAAGATGTAGTTGACTCAACCGTATAGGCATTTGTGCGTGTTACCTATGGCAAATGGTGTCTATATTGATTTGGGTAATTAACCAGTAATTAGTGACCGAAATTGGCCAGCTCAAAAATCTGATATGCCCAGGGTATCAGTCTTTAAGATTCTGGACTAAAAAAATAATGTTTATCCATAACGAAGGGTACAAATTCTTTACAAGATGTAGTTGACTCAACCGTATAGGCATTTGTGCGTGTTACCTATGGCAAATGGTGTCTGTATTGATGTGGGTAATTAACCACTAATTAGTGACCGAAATTAGCCAGCTCAAAAATTTGATATGCCCAGGGTATCAGTCTTTAAGATTCTGGACTAAAAAAATTATTTGTATCCATAACGAAGGGTACAAATTCTTTAAAAGATGTAGTTGACTCAACCGTATAGGCATTTGTGCGTGTTACCTATGGCAAATGGTGTCTATATTGATTTGGGTAATTAACCAGTAATTAGTGACCGAAATTGGCCAGCTCAAAAATCTGATATGCCCAGGGTATCAGTCTTTAAGATTCTGGACTAAAAAAATAATGTTTATCCATAACGAAGGGTACAAATTCTTTACAAGATGTAGTTGACTCAACCGTATAGGCATTTGTGCGTGTTACCTATGGCAAATGGTGTCTATATTGATTTGGGTAATTAACCACTAAATAGTGACCGAAATTGGCCAGCTCAAAAATTTGATATGCCCAGGGTATAAGTCTTCAAGATTCTTGAAAAAATGTTTAACTTTTATTCATAACGAAGGGTACAAATTCTTTTCAAAACGTGTTTTCAAATTAAACAACGTCTATTATGACATTATGCATACACTCAATTTGTCTCCATGTTTGCGGCTTATTTTCTAACATTTTATGTATTACATTTTTTAATTTTTATTGCTTTCCATTGACCTATAGTTATATGATTTCAATATTATCGAGAGAAAAACTCTAATTTTTGGCTTGTTTTTTAGTATTCGTTCGGATAAAATAACGATTTCACCATTAGAAATTAGCAAAATGAGCCATTTGTTCACCTCCCTGTACTGCATGTGTTCTATTTTCTGAATACGCGGCTGGTTTTTTCCGGGAATACGCGGCTGGCTATTTCGGGCCCAATACTGTGCTAGCTTCAGCTCGGTCAAACTCGCAATGACAAGGTAGTTGGTGGTCTGGCTCCCTACCCCTCCCACATGTTCATGAGCTTCCAGGTACAGCTATCTCTTGGCATGGCTAGGGTATAGGGGGTTTCCGTCGTGCTGAGCCGGCCCCGCCGAGAGAAACTCTGCGCGTCATGGCATGCATGCAGCTACACGATTTGCCCCGTGTGTTACGTACGTCTCCCCACACGCTGTACACTGTCAAACCATAGAGTCTGGTCATGGTCAAACACGCTTCCGTTGCTCGGACTCGCTGAAATAAAATCTTACGTTCGATTTTTTTTAATTATTTACAGGTTTTAGTGAAGCTGTACCCATAATTTGAATACGTATTTTCTTGTGTCAAAATATTCATGAACACGATCACTCTCACCACTCAGTGTTTGGTTTGATCGTGCATGATCAAAGCATCAAAGCAACATAAAACTCCATCCAGTACAGGATTTGATGTTTAATATTCATCTACAGTTTGAAAATTCATAGATATAACGAAATTGACCAATCAGATGCGTCCGTACGAAATCGGCTGAAGTCAGTGGCCATAGGCCGTGCACAAACCGCCAGCGGGTTTCACAAGTCGGTAAATGTGACCAGTCTTGAGAGCAGTAATCTCGCACAGAGCAGCCCTCTCGCGGGATATTGCGAGAAAGCCGTTTCGCTATCACACCGCGACAGACATTTAACGACTTGTCCACAAGTCTACGGTACATGCGCACTAGTAAAAGCAAGAACAAAATGGCAGCCCCCAGTTGCATCAACTTGATTAGGTCAAGATGGGCACTGAACAGTTTGTTACGTCAAACCATTAACAGAGTGCTCCCAACATATGCTACAAGGTAAAAGTTTGCATTATAATAAATTTGCAGGGTGTACTTCCTTCCCCCATGATATAGCCCACCTTGTTGTGCTTCAGAATCAGCATCTGAGCATCATGGATGGACGTGTATCCTCCACTATCCGGTTTTCAAGGCACCATGCCTTTTTCTTTGAATTGAACAAAATAAACTGATGCAATATATCTTCGATGCCTTCAATAGCGTCCCATTTGTTTGGAGTTTTACCTGTTTTCAAGGCAAACTAGAAATTATGGTGTTACGTGAGACTCTTGTCTTTATTTTATTCAAAACATTTTTTCTTTAATTAAAAGAATTACCATGGTGATCTGCAAAAACTTTAACTAAACAAAATAAAAAAATAAAAAAATATCCAGACTATTTGACTATGAGATAAGGCACATGGCTTCTTTAGGCCTCTGTATTTTTTCCCCCCAGAATGCTCAGCTGAAAGGTGATCATTGCATATTTGATCATCGTGAATTGTGAATTGAAATACTAATTAGCCTATAGTGTTTAATGAAACTTTTTCGGTGGGCACAATTTTTTTTTATGGCCCCTTGACAGTATGACATATTCTTGTACCTTGTACTTGTTGTACTTGAAGAAATGCCTAAATACCACAACTTTTTGTATTTACAAGTGCAACTATTAACATTCAAGTTGAACCTTAAACATGTTTCTAAGTTTTGGTCATTGAAGACGAAACTCGATGTTTGGCAAGTCAAAAAAAAAAAATGTATCTTGGGACTGTTTACATCGTGCGCAGTGACGTAAAAGATTTGCCTTGATTTCAGGGTTGACTTGTATACAGGAGGTCCTACAATACTTACTGTTGACTAAAGTAAAAATGAGTAATTAATGACATTGGTGAAAACATCAATAATGGTACAAAAATCAAATTGTTTGCTGATGACTGCCTTCTGTTCCGCCCAATCAATAGCCCTAGTGATCAACAGCAACTTCAAGAGGCTTTGAACAGTCTGGCAGGTCCCATCACTGGCAAATGTCATTCAACCCAGTTAAGTGTCACACTCTCCATATTACCAGGAGCAAGAACCCATATAGACGCACTTACACTATAAGCGACACTGAATTGGCCCCAGTAGATAATTACACTCATATCTAAGGTCCTTATCTCTGAAAATGCTAACTGGTCAACTCATATTACTCAAACTGCAAGTAAGGCTAACAAGAGGCTTGGCTTTGTTGGACGAAACCTCTCTAGATGTGATCCTGAAGTGTTAAAGCAGCTGCCTACAAGGCCTTAATACTACCTAAATTAGAATATATGCTTCCACACACTGTATGGGACCCTCATAATATGAACCACATCAATAAACTTGAATCAGTGCAACAAAGAACAGCAAGATTTGTAATAGGGGATTATCGCAGAGACTCCAGCTTGACAGATATGCTTCAAAACCTCCAGTGGCCTACATTAGAAAAACGAAGAAAATTCAGAAGATTATCAATGTTCTATCAAGCTGTTCACAAAGGGGTTGCTGTTAACCTTCCACATTACGTGACTCCTTTAGACCGTATTAGTAAACACAATGAGTGCTTCTATACTCAGATGCCGCACTCAAGCTTATCAGAAGAGCTTCCTTCCAAGAACCATAACAGACTGGAACAGCCTCACTTCATCCCGGAAATAGTCAATCAACCATCCCCATCAAAATTCAAACTAAGTCAAGAAAAAATATGTATCCAAAAGCCACAAACTAGTCTGCACGGGGCAACACTCCTTACGCTGAACAATGACGCCGATTGGCGATGTTCAGTTACACTTCTGAGATTCTGAGATATAGTTGGACCGGTCCCAACCTGAGTGTTACATTTGGGGCGTCCAAACTGTCGTGTGGATCGCCCATAGAACTCTACAAAGCCTCCACGAAAGTGATAACAGTGATCGATCATGGGGACGGTGACATACATTATGCGGGCGTGGAGCTCACTCCTAAACTTGTTCATAATGTGGGTTTTGAGCCCAGTTTTGGCTTTATAGAATACTATTAGTAGATGAGTGTGAATTTTGTCATTGTGGTTTTGTTGTTTTAAATACCTTTGTGGCCAACCTTTTCATCCACAAAAACCTTAAAAAGGAGGTGGGAATAACATATATCCACCCTATTCACCCTGAAAAAGTCTACTTTTTTGATCGACCTCCACAAAATCAGTCCTGACCTTATGGTACCAATACAAGCCTTTTGTGCGGTGAGGGTAACTTCTTCCTATATTGCCAAACACTAAAATCTTCACTTTTCTTTATTTAAATTAGTGGCTTTACCTCACTTTTTTTTTTAAGAACATGGAAAGACCTGTTGTACATGTACTGTACATGGTACATTAAAACAAAGCCAACAATTTGTTGATTCATAATACAAAACAAAACAATGACTCATAGTTGAAAACAAAGAAGCATTTGCCCACATTGTATTTATTTGGGGTTATTTCAGTTAACATTTATTGCATAACACTATTATGATCATTTTCTAAAAAAAATTAAAAACATATTTTGAATAACTTAAAGACAACTGCCAGCTATATAGAGCCATACAGAGTTTCAATTAACACCTGTAGTTACTGCAGACATTTGTTCGAAGTGTGGCTTCTAGTGTGCCTTGAAAACAGGTACAACTTCAAACAAATGGGATGCTGTTGAAGGCATCGAAGATTCATGTGTGGTGTAAAAGTTGCAATGTCCATCGAGTTTTAATAGAAGTTTGCATACTTCAAATAAACGTAGGAAGGTAATTAGGTAATCAGTAGATACATTGCATTATTTTGTTTTAAATTCAAAGAAAAGGCCATGGTACCTTGAAAACTGGACACAGAAGGATATATCAATTTCTCGTCTAGGAAAAATTTCCGCATCCAGCCATCACCACTTTTAATGGATGTTGGACTTTATTTCCCTTTTGATATATTCCTCTTAAATGCTTAATTTTGACCTTTAAAAGGAAAAATTCAAGCGCACATTTCATTGCGCGGACGGAAGTCTCGCGCACTCATGCCCAGAGGAACTTAAATGGAGTGTAGGGAGCAGCATTGTTGTAAATGCCCTTGATGTACGTAAATGTTTTTGCATAATATGTGCTAAAATTAACAAATCTTGTGGCCCAGATGGTACAGTATCTCAAATAGGGTTTTACATATTTTAAGCCAACAGCTTGCCTCGGTTTTTACTCTTATTTTCCAATTGGTATATTAGACTAGGATGGTGTTATTCCGAAGTGCTGGAAATTCTTCGTCATTATTCCTGTCTCTAAGATTAAGAATCCATGTACATGTATATTGAATGACTATCGCCCCATAGCCTTAACTTCTAATGTCTTGAAATGCTTTGAAAGGTTGTTGCTAAAATGGTTGAATAGTCAAGTCTTGCATCCTGATCCATGCCAGTTTTCTTATCAGAGTAACGGGTGTGGGAGATGCAGTGACTGTTCACCTTCAAAAACTCTACCTCCAAGTCATTTAGACGTTACTACATTTAAATCGTTTGTGTGATCAGTTTTTATTGACTTCAGTAGTGCCTTTACAGGGGCAGATCCAGGATTTTTTAAACAGGGGGGCACAACGACGCAACCAGGATTTTGTATTAGAGGGCAGGGTTCTGCCCAGGATTTGTTTAGTGCCGGAATTTTTTTTTTTCCTAGTACAGTCAAGTCAATTTCCTTTCGATCGTGCACGGAGTGGTTACACACGGACGTGCGCCCTGCAGCTGTGCCTTGAATAGGCCCTCAGTGCGCGCACGCCTTTACCGCCATGGGAAAACAATTTACAGCATCTATAGCATGGTGCTTACTCTGCAGTTCATTTCCGTTGTATTAAACGCTGTAGAATAGGGTTCGCAACATGATGAAACTGGTATCATGTTATTCCAAGCGTAAAGCTATAATCGGCGTGACTGGAAACCATTGCAAAATCATGCCCCCTGCCCCCCCCCCCCCCCTGGATCCACGCCTGCTTTAATACCATTGTCCTGCACATTTCAACAGATAAATTTCTGAAATTGAATGTTACTCCTCAACTTGTAATTCACAATTTTCTTATTGATAGATTGCAAAGAGTTGTGCAATTATTTGGTTTCAATATTCAAGTCTCTTAGGGTGTGTTATGTCACCTGTTCTTTTTTCATTGTACTCTAGTGATTTTGATATTGTAAGCACCAAATGTAGCATTCAAGTACAGTATGCTGATGATATGATCATCAGCGGTTACGTAACCAATGATGACTCTCTTTACACCAATGCTGTTTGTTGACTGGTGAGATTGCCAAGTCCTACATACATGTGTAGTTCTTGTAAAAACCCCACAAAGAAATGATTTATGATTTTCGCTGTTCAGCCCCAAACCACGAACCCTTAGGTATTCACAACCAGGTTAAGTATAAGTATCTGGGTACTGCTAGGGCCTACTGGGTACATTCATTGACAATAAACTGAAATGGAGTAGCAACACTCAAATGCTGTGTGGTAAAGCTAACCAACAGCTCTATTTCCTCAGAAAATTAAAAGAGTTTAATGTAGAATACATGTAACCGTATCTTGGTTGTTTTTTATCAGTCTTTGATTCAAAACAATTTTACTTTTAGTTTTATCTGTAATTTGGGGAATCTATCAAAAGAAAATGTTCACAAATTGGAAAGGCCTACATTGTAGGAAGATTGCTCAGCGCATAATTTGTAAAGATCTTCCCTCAATAGGTTCTGTTAAAAGTTCATTTAGATAATGGACCTCTCACACCCACTGCACTGTTGTTTTTTATTCAATAGATCATGCAGGGTATCCCTCTCTATGCCCCATGTACCTCTCATTGTCACTCCAGACAATCCTTTGTTCCCAACAACATTCATTATGTACAATGCAGTAGTACCGGGTACATGTAGCTCAGAGGGGTGTTAACTTGTACATGTAATGTGTTTTTTGCCTCCACTTGCCTACATGTACTAAGCAGGGTAGTCAACCCCAAATCACCTCTACATGTTATCCTTTGTTTGTTCCTTGTTGTCTTCTGGTGTGCTGTAACTTTTATTTTTTAAGATAGTTTTTGAATGTAGTTTTTGATGTTCATTGTACTTTGCGAAGTCATAATGTATTTATGTATTTTAATGCTTTTATAAATCTTTTATTGTTCGCTGTACTCTGCTACATGTACATATTGTAAAATACACATTGTTAGTTTTTTACCCATTTGTTTTGCCAGTGGAAATTGAATTTCCATATTTTAAAAAATGTGGACAATAGATGCTGTCTATATTTATCTGTCTATTATCAAAACCACCATACACCTGAAAATTTGTTTTTTTCATTTTGCCTGTGCCTCTCTTTATACATTCTGTCAACCCTTCTACACAGGTAAGGATATAATTTGACCTACATGTAATTTGATAAAGTGGTGGCAAGATGCTGCTTAGCCCTTGTCTAAGTCATACAAAATCTAGAAACAGTTAGTTTGCCCTACATATCTCTGACCTTTCGTTACATTACAATGACCGGAAATGTGGACAAGTCACTGCACTTAAAGATCAAGGGTAAAATTTACAAAAACTTTTATTATGGTAGATTTTAGCAATTTTGGTGTCTAATCGTGTGTTTTCTGGCTTGAAAAATTAATTTAAACCAGCTTTTCAAACCAAAATGGCAGCCTTACATGTAACCGTGAAATTTCAGAATAGTTGCCAACACATTTAACTTCACCCAACTTCAGAAACGGATGTGACGTAAAAGCGGTTTTGATCGCACTATTTTTGATAATGAAATTAAGCAAAACTTAATGAGGTTTATGGTTGTTGGTTATTGATAATTTACAATGGGACAGGACCAAACGAATGCAGGAGTGAAAGAAAAGATATCCAAATAGCTAGAAATTACGCAGCAAGAAAGTGTACAAAGGCATCAAATAAGAAACGGAACGCCCAATTCAAAAGTAAGCTGTTCCGACCTACTGGCGAGCAGTGCACAATCCAATAATTTTTTTTAGTCTGGACCGTAAGTGCGTAACTGCGCAAACCAAATTGGTTTCCACTGGGTACTTGACTCCATCGCATACTTTTAGTCTGGACCGTAACTACTAAACTGCGCAAAATGCATTTGTTTCTACTGGGTACTTGACTCAACTGCACATTAGACTTGTTACAAGTCCATCGATTTTCAAAGGTTTCTGCGTACAGCGCTCGCACACCAAATGTATCGCGGTCTTCTACCCCCCCCCCCCCCATTTTCTCACTGGATTTACACAATTCACACGGGACAACTTTTTGGTTTAAAAAACGGATTTCCGGCAAACACCGGAGGAATCACATCCCTGGATCATTCTATGTTTTCTTATTTTTGTTTTCTTATTTAATAAAATAAATAATAAATCTTTATTGGATTGAATTTGACACTCGTCTCATTTCACTTGTCAGCTCCAGATATACAGTATGAAGGAGATTTGGAATTTTTGAGGTATTAAGCAGGCTGGGTATAAGAACTTGATATATGGCTCAACATGTGTACTTCTAATTCAGCAAATTGTTTGAGTAAAATATGTACTTTTAGGGGTGTCAAATGTAAAATTTTCCGACGAGGGGGCGGTGCCCTTAGGGAGCGCCGCCCCCTTTAACCCCTTTAGACACCCGATAAACACCTCGCGCAAGCGCTCACCACCTCGCTTCGCTCGCTCCTCGCTATGCTCGTCTGTGAAAATTGACCGGTTCTTAAAAACCTCTGTTTATGACCAGTGTTGTTGCATATTTTTTAGAATACATAGAGTCATTCCTGTTGCCGACTAAAAACAAGTCTACGTTTATTCACAAGAATCAAGAAGAATGGTTCTTGCTCTCAGCGTGCGTGTGCGTCGTGTGTATCACCGCTCAGGTTGTTTTTCAGGTTTCAGCGTGAACGTAGACTTGTTTGCGCTGGGAAACCCGTTCGCCGGAAAACAACAGTTTTTAAGGTTCCTTATGCAAACGCATTACTTCGGGAAATCACAATGTGGTGCAAACAAAAATTTGGTGGGGAATGCAATACGGCAATAAAAAGAGCTGATTGGGGAAAGGTGAAGAGAAATGATCTTTTTCCATGGCTATAGGGTCAGTGTTGGATTTGGGGTGAAGAGCCAAAAATAACAGTAAACTCATATCCCATATAAATTTACTTTTTTAGCCTAACAAGAATAACATGCTCGATTGATATTTCAGGGGAGAAAAATGGTTACAACTACGATTTTAATACAACAGCATTTAGCTTTACATTAAGCCTGTGCATTTACGGTTATTTTTTTGTAAACGTGTAACCGTTTCTGAATCGGTCAGTTACACGTGTAACCATTTGCATCATGAACAAAATTTCGAGTAACAAAAACATTAACATATATATTTGGTTTGCGGTAACACCATGTGTACATTATATCTACTTGCTAGGTAGATTTGTTCTTTGAGAACTTGTCTTGCTTTTAACACAACTGCGCATGTGATCAAATACATGTATATTACGTCTTCATTGCAGCATTTATTATGGTTAGCATTTCGCGACACTTTTCAAGGTTGATTTTTTTACATTTATCCTAACGGTAATATTGTAGATGTTTAGCCGGTTGATCAATTGGTTAACCATGTGACCGTCACAGGCAGGCCTACATGTAAGCCTGTGCATTTACGGTTATTTTTGTAACTGTGTAACAGTTTCTGAAATGGTTGGTTACGTGTAACCGTCCTTTTCGCGCATGTGCAATCGATGTATGCGTTTAACCGGTTGATCGGTTGGTAAACCGTGTAACTGTGAACTACCACATGCTAATTACTTTACATGCTAACTTGTGAGACTTGTTCCTCGATAGAAGGGGTTAGTTTGCTTTTCATACTAACTTTAGACCTGTTCCTTTGTATAAGGGGTAGTTCGTACGTTTTATGTACTAAACTTGTGAGTTCTGTTTCTTGATAAGGATAGTTCGCTCAGTGCACTTTTTGTACTTGTGAAACCTGTTCAGTTTTTGAGTCAGTTTCAGAATGAAGGTTATAGTCTTAGGTTTTAATAGGTGTAATAATATATTATCATGCTTCATGTTATTGTTATAGCGCCACCATGTGTTGAGAATTGACCAATGTAACATGTTCTGAGTTGTTTAATAAAGTAGCCATCTTGAGTTTATGCTTAGTGCACATCTTGTCTCCAACATTACAATTCTTAGGATAGGCACAATTAAAGTCAAAGATCTCAAAGTCAGACCAACTTTTAAGGCCTGGAGTGCTTAATCAAAGCAATAATACACGGAACAGCTTTGTGTTTGTTGACAAACACCTAATGTCTAGTTATATTAGTAATAGTATTATCAAGTGTCCTGGCAAGCTCTCAGTGAAAATTGCAGCAATTATTTTATCGATCATAAGCACTCAAAACTGTAAATCGCTCAAACAATATTGTCTCCCCTCTTGCCTATTTCGGCGTACATACGTTGTACATGTACATGTACATATGTACATGTAGCTATGAATTTAAAGGAAATTTAAATAATCAATGCCTACTCTGTCTTATACTTGAGTAGTTGTTATGTTCAAGTATGCAAAATCTGTGGTCGTAAAAATGACAGGACTCCACCCATGCTGCTTTGTGTGCAATGGTGGCAAACAAAATATCTTTAAATCATGGATAATCGCTTGTAATTCTTATGTATCGGTCTTATTTCATCAATAGATTGATGAAAAAAAACAATCGATTGATAAAAAGGACGATGCAAAAGACCGATTGGTTTACTCAAAAGAGAGATTGATCACTCAAAAGACCGATCGATTGATCAAAAGACCAATCGATCAATGCAAAAGACAGATCGATGTGTTGATCAGAATTTATGCCTTTAAAAATGGAGCGGCTTAAATCTGATGACACCTAAAATCTTGATATATCGATTTTGGTGTATCTCAGGGCTACTTTTACCTGGCAGCTTACACGCCAAAGATTACATTTGAGGCATTTTTCCCCCTTCATCCTGATACATTTATAGGTTCCTGCATAGACAAACTGTGCACAAGTAGGCCTACATTTGTAACATCATAGTTTTCCATAATGCGCAATGATGAAAGCATGCAGTTTGCAATTTGTGATTTTCTCATGCTGAGGAATAGCTAGTGTCAAGAAGCTTCCAAGTTCCATACATTTCATTGAAACATTTAATTTTAACTAAAATTAACAAATATAAAGCCAGGTTATTTAAAAGCAAAATGTAATGCGGTTAACAACAACATAAAGCTAAAGGGTGCGAAAGTTATGAATGAAAAAGTTTTAAAATTAAAACTATGAAAAAATTCATCACACTTTCAATAAACACAATAATTAAAAAAGATTTCTTCTTTCTCTATAGTATAGTTTTCTTGGTTCATAAGGCTCCTATTTGTCCTAGTTTCAGATTACTTCAAGGGTTAATACTTATTGTTTCCAGTAATGTAGAACTACATGTACATATGTACATGTAGGACAAATCTGGAACAAGAAAAATTATTGTCAGCCGAAACAGCAAACATGTATTTCAAGCCCAATCTCTCTGATGGTTACATAATCATACATGTATGAATTAAATATGCACATACATATATGAGACTTGTGTTGGTTCAGTGAAGAGGCACAATATCGGAAACCCTAAAACAAGATTAAATGTTTCAAGTTAACATGTTTATGTAGTGTAAGTTTGTTTGACTTTTCATGATGCTTCATCTTATCTCATTAGGATTTCACAAAGATATGTGACATCAGGAGCAGATACGCCGCAGAAGCCAAAGAGACCTCTGGGTAAATACATGATATTCAGTCAAGAGAAGCACCCACAAGTTCGAGCTAAGAATCCAGGTAAGGTACATGTACATTTTAAAAACATTACATTCATGAACATTTTATTTGTGTGAAAAAATGCACTTGGTTTAAATCCTTTCCATAAATTTGTATACTGTATACAAATGTACATCGTAATTCACAAACAAATTGTACTCCAATGTGAGCAATATGTTTCAACATAATACATGTAGGATGGCTTGAAGGTTTTCAATGTAACCTTTTAAAACATGTTATATACGTTCATAAAGTACTATATGGTGGTATGGTTGATTAAATAAGTACACTCGATATTTCTGACTCATTAAAAAATTAATCGATAGTTTGAGGTAATCTGCAGTATCACCAAGGACAACACTATAGTATGGTTTTGATAATAATTTGCAGAATGGTTTTCTTTCCGATAAAAAAATCAGCAGTTCTACAATAGATGAATTTGTAAACTGATACCAATATTAGACTGATACCAACATTGCACTGATGCCAACAATACACTGATGCCAACATTGCACTGATGCCAACAATACACTGATGCCAACATTGCACTGATGCCAACAATACACTGATGCCAACATTGCACTGATACCAACATTACACTGATACCAACATTGCACTGATGCCAACAATACACTGATGCCAACATTGCACTGATGCCAACAATACACTGATGCCAACATTGCACTGATGCCAACAATACACTGATGCCAACAGTACACTGATACCAACAGTACACTGATACCAACAGTACGCATACCAACATTACACTGATACCAACATTACACTGATACCAACATTACACTGATGCCAACATTACACTGATGCCAACAATACACTGATGCCAACAATACACTGATGCCAACAATACACTGATGCCAACAATACACTGATAAAAACATTACACTGATAAAAACATTACACTGATACCAACAGTACACTGATACCAACAGTACACTGATACCAACATACACTGATCAACATATACACTGATGCCAACAATTCACTGGTGCCAACAATACCAACAGTACACTGATACCAACAGTACACTGATACCAACATTACACTGATACCAACATTACACTGATACCAACATACACTGATACACCTGTACATGTACATGTGTATGTACCAACAATAATAATAATAATACTAATAATAATAACGGACATTTATATTGCGCAATACCTATATACTCTACTGCGCATTACAGAAAATACAACAACAACAAATGTAGAGAAAACAATACACTGATACATGTACCAACATTGCACTGATGCCAACAATACACTGATGCCAACAGTACACTGGTACCAACATTACACTGATGCCAACATTACATGGGATGATACCAACATTACACTGATGCCAACAATTCACTGATACCAACAATTCACTGATACCAACAGTACACTGATACCAACATTACACTGATGCCAACAATTCACTGGTGCCAACAATACCAACAGTACACTGATACCAACAGTACACTGATACCAACAGTACACTGATACCAACAGTACACTGATACCAACAGTACACTGATACCAACATTACACTGATACCAACATTACACTGATACCAACATTACACTGATACCAACATTACACTGATGCCAACAATTCACTGGTGCCAACAATACCAACAGTACACTGATACCAACATTACACTGATACCAACATTACACTGATACCAACATTGCACTGATGCCAACAATTCACTGGTGCCAACAATACCAACAGTACACTGATACCAACAGTACACTGATACCAACAGTACACTGATACATTGTACCAACAGTACACTGGTGCCAACAGTGCACTGGTGCCAACAGTGCACTGGTGCCAACAGTGCACTGGTGCCAACAGTGCACTGGTGCCAACAGTGCACTGGTGCCAACAATACCAACAGTACACTGATACCAACAGTACACTGATACCAACAGTACACTGATACCAACAGTACACTGATACCAACAGTACACTGATACCAACAGTACACTGATACCAACAGTACACTGATACCAACAGTACACTGATACCAACAGTACACTGATACATTGTGTACCAACAGTACACTGATACCAACAGTACACTGATACCAACAGTACACTGATACCAACAGTACACTGATACCAACAGTACACAACAGTACACTGATACCAACAGTACACTGATGTACCAACAGTACACTGATACCAACAGTACACTGATACCAACAGTACACTGGTGCCAACAATACCAACAGTACACTGATACCAACAGTACACTGATGTACCAACAGTACACTGATACCAACAGTACACTGATACCAACAGTACACTGATACCAACAGTACACTGATACCAACAGTACACTGATACCAACATTACATTGATGCCAACATTACACGGATACCAACATTATTGAGCATTATTGGGTTTTTTCTTCACAGAACTCTGGGAAAGTACTGAGTATACAGTGCTTAATACACATCGGTGTAAGTGTAAAAAAACAAATATTGTTTATCCCGATGCAAAAATTAACATCCATTAAATCGTTGCCATACATGTACCATAGTATCAGAATAAAGAGTGGAAATTAGTACAGGAAGGTGTTAGACGAGGTTTCCACTAACTCTTCCAACGCTTCTCACTCTCCACTAATGCCAATTGGGAGAGGTACATGTATCTCAGGCATTGCGAAGAGTGCTTTTATGTGAGTTGGTAGTCTTTATCGAGCTCAGAAGTTCTTACCTCCTCATGCTACACTCTACCTGTGTAGACAACTATACGTCCCCTAATCAGGCCTGGAATTAAATTTTTTTTTAGGGCAAGGCCACTTTGGCCTTGGAGTTTTCAAAATTTTGGAGGGCACCAAGGCCAGTAGAAAGGGCACCAAGGCCAAAATGTGAAAATAATAAAGGCACGAAGGCCACTAAATTATGAAAGTTATTAAACCAAAAAACCAACGGCGAACTACTTTGTTGATTCATTAAACATGCCTCTTTTATTGAAAAAGTGTCTAAGATAATATTTCCTGATCCGGGGAAAAAAGGAACGTCATATCAATTAGCTGGGTTGAAAACCTTTCTGGCTAGAAAATAAGTTGCAAGTTTCCCCACCAGAAAACTAAAAACATAAGTTTAAATAATTTAAAAAAATTGACCAGAGGTTCCCCTACATGTATGGGTGGTAAACCCGATAAAACAGTTTACATGAATATGAAAATGGATAAATCATATCTTATTCATAAGCAAACTGCACATGATTTGTAAAAATCAAATTATTTAAGTTATTTTAAAAATAACTTAAATAAGTAATAAATAACATAAAAGTTACCCCAAAAAGAAGTTCAATTTCTTGCATTTGGCAGCAGAGTGTTCGAGTTTACCTTTAACAGTCCGCTTAAAATGCTCTTTTCGCAGCATTATTAAATTATGTAATTTAACCAGAAAAGTTTTGGACGCAATTCATTCACTAAACGGCCCTTTCATGTCACCTTGCAGTGCAACACTTCAACAGAAGAGGGCGGTAGAAACAACAGAGCGCCCTCTATTGATCAATGGTTTTGTTATAGACTGGTCCCTTGTTTAAAGACGTCGGATGTTCGTGTACAACGGGTGCGTGTTTGCAACCGTTTGAGTGTTGCGATAGCGTGCGTGAACATAAACAGCTTATGCTTCAATTAACTTCTTGAGTGGATTGTGCTGGATATACATGTACATTAAACAAGATAAATTGTCGGCTGAAACTAAAACGAGTAAATATTTAATTTTCGTTAAAAGGGCACGACGGCCAACTGGGAAAAGGGCACGACAGCCAACGGGGGAAAAAGGCACGGCATAATGGCCGTGAAAAGGGTATTTTTTCGAGGGGCACCACGGCCAGTTGCAAGGGCATCGACGGCACTGGCCGTCGTGGCCGCCGTGTAATTCGAGGCCTGCCTAATAGAGCACTGTTGTCACTTTTACACGTACATGGTGTACATGTGCAGAAGTGTAATATTAATCTTGTTGATGAAGGGTTGGGATCAGCGTTACAACCTCTTTCCCACCATAGGTCTGTTGCCAGCCTTTGTCTTTTCACTGGTATTTTTTATTGTAAATGTGCCACCAGCGCGAAACCAGGCTTTCTGCTTCTTATTACCCATTATACTCTTGCCTTGCTGAGATGTTGAACAAAGAGCCATTCCAACAGCTGCTTTCCACCTACTGCATCTCTTTCATAATCTTCCCTCAGGTTACATTCGTTGACTTTTGCAAGGCATTTGATTCAATTCACAGAGGAAAAACATTCAAAATACTTGAGGCTTATGGAATACCGGTGAAAATGGTCCAATCCAAGTCATGTATGAAAATACTGAAGCCACTGTCTCTCACTTGACAGCTACAATGTAGACTGATCCCTTCCAAATCAAATCGGGAGTTCTACAGGGTGACACACTTGCCCCGTTTTTGTTCATTTATAATGAGGAAATCAACCACAGATGCAGAGCGACTAGGATACACTTACCAAAAGAAGAAGCTCTAGATACCCGAAAGAAGTCCTATGAAGTCTGGATTTCGCTGATGATATCTGCCTAGATGCAGTGATGATCAGCGCAATGGCCAAGAGCTACTGAGAAACATTGAAAAGTATGCTGGAGGTGTGGGCCTTAGACAATGAATCAAAAATCAAAAACCAAATACCTTACATGTACAGTCAACATCAACAGCCATGACAAAATTGACATCAAAACGAGTAGGAATGTGCAACTAATTGAAGTTGACAACTACAAGTATCTTGGTTCCGTTGTGAGAGACAGCCAAGGTGAAAACATCAAAAGAATAGGCATGGCATGGTCGGCGTGCAACAAAATGACCTCTGTATAGAAATCAGGCCTCAATTAGAACGACCAAACTACACATCTTCAAATCAACTGTAGAATCCATCATACATGTAATCCATTTTATCATTCCGTGATAAAATGTTTTATGCACTGCAATGCACTTCCTGGTTTGCGCCCTCTGTTGTATCTCACATGCATGGTTGTTACGTAATCATGAAATTGCTTCCCCAGGGATGCACAGTATCCCGAAGGTTTGCAAGGATTGGCCGGTTGGGACCAATCAGGACCGATCATAACAATAACAACATGGCGAGCGGACACTGAAAGAAATTTGGATCACTTCTGTTACAGTTTTTAGTTGAACCGGATCATTCAATAGTTTTCTCCTATGTTGGTGTTAATCGCGACTTAATTTTATCGAAATTGATTACGTAAATAAATTTGGTTTAGCCTAAGCTTCAGTTCACACTGGACTGTTAATTGTCTTTTCCTGCTTACAATCAAGCTTCATTACATGTATTTACGAACTGCACCCGTCCGTCCTATTTGACGATCTTTGATTCATTGACATTGGCGTCGGTGGAGTTTTGGGAGGTCATGCCAAAACGGCAGACGAGTCGTCGATCCTCTCGACTGGCTGCTCCAAGTGGACTGGTGCTGGTAGTGGGAGCCGGTCGGGGTCGTGGCAGCACCAGTAGAGGCCAGGGTCGTCGACCTGCTCGGCGTCGAGGCGCTCCGGTAGACATGCCAGTTGACAATGTAAATATGGCCCCTGACCGTGCGATAGAATCGCAAACCAACAATGTGGCAGACGTCACGCTGGGCCTCCAGGACCATCGGCTGAAATGGGTGAGTCTGGCAGTATCGTCAATATGTTACAACCAGTTCCTGTCAGAACAACTGCACAGCTACAATGTACATGTAGAACCAATCGGTGGTCATTCTCAGAGTCAGTTGTTGGTTTAGGTGCTCATAGTATTAATAGGCCTAGTACAGTACAGCCCGAAATTTAGTAGACTCCGCGCGATAACCTCCACGCAATAAAAATAGGCTTTACGCGCTAACAATTGCGCCGCCTAGCGCGTGGAGTTTATCGCGCAAGAGCTTAAAAACGCGTAAACACTAAAAAGCCGTCGGTAAGTTGTCGCGCGTAGGCTGTACTCTTTCGCGATAATCTCCACGCTGTAGTCTCCACGCGGTAGTCTCCACACGTAACGATTCTTCTTGCAAGGTTGCACAAGTGCTTAAGACTTGATTTAAATTCATTGATAAAATAGGCCTACCGCCTGGCCGTCCAGCGATGATATCAAAGGCGACCAATTACGTCTTTATTTGGAAGGAATCAGCTGGTTTGATTGGAAGAGCTTGTTACTGAAAAGAAGTCTAAAACTTGGCGGCATCACAAAGGCAATGTTGCATACCGGCAAACCCAATCAGCCTGTTCAAAGGGGTTTAAACAACTCAGCTGTCAATCACTTTCAGAAGAGTTCTTTAAGAAAATAATACAAGTTAATAAACCGTAAGCCGGGACAACTTTATTAGACACAACAGACATTAAAAAACCAAACCATAATGCACTGGAGGGAAAATTCGGGGCAACCGGACGGCAAATTAACAGAATAATTTGCTTGCGAAGTTAAAACATAATTTTTAAGAATATCGCCAGCCCAAACATTTGTTTTATACATGGCAACGAAATCTATGGTAATAATAATATTTATATTTAGTTTTTTATGAGGAACGTCCGCTGTCTGGCAGCAGAGAAATGAAAATAGTCTTGCTTTTAGTTACGCTGGTTTAACTTGCCGAGCAGAAACTCGGGACCGAAGAAAAATCACAAAACCGCTTTCAGGCATGGACATTATTCGAAAGGTCTAAAAACAGACATGTCGTCTGAGTATTTATAGGAACAAAAAATTAATTCATACAAAAGGTAATTGTAAATACCTACCGAAAAGAAAAAAAACAAAAAAACACAGTGGCATCAGATTATTTTCAAACCTGCACTATTCTTGAAAAATAACGGTAGTTTGAATCATTCCAATTGGCACATGGTCTGTCCCCACCCAGATTAATTTCCATTGATGGAAAGTGCGACACATAAAAGACGACTCTTTTTAAGCAAAGCTTATTCCATAGTATTCCAGCGGCACAACAAAGGAAACGTTGTAACAATAGAGCTGTCAATCACCCTGAGGCCAAGGGCGAGTCCTTATTTTAGTCGGGATAAATTTATTTTAAAAACAGTCCCTAAACAGGTAGTCTTGGCCTTTCGTGCCTTTCCCCCAATTTTTTTTATTTTTTAAAATGTAAAGTGCTCCAAAATAACAAGCAAAATTTGCAGGATGATGACATCATAAATGTTTAGATGATGACATCCCGAGATAATTTATCTCAGTATGACGACATCTTGAAAGTGGAATGTCGTTTCAGATACGTTTCTACGGAGTTCAGCAACTTCCATCCAACTTGTTGAAATCCTATGAGATAATTGACTGCAGTATGATGACATCAAAGACAGTATGCTGGCGACATCTTGCATGATTAAATCTCGGAATGACGACATCCTTGCTGAAGTAAGATATCATCTTCCAGATGTATTTTACCTGCAGATGTCAACATCACGAAAGTTGTCAAATATTCTTTGTATGTCAAAATCCTGAACATAGGATGTCAACTTCCCGAGATCCATCTTGGGATGATAACATCCTGAAAATGTCGAGAACCAAGTATGAATTATCTTGGGAAGACAACAACCTACTTTCAGAACGTCGTCAACAAAATACCGATCGACAAAACATATCTGGAAGAATACATTCTACTTTTCAAGGAGTCTTCATCCCGAGATAAATCAATTCCTGGTGTCGTAATCTTACGTTTACGATGTATTCATCCTGCAAGAAATTGTAACGGGACCTCACTCAACAATTGGATGCACTTTTAAAGCTTCATA
Organism: Leptasterias polaris; assembly: GCA_037783415.1. NCBI lineage: Eukaryota > Metazoa > Echinodermata > Asteroidea > Forcipulatida > Asteriidae > Leptasterias > Leptasterias polaris. Next base: position 6,098,463 of record JAZGTN010000123.1, read on the forward strand.
AATGGCAGTTCCAGAGCATTGTTGAGTCTTGCATTTGTCAAAAAAATAACATTAAACAAATAAATTGTATATTTGTTGTTATTTGCTTTTTATAAAGCAAATCGAGGGAATATGAACCAGAAAAACCTTTATTTTTTTTATAAAATCAAAATCATTTGCTTTAAAATATTTCTCTTGTTATCACAAGTAGATATATTCCCATTTGTGTTGTTGGACAAACACTCATTCAAAAACCCTTTTAACCCAATTTGTTTTTAATGGCATGTTATAAGTAACAAACATTTAAGTAACAGAATCCTAAAAGAGGCCCATACGATTTTTTTAAGGAGCAGACAGTTTTATTTGTTACCCCCACGCATCCACGCATTTATCTGGCATTTTAAAGTTTGTTCTCAAGCCGCAGTAAACTGAACAACATTAACTTAGTTGATTAAATAGCATACGCTTTGAAACGAAAGCAAGTCACAAACGGCTCCAGTGGCCGCGCATATCTTGGCAACACTGTTGCTAGGCAGCGCAAGAAATGGGTCAACATTGCACTGACGCGCATTTGCCCTTCGGCATTTATTTCAGTATTAAGCGGAACCAATGACGGAAGTGCGATCCTCTGAAATCGACCAATGGCGTCTTTACTTGGACGACAGCGGCTGATTTGTATGAAAGACTTGTTACATACTCTAGCGGCACCACAAAGGAATAACGTTTCTTCGAAGCTGTACCACTTTGGACGGTCCGTTTGAACGTGGTACAACTGAAGTGTCAATCACTTTTGGTAAATCTAGTGGGGGTAAATTTAATAGACATGGCCAGACATGGGGTTTTTAAGACGTAAAAAGGGAATAAACAAAATAATTATTGCTGACTGATTGAGGCTCAAACATCAATGTATGCCCTATGCCTACAATAACAAAATAAAATAATCTTCACTCCAAAGCTTAAGCAAGTAAAAAACAAAAGAAAGTTCGAATTAAGTTATGCATCAATAGACCAATCCATTAAGCCCCGCCTCCTTACGAGTTGACCAATCACAGCCACGAAACCTGATCACCATTAGAGCAAAGATCACCAAACGGCTCAAATAGTGATCAGATTTCGCGGCTGTGATTGGTCAATGAGAAATGGGCGGGGCTTAATGGATCGGTGTATTGAAGACATTTTGACATTACTTGAACAGTGTTCGAAACGTCCAAAATATTATTTTCTCAACACCGTTTCCTCTACATAAAAAACAGATATTACCCAGTACACAGTTATTGCTTTCTTATCATTATTATTAATTTGTGGACTGGAAACAATCGTTTCGGCTTATTTCATTGGCCTGACCAACAGATGACATTTTGAATTAGGCCTACTACATTAAATTAATGGGTTTTTTTCGAATGAGTAGATATTTATCATTTTCAAACGTTTGCATATTTCAATCAGAATAAGTAAGGAGTACAATATTTCCCCCTATCCCTCTTTTATTCTGGAAGCCTTCCCTCTGCTTACCGAAGCAAGAATGTTGTCCGTTTACTGCGCTCACATGAAAAATATCACCAGTGTAAGTATACCCCCGATTAATCTGGTGCACTGTTATTTTGTGTTTTACGTGTGGAACATCCACCGTCTCTGGCGGCAAAAGTATTGCTTATGAACAATAGCTGGTTTGAATTCGCTTAATAATACTATAGAAACCCCTGACCCAACTAACAGCACTGTGAAGCTGTCAATTATCCATGTCATAGTCTACGGAGGAGCAGCAAAAACATCACAAAACAGCTTTCAGACATATATTTTTGTTTAAATAGTCAGAAACGGGTATATGTCGGAATATTTTATTCAGAAAGAACAAACATCGAGGTCACGAGAAAATAGTGAAAAGAGACCTTATGTGTTTTCTGTTTTTCAACATCGAGTTTATTATCACGCGTGATAAAAACTATTGTTTTACTCATTTCTCAGAAACGAAAGCATTTTTTTAAAGGCTGAAATATTTTAAGGAACCCTTTCTACCATTACTTACTTTAAATCATATAAGTTATGTGAATCTGTGAACATTTGTGTTTTTCGATCTTACCAATAGTGTACAGGGCCTTTAATAATAATAACTACCGAGAAGAAATAAATTAATAAAACAAACACCCCAACAAACAAACAAACAAACAACTATTTTCGTCAAAGAAATTGACAACATTTGCTTCTGTTATTGGATGATGTTTTTACTTTTTAAAATAGTTTTAAACTACAAGCCATTGGCTAGGTAGTCTATACGTGCACTGTTTTGCTAAAGTACAAATAAATTGATGCATTTAATTTAACGTAACAAACTACGGGTGGTGGAATGTATACGTGTTATTGTACATACTTCCCTATTTATACGTGCACACACACAATGTAGGATTAATTTACTCTCTTTAAGCATAACTTGCTCTATGCTTTAAGATAGAAACAACTAATCGATAATGACAGTTTAGCTGTGTGTATAATGATACGCGCTTGTAAGTACAGTATGATGTAAGTACATGTACAAAGTATTAAAACCAGTACATGAATCTGTCAGGTGAAGTAAAACATTGTATCAAAACGCCAGCCAGCGCGTGAACACCTGGGAAATTTCCTCAGTGCAGAGTTTGCGGGTCATGTATCGCTGCGTATAAAATTGTATGTAGTTGTTGCAATAGGCCGATACCACAGTTAAGTTGCATGACCCGATTTAACCTAATTTCGCATAATTATGGCACGGAATACGTTACACATCCAACGTTATTTGTGTAGGTCTGATGGACAACATTTAATTTTCAGTTTTTAATTATCTACCACTAATATCAATGACATATTTTTTGTGCAATAATTTTAAATGAAAGCTTATAGCTTTCTCGAATATATTAACGAAACAAATAACAAAACAAACAAACAAACAAAAACAAACAAACAAACAAAAACAAACACAACAAACCAACAATACTTTAATTCAAAATTTCTGCTCATCGGTCAAAAATTTGACCAACCTTTCAACCAACGAACAGTCACAAAGACTCACATGTCTGAGCCCCTTGTCAAAAATACTTTAAGAAAACATGAGAACAATATCATTAACAAATTTTGTGGTAAAATTTATATCAGGCTCTAAAAAACTGGATGTGACTTCTAAAGCTCCATATGGCAGTTCAAGATATTTGTTAATGTTTCAGTCTAGCATTTGTCAAAAAAATAAATAAAAAATAAATAAAATATGTTTGTTGGCATTTGCTTTCAAAAAAAAAAAGCAACTCGAGAGGATTTGAACAGCAACATTTTTTTTAAATTGTGTAAAATCTAAACCATTTGCTTTAAATTATTTCTTTTGACATCACAAGTAAATAGGCCTATAGTCCAATATTTGTTGAAACAAAACACTCTTTCAAAAACTTTTTAGAGGGTTAAAATAGTTTTTTGTAATGCTAATGGCATGTCAATAAAAATATTTTAAAAAGTAGAGAACAAAAATCCTAAAAGAGGCCGATACGATTTTTGTTTACGGAAGCAGACAGGTTTTTTTTCCACCCTACGCAATCACGCATTTATTGTCATTTTAAAGTTCGTTCTCAACAGCAAGGTAAATCAAAAACTATTAAAGTTTAAAACGTACACGCATAGGTAGAGTAGAAACTTTGCTGTAGGATTTTGTCCTGAACAATATTTAGTTGATTAAAATAGCATAGGCTTTGAAACGAAAGCCAGTCACAAACGACTCCCCCGTGGCCGCCGCGCATATCTTGGCAACACTGTTGCTAGGCAGCGCAAGAAACTTGTCAACATTGTGCTGTTCGTGCCTTTGCCTTCGGCATTTATTTCAGTATTGCGGTGTCACCAATGACTGAAGTGCGATCCACTGAAATCGACCAATGGCGTCTTTACTTGGACGACAGCGGCTGGTTTGTTTGAAAGGCTCGTTACTAACTCCTGCGGCACCACAAAGGAATAACGTTTCTTCGAAGCTGTACCGTGTTGGATGGTCCGTTTGAACGTGGTACAACTGAAGTGTCAATCACTTTTGGAAACTCTAGCGGGGATGAATTTAATAGAATGGCCAGACATGGGGTTTTTTTAAGACGCAAAAACTTGGGAGATCAACTTCGAGGAAAACAGAAAAGTTAACAGGGAATAAATTCCAAGGAAATAAACATAAATAATTATGGCTGACTAATTGAGGCTCAAACAGGTAATGAACGTCAATGTATGTAAACAATTAATTCATCTCCTTTCCAAGCTCAAGCAAGTAAAAAACAAAGGACAATTCGAATAAAGTTATATGCATCAATTGAAGACATTATGATATGTCTTCAACACAGTGTTCGAAGCGTCAAGCTATTATTTTCTCAACTTCGTTTCCTCTCAGGACCACTTCTGTAACCATTTCCACATAAAAGACAAATTTTACCCAACCATCGTTTCGGCTTATTGTAACAATAATGAAATTTTGAATTACAACATTAAATTAATGTTTTTTCGAACGAGTAGATAATTGTCATATTTCAATCTCAATAAGGAGTAATTTTGTTATTTTCCCCCCTACCCTTTCAATCTACGTCCCTGTGCTGAAGCAATTAAGCACACTGTCCGTTTGCTGCGTACACTAGTGTATACCCCCCCCCCACCCCCAATTCAGGTTTACTGGTGCACTGTTGTTTTTCATTGTCCACGCTCTCCTCTGGCGGTAAAATAATACAAATCTAGCTTATGTGCAGATAGTAGCTGGTTTAACTTCGCTTAATAGAAACCCCGGACCCAACTAACAACAGTTTACAGAGGAGCAGCAAAAACATCACAAAACAGCTTTCAGACAAAACATATAATTTTTCTTTATATAATCAGAAACAGGTCTATGTCGGAATATTTTATTTAGTGAGAACAAAAAGTCAACTCTTACAAATATAATAAAAATAATGAAAAAGAGAAGAATAAATTATTTAAAAAACTAAGCCAACAATTATTTTTGTTATTGGATGATGATTTATACATCAACTTCTTCAACTTCAAACTCATATTTATTTCCATACTTCATACTTCTATTTTGTTTGTTTATAGTTTTAAACTACAAGCCATTGGCTAGGTAGTCTTTACGTGCACTATTGTGCAAAGTACAAATACAAATTAATGATGCACTGAGTTTTGTAACACTGGGTGGATGTTGTATGTACATGTATGAACACACCTGGTTGAAATCCTTGCTGAAAACACTGTATACCTAGTTTTTGCAATAGGCCCTATGCCATGCACAGTTATTAAAGTTTACACAGCCTAATTTAACCTAATTTCGCATAGGACTCAGAATACGTCACACATCCAAAATTGCATACAGCCGATGGACAACAGTTCATTTTTTTAATTTTAAAGATTTTTCGTTTGTTAAGTGTCGGACTATGATCAGTTGGAATTTAATCAGGCTGGGGGTGGGGGGGGGGGGGGGGGGGGACAAACAATGTGCATATTGCATTTGAATGATTCTAGAGCTTCCTAGCAACAGTGTTGCCATGGAGCATTGCAGCTAACCTTTGATATCTGTTGCATGTGGTTGTGACTATATTTATAACAAAAAACATTTAAATGATCAACATCAATCGATACACCTCTTGTCATTAACCCATGGTGGAAATGAAGTGCTGAAAGTCACCATCCAGCCAGGGGTTACGATCGAGCAAGGTGAACTACAAATATCGTGCGGCGTTCAAAGTTTGCTCCCAAGCTATCCTGCGCAATTTTCATTTTAAACCATGCAATGAAACATGTGTGGGCCGTAAACACATATATATATAAATGAACAATTATTTTTTCAAAGACTACGTCCAACCATTGCGTTTATGTTAAGTTGTAAATTATTTGCAACACAAAAGTGATATTAGAGTTAGTCCCTCAAGTTACTTGCGGCAAGTGTGGTTGGCTCATGGATTACTTGTCTTCCGGTACAAGACAAACAAAATATCGTGTAGTAGGCATATGGAGACCCAAGGCTCGGGAGGGGGCACAACAGGAAAGTTTTATTAATCAAAAAATAACGTAGGCCCTATAATAGGTTAACAGATCCCATTAGCCGTTGGATTCGGGAGGACCCGAATTTGTGTTTGTAAATTATTAAAAATGAGATTATTTATTTATTCAAAGCTATTATATATATTTTCCTTACATGGGTCCCAATTATAGTTTATACTTGGATTCTTTTTATGTATTTTTACTTTTCTCTTGTGTATTTGGGTTTTGCTTTTTCGATCGTGTTATTTCTTAGCATTTCAATAACTTAACTCAATGTTATTATTTTTTACTTCACAGACGGATATTTTGCCCATTACCAACAATTTGGACTGCTGATAATGAAGCTGAAGTTAAATCCAAACTTCCTACTATTTTGTTTAAATGAAGTCTCAATCATATTCAAGCCATTTGGAAAAATTTTGTGCAAACTTGTCTCTCTCTCTTTTCCTCCTTTTTGCGCCAAGTGTTTTTTAATTTTGGGCGGACTTTTTTTCCTCTTAATTTTTATTTTAATTTTACGGATTTTATTTTTTTTTGGGGGGGTCGCCCCCTTCCTTGGTTACAGGTCTGGAAAATAACGTGTGTCCACCAATCAAACTACATGGATCTCTGTGTGGTAGAATTTATTTTTGTTTCGTTTTCATTCGTAGATCCACCATGTGTTGCAACCCATGGCCCTCATAAAACATGACTAGCTCCACCATGACATTAGCGGTGGAAGGCAATCAAGTTTAATTAAGGATGGTAAAAGTCCAGGGTTTGATGATATAAATCCTTCCATTGTTAAAAAATCTCTTGGTAATATCATTCATCCTCTGTCTCATATTTTCAACCTTTCCTTAAGTACATGTACTGGGGTTGTCCCATCTGCTTTGAAAGTGGCTAAAGTTATCCCTATTTTAAAATCAGGCGACCCCGCAAGATTCTGCAATTATCGCCCAATTTCAGTTTTATCTACTTTTTCTAAATTACTTGAGAAATTGGTTCATACAATGTATTCGCTTAACTAAGTTCATTAACGCTCACAACATCCTAACACTTGTAACAGACAGTCAATTTGGTTTTCGCCCTAAATACTCCACAGACATGGCCTTGATTGAACTTCATAACAAAATTTCCTCTTCTGTTGATAAGAAAAATCATACTCTTGGTATTTTTTTAGACCTGTCAAAAGCGTTTGATACATTAAACCATGATATTTTACTTTCCAAGTTACGTCATTATGGTATAAGGGGTGTGGCCTTGGAATGGTTTCGTAGCTATTTGAAAAATCGTGATCAGTTCGTTCTTTTCTCTCATGTAAAATCAGAGTTAGCCCAACTTTCTTGTGGTGTTCCCCAAGGAACAATTCTCGGACCTCTTTTATTCATCCTCTATGTTAACGACATTACCGAATCCTCTCATAAAGTTTCTTTTCTTTTATTTGCTGATGACACAAATATTTTCTATAATCATGAAAACTTGCAAGAACTTTTTGAAATTGTGAACACTGAAATGATTAAATTAACAGATTGGTTTAAGTGTAACAAGCTCTCTCTAAACTTAAACAAAACTAACTATATTATTTTTGGCGCAAAAATACACCACGAAAACAATCACGTTTATATTAATGACATACCCTTGAAGCAAGTTTGTTCAACTAAATTTCTAGGAGTAGTGGTGGTTGAAAAACTAAATTGGATTGACCACATCAATTACATTTCCTTAAAAATATCACGTGTTACAGGTGTTCTAAACAGGGTCAAACATTACATATCAAGAAACTCACTAAGAACACTTTATTTGACACTAGCTCAGCCTTATTATATTTATTGTAACATTGTTTGGACCTCAGCTCCCTCATCCAGTCTAAATCGCTTAATATACCTTCAGAAACGACTTGTTCGTATTCTTACAAATTCATCTTTCAGAGAACATACCCAACCACTGTTTCATTCTCTTACTTTACTAAAGTTGAATGACATCTATACATACATGTACCACGTTTCTCTTTTCATGTTCAAACATACCAAAAACTCCCTCCCTCCGTCCATTTCGGAGAACTTTAAATACCGTAGTCAAATCCATTCTTATAATACTCGTTCAGCCAATAAGATTCACATCCCCAGGCTCCGCACTTCCTTTGCTCATCGTACTGTGTTGTTCATGGGTCCACACATTTGGAATAACCTCCCTCCAAACATCACTAGCATTGCCTCTCTTCATATCTTTAAGCATTCTGTCAAAAAATTCCTCATTGGCAAATATAAATGATTGTCGTGTCTCTAGGTGTTTAATCCCAGTATAAATCTTTAAGAATGGAACCCGCCTTTAGTATGTCTCCAGACACCCTCGATCCCAATTATTAAATGAAGGTTAATTCGTATGCTCTCTCCCCATTCCAGTCCAGACAAAGTTACATTGTATTGTTCTGTGAATTTGTCCTTGTTGTAAGTCCTTCTGTGTTTTCTTTTGTGTGCTTAAATGTTAATTGTTTGTAACTTTACCCTGTATTTGCCAATGGTTGAGTGGGGGTCGTCGGCCCAGTGTTCTTCATGTTCATCCCATGTATCTTTTTCACTGTTATTCTTTTCGCTTTCTTCGAAAAGCAATCAACAAATAAATAAATAATTCAAAATTCCATTTATTTCTAGTCTTGCATGAATACACCCACTTTCCCATTGGCACTTACATACATGTAGGGTCATCGATACAAGCCCTATGGATTTCTAGATGGCCCTCCGCTCAATGTACTTCTTCACCATTACTTGACTCTAGTTCTAGTTCCGAGTCTGAGTTTGACATTGCAGTCATTGTGCCTAATATGGAAACACAGAAGCATGAAGTGGAAATGCCATCTTCCCTCAGAAGGTCTAAGCGGACAACGAAAGGGATGCATAAAAACCCATTCCGAGAATCCAGATCTGTCTTGTCACAACAACTAAGTGCATTTTCTGTTATTTGGGATAATATCTTTTTATATGTCATTGCATTACTTGTAGTGATGCTAGTCATTTCTATCTTCACAACTCATGGCATTCTGGAGCTAAGAGTTTTGTGCACTGTATTGGTTTTAGTAATTTTCACAGCCAGTCGGGGTGACGACATACTACAAGCTTATAGAAGGTGTAGAGCCAGAGTAATTTTCATTGTACAACTGGCTAAGAACTTCGTGGATGGTTAGGTCGCATTCTGCAAATATTAAATTTTTGAATCAGAACTGTACATCCAGTTTCTGGAAAATAACTTAACATTTTTGGTTTCTTGAGATACAGTAAACTTGAGAAATGCAGGTTAAATTGAGGTAGTTATTTCTGGTGTCTTGCAAGGAGATCATCTCTTTTCTGGTACTATGCCAGAGTGCAAAAAAACACCATTGTTTCGCTTCAGATAACCTTGATCTTTTGTGGTTGTTCCAGTTTTTTATTATGGATGTACATGTACTGTGTATTAAAGTTCACTTTTGGCATCATTATTGGTTGCTCTTTTAGAGGTTTTCTTGTTTTCTTGTACATCAAGGAATGAGCAAATTACCACTTACTAGTTGTCATATTAGGAAGAAACTTTACTTCAAAAGAAAAAAAAAATTATCTTTGGGCGATTGTGACCTGCCAGACTGCAAGTTGTGCTGCGGGCACAAGTGGATGGAAGAGCACTTGTAATAATTGTTGGCACTTGTAAAACATAAAATAAAAATATGTAATTTTTTTTTCTTTCTCTTCTTTGGGCAATTGTGACCAGCCAGACGGCGAGTCGCGCTGCCAGGCACGATGCCAGGCACGATGTAATTATTTATGGCAAATGTAGAGAGCGCCCTCAATAGAGCACTGCAGGTTACTCTATCGTACGTTCCCGGTCGGAATGCGGGATACTGAATAGTCTTTTGTTTTTTAATCACTTCTTTTCATTTTACGGCCATTTGGTACGTGAAGTCAAGCAAACTGTTTGATTTCCAGCATTCACATACTTGAGTAGCGATTGGGGAGTGGTCACTTTCAAAGTCAGCGTTGCAGCGAGTAGATGTAATTTTAAGAGCTCTTGCTCTATCAGTAAGTTTTCCTGAATTACGGCGTCATAGCTGGTTGGGTTCCTTTTTCATAGTTGGACCTTCAAGGTCTAGAGTTAAGGCATGAGAGGCAGAGGCTGCAACAGCTGGTGAGTACCCTTATTAATATTAAAGGATGTTCTACTTATTTCATAGAACCAAAAGCATTTTTATGTACACATTTAGTGGACGACAATTCTCCACTTTGTCACTAGCTTGCGTTTGGTTAAGGCTAAACATGTGCTCTCATAAACAGTTTTCATGTAGCCTGTACGGACTAGATACTTTTGACTCCTTTGGAAATCGGCTTCAAGGAATCTCTATTATTATTTGCCGACACTTAAATAACCAGGCCTTAAGACATGGTTATGGCCTTTTTAGTCACTAATTAATCACTGTTTCATAAAAAGAATATAGGGATCTAGGTTTGCCTATATATACTTGTCCTTGTAAATGTCTATTATTATTTATTATTTCTTGTGAATAATTTATTTTACAGAACTACTTTTATCTCTTGTTCATCCTGTGCTAAGGACAACTTCCTTGCAAGAGCCGAGGGCTTTTATTATTAGGTATGTGCCATTTGGCTGAAGTAGATGTTTTAATATTCTTACGGTCAACACTAACATTTTGCCGTTGATGAAAGTAATGGAATATTGGAATATAAAAAATGAATGAATTGTACATATAGAATACAGAGCTTTACTTCAATGTGGACCATTGTTAAATCATTGTCTAATTAGGATTTATATTTTTGTACCTTATATTACAGGTCCTCCAATTTTGTAGTGACTGTCAATTGTCGTTTATATATATATATATATTGCATAGTAATTGCAAATACAACTTTTAAGAAATTGCAATTAAAATAATAAACTTATGCAGTAACTAAAACGTGTGTCAACTGTGACTTTCTTGGCGTCTAGAAATTTAACCTTAAAAACCACATCGGTTACACATACATCACCACTTTAATTGTGTTGCATTAAAGTAAAATCGACTGAAGTTAACACCATCGATCATTATTGAAATCATTTATTAGAATGGTCTGCAATCAAGTGGGTCTGTTTTCTTTTCGTAATTTTTGAATGGCGATATATCGTCGGGTACACATGTAAATATCGCTGATATTTTGATATTCATGAAGTTTTTTCGAACGCGGAAAAACGGTTTTACCGCAGGGACAAGTGAGCAATTATAAACAAACAAGACTTGACTGTATTGATAAACTGCTGAGGTAAAATCACTGAATTTAATATCCATATTCCATGAAAACAGAATGTCTTTACATTTTTATGTGCTTTTTATCACTAGTTCCGACTCAATTAATTAATGGTTTCTACATCCACGATTGAACGTTGCGCGCGATCTCTGAAGCTAGTGCCTTGATTTTTATTCTTATACGTGCCCGTGACGTTTCCCGAACACGCGGTGATTTCTTACTAATGGAATTTCCCTTGCACCTTCGCTGCCACGGCTACACACCTTTTCTTAATCCCCTGACAATAAAGTATAGCAACTACATGTAGGAGCAAGAACATACGCGGGATCGAGTTGTCGAACACTATGGGATGGCAGTGCTGTGAGAAGCATTACGTCATAACTATTCACACCGATCGAGTGCGTTTCGGCCAATCGGAAAGTGGCCCGTGCCAAGCTTGTTCGTGCTGCTTCGGCGATATGAAGAAAGACAACCATGGCTAGAACAACTGAACAACTGAACGCTAGTTAGAACAGAAAATTTGTAATCAACTCACATGTTCATGTGTACACTGTACATTTATGGAAAACGTTTTAACATCGTTAATAAACAACACTGAATGACGATACCACACTGGTACCTGCTTCTTCACGGCATTAAGTACGGTACATGCAAGCGGTCACCAGCGAAAGTCATAATCAGCTCGAAAGATGAGCTGGGATTTTCAACAACATTTCGTCAAAACCATCACATCACACACACAGGCCATGTTTTGGTATTATGTTGGGTTTTTTTCGTTTCAGAAAATTGTTTTGTTTCAGAAATATTTTACAAACGATCTTTTTAAAAACAAGTTTTATAGCGTATAAGCCGCAGAAGTGTTTTTAAGGGCCAAAATCAATGTATAAGCCGCGGCTTATATGCCGAAGATTACGGTATGTACATACGTACACAATAGTTATCATGTGTAAGTACACAATAATTATGATTTATGAACACAACCCCCTAAAGACTTGTTCTGTATTACAAGATTTTGTGAAGCATCTCCATGTGAAATAATAAAATAATAAAATCCAAACCAAGTCGTGTTTCGGTTGCCATTGTAACTTATTAGTATAGCATCTCTATATTCATAAGCCACTATCTCGGGGGGTGGTTTGGGAGTATTTTTTTGCATGGAGATGCTGCACAATGTTGTGTACTATAGACGATGTGACCTGTGACATCACATGTTTACAAAAGAGCCACAAAGCCTGGACTTCCTGCAGGCACATTTGTACACAGATCAATGGAAGAAAACAACAAATATTATGTTTTATGGAGATTGCACTGTCTGATTTTTCTCAACTTTTGATATGAAGAAAGGGGGGACATCTCAAAAGCTGTACAGCTGTTGCTTTTGTAAATTTGGAATTTATGTGAAAATTATGACACAAAATGTAAATTTTCCCATATAGCCTGTGTAGTATCTTGCCCGGCAGGAAACGCTTTAAAATGTACAAGGTCACCACTTTGTAAACAAATGTAACATGGTCTATACATGATGTGTCTGAAGTTGATCGGGAACGTGCCTCGTCATTATCGTGTACGTACACTATACATGATAATTATCTTGTATGTAAATGATAATTATCGTGTATGGGGGGATGATAATTATCATGTACGAACATGATAATTATTGTCTACGTACACGATTAGTCCGGAGTTACCGTGTCCTACATGACAGTTATTGTGTGCACACAAAATGATAGTAATCATGTACGTACATGATAGTTATTGTGTACGTACACAGAAAGTGCTGGGTTTTTTTCATTCAAGTTGCGGCACTATGCTTCTATTGTGTACAAACTATACCTGCAGGAAGTCTAGGCTCTGTGGCTCTTTTGTAACAAGTGATTTTACTAAAATGCATAACAGCAATAACCTTAATCTAGGCATATTCATTTGTTTATTTTTTTACATGAAGGAGTAGAGAGACCACTTTTTTTATTTCTCAAACAAGTAGATTGGATACAAAGTATTATTGGGAAAAATGTGTAAATCTGTCAGTAATATCCCACATTGTCAAATAACCAATTGAAAAAGGTGTTTTTTGGCATTTTTACAGGTGGACCCATATTCAGACCCCTGCCAAATACCCATCAAAGGTGTGATTGGTCTATCCTTATATCAGGTCACACATACATTGTACATGTACACTTGTTTATAACCAAATGTTCGTAATACAAAAGCAATCGGACATTTCACTTAGGCACTAGGGGGTCTCAAAAATGATGAAAAGTCATTCTGCAGTAGATTCTAGTGGATGGGATACCAGATACCCTGTATATTAATTTGTAACTACATACCTTATCTCTGTTTGTAGATATAGACCTCTAAAAATGGCCAAAACCACAATAAGTAAATTTGAAGGGGCAGGGCTTAAATCTTTAGGGGGTCATATCTCAGAAATGTTGAGGAGTAGGATTCAAAAATTTTGTATGTTCATGGCACCTACATGCATGTACATGTATAGGGGAATGTTTGGGGGGAAAATTTGCAAAATCTGAGACGGAGCCTGCCAAACTTTTCAGAATTTTAGGTAATTTGGCATGGAATGACCCTATAGTTTGTTTATGAATAAGATATGATTTATCAATATCTTTTTCATGTAAATTGTTTCTTGGGGTATACCACTCATTGGGGAACTGCTGGCCAATTTTTGAATTACATGTAGGTGTTGTGATTGTGGTTTTTAACAGTTTTTGTTAGGTGTTATGTACACCTCTTGGTTTTTTGTTCTGTGTTTGTGCAATAGTTGCATCAAGTTGTTGACCTTTGTGCCCGCTCAAACTTTATTTAACCTTTAGGCCTATCTTGTCAAAACTGAATGTTAAAGCGTGTCCCACAATGATAACGCTCAATAGTATGATAACACATGTAGACATGAGTTTTCATATACAGCGGCATATGAATACATTAAAAGTTGCTGTTACATTGTGTATTGACCATCCACAAATTTTCAACGAACACCCTCTATTCACAAACTCAACACTTTGAAATTACACTTATATATAACTCAACCCTCAAACTCATCAGACTTTTGAACCTCAAGATAAAGGCGGCACCTAAACAATGACATCATCGGATATCATCAAATTTTGAAATCAAGGTTTATAAAAGAATCATTACTCCTGAACCACACATTGGATTTTTACAATCCCAACATCATTAGAAAAATATTTGACAATTTAAATACACTACAGAGTGTGACCAAATTTGACCCTGACTTCCGGTTCAAACTGAAAGTTTTATATTTAAAAAACCAAAACTCCTGAACCACACTTTGGTTTTTTAAATCTATACATTCATCAGAAAGGTCTTCAAAGACTTGCCAAACGATATGCAAAGTGTGACCTGATTTGACCTCAAAAGTTGATCTTTAATATTGAAAAATTCATAAATCTTTAACTACAAGTTATATTTTTTACAATTTATACATCATTGTTTAGGTCTTCAAAGACTTAACAAATGCTACAAAAAGTATTAATCCAATATGGCCTTGACTTTCAGTTCAAACCAGAAGTTGAAGTTAAATATTTGAAAAAATCCTAACTCTTGAGGTAAATGTTGGATTGATAAGGTAAAATGTCGTCACTGATTCATTCTATCATCATTTGATGACACCACTCACAAACACCTTGTTTTTCTAATAAATACAAATTTAATTTCTATTTTTTGATGCCCCGCTGTCAAAGCAGAAGGGGCCTATAGTGTTTGCCTTGTCCTTCCGTGTGTGTGTGTGTTTTAACGCTTCATACGAAGTGTGGACCTGAGAACAAAAGAGGTCTACATAATGTAGGGACTTGAAACACTGTGTGGACTTACACACGTCCACACAGTGTTTTTTACAGTTTTGAGGAATAGGATTTTCCATGTGTATAGAAGTTTGAACAAAGGAATGTCCATACAGTGACTGCAACACATACATGTAGCTGAGTGTGTTTATGTGTGAGCGTGTTTACCCGTTGAAACCGAGGACTTTAACAAAAGGGATCCAGGTTTTTGACAGAGCGAGGACGTCCTCGCTTCGTTTTCGTGTACAAAACCAATGGGGACGTCGCTAAACAAAACTAAGTCCAAACAATGGGAGAACAAAGAAGTCCTTGATTAGCGGGATTCACAAATGTGCGTGGGTGAGCCTAATTTTCTACGCTTCCTTTTTTATCCGTTATGTAGCCCGCAACTCAATTGGCCTTTTGTGCCTTGTGATGGGCAACTTCCATAAAATTTAAAAAGGAGCATCATAAAGACGCAATGGGGTGTTAGAGCCAGAACATAACCTTGCTTTGTTCCATTTAAAACAGGGAAAGGATGAGAGGATTCTTCACGTTCATGTTCAACACAAAGGACAGGAAATTGGAGCCAACAATGGCTGTATTCATGCCAACAATGGCTGTATTCACGACCTGCATGCTCTCAAGTGAACATCTAATGCAAAACTGGGTTTAAACATACGTAGGTGCGTATGACAGTATTCTAATAAGATGTTCACTGTCTAGCGCCCTCATCGTCCACTCATCGTCCGCTTCAACTATTTACAATAGTTTAACTCAGAATATCACGATAAAGAATTTAAACTGATTTAAACTGATTTCTCAGAGGCTTTGTTCAACTTTAACTCTTTGCTGAAATACCGCAAGAATAGATTATAATTATAAAAGCAGTTGGCTAACTCGCTCGTACTTGACTGCTCTTTGAATTACTTAAAAAACTAACACGGTCCGCCATTTTGTGGAGTCAACAATTTGGCTCTTTAAAATGGCGGGTCGTGTTAGTTCAGGAAGCGAAAGGAAAACCACACAATTTCGAGGCATATTTGTGTGGATCATTGTATTCTACTTTTAAAACATCTTTCTAACCATAAGATGCATTTCAAAACAAATTGTTTCAAATGCTTTTCATAGCCCAAATCGCCCAATCCGAGGCAACGTGTCCGGTCCCTTTAACTAGATACAAGTTAATGTTGCCAATAAATTGTTTTTCTCTGATATGTTACATCAGATGTACATGTACATTTAATTCACCTGCTTCTTCAACAGTGGTCCAGTGAAGTTAGTGTCGCCAACATACATGTACATGTACATGTAGGGCTAGATACATGTAGAGTACAGTTGGTAGCGTGCTGGCATGTTAAACTACATGTATGTCGTTTGTTCACACCCGAGTTTGAAATTATTCTAATGATATCCTCTTGATTATCTAAACCAATTGAATAAGTCTGAATTGTATCATGTCGGATTACACCATGATTGCTTTAGCTTCTAATACCTCAAGATCAGTTGAGCCAAAGCTGGAGTAAAATTGAGTTCATATAAATTTGAGTTTTAGTTCATAAAAGGGCTTTTTTCTCTTTTAAAGAATGTACTTTCTTTTTCTCAGGGTCACTGTGAGGGGCACTACACATGTCATAGGCATAAAATAAAATTTAATGTTATAAATCTTACTTTTCAGATCTCAGTTTTGCTGAAACAGCAAAGGAAATTGCAAGATTGTGGAGAGAACTACCAGATGAAGAAAGAGAGGTAAATAATTTGTTTACTTGATTGGAAACCAATAAAATTTGAAATTGGATTGTAAATTCAAACTTATGGAGTCCTCCTCATTTAGAAATTCACAAACTCATCTACATGCACACCTTTTTTGCTACTAAACACATCTCCCATTTGACATTGCTCCCAATATGAACCATGCCCTGTTTTGACACTTTTCTTGGACAAACGGTCTTAACTGACATATTGCTCCCCTTTAACACATTTCCTTTGTTTGAAATATTTTGAAAGTATTTTAGGACGTGTACTTACACTATTTTCTGATCTTAGTGACCTGAGATATGGCCCAGGACCAGTTGAATATTTCAAGCTGCCTAGTTTTAAAGAAACCAATTGATTTGTGAATCGCCATTATTTGTTGTGTGAAGTCGAATACTTTTTTCTTTCAAGACCAGTAAAAGTAGTAGGGCCTATACCTTTAGATCAACGTAATAAAACACTACATCTAAAAGTAGTAGGGCCTATACCTTTAGATCAACGTAATAAAACACTACATCTAAAAGTAGTAGGGCCTATACCTTTAGATCAACGTAATAAAACACTACATCTAAAAGTAGTAGGGCCTATACCTTTAGATCAACGTAATAAAACACTACATCTAAAAGTAGTAGGGCCTATACCTTTAGATCAACGTAATAAAACACTACATCTAAAAGTAGTAGGGCCTATACCTTTAGATCAACGTAATAAAACACTACATCTAAAAGTAGTAGGGCCTATACCTTTAGATCAACGTAATAAAACACTACATCTAAAAGTAGTAGGGCCTATACCTTTAGATCAACGTAATAAAACACTACATCTAAAAGTAGTAGGGCCTATATACCTTTAGAACAACGTAATAAAACACTACATCTAAAAGTAGTAGGGCCTATACCTTTAGATCACCGTAATAAAACACTACATCTAAAAGTAGTAGGGCCTATACCTTTAGATCACCGTAATAAAACACTACATCTAAAAAATTCAAGAAGCTTAATCTTTGAGTCATTTTTTTAAATGTAAATGGTTTCATTACATTTACTTCCAATGTTAGAACATATGTGCATTTACATTGTAGCATCAAAGATTCACTAAGTCTTGGTTTAAATTCAACTTGGTTTAAATTGTGCAATTAAAAAATAAAACGAAGTAAAATTTACTCAGATAAAACTTGACAGTAAAAATGACAGATTTAGAAGGTGTTAAAGTATAAAAAAAGATAACCACAGAAATGTTTTTAAAATTTGTAAGTAGTATAATATATTTTAAATGACAAAATAGGAATTCCTGTATTCCTATTTTTCCTCAGTCTTCAGTGGAATAACTCTTATGCAGCACTTAATAATAGGCTATACTTGGATGTGGTGGTGCGTTACAGCCAAAAAGTGCAAGTGAAAAAGAAAAGTGAGAGCATAAAGTTGTCAAAATCAAATGAAAACTGAGGGTGCGTTAAAAACTTGGCTTGAAGAATTAGAGCAATCTGGAACTGACAAGCAGGCAGGGCTGCTTCCTGGAAGGCGATGGATGATAGCAAAAACAGCAGCTTTGGACAACTGGTTCCAAATCTTGGCAGTGCATCGGTAGAAGGAGAACTTACATGTATCTGGATCGATGGGTGCATCAGGGATGGTGTATTTCAAAGGGTGGTTGTGACAGCAGATGAAGTTAATAGAAACTGGATCTGAACAGGCCATGGTGAATTTTATGGAACATTTTTGTTTAGAAGAGTAGACGCCTGGTATGAAGCGGGTCCCAACTCATTAGAGGCGTGACCGATGTTGTTTTGCGATATTCACCAAAGACAAAACGAGCAGCAGCTCTCTGGACCTGCTCTAGGCGGTCAACTTCACCTACTGTACATGTACATGTAGGGCATTTGTAGGGTGTATGGGTTCCATGTCATGCATGTACTGTATGGGCAGCATACTCAATGGGCGCACAAGCGTTTGGTACGCTTTTGACTTGACATCTTGATTACAAAATGATAGTGTGTGCAAAGCAAACCTACGGTGCAGTTCACATTCTGTCTGATCTTCTGGCAGTGGGCATTCTCCTAATTAGTTCCGGGATTTGATGTTGTCTTGTGAGAAAATTGAGTCGGCACTCAGCATGATTCGCAGAATGTTAGCTGTGAACCGTGCCAAAAACCTTCCATGGTTTGCTGGAATTTCAGAACAATCGGACTTACCTCCAAACTGAATATAATGACAAACAATAGTGGCAGCCTGTCCATTCTCGTAGGCCCCATGTGTACAAAAACAGGACAAAGCTCTGGAATTGGGGGTTACTCAATAGCCCCAGAATGGGATTTTGATGCATGTTTTCAAGAACCTTTTACCACTCTTCGTACAGGTGAAATGAAGCGTATCACGGTACATACCTGCTTTTGCCACTGCGCACTGGAAATTCTGGATGGATTAAAAAACATCAGCCGTCTGACTGTCAGCAAAAATTGAGGAAAATCCGAAGTTGTTACGGGTGTTAAAAAATGTCCGCCGTAAGTCTGTCAAAAAGAGATTGAAAAACCCAACACATTCATAGTGAAGTGGTTAACAATTTTTGCTTGTTATTCATCAAGTGTCACAATTTTTTTAACAAGTAGCCAACCATGTAAATATTTTCGGATCTTTTAAAAAATATATATTATTCATGTGTTATTTATTTACAGTCTTACACAGCACAGGCAAAATACTACATGGAAAACTACAATGAAGAAATAGCCGTTTTTAAAGCAAGTCTGACGGAGGAAGATGTGAAGATGATTGCTCAGCATAAACAACAACAAAAACTTATGAATGTTAATAAGAAGAACAGACAGGTAAAGAACATTAAAGTTTATTAAGAGTAGCCTCAATATTCTTACATTTTTCTAAAACCAGTTATGGTAATAGGTGTTACAAAGGAAATACTGTGATAATTGCCAGGTACATGTATTTTAGGTTAAAGTACTGTAAGTCAAACAAATATTTTGATTTTAAGTTAATTCTAAATTTTATGCATCACAAAACATGGAAAATTTATGCAAATCAAAAGTTAAGAGAAGTTAGCATTATTTAATGTTCTTTATTTTGAAATTCTGTGTCAGTTTCATAGTGAATAATTTGTTTCTTTCAAAGAATTGTTATCACAAATTCCCTTAAATTGTCCAGTTTTAGGATTAGATTTAAGTAACAGATTGTAATTTCATTTTGTTGGTTGTTTATGATATTTTGTATTTATTAAAACTTCAAAATCAAAAACCTGTGTGGATTGCAGGAAACTTCAAATAATCCTGTCTTGTTTTGGACCTGTCAAAGCCATAGAAATTCTTGGGAGATGTGTGAGCCATTGGAACAATATTGTACGGATCTTTGCCAACCCAACACAGCAGACAATTAAAATTAGATTTAAAGTGTGAAGCCTGTCGAGTGAAAGAAACCACTATTGCTTCAGTGGATCCCAGCAGGAGAGTAAAGCGAATCCTGCCACTTTAGAGCATGTAAATGTAGATGATGCATGCATAAGCAATAAGTGAAAGGGTTGTCAAACTAACAAGCTGAAGATCAAGACATTTTTTAATCACTTAAGCATGGTTCTGGTTCTGCACTAGTGTGTGTGAGCGTGTCTACCTGTTGAAACTATAGACTTTCAGAAAAGGGATCCAGGTGTTTTGACAGAGCAAGGACGTCCCTGCTTTGCTTTTGTGGACAAAACCAATGGGAGAACTAAGAGAAGTTCTCAATTTATTGGGTCGACAAACGCAGGGGTCGCAAATGGAGATGGAGCATTTTATTTGCAAAGACGTGACATCAAATACAATGTAGGCAGTCCGATGGAAGGTGACAGATCTAAATCAACTGGATTTAGCAGAACTCCTGTTAGGTTTGTGAGTACCACCCTCTGTCCTTGCTTATGGTTCCACTAACATTACTTATAAATGAATATCAATTACTTTACTTCCTTCCTTGTTCTATGCCTGCAACATGGAATAATTTGACCTGCAATGATTTGCACTGGAAAAATTTGCCTGATATTGTTTTGAATTGATTATTTTAAAATCAAATAGGGAGTAATGAACAAGGGAAACTGACTGTATACATTTGAATTCAATTTTGGGGTAAACAAAAGAAAATTAACTGGAATGGGATTTGAGTCTTTGAATTTTGTTGCAGTTGCTGTGGCTGAAACTGCCCATTTTTAAGCAAGAACCATTTGTTACCCACACAATATTTATACGAATTAATATTTTCCACAGCTACGAGTGAGTAAAAACTACAACTGCTGCTATTGTCCATACATCAACCCATGGACCTTCAGGAATCAAACCATACCTACTTTCTGACATGTGTACTCTATGATTCAGAGACAGGTTAAGTAGTTAAGAGTGTGTATCTATTTTCGCCACAAAGGGTGGAACTCTGCCAAAAAAGTTTACTTTGCCTGGGGAGGGGGCACGGCTAGAAAAGAAAAGAAAAACCTGGGGCATACAAATGACGACTTCAGCTAGTAAGCTAGTTGGAGCATGGTAAATCACGTGACAAATGATTGGTAAAGCTAATAGTCTGTTTCACATCTTTCCTTTAACTATTTATATATTCTGGCCGCAATTCAGCTGTTGGCTGCGATAATCAAATTTTTATAAACCATTTCAAATCAAATCAAATCAAATTTTGGAAAGCCAAGTTTCCCAATTCTGATCAATTGCAACTCTCTTGTATTTCTGTAGCATTGCAAACTAGTCATACAAATTTAACAGCTCCAATTTTCCAATTACAGTGTAAATGCGTTAATGTTATACATGTAGGTCTTGTAGGAAAATAAAAACCAGGAAAATACTGGTTTTAAAACAAGTTACATTGAGATTTTCATCTAAATAATAATAATTATTCTCAAATTTTCTTTGTTCAGAGAGTCTGGTGTCAGAACTGAACAAGCTTTTCTCCAGTACATTCCCCAAGAACAAGAAGTGCATCAATACACAATGAAAGGTAAATCTAAGTATTTACAACAAAAGGCACAATGTAAAATCTCCTATCCTGTTGTTGTATTTATAATTAAAGTTGATTGAGCTTCAGGATAGCTTATGTTCACAGTAAAGAGATCCAGACATGATTAGGAAATCATTCAATAATATTTGAACAACCTACACAGTGATGATGACTTCATTATTTCTAATAGTTCTGATAGGAAGTGTGTTCCTTGTGCAATTCTTAATGATGATATTATACAAATATTGGATGCATGTGAGTGCATTGTTGCAGAATATAATTATTAGTTGAAATCTGGACTATTCCATTTCAAGAGGCGAAGCGGAGTGAAATGGATAAGTGATTATATTCTGTGACAATGCACAAACGAATTGCATTCAATATTTGTTTCACCCTCTGAAAATTCTAAAAATCCCTCCTAAACAATGTGAACGAACAATGTGAATGACTCCTTGTAGACACCAACCTTGTCCGCTGTGAAACGACATTGTTTCATTTGGATGAATGGGCGGGAACTTTTGGAAACAACATTGCAAAGCATAGCCGGGAAGTGTCTAAGTGTCCTATGTTGATCAATATAGAACTCCTATTTTAAATTTTGAAGTGTCACAACATTGAGTTCTTGGTCAACCTCTGAGATATATTTTTACATTACAGATGCTGCAGGGTTCTTTAGCAAAAAGTGCAAGAGGTGAACAGCTGTACCAGTGAAGTTTCCAAAACAATATTTATATAACCACATTGAAGACCACATAAAAAGGATCTTGAAACAAGGGCCGAGAGACCAAACGGGCATACATGGAAAAGTTGAAATGGAATCTTCTGATCTAAGACGAGTTAGTACAAAATATAAAGTCTATTCAAGCACTTTCAACAAGCCAACCTGTGCAAGAAAAATATTACGTACAGTATGCTAAATAAAATGGTACACAAGAATTCCCAGGGTTTTGTTGTCAGTTATTGCTTTTACATGTAGCATTTTGCATATTGTTGTCCGATATACATTGTAAGTTTAGAAGAAAATTATTGAAGCCATAACATTACAGTGAAAATTTTATCTTATGTAGAGTCTCAGCTTATAACAAAATGTGTTTCTTTGTCTTCTCTTGCTCACATACCAAAATCAACAATATGCTTATATCGCAAATTGCTACTATAAACTAGCAGATCATTGTAATTTATTCCACAAAATTGAAAATTGTTTACTATGAAGACATGCCTGCTGGCACATTAAAGATGATAAAATAATTGAACATAACTAGATTTACCAGTACGTTATGAAAAAAGTGTAATCAAACCCTTGTTTTATGAAATTTTATTGTACAATCCAACTTTTATAACTTACAACAATTTTTTTTTAAAGTACAACTAATGGACAATTAAGTGTTACTACAATGTTTTTTCTTTCAAAATGCTTGTTTGCTGCACAAACTTGTCATTTAAGTTTATTTTTTAGCATGGAAATTTCAAATAAAATAAAGGTATTATTGTTTTAAAAATGATACAGAGTAGGTTTAAAAATGTTTTGACTGTTAACAAAATAAGTGACAATAAAGATATAATGCTCAGTTGAGAAGGGATTTGATAACTTTTATTGGTATAATAGTAATAATAGTAACAGTGGCTTCTTATATAGCGCTCATATCCGTCACTCAGTGACGCTCAAGGCACTTCAACAGTCAGTATTTTCCTGCAAGTTATGTGGAGCTACGTTTCCTTTTTAGCACCATGAAATGGTTTTACAAGGTGCTGTGTTGCAATATGCAGCCAATCAAACCAGGAACACCGGGGCGAACCCCTTCTCTTTTCGATAAGTGCACTGGGTTCTATAACGTGCATTACACAACACATGGGACCAATGGCTTTACATCCAATCCGAAGATCGCAGCAATAATCGTTAAGTGTCTTGCTTAAGGACACAAGTGTCACGACCAGGACTCAAACCCATACTCTGCTGAACAGAAACACTGTTATGTTTAGGGCTCTTCAACCTGGTAAATAACTTAATGGAACGGACTCACCGGATAAGTGTCAACTGGTGAATGGGGTCGGCCATCTTCGAACCCTTTATTCTTTGTTCATACCTTGTAGTTCATGGTACAAAACTTGAATATGTAACTTGTAGTTCATAACACAACACAATAATAATAATAATACAGAGTTTTTATAAAGCGCACATATCCTAGACTCTAGATCAAGACGCTGAACAAACAATAAGACATCTCCCCCTTTTCTAAAAGAAAACAAACTTGTAAGCATAATAAAAAGTTCAACAAACTTCAATGATCTTGAGAGTATTGATAAGCTTCCGCAGAATCTCATCAAACTGTTTTACAGTATGCCACTGAAAAATCAATAAATAAATTTTGTTTTCTTCAGTCCACAAATATTGTAGTATTGAGCATTTTCAAGTGAACTATGACTGAGAGTTTTAGAATCAGGTGATTCAAATTTTCCGCATTATCACTTGAAACAATATGACTTGAGATTAATTGGTTTGGATGATAAGCGAGAGTACTTGTGCCAGGCAGGAGTGTTCACCGTGCGATGAGGTCTGGTCCGGGTTTGTTGACGACCCTTAGGGTTACCATCATGAAGGATTAACTTGTCAAGGACAGGTCCCAGTGGTTTGGGAACATGCATTAGGTGATCTGTTTCGATGATACTCTGCACCATCAACTTTGATGATGTAGGAACGTGGTGGTCCAGCCTTTCGCATTACTTCTCCGAAATGGTTCCATCCTGAGTTGGTGCGGATCCGAACATTGTCTCCTGGTTTCAATTCATCCAGTTGTTTTGCACCATGCGTTTGATTGAAATTTGATTCACTCTTGGGTTTGTGTAGTTTGTCGGCTTCCTTCAGCTTGTGTGGTAGAATTGGCAGTGTTGTGCGCATTTCATGCCCCATCATGAGTCATGAAGAGCACCAAGAGTTGGAATAGGGGTGGAAAGGTAGGTCATCAAGGCCAGGACAGGATCATTCTGGCGTAGTATCATCTTTGCGATGTGGACTTCCTTTTCCGCTTGACCATTAGCTTGTGGGTAGTGAGGGCTGGATGTGACATGTGTGATGTCATACTCTTTCGAGAACTTCTTGAATTCACTTGAGAATTGTGGTCCATTATCTGTCACAACCACCTCAGGTGTTCCATACATGTAGCTTGCAAATGTTGCTTTTAAGTAGTTGATGATAGTCAGTGATGTTTTCTTATGAAGGTGATGGACTTCAATCCATTTGGAGTAACACTCCACAAGCACAATGAACTGCTTCCCCTTCACATCAGCCAAGTCACACGTTGCCATGGTCTCTCTGGCAGTGGCGTAAAGATCAGTGGTTCAGCTTTTTGGGCTGATTGTTTCTGTTGGCAGTGATCAAACATCTTGACATTGAGCTATCAGTGCCAATACTTGGCCACCAGACTGCTTGGCCAGCTCAAAGTCTGCATTTGAAGATTCTCTGGTGGCAGGCATGTATTTTTGTCAACATGTCTTGTCGCATCTTTACTGGGATTATGATGCGCTCACCATGTCAGGATGCCATCAATCTCAATGATTTTGTCTTTGCCTTGAACACTTGCAGATTCAAGATCTTTTGTATACTTAGGCCATCCATTCTTGACGTAAGATTTGACAAGTTTCAGGCAGTTGTCCAGAGCGGTCTTGTGTTTTATCTCTGTAAGTTTCCCTTTTAGAAACTGGCCAGTGCTTCGTGATCGAGTCAATGTGGGCCTCTACTTCCTCTGCAAGATTATCAGTCCCATCTTCTGTTGATTTCAAGGGTACTCTTGAGAGGGCGTCAGCTACAACAAGAAATTTCCCTGGTGTATACACAGCTGTGCATTTGTACTTCATCAATCGCATGAGAAGATGTTGACACCTTGGGGGAATGCACAGAGATCCTTGTTGTTAATTAGAGGGATAAGCGGCTTGTGGTCTGTCTCCACTGTGAAGTAAAGGCCTCTGAGATATACATGTACATAGAACCTTTCATATGACCACACTGATGCTAGTAGTTCCTTCTCTATTTGAATGACTGCTTTTCTGCTGAAGTAAGACTTTACCACACAAAAATGCAGAGAGGCATGTGGATGATCGGTCTATAGTGTCTTGTCTACAATGTTGAGGGATTGGTAGACCTTATTCGGCAAAAATGTTCACCTCCAAACCAGTGTCCAACAGGATGGACACACACTTGCCATGTAGGTAGAGATTACGTTTCCAAACATCGTCTAATTGCAGTGGTTCGTGGTTAATGGCACCAACGGAGAAATCACTTTCAAGTCTTTGGTAACTTTCATCATCGTCTGATTGGGTAACTGACCTCAGATCTGCCTTTGAGAAATGTCAAAACTTCTTGCAGTTGTTACAGGTTTGCCCCTTGCCTGGGCACGACTTATGCGATATGTCATATCCGCAATGGTTACATAGTTTTCCTCATGCGGTGGCTTTGTTGGTTTGTGTCTGTTTCCTCGAGCCTTTGGCTTACTTGCTTTGCGGGAAACAGTCTGCACAGCAGCTCCATCTCCACTCGATTTGATCTTCAAATCTTTTGTCGCTGTTTCTAGGGTTTTGGCAACTTCAACAACTTTCTGGAAAGTCGATCTTTCTTTTGTCAGCAGATGCTTTTGGATGTATTGACTGGTAATGCCACATACCAGCCGATCTCGTAGTGCATCATTTACATAGACCTGCCAATGTCTGTAGTTCCACCTCCACCGCGTACTGGGCAACTGTCTCTCCATCCTTCTGGTTGCGTTTGTAGCAACGACAAACCTTTCACCGTCTTGTACATGTAAACTGTACATGTAGGTCCAACCACACACTCAGCAGCACTGCAGATTTCTTAACAGCAGGTATATCATTGGCTATTACATACAGTTCAAGTCTCTCAAGATAATGGTTGATATCCTCCTCTTGGTTGTACTGATCCAACCGATCGATTAATGTGGAGGGCGCCCCCATGGAAGATTGCGCTATCGTGCGGTACTCACATACAGTAAGGATTCACACACAGTGAGAAAACAATTATCAATGCACTATTAACGTGACTTTTTAAACTGTCGTTTTTTGGTGTGATAAAAACACAAATAGTGACTAAATTCTCATTGATTATGTCCTCTGATATTTACTAAACCCAGCGCTGCCACCATGTTATGTTGAGGGTCCTTCAACCTAGTAAATAACTTAATGGAATGGACTCACCAGATAACTGTCAACAGGTGAATCTTTGAACCCTTTCTTCTTGTTCGTATCTTGTAGTTCTTGATGCAACACTTGAATATACAACAAACACCAGAGCTTGAGTCCAGTGCTCTAAGCTTATCCGCTCGGCCACAACATGCAGTAAAAACCATTATTTTGAAATAACAGGTTGTGCATCACCTATAAAACAAATTTTGACAAGATGACTTTTGATCTTTGATAAGAACTTGTTAATGCATATAGTTATTCACTTTTTCTCTATTAACAACCATAGAGTAATGCATTAGCTCGATGGTAGAGCATGATAAAATCAACCTGTGAAATTTTCATAAACGATGCTGGTCACTGTATTACCCTCCCCCTTTCTCTCTCTCCCCCTCTCTCTCTTTCTCAAGAAGGAGCCAGTACTGTAGCTCCATTTATTACATCTTTACAAACGAAATAATTAACATCAAGTTAATTCAATTATGAGTGAGAAATGTTTGAATTAAAAGTTTAACACGCTGGAAGACCCTCAAAAACTCTTCTCAAACTATTCACTTCTTGCATGACTTGGAGTTATGCCAAACACACTGGCAGCATTGCACATGTACATAACTCTTGTGTGTAAACCTAATAGATCAAAGATGGATAATTACGTTCATGTCCAAATTTACCAAAATGAACATGGTGACCCAACTTTGCTGCTATGTTTTGTTACTGTTATAACTATTATTTTTAAAAGTTTTTTTTTTTTGGGGGGGGGAGTTGAGGGAGGCATTAACTTTGAAAATGGTGAGAATAGTTTGAAGTAACTACATGAAGTTCTTAGAATACTGCCAGTGTCAAGATCTTTTTCCAAAGTAAAATGCATGTACTTATCAGGTGACCTGGAACTCTTTGGAAGTATGAACTGGCATTTAAAACTGCATCCTGTCAGCAAACATTACAAAACAATTTAAGCCTTTGGTCCTGCCTGACTTCAGCTGACAACAGATCCTCATCAAATAAGATAGCCTTCTTTGATCGTAGCTGGAGCAAACTGGAAGATACCTTGAAGAAGGTGGTCTTGGCTTCTTGCTTTGGGATGCGCTCATCTTCTTTTCTCCTTCTATTCACGCAATACGAACTCTCCAGGTGCAAGAAGGGCTCCTCTATCCCGACAGCCTTGATGATGGCAGTCGTCCACTGCCTTGACTTTGGGTTGCCCACTGTCCTAGAACAGTTCACCCAAGTTTCAATGCTAGCGAGTGCCTTCCGCCGAGCTAACGTCTTGGATGCACCTTTCCTCCCATTGGAGGACGCAAACAAATATTATGGCACCCTCCTACTCTTCAGTGATGATGTCTTCATGGGAAAATTTCTTTGATATCACCGCTGGCCGCGCTGTGGTTTGGCAGAGGCTTGGTTAATCCGTAATTGATATTGTTCAACAATAGAAAAGCAGAGTTTGTGTTCTATTGGTTTCTTTCGAAACATTGAATACCACAAGGAGGCCCAAACTTGCCCACTGAGAAATTATAGAGAAACAGATAATTCAAAAAAGTGTGACGTTTTTGTATTTCTTCCCGGCAAATAGTGAAAACTTACGAGATGTTAAGGTTTTTATTGTCTTCAATGAAAAAAACCGACCCAGTATGAGCTGAAATTTATGCTTATGTTTGTTTGGTTGTTTTATTTTCTGATAAAAATGATAAAAATTACCAAAACTTAAATAGGTAAGAACTGAAACATATTCCGTAACTCATAAACTTTAATCAATACATCAAATAAAATAGCAAAGATTCCCCATATACTTGGGCTGTATAACAACACACAAATAGGTTTGAAATGTTCCAAACAGGTCCACATTTTTACATCACCGTATACAAATCAATTTTAAATGATGGGCTCTTCACGATCAGAGGTCTTTACCATTTTTTCAAAAGTGAACAACAATAGCTATAGTGTGACTGTTGTATTAATGACTATTCCGACACTTGTCATTAATTACGGAGCGAATTTTGAGCAAGGGTAAGCTGGTTTGTGTGTGGTTGTTGATTAAAGGGAGGGAGAAAATACAATTTGGGTGAAAAAAACTGTACAAATGTGGCGTGAATGTGATGATTTTGTCCTCCGAATACTGTAAAAGTAAACAACGTGTAATCCTACATCATAGGCGCAACGGTTACGATCTCGTAACTTATCACGGTCTGATTTGTGATGTTTTCTAGTTTTTAAAAAGGTTTGATAAAGAATACAATGTTAAATTCGCTTGCCTGTTCAATTTCAATAGGTTTGGGTTTAATAACATGGAAAAAGAACAACGTTTTTGTCACTATATAAATTATGTAGGATATTTGTTTACTTCAAATTCAAATCCCGTTTTCTGTTTTAAAGGGCAGATTCCGCGAATTCCGTCTGTTTTTCGTGATAGCGGAAAAATCATTGGCCCTATCTTCATCTACAATCTATGCTCCGAAAGTATCCCCTTTTCAATTCCAAGTAATAAGCTTATTTGTATATATAACATGGGACAGTATGGTTGTGGCATCTCTTCATTTATTGGTCTCTTCAACGAAGCATCGATGGTCACGACGACCTCCAAAAAATACTGTTTGGTTTCGTTGGTAAACTGGCTGTTCAGTGGTCGATTTTGACCGTTCAAAAAATGAACTGAAGAACAATTTGGTAAACAAGAACGTTTTGATACATTTAAAATAACTACATTTGGCATATCATTCATAATTATAATTGTTAATCCATCAGCAGAACGATTATTAGAGCAGTGAGGCAGCTGTAACTAATCCGATAATCCTCTGTTTACGCCTAATCCCAAACGCAAATCTGGCCTTTTGTTTAGAGGTGTGCCCAATCTCTCTTTATATCCGCGGTCGCCCATCCATGACCAAGTTGACCCAGCCTGTGCAGACTCGTATTCATGACTCTATTGTTCGTATGCAAGGCTGTGATACCCCGTAACACCTCGGGGGGGATTCTCAGATTACCTCGAGTTACCGCTTGTTTAATTTTGAATTCGTCCCTTACCGTTCGTTAAGTTTAATGTGTCAATAAAAAGACAATATTTTTGAAGCACGCATACTTAAATTTAACACTTACGATTATAATACAATAGCGTATTATACAAAAAATTGTAATCATCAACACGATTATTTATAACTAAAACTCCTTCCTCCATGGTTGGATAAATACCCTGTTACCCAGACCAAAATTATATACAGTTAAAATACACCTAAGACATTGGTTGGTTGCGTGGCTCATTATGTTATGCCTGTTGACTTGAGAAGCAAAGGTGAGCAGTTTGAGACCTCTTAGACACCCATACTTTTTTCATCCCCTCAAAAAAGATTATTTGTCTTTTACTTATATAATATTGCTTCCTGTATTTCATTGGATGTTACAATTTTTTATTTTTCAGGGTCTACGTCACTCTACTTACCTGTAGAGCAACTACATTTGCATATTTCTCAAGCCGGCAGGCGCAAACGCTAAGACTTTTACACACAATAGTGCCCCCTGTTGACTCCCCTATGATGCCCCGCGACATAGGCGCCACGTGA
This sequence comes from Leptasterias polaris, assembly GCA_037783415.1. Lineage (NCBI taxonomy): Eukaryota > Metazoa > Echinodermata > Asteroidea > Forcipulatida > Asteriidae > Leptasterias > Leptasterias polaris. The sequence continues at coordinate 6,128,960 of JAZGTN010000123.1, forward strand.
GCTTCCTCTTTTCTCTTAGCGCCCACAGTCACCAGACGTGTTTCTGTGAGCAACGTCAAAAGACGCTTTTAACGCTGAGTAAGAGAGTATTTTTTGTAGTTATTTATTGTTATTTATTTATTATTGTTTATTTATTATATAAAATGAGTAAGAAACGTTTGGCAGGGAGCGAGACCGTCCTTAACGGGGAGATTCTTCTCCCCGGGACGATCCGCCTCCTCGGGGGCCCGGACCGGTGACAATATCCTGTCACCGGCTCCGCGGGCCCCCACCCAGCACTCGGGGCCGATGGAGGCCCCGGGCGCTGGCAGTCCCGGTGACCGCCCTGGTACTGCCCGTGAACAGTGGCCAGCGGTACAACGAGCACTCGTTCCATCCACTTCGGAGTTTGACCCGTGCTCGGGTGTACCTATGCCTCATAATACCTCTGATTTTTCTTCGGGACTATCCCATTCGCGCCCGAAGAAAAAGAAGAAATCGAAGGGGAAACGCCGGACTCGATCCCCATCTATGTACATCGAGTTCGACCTCTTCCTCGGGGCGTTCAAAACGTCTCCGCCATCACAGACCCGTTTCAGCGGCCGACTGTATGCAGGCTTTTCAATCAATAAATGCCTCGCTGTCAGCCATGGCCTCGGCCAGCCTTCAAACGCCCCGGCCCCCACCACCAGACTCTGCTCAGAGTCGGCCGTGGGAGGTACCGGTCAGCCACGAGCTACCGCATACGGTCAGCCGTGCCCCGCCGTCTCCGCCCGGATTAAGCATTCATCCGTCGATGGCTTTTGCCTCGGAGCTGGATGCTCAGTCAGCCACGGACCCCCCGCCCGTTTCGGCCCAACCCTTAATTCCACAGGGTGATTCGGCCCGAGCCTCACATTCGTCCCGTCAGTCGGCCTCAGATTCGGCCGGGGATGGGGACGAGGTGGCCCAGCTGCTGAAAACGAGCTGCGACTGGTGCAGCGGGACATGATCCGCGTCCTTCAGCTGCCGCAACCAGACGATCCAGCCCCCGAAAAAGAACGAAAGTCATTCAAGCGCCGGACGGCCCGCAACCGGATCACGACCCGGACCAGTTTTTCCAGTACTCGGCCTTGCCAACGCCCTTTCCAGGGGTCGTGTCATCCCGACGGAATGGTCCCTACTTCCGTCGGTTGCGCAGTCGATTTTCTCCCTGATCGACCGACCGCACATCGACCTCTTTGCCACGGCTCTCAACAACCGTTTGCCGACCTACTGCACGAGGGCGTACGATCCGAACGCTTGGCAGACAGATGCTCTGGCGATTCCTTGGGACGGGCTGTTTGCTTACGCATTTCCGCCCCTGTCCCTCATCGCTCGGGTCCTGACGAAGATCGAGCAGGAGAATTGCATGATTCTCCTCGTGGCACCATTCTGGCCTCGCCAGCCGTGGTTTGCCAGACTGATCGGACTTCTGGTGCACCGCCCCATGATTCTCCCGCGGCGGCCAGACATTCTGTTTCAGCCTCAATCCGGTCTTCTTCATCCAGCACCCGGGGACCTACACCTGACGTGTTGGATGCTGTCAAACAGTCTTTCTGCTCGGCAAGCCTTTCTGAGCGAGCTGCACTTGTCGCCGCCCACAGCCGTAGAGCGTCGACTCGGGCAGTGTACAACAGCCGATTACGACATTTTTATCGATGGTGCAAGCGGCGCACTGGCCGTCCGGCCCATTCTTCTGTGGAGATAATAGGCGACTTCCTTTTGTATCTTTATGAAAGTGGCCTGTCAACAGCAACCGTTAAAAATTACCGTTCAGCCATTGGAGCCATTCACCATGGTTTCTCTGATGGTTCTTCAGTCTCCAATAATCAGGTTCTGGGTATTATTTAATGAATCTTCTGTAAATGGATTGTTTTGTAACTCTTTTTCATTTAGCAGATTGCTGAGCACCTTGTGTTTATAATGTAAAAAGAAATTAATTTCAGGTTTTCATTATTTTTATATTATTATTTAGGAACTGACAAAGCTGGAGAGGCCCAAGAGGCCACTGACGGCATATGGTATCTTTGTACGGTCAAAACTCAGCGGCATTTCAGGAAACATCACAGTAAGTTTTAAATGTGAAATGTTTTGATTAGGTTGTTACATGTGTAATGTAGCAAACTTATCACTTGTTGCTTTTGATGCTTGATTAGTTCATTGTGTCTCAATAGAGGCCTTGCTTAATACATAAGGTAATTGTCAATAGGCTTTTGTCTAATCAAGGGTAGCTCTATCACTTAGTGTGTAGTGAAAGGAAACTACATCCCTCACCTTGAAATGGAACTTTCCCGTGGATAAAAATATGACTGTGGTTTTAGCAAAGATAAAAAGAGGTTGAATGGTAAAAATCGTGTTAATACGTCCTATTAAATTCATTGGTAAAATCATGGAGCTGGACTTAAATGCTGGATGTTCAAAATTGATAATTGTTTTAAAACTTTGGTGTTCGTTGTTCAATATCCAAAATTTGATTGACTACAGCAGTTAGCAAAGTTTGTTCAATGAGTCGTATTTCAGGACTGCACTCTCCTTTCCTCAACTGTTAGTGTTTTTGTTTGTAGTATTGGGGTATATTTATAGAAGGTTTTTTTTAATGGTTATTAATCAGTGTTGTTGGTGACGCAATTATTCATTTGTTCATTGGTGTTTACATTAAATCGCTTGTTTAATTAATCATTCAGAGATGGCACTTTTTCCGGATTTACCCGGATTTCCGGTTTACAAAAAAACACACCTCAACTTCCATTTTTTCCAGGCCGTCCATTTATTAAAAGACCGGAGAGAGAAACCAACAGCAACATTTTTTTTTCCGAGCGCGCGCGATTGACAGCATCGCAATTTAAGTATCCTTAAGTTCAAGGCGTAGCACACAAACACCCTGCCGACGTGTGTGTAGGAAGTTCGCATAGTGAGCAAAGGTGTCATGCACACAACCTTGAAATGAGTCTAATTTCATGCTGCGGTGGTCTCCGATCACATTCTCCATAACAATTACTACACAACTCGCCGGATACCAGCCAATTCCGTGTCACATGGCCATCTCAGACCATGCAGGACGAGTTGTCTAATATGTCCGATACGTACGTACGCACATCATAAAATCAAAGGCTGATCGCAACAGTAGACTATACTAATGCATGTCCGAGGTAAGCTTTATTGATTAAAACAACCATTCTTGCTGACTTTTTCATCAATTGTGTTATTACACAATCTGTGCAGTATTTGACAAAAAAAGCCTTTCGACATAAGGTCTAGAAAGGCTAAAATCCATCAGCTGTACCCCCAGTTGCATGTTACCGTTTGCGATGATTGCTCTGAGATAATTTGTCACAATGGTTTCCACTCGCGACATTCATTCAGTGGCTTTCTGCTTTTGTCTAAGGACAAATAATTTTCAGGTTTTTTTTCGGTACCACAGTGGCATCTCTGTAATCATTAGTGCTGTAATTAACATGCTTACATCTCGGTATTGTTAACATGCTGAATCGTTTTGGTCATTGGTGTTAATAACGTGCTTGTTTAATTAATTGTTATTACATACCACTGGTGGCCCTGGGCAGGCCTGTAAAAAAAATATTTTAAAAAGTCCACCAACAAGTTTTTAAAATGGTTCACTAAAGAAAAATAAGCTCAAATTGGGCCTTCATTTTCAAAAAGTTTTCCAACTCCCCTACGTCGCTACTTGACAGGGGGTGCTAATGAACCAATGTAATTTTCTTTCATATTTGTGCCCCCCCCCCCCCCCCAATTGAAACATAATAATAATAATAATAATAATAATAATAATAATAATAATAATCTAGATGAAATAGGTACAACTGTGAGGGTAGATCTGTTACAGAAGGCAGCACTTTTGGGAACAGCGAGAATCCTGAGAAAGACCCTTGAGATCTAAGGCTACGGGACGTAGTCCGACTCAAGGAGTTACCGGCACAAAAGAAAATGTGATCTTTCTTTTGTAGGCTGTGATGAAATGAAATAATAATAATAATAATAATTCCTGGTAATGGGCCGGGCCCAAGTTATTCCTTTCTTTGGCAGATTTTGTGGTTTTGCTTATTACAAAATGAGCATATCTCTCTGTGGGGCACTCTCCAGTTTGTGGGTATAGTTAAAGCAGTTAGCTGGTACTAATTCTGATGTGGGTTGTTTGGGTGCTGTAGCAAACTGGGAGTTGACTACATACATGTAGACTCTAGACTGTTCTTTGCCTGCCATGCGGTTGAGCGCATTGAAGCAGTTGTTGTTCTGATTACAATGACGGTTTTGTGAAGGGTCACCATCTCGTAGTAGGCATTTTTTAATGCTATGGTCTGCAATGCCGAGACTGATTTGGTCACACATGTCCTTCAATTAGTACCCCAAATGTCCATATTATTTCCGCAAGGGTTTTCAGGGCTGTGATAAATGAGTCAATCATTCTGTTGGCTACAACTGTTGAAGAGGTATCGCTCATAGGTGCTGTTTTTTTGCCTTTGCACAGTGTAGCAAACTTATCACAGACTTTGTCGAACTTGTGGCTGTCACATTCCTCATTCCAAGTGAATGTGTATGTCCCTACAGCTGCAGCGCCCTGGCTGATTACTGAAAGCAGGGTGGCAAATAGCAATGGCAAAGTTGTGAAAGTTTTGCGCAGATGTTTTCCAGCTCATGGCAAGGCTGTGAGATCACTTTATGGTTTAAAGGATAGTGCAAAACTATGTGGATTGATCTTTAGCCACTAAAACTTTACATGCAAACACTAACTTTACCAGCCAAATAACTCCTATCCACATTCCACATGAAGTTACCTGGTAAACTTGTTGGCATCCTTTGACTTTTTCTTTGTGTTAAGTTACTGATATCAGTGCAGTAAACTCCGAGCTGAGTGAGTAATAACTATGCTTTGATGACTAAAATTATTTACAATGTGATGTATCATTTAACTCAATACGATAAACTAAGTGTAAAAGTAAAGATATGGGGGTGCTCTTACAAATGATACACCATTATATATTAAGCCTACTTTCCTGAAAGGTAACACTTCGCTGATGATTTCAAACATACAAGCCATATATCCAAACTCCAAAACATATTGGCTGTCAATAAAAGGCGTAAAACAGTTATTGATCAAATTACTGTGTTATAAGAAACAGGGGTAAATGGGGCTACATCTATCTTCAGGTTTTAAATTTATCGTTTAACTGGATTGGAAGTTGAGTGAATTCAGTGCGTCTATCGTGTATTTATCTCAATGAAAACAAAGTTGGTTTCGGTGGATAATAATAATAATACAGAGTATTTGTAATGCGCCAAAATCCACCAATTTAAGGTGCTAAAGACACATGAAACCCCTGATAATACACCCTGTACATACTCCAGATATAAAGCACACTGATAATCATAGTTGAGCATGTCAAGCCAAACATTGACTGAGCTGATTATCATAGTGGAGCATGTCAAGCCATACATTAACTGAGCTGATTATCATAGTGGAGCTAGTCAAGCCATACATTAACTGAGCTGATTATCATAGTGGAGCATGTCAAACCATACATTAACTGAGCTGATTATCATAGTGGAGCTAGTCAAGCCATACATTAACTGAGCTGATTATCATAGTGGAGCATGTCAAGCCATACATTAACTGAGCTGATTATCATAGTGGAGCATGTCAAGCCATACATTAACTGAGCTGATTATCATAGTGGAGCTAGTCAAGCCATACATTAACTGAGCTGATTATCATAGTGGAGCATGTCAAGCCATACATTAACTGAGCTGATTATCATAGTGGAGCTAGTCAACCCATACATTAACTGAGCTGATTATCATAGTGGAGCTAGTCAACCCATACATTAACTGAGCTGATTATCATAGTGGAGCTAGTCAACCCATACATTAACTGAGCTGATTATCATAGTGGAGCTAGTCAAGCCATACATTAACTGAGCTGATTATCATAGTGGAGCTAGTCAAGCCATACATTAACTGAGCTGATTATCCTAGTGGAGCTAGTCAAGCCATACATTAACTGAGCTGATTATCATAGTGGAGCATGTCAAGCCATACATTAACTGAGCTGATTATCCTAGTGGAGCTAGTCAAGCCATACATTAACTGAGCTGATTATCATAGTGGAGCATGTCAAACCATACATTAACTGAGCTGATTATCATAGTGGAGCTAGTCAAGCCATACATTAACTGAGCTGATTATCATAGTGGAGCATGTCAAACCATACATTAACTGAGCTGATTATCATAGTGGAGCTAGTCAAGCCATACATTAACTGAGCTGATTATCATAGTGGAGCATGTCAAGCCATACATTAACTGAGCTGATTATCATAGTGGAGCATGTCAAGCCATACATTAACTGAGCTGATTATCATAGTGGAGCTAGTCAAGCCATACATTAACTGAGCTGATTATCATAGTGGAGCATGTCAAGCCATACATTAACTGAGCTGATTATCATAGTGGAGCTAGTCAACCCATACATTAACTGAGCTGATTATCATAGTGGAGCTAGTCAACCCATACATTAACTGAGCTGATTATCATAGTGGAGCTAGTCAACCCATACATTAACTGAGCTGATTATCATAGTGGAGCTAGTCAACCCATACATTAACTGAGCTGATTATCATAGTGGAGCTAGTCAAGCCATACATTAACTGAGCTGATTATCCTAGTGGAGCTAGTCAAGCCATACATTAACTGGGCTGATTATCATAGTGGAGCATGTCAAGCCATACATTAACTGAGCTGATTATCATAGTGGAGCTAGTCAAGCCATACATTAACTGAGCTGATTATCATAGTGGAGCTAGTCAAGCCATACATTAACTGGGCTGATTATCATAGTGGAGCATGTCAAGCCATACATTAACTGGGCTGATTATCATAGTGGAGCTAGTCAAGCCATACATTAACTGAGCTGATTATCATAGTGGAGCATGTCAACCCATACATTAACTGAGCTGATTATCATAGTGGAGCTAGTCAAGCCATACATTAACTGGGCTGATTATCATAGTGGAGCATGTCAAGCCATACATTAACTGAGCTGATTATCATAGTGGAGCTAGTCAAGCCATACATTAACTGAGCTGATTATCATAGTGGAGCTAGTCAAGCCATACATTAACTGGGCTGATTATCATAGTGGAGCATGTCAAGCCATACATTAACTGGGCTGATTATCCTAGTGGAGCTAGTCAAGCCATACATTAACTGGGCTGATTATCATAGTGGAGCATGTCAAGCCATACATTAACTGAGCTGATTATCATAGTGGAGCATGTCAAGCCATACATTAACTGAGCTGATTATCATAGTGGAGCTAGTCAAGCCATACATTAACTGAGCTGATTATCATAGTGGAGCATGTCAAGCCATACATTAACTGAGCTGATTATCATAGTGGAGCTAGTCAAGCCATACATTAACTGAGCTGATTATCATAGTGGAGCATGTCAAGCCATACATTAACTGAGCTGATTATCATAGTGGAGCATGTCAAGCCATACATTAACTGAGCTGATTATCATAGTGGAGCATGTCAAGCCATACATTAACTGGGCTGATTATCATAGTGGAGCATGTCAAGCCATACATTAACTGAGCTGATTATCATAGTGGAGCATGTCAAGCCATACATTAACTGAGCTGATTATCATAGTGGAGCTAGTCAAGCCATACATTAACTGAGCTGATTATCATAGTGGAGCATGTCAAGCCATACATTAACTGGGCTGATTATCATAGTGGAGCTAGTCAACCCATACATTAACTGAGCTGATTATCATAGTGGAGCTAGTCAACCCATACATTAACTGAGCTGATTATCATAGTGGATCAGCTAGTCAACCCATACATTAACTGAGCTGATTATCATAGTGGAGCTAGTCAACCCATACATTAACTGAGCTGATTATCATAGTGGAGCTAGTCAAGCCATACATTAACTGAGCTGATTATCCTAGTGGAGCTAGTCAAGCCATACATTAACTGAGCTGATTATCATAGTGGAGCATGTCAAACCATACATTAACTGAGCTGATTATCCTAGTGGAGCTAGTCAAGCCATACATTAACTGAGCTGATTATCATAGTGGAGCATGTCAAACCATACATTAACTGAGCTGATTATCATAGTGGAGCTAGTCAAGCCATACATTAACTGAGCTGATTATCATAGTGGAGCATGTCAAGCCATACATTAACTGAGCTGATTATCATAGTGGAGCATGTCAAGCCATACATTAACTGAGCTGATTATCATAGTGGAGCTAGTCAAGCCATACATTAACTGAGCTGATTATCATAGTGGAGCATGTCAAGCCATACATTAACTGAGCTGATTATCATAGTGGAGCTAGTCAACCCATACATTAACTGAGCTGATTATCATAGTGGAGCTAGTCAACCCATACATTAACTGAGCTGATTATCATAGTGGAGCTAGTCAACCCATACATTAACTGAGCTGATTATCATAGTGGAGCTAGTCAACCCATACATTAACTGAGCTGATTATCATAGTGGAGCTAGTCAAGCCATACATTAACTGAGCTGATTATCCTAGTGGAGCTAGTCAAGCCATACATTAACTGGGCTGATTATCATAGTGGAGCATGTCAAGCCATACATTAACTGAGCTGATTATCATAGTGGAGCTAGTCAAGCCATACATTAACTGAGCTGATTATCATAGTGGAGCTAGTCAAGCCATACATTAACTGGGCTGATTATCATAGTGGAGCATGTCAAGCCATACATTAACTGGGCTGATTATCATAGTGGAGCTAGTCAAGCCATACATTAACTGAGCTGATTATCATAGTGGAGCATGTCAACCCATACATTAACTGAGCTGATTATCATAGTGGAGCTAGTCAAGCCATACATTAACTGGGCTGATTATCATAGTGGAGCATGTCAAGCCATACATTAACTGAGCTGATTATCATAGTGGAGCTAGTCAAGCCATACATTAACTGAGCTGATTATCATAGTGGAGCTAGTCAAGCCATACATTAACTGGGCTGATTATCATAGTGGAGCATGTCAAGCCATACATTAACTGGGCTGATTATCCTAGTGGAGCTAGTCAAGCCATACATTAACTGGGCTGATTATCATAGTGGAGCATGTCAAGCCATACATTAACTGAGCTGATTATCATAGTGGAGCATGTCAAGCCATACATTAACTGAGCTGATTATCATAGTGGAGCTAGTCAAGCCATACATTAACTGAGCTGATTATCATAGTGGAGCATGTCAAGCCATACATTAACTGAGCTGATTATCATAGTGGAGCTAGTCAAGCCATACATTAACTGAGCTGATTATCATAGTGGAGCATGTCAAGCCATACATTAACTGAGCTGATTATCATAGTGGAGCATGTCAAGCCATACATTAACTGAGCTGATTATCATAGTGGAGCATGTCAAGCCATACATTAACTGGGCTGATTATCATAGTGGAGCATGTCAAGCCATACATTAACTGAGCTGATTATCATAGTGGAGCATGTCAAGCCATACATTAACTGAGCTGATTATCATAGTGGAGCTAGTCAAGCCATACATTAACTGAGCTGATTATCATAGTGGAGCATGTCAAACCATACATTAACTGAGCTGATTATCCTAGTGGAGCTAGTCAAGCCATACATTAACTGAGCTGATTATCATAGTGGAGCATGTCAAACCATACATTAACTGAGCTGATTATCATAGTGGAGCTAGTCAAGCCATACATTAACTGAGCTGATTATCATAGTGGAGCATGTCAAGCCATACATTAACTGAGCTGATTATCATAGTGGAGCATGTCAAGCCATACATTAACTGAGCTGATTATCATAGTGGAGCTAGTCAAGCCATACATTAACTGAGCTGATTATCATAGTGGAGCATGTCAAGCCATACATTAACTGAGCTGATTATCATAGTGGAGCTAGTCAACCCATACATTAACTGAGCTGATTATCATAGTGGAGCTAGTCAACCCATACATTAACTGAGCTGATTATCATAGTGGAGCTAGTCAACCCATACATTAACTGAGCTGATTATCATAGTGGAGCTAGTCAACCCATACATTAACTGAGCTGATTATCATAGTGGAGCTAGTCAAGCCATACATTAACTGAGCTGATTATCCTAGTGGAGCTAGTCAACCCATACATTAACTGGGCTGATTATCATAGTGGAGCATGTCAAGCCATACATTAACTGAGCTGATTATCATAGTGGAGCTAGTCAAGCCATACATTAACTGAGCTGATTATCATAGTGGAGCTAGTCAAGCCATACATTAACTGGGCTGATTATCATAGTGGAGCATGTCAAGCCATACATTAACTGGGCTGATTATCATAGTGGAGCTAGTCAAGCCATACATTAACTGAGCTGATTATCATAGTGGAGCATGTCAACCCATACATTAACTGAGCTGATTATCATAGTGGAGCTAGTCAAGCCATACATTAACTGGGCTGATTATCATAGTGGAGCATGTCAAGCCATACATTAACTGAGCTGATTATCATAGTGGAGCTAGTCAAGCCATACATTAACTGAGCTGATTATCATAGTGGAGCTAGTCAAGCCATACATTAACTGGGCTGATTATCATAGTGGAGCATGTCAAGCCATACATTAACTGGGCTGATTATCCTAGTGGAGCTAGTCAAGCCATACATTAACTGGGCTGATTATCATAGTGGAGCATGTCAACCCATACATTAACTGAGCTGATTATCATAGTGGAGCTAGTCAAGCCATACATTAACTGAGCTGATTATCATAGTGGAGCTATAGTCAAGCCATACATTAACTGGGCTGATTATCATAGTGGAGCATGTCAAGCCATACATTAACTGGGCTGATTATCATAGTGGAGCTAGTCAAGCCATACATTAACTGAGCTGATTATCATAGTGGAGCATGTCAAGCCATACATTAACTGAGCTGATTATCATAGTGGAGCTAGTCAAGCCATACATTAACTGAGCTGATTATCATAGTGGAGCATGTCAAGCCATACATTAACTGAGCTGATTATCATAGTGGAGCATGTCAAGCCATACATTAACTGAGCTGATTATCATAGTGGAGCTAGTCAAGCCATACATTAACTGAGCTGATTATCATAGTGGAGCTAGTCAAGCCATACATTAACTGAGCTGATTATCATAGTGGAGCATGTCAACCCATACATTAACTGAGCTGATTATCATAGTGGAGCTAGTCAAACCATACATTAACTGAGCTGATTATCATAGTGGAGCTAGTCAAGCCATACATTAACTGAGCTGATTATCATAGTGGAGCATGTCAAGCCATACATTAACTGAGCTGATTATCATAGTGGAGCTAGTCAAGCCATACATTAACTGAGCTGATTATCATAGTGGAGCTAGTCAAGCCATACATTGACTGAGCTGATTATCATAGTGGAGCTAGTCAAGCCATACATTAACTGAGCTGATTATCATAGTGGAGCATGTCAAGCCATACATTAACTGAGCTGATTATCATAGTGGAGCTAGTCAAGCCATACATTAACTGGGCTGATTATCATAGTGGAGCATGTCAAGCCATACATTAACTGGGCTGATTATCATAGTGGAGCTAGTCAAGCCATACATTAACTGAGCTGATTATCATAGTGGAGCATGTCAAGCCATACATTAACTGAGCTGATTATCATAGTGGAGCTAGTCAAGCCATACATTAACTGAGCTGATTATCATAGTGGAGCATGTCAAGCCATACATTAACTGAGCTGATTATCATAGTGGAGCATGTCAAGCCATACATTAACTGAGCTGATTATCATAGTGGAGCTAGTCAAGCCATACATTAACTGGGCTGATTATCATAGTGGAGCATGTCAAGCCATACATTAACTGGGCTGATTATCATAGTGGAGCTAGTCAAGCCATGCATTAACTGAGCTGATTATCATAGTGGAGCATGTCAAGCCATACCTTAACTGAGCTGATTATCATAGTGGAGCTAGTCAAGCCATACATTAACTGAGCTGATTATCATAGTGGAGCATGTCAAGCCATACATTAACTGAGCTGATTATCATAGTGGAGCTAGTCAAGCCATACATTAACTGAGCTGATTATCATAGTGGAGCTAGTCAAGCCATACATTAACTGAGCTGATTATCATAGTGGAGCATGTCAAGCCATACATTAACTGAGCTGATTATCATAGTGGAGCATGTCGAGCCATGTACATTAACCTAGCTGATTATCATAGTTGAGCTAGTCAAGCCATACATTAACTGGGCTGATTATCATAGTGGAGCTAGTCAAGCCATACATTAACTGGGCTGATTATCATAGTGGAGCATGTCAACCCATACATTAAAGGAGCTCTATACTTCTAGTTTTAGGCCATGGAATGAATCCCTACTCACTGTGAATAAAGATGTATACAATACAATTTACCTGTAGAAGTTTCAGCCTCATAAGTCGTCAGGTTTTTCAGAAAAAAGTGAAAATTACACGGAAGTTTTTCAGGAAAGTTGTGTAAATCCGTTGCAGATTACAATTATTGGCATGGCGCCCTCTTGCAGCGAGAGACTCATGATTCGTGAACCGGCGATTCTTACTTGTGAATGAATTCGAAAGTTGACTAAAAATAGAGAGAGATCGGGTTCGAGGTCATGAAAGGTCACTTGCCATAGCCAACGATCGATAACACCACCGTGCGCGTGTCTCGCGCTGTGCTAATAATAGCTTATAAATGTTTGCGGTTTTTGAACTGTACACACGGGGTACGGGTCTGGTCATCGTGTAATGTTTGTACATGTACTATGTACTTGCAACGAAGCTGGGTTCTGATGTTTGAACTACACACCGGCATAGCTGTGTGTAAAGATTACTGGTTTTTACTCTGTGATTTATAATTACACATGCTTTGCGCTTCACGTAATAAGTAATGCATTCAAACAAATCTTTCAATAGTTGTACAGTGTTATACTCTATGGTTATACACACTTATATCATATATGCTGGAGGGTGGTTTTGTGGGCTGGAGTAATTACTTTTGTTCGGTTTTCAAATCACTTCTGTAACAGTCAGTGCATGGAGAAAAGTGCTTCCTTTTATTTGCATGACCGCCACGGTTTTCCATAAACAATGAGCTTGGAGGACACGTTTTCAAAAATTCATTTAGGGAAAATTTATTATTGTAACAAAACAAAAACATCACATAACGAAGCAACAATGTTTCATTATACCTACAAAAACTATGACATAATTTTCTGTGTTCAAAATAAAGAAATATAAGACCAAAAACAAAGCATCCGTGTGTGCAGAATTAGAAATAATTAAGTGTCTCCGGAAAAGTCATTTGCTTATGATAGTTAACGTAATTGGGCAGAAGAATTTTACTCATAGAATGTTAGCTACACTATTGATCTAGTCTTTCACTGTATTCTTTATTTTTAAGGATTCTCGAAACAGTCAAGAATACTTTAAGAATTCGTCTTCGTCAGCGTTTATACCGTTCAGAATCGAAATGGCCGCCATATTTCGTTTGTAAATGAGAGCCCTTACTTGATTGGTAAAACCGTGAACCAAACTGAGTGTGCTATGTTGCTATGTAACCAATCAGCTGCTGCGTAAGGAAACGTATGGCTCCTTACTTACTACACAGAACTGAATGCGGTTTTGAGTAAACATTGAGGTGCCCGACTATCTTGTGAGAACACTCACTATGCAGTATAATTATATACACGAGTCATTGCTATTATAACAAAATTTCATCAAGGTTTCGTTTGTTTTGTTTGAAAAACTTTTACACTTGTCCTCTAGATTACTGAGAAGGAAAAACCAACAATGATTGCATTTTTGGTCTTACAAACTGTTTACTGTGGCTTCCTCACGTTTGGCGCTCCAAATGCTTGGTGCATTCGTCTAAAGAAAGAGGCCTAATCCCGCAAGCCCACTATAAAAAAATATAATACAACAAAATAAACAAATATTTTTAAGCATAATTCCATTCCTCCGATATAAGTAGATAATATTGTTTTACCCTTCTCTCTAGGGAACCTATGATCAGTTAACCAATTTAAAAAAATGTTTACCACCATATTAATGACAACACTTTGACATTTGTTTTCTTGTTTTATGGAAACATTCATTTATTTTAAGTTTCTTCTTTCAGCTGCATGAATTTCTCACACACATACCCACATTTTCATGTACACTAGTACAAATTAATTATATTAAACATTTAAATATTAATGCTAAGTATAATTAAAAGCAACTAAAGGACGCCCAGGCAATTAGTAGACTGGTATAAAGCATCAATGTTGAAATATTTGTTGTATGCTCCCTCTTATCTCTGGAGTGGATCCATTTGCAATACAGCATTTGGCACACTTGGTCGTGAGTATTGCTTAAAATAAGTTTACTATTGATACTAAACGGAAGCCACAAAAAGCAATGAACGTGGCTTTTTCTTTATCTTAAATCCACAATGAACATTGATTTTTCTTTATCTTACAGTCATTATACAGAATTGAAAACTTTATGAAGTTCACACTGGAACCTTTTTTTCTGTGAAATATGAATTCATAATCAAGAAAACTGTATCTGAAACTCTTAAAACAAATGCACTATATTACTGATTTCGGTTGTTAGAACCCAAAATAACGACAATGTATTTACGTGCTGACAACTGAGCATACTTGTTCACTATTTTCTCCTGACTCACACAACGGATTGAGCAAAAATGTTCACAGATTTGTTTTTTCAAGTATACGGTTGATCACACAAAACATCAATATTGTCTGCAACTATTTTTTGTTGGCTGTACCAATCCTCTATAACACCTAATAAACAAACAATTAGGCAATTATCTAGCAGTACTTTGTTACAACATAAATAATAAATGACCGAAAAGGTAGGGTCTTAGATTGTTTTGTTTTTTTTCTATGTAAAGACTTATTTATAGGCAAAATTATACAGAAAGATTCTATAAAATCACATGTGAAAGTTTCAGCTGAATACAGTGTCTAAAAATGCTGGTAAAACAGCCAAAAACTTTCGCGGTATTTACACATGAACGCAAAATCCATCCACATTTAGCGAAGTGACGGATATCTCTGGTTGCAGAAATCTGGCCAGGTTACAATATCAGGAAGACACCAGACACTGGTCAAGTTCTCCTGCTGCAAGTACCTCCGGACAGAATCCTCCAAAACTTTAACGTGATACAACGGTAGGTCAGTCACAGAGAGGCCTGAAATTTGAGGGGAAAAAAAAGTACCAGGTTAGGTAACATAATTACCAAAAATGGACTCAAAATAATATAAGGTTATTGAAATAACCAGGGTTACTGTGCACAGAAATGTCTTAACCTGAACGTAAATGGTCAAGTTAAAGACTGAATTTTTGCATCTGCACAGATATCAGAATTTAAAAATAAATTGAGTACAGCGACCCAGTTGGGACAAGTCAAGACCAAAATGTACTATAAATGCAATAAAACCAAGTGCAATTCGAATAAAAGACTTGTATTGCACAATACTATCATACCTAAAATAATAAGAGGAAAAAAAGGCTAAATCACTTTGCATATGATCATCATACATGGTGTACATAAAAGCAATGATGAATGTTTGGTAAACTTCTTGGGCGCACTTGTATTTCATGCATTTCTGATAAAGGAAATGTTTTACTATCTCTGGACTAAAAAAAAATAATAATTGTCTCTTGTTGTAATGACAAAATTCAGCATGATCACACCAAGACAAAACTAATAAAAAGCAGCCAAAGGATTGTGTTTACAACAAACGTATTGGCTACAGTGTCGTTACTGTCAACTCGCCCACTCCAAAGTTGCCCACTACAAAGTCGCCCCCTATTAAGACGCATTGTTTTTGTGTACACCTTTTTGGGGGCCTTAGTTTTTTCACCTGTCTCGTTAAATTTAGTTTTTGCCATGATGCCCCCTAATTCAGACAAAAATGCTGTGGTGCCCTTTTCACATAATTGCTATCTCTGCCTCCTCCTCATTGGCTTGGCATAGTATACATCCCTTTTTTCAATTGCGTTGTATGTTCTGACATGAATATTGGCCAAATTCATGAAACGAGAAACGAGTTCAACTTACCAGTTAACTAGTTTACATTTAATACTAATAGAGCTGACATTAACAGAAATAAAAATGTGTGCACCTACCACTTTTCTGTTGGTGATTCAAATGGTGCAACTCCAGAAATAACAGAACTACAGAAGATGCACAAAATAAATAAAAATAGTTGAAGTAATGAATCTGTACAACATGTCTAAAATTAACACGTACACATCATACATGGTACTTCTTGTTGAATGCACGTTAACTTCATGTAAATAAACACAAACAAGAATTTGAAATTGCATCCTTTCAAACAAACTGCAAAGTCATCTGGATCTACATACGGCGGGACTACAGGTATACTGTAATTGATGGACAGCTGGTAATGGTTACATCTGTACGTACATGTATCATTGTATGTTCTCATAAAACATTTTTTTAAATCAATAAATTATAGGTGCTTGGCTGTTGGCCAACAACTCGCCTTTTTAAAAGTTTTTAATTGGTACCATAAACTTACACATTGGAAGATTCTGAAATGTCCCCCTTCAACATTTTCTGGTCCAACTCCACGATGGTGTTGACGTAACCGGTGGCTCAAAAGGGGGGTAGCAGTCCCTGATGAATGGACAGCAGATCTATAAAAGTTAAAAATATTTTTGTTTGTGTTAAATTTAATCAAGAAGTAGACCTAATGAAGAATATATATCAATAAAAATAAATAAAAATACATGGCAGCATTATGATTATGTGATTGTTTTACTGTTAAAAAGTATGAATACTTAGAGAGCCTTTTCATTCAATCAAATGGCACACTTTGACACTATCAAAATAGGCCCACGATTTCTGGCAAACCAAAATGCCTCCTATCCTACAGAACAGAGTGGTCACATTGGTATTAAAATAATCAAGATTTATATAAAGAAAACTCACTTGTGTGTGCATATCTAACAGCAATCTCGCCAGGTCAGCGTTCGAAAGACTCAGTCCCATGGCTTTACTTCTCCAGGTATCTTCCTAGTCTAGTCCTACGTCCAAGATGGTCCAAGCACCGACGACACAGGACCCTTTCAATTTCATGCTGGATGGAACTTGGAAGTAACAACTTTTGGAGTTTTCTATACCTGACATGGCGTTTGACCGACGCACTCTTTGATCGTTTTAGGGCCTATTCTGTCAACTTTGGCCTCCCAATTTTCTTCCTGGGTTTATTGGCAACCGTTGAATCCAGTTTAGATCTAGTAAATTGACCTTTCAGACTCTAACATCGATAAAAGCCGTGGTATAACTTATGAAGATTGCAAAGATATTTTTTATCGACAACGCGAGTGTGTACACAGCAACTCCAAACAACCTCGCACGCGCGGAAACTGTGCTCACCACTATACACGACAAACACAAAATAGATATTCTCCTATTTTAGTGGGTACGAGGTAACATAAACATGAACCATTTGCGAATCTTTCCAACTGAAAATGGACAACTATTATCGAGTGTGTGAGGGCAGCATTCAACGAATTGTCTTCAAAAAAGACTTCTCGTCTCAGTGAGACGAAAAGTCTTTTCGTGATATTGTTTTACTAATTTCTCAAAAACTACAGCACCTCAGCCACTAATATTTTAAGGGAAGCTTTCGACTATCAATATCTTTAAACCATGTAAGTTTAGTGTGAATCTGTGAGCTTTTTTGTTTTGTATCTTACCAGAAGTATAGAGCTCCTTTAACCTAGCTGATTATCATAGTTGAGCATGTCGAACCATGTACATTAACCTAGCTGATTATCATAGTGGAGCATGTCAAGCCATACATTAACTGAGCTGATTATCATAGTGGAGCTAGTCAAGCCATACATTAACTGGGCTGATTATCATAGTGGAGCTAGTCAAGCCATACATTAACTGAGCTGATTATCATAGTGGAGCATGTCGAGCCATACATTAACCTAGCTGATTATCATAGTTGAGCATGTCGAGCCATACATTAACTGAGCTGATTATCATAGTTGAGCGCTATGTCAAGCCATACATTAACTGTGCTGATTATTAGAGCATATCAAGCCATACATGTTTGCAACATCTGTGCAATTGGTCAATACTAGTAACTAGTGAAATAATTAGCTGTTCCGACCTAGCTGTCGGAACAGCTATTGTTTTCGTCGAGATTATTATTATTTTTCTTATACTTGTTTCCACCTAAATCCCATAGCATTTGCATACGTTTTTTCTTTAAACCTAATATCCTAAAGCGTAATACGAAAGAGTGAGATTATTATATCAAATTGAAGCTTAGTACATGAACTTAACTCTAAATGTAATAAATGTTAAAATTCTTAATTAATTAGCTAATTACAGCGAGGTGAATATTTAATTACCCAACCTTGTAAGCACCATATCTCAAAAAGTATACCACCGATCGTTAAACTTTTTTCAGTTTTAGAATTCTGTGATACTGTAGATGTGCTTTTTGGCCTAAAATTACGGACGACGTCACAATGACGTCATTTATTGCGCATTTCGCCCGTGTACAAAACAAATGGAGATAGTGAAAACAAATCCGACTTCTAGAAACATAGTTTTTCAATTAAGCTCAAATTTTACGTCCTAGATTACACAAATGTTTCTAAAAACAAGAAAGGTATTATAGACAATCAGTTTAAAAGCATCAAAACTTATTAAACATTGTCAGTAGAGAAAAAAAACCAAATTCTCGGGCAAATTGAACGCCATGGGTACTCTGACTAGAATTTGATATGTGTTTATTAACGACATGGAGTAAATTTTTTACCTTTTTTTTAAAAGTTAAAATTGCACTGTTAAACTCGTATAGCGCCCTCGATCTATATGAGTTTAACGGTGCTCTTTCTTGAATTTCCTAGATTCGTTCAAGTCCTAAACCCATTTATGACCCGTGTTGTTGACGTTTATGTAGAATATACATAGAGTCATCATTCCTGTCGCCGACTGACACAAGTCTACGTTCATTCACAAGAATCGAAAAGAATTTGTCTTGCTATCAGCGCAGCGTCGTGTAATCAGATAGTTATTCAGATTTCAGCGTGGACGTAAAGAATTAGAGCGCCGTTTTCTTGGCGATATTTCTGGCCTGGCAAACTTGTCTGCACTTGGGTCCCGTTCGCCGGAAAACGATATGTTTAAAGTTTCTTGTGCAAAGGCATTACTTCAGGAAACCGCGATGAATCAGTTACAAAACTTGATGGCGGTTGCAATAAACAATAAAAAGAGCTGATTGAGGAAAGGTGTACAAAAGAGAAATTACTTTGCTAAACGGTCAGTGCTAGATTTGGGGGTGAAGAACAAAAATTAACAATAAACCCTTACCCCATATTTACTACTTTAGCCCAGCAAGAACATACTAATCGTTACAAAGACACAACAATAGTGTTTTTAATATAGAAAACTGCAAACAAGGTAAACAGTTTCTGAAACAACCAACATTTGTTTACATCAATCTAAATACATCAGGGCCCAATTTTATGGCTCTGCTTACCGTAAGCTTAGGATCGGCGCTTACTGAAGCAGGTTATTCTGTGCTTATGTCAAGCGTATTACACGGGTTAGCATGGCATTTTGTGTGCTTGCGTAGTCAACGTTACTAGGCATTCTACGCTTACACAGCTAGCGCAGAAATTCTGTGCTTGCTCGTTAAGCAGAGAATGGTGACCCCTAAGCGCAGAATTCAGCATTAAGCGTGCCATAAATTTGGGCCCTGAAATGATGTGCCATAGAATTGTAATTACTATTCAAAGCTTTTTTTTCCCCCTAGGGACTATAATATACTAACAAAACACTTTTCAACGTTTATCCGAACGGTACAAATGTAAACGATTAACCGGATGATCTGTCACTTAACCGTGTAACTGTCACAGGCTTACGTATAAGCCCGCACACTCACATTTATTTTTTTTGTAACGTGTAACCGTTTCTGACACGCAAAGTAATGGTCACAATTTTCGCAGCACTTTTCAAGTGAATTTGTTTACGCTGATTCCAATTGTTAACATTTGAACGATTAACAGGATTATCGTTTGGTTAACCGGGTAACCGTGCAATCGATTTGTTGTGGATCGCTCTCTAGTGTTCAATTTTTCTTGCAACTAATGCCGCACACAAAGTAATGAAATAACAAAGACTTAAGCCTGTAAATTGTAAACGATATGGGTGTGTGTGGCAATTATTATGGTCAGCATTTCGCAGCACTTTTCAAGTGAATTTTTAAACGTTTATCCGAACCGTACAAATGTGAACGTTTAACCGTAAGATCTGTCATTTAACTGTGTAACCGTCACAGGCTTACGTATAAGCCCGCACACTCACATTTATATTTTTGTTAAACGTGTAACCGTTTCTGACATGCAAAGTAATGGTCATAATTTTCGCAGCACTTTTCAAGTGAATTTGTTTACGCTGATCCCAATCATTAACATTTGAACGATTAACAGGATTATCATTTGGTTAACCGGGTAACCGTGCAATCGATTTGTTGTGGATCGCTCTCTATAGTGTTCAATTTTTCTTGCAACTAATGCCGCACACAAAGTAATGAAATAACAAAGACTTAAGCCTGTAAATTGTAAACGATATGGGTGTGTGTGGCAATTATTATGGTCAGCATTTCGCAGCACTTTTCAAGTGAATTTTTCAACGTTTATCCGAACCGTACAAATGTGAACGTTTAACCGTAAGATCTGTCACTTAACTGTGTAACCGTCACAGGCTTACGTATAAGCCTGCGCATTCACAGTAATTTTTTTGTAAAATGTGTAACCGTTTCTGAAACAGTTGGTGACCCGTGTAACAGCAGTTTCATGAACAACATTTCAAGTAAAAAAAAACTGTTTACACAACCGGCATGTGATCAAAAACATTGTGTCTTTATTCTTCACTGCAGAAATTTGACTTTGCGCATTCACCCTGCAAAAACGAGCATGCGCAATCGAATTGTTGTGGAACGGCCCCTAGCGTGCAATGTTTCTCACAAATATTGCTGCACGCACAGTTGTATTGAAATAACAAAGACTACGAGTCTGTAAATTGGAATGATATGTGTGTGTGTTTTATGGGATATTGTGCTGTGAAAACCGTGATCACAGTTATTGAGGTCAGCATTACGCGGCACTTTTTAAGTGAATTTTTCAACGTTCATCCGAACCGTACAAATGTATCTCGAAAAGTATACAACCGATTGTCAAACTTTTTCAGTTATAGACTCCTTGGGCATTAGAGATTAGCCTTGGTTAACCGTGACCCCATGTTGACCTTTACCTATGGGTCAACCGGATGTGGGACCATATCTCAAGAACTACACAACCAATTTTCAAACTTGTTTCAGTTATAGACTTCTTGGGCATTGGAGATTAGCCTTGGGTAACCGTGACCCTATGTTGACCTTTACTTCTGGGTTAACCGGAAGTGGGACCATATCTCAAGAACTACCCACCCGTTTTTCAATTTCGTTTCAGTTAGAAACCCTTTGAGCATTAAATGTTAGACAAGGGTTACAATGACCCCATGTTGAACTTTATTTCTGGTTTAAAAGCTCCTTTCGATTCAGTATCAGAATTGAAGACCAGGTTTAGGTTTTTAGGCACACTTAAGTGAAAAAGGGCCTGTCAAAGGTCAAGAGTATTCTATCTTGAAATCAGACCAACTTAAAAGCTTTGAAGCACTTAATCGAAGCAAAACAACACGGAACAGCTTTGTGTTTGTTCACAAACACCTAATGTCTAGTTCTTATACTTGTTTCCACCTAAATCCCATAGCATTTGCACACGTTTTTTCTTTAAACCTAATATCCTAAAGCGTAATACGAAAGAGTGAGATTATTATATCAAATTGAAGCTTAGTACATGAACTTAACTCTAAATGTAATAAATGTTAAAATTCTTAATTAATTAGCTACTTAACAGCGAGGTGAATATTTAATTAGCCAACCTTGTTAGCACCATAGCTCTAAAAGTGTACCCCCGATCGTCAAACTTTTTTCAGTTTTAGACTTCTGGGACACTGTAGATGTGCTTTTCGGCCTCAAATGTGGAACGACGTCACAATGACGTCATTTATTGCGCATTTTCGCCGGTGTACAAAACACATGGCGATAGTGAAAACAAATCCGACTTCTAGAAACACAGTTTTTTCAATTAAGCTCAAATTTAACGTCCTAGATTACACAAATGTTTCTTAAAACAAGAAAGGTTTTATAGACAATCAGTTTAAAAGCATCAAAACTTATTAAAACATTGTCAGTAGAAAAAAAACACCAAAATTCTCAGGCAAATTGAACGCCATGGGTACTCTGACTAGAATTTGATATGTGTTTATAAACGACAAGGAGTACATTTTTTACCTTTTTTTTTAAAGTTAAAAATGCACCGTTAAACTCGTATAGCGCCCTCAATCTATATGAGTTTAACGGTGCTCTTTCTTGGGTTTCCTAGACTCGTTCAAGTCCTAAACCCATTTATGACCCGTGTTGTTGACGTTTTTGTAGAATATACATAGAGTCATCATTCCTGTCGCCGACTGACACAAGTCTACGTTCATTCACAAGAATCGAAAAGAATTTGTCTTGCTATCAGCGCAGCGTCGTGTAATCAGATAGTTATTCAGATTTCAGCGTGGACGTAAAGAATAGAGCGCCGCGTTCTTGGCGATATTTCCGGGCTCTGGCAGACTTGTCTGCGCTTGCGTCCCGTTAGCCGGAAAACGATATGTTTAAAGTTTCTTGTGCAAAGGCATTACTTCAGGAAACCGCGATGTATCAGTTACAAAACTTGATGGCGGTTGCAATAAACAATAAAAAGAGCTGATTGAGGAAAGGTGTACAAAAGAGAAATTACCTTGCTAAGCGGTCAGTGCTAGATTTGTGGGTGAAGAACAAAAATTAACAATAAACCCTTACCCCATATTTACTACTTTAGCCCAGCAAGAACATACTAATCGTTACAAAGACACAACAATAGTGTTTTTAATATAGAAAACTGCAAACAAGGTAAACAGTTTCTGAAACAACCAACATTTACATTTCAATTTTTTTTACATCAATCTAAATACATCAGGACCCAATTTTATGGCTCTGCTTACCGTAAGCTTAGGATCGGCGCTTACTGAAGCAGGTTATTCTGTGCTTGTCAAGCGTATTACACGGGTTAGCATGGCATTTTGGAAACGATATAGCTACATGTAGGTGTGTGTGGCAATTATTATGGTCAGCATTTCGCAGCACTTTTCAAGTGAATTTTTCAACGTTTATCCGAACCGTACAAATGTAAACGTTTAACCGTAAGATCTGTCACTTAACCGTGTTACCGTCACAGGCTTATGTAGGCCTATAAGCCTGAGCATTCACGGTTATTTTTGGTCAACATACTGTTTCTGAAACAGTTGGTGACCCGTGTAACAGCAGTTTCATAAACAAAATTTCAAGTTAAAAAAACTGTTTACTCAACCGTGCATGTGACCTAATATCCTAAAGCGTACAAATATGAAAGAGTTAGATCCTATATCATATTGAATCTTAGTACATGAACTTAACTCTCAATGTAAATTTTTTTTAAATTCTTAATTAATTAGCCCATTTACAGCGAGGTGAATATTTAATTAGTGGGACCATATCTCAAGAATTACACGGCCGATTTTCAAACTTTTTTCAGTTATAGATACCTAGGGCAAGGGAGATTAGCCTTGAGTAACTGTGACCCCATGTTGACCTTAACTTCCGGGTCAACCGGAAGTGGGACCATATCTCAAGAATTACACAGCCGATTTTCAAACTTTTTTCAGTTATAGACTCCTTGGGCAAGGGAGATTAGCCTTGAGTAACTGTGACCCCATGTTGACCTTTACTAATGGGTCAACCGGAAGTGGGACCATATCTCAAGAACTACACAACCGATTTTCAAACTTTTTTCAGTTATAGACTCTTTGGGCAGTAAATGTTAGACAAGGGTTACCATGACCCCATGTTAACCTTTATTTGGTTGTTAATTTTTGTTTATGAATCAGAAAACTGGAACAGCTTCGTGTTTGTACACAAACACCTAATGTCTAGTTTTGTTTAAGGTTGTCAGGGTATAAGTATTCAAACGTTCTAACTTTTAGTAAATTGTGTATTTAGATAAATAACATTTGAATGTAATATGTTAACCTACAGAGCAAAATGGTGGCTGTTGGGGGAGAATGGAAGCAAATGTCAGAGGTTGAGAAATCAGTAAGTATACAAATCAGCATAAATTGGTGTCTTTCTTAATGGTGGTCTGTTCAACTAGGCCAAAGTTCATGGCACTGCTTACAGCCGTAATCTGCGCTTATGTTCACCATTCTCTGCTTACTGTACTAGCTGTGTATAGGCAAAGAATGCCTAGTAACGTGGAGTGCGCATGCAAACTTGTAAGCAAAAATTACCTGCAAACAGTAAAATAAGCTTGACGTGAGTGCGGAATTCCCTGCTTTTGTAAAGTGCTGATTCTTTGGTTTCGGTAAGCAGGTTCCTGCTCTGTTAATTTTATTCTATTGTAATCAAATCATCACATTCCATTCTCCACCAAATCTTAAACAGCATTTCCTTATACACTGTATCAACTACCTCACACTAATAATATCATATATAATATCAAAACTTAAATTTCACTCATGTGCATCAGCCTTGAGAAGAAACTGAAATATAGCAGTGCCGATTAATTAAGCAGCAGCAGATAACCAAGGACTTACAGGTACATGTACATGTGCCTGTGATAAATTTGGTATTTGTATTAAAGAAACAAACATGAAATAACAAAGTATACAAACCCATATTTATGTTTAGATTTATGCGAATATATTTGTTGAACCCTACATGTACATGTACATTAATATGGAAAAACACAATTTGCATGCAGGATGGCTGACCATCTGAATATTAATACTCAGTGACTACTTGTTTAGCTCTTGAATTCATCACACAATGACCTTATGGCACTCAAACATTATGTATTAATAACGAACCTCGATCACTGGGCCATTTATTACATTCCTTAAACCATCTCAGCTCCCTTGGGAATATACAGCCTGTGCTGCTAAATATGTAGTGCACGATGCTAAATCAATCACAAGAACCATCTCTGCCCTCACAGGTACATGTACCCATTTACCCTTGGGTGAAGAGAAGCAATTATAGTTAAGTTTCTTGCTCAAGGTATCATGACCAAGATTCAAACCCACCCTGCACTAGCGACTGGAGCGCTAGACCACTCAGCCAGTACACGGCACAGTAAACTTTTCTTAGACAAATGATATGACTTAATTAGTGCCTTTGGTTAACCAGATCGCTTCAGGCTTAAATATCCTTTTTTAAATGTCCTACTTCTTTTCTAGCCACAAATAATTTTGTTTTGTCAATGAAACTCAGTTTGGACACCATGTAAAGATGCTTTCTCATTGACAATTACAGATTTTAATGGCATTTGTTGTTTTTTACGGTCGTGTTTTTGAAGCACAATCAGACCGTTTGAAAGCTGTTATGTAACGGCTGATCATCAACCCACACCTGGTTGAACAGACAGCATTTCAGAGAGAGATGAAAGACCTCATGACAATGCAGTATTTAAAAACTGTTTTTACTGAATCTTGGCTGGTACAGTATGTGAAAGTAATATGTCTTTAATAAAGGCATTAGTAATTTTAATCTAAGCAAAGAGTTAATCGTTCCATGTTTGCAGTTGCCTGTGTCGAGCAATTGGCTACATTGTCTCACTACATGTGGCCTGCTGACATGACCACTGCCAACACGCACACAGAAACTTGAATGCCACTCTATAAGCTGGCCGCTGCGTGCTGCGTATTATTGGGTCCTCCAAAGCGGACTGGCTAAAATATACACAGTTAAAACAGTCACCAGAGGATGCTGTCTATGTCACTCTACCTACATGTAGAGCCACTTCATATGCATATTTACTAAGCCGGCAGGTGCAACGCTTAGAAACGAAGTGCCCTTTGTTGGCTCCCCACAGTGCCCCATGGCACAGGTGCCCGTTAGCTTTCTCTTTATGAAACTGCTCCGTCTTATGTGTGCTTCACCATGCAACGTTTGGGATTCTATAAACTTGTTTGTTTAATAATTCTTTTCACCAAGATGGGCTGTGCCCTGGGGAGACTGTACAGGTGATAATGTCTCATCAACGAGTCAGCGGTCTCCTAGCTCGCACCCGGAGTCGATGGTCGATAGAGGCTCAAGGCACTGCCAGCTAGGGTCCGAGCTCACCTGCTGGGTCCGAGCTCACCTGCTGAGCTGACCATAGCCACGGTATGGGTCCCAGTCGACACTGCCTCCCCTTGCCATGCCTAAACTGTAGCCAACTGTAAACATGCAGCAAAGCGGAGGTGAGGGATTTACTGCACAAGCTATTGTGTCAGATTTTTGTTTTTGGGGGGGGGGGGGCGTGCCGGTCCCACAGCCCTCTTTGGACATTACTTAGATTCCTACCGAGCTTGCTCCTTGAGAAAATCTAAGAAAGGTAAATGGCACCCGACACCCTTTCTCTTCGAGCCAAGATACTTCCTCTGAGGGCTCGGAGACAAGCAGTGCTGTTCACACAGCTCCATGTCCTTGTCCAAGGCCGATTTTATGAAGGCTTTTCAATCAAACTCGGCCTCGCTCTTGGCCACTGCCGTGGCCCTTGGGCCCCAACCAGCCCACCAGCTGCAACAGCATGCCCTGCATTGTACAGTGAGCCACACCCCAGCTACCCTGCTGGGACTGAGCATTCATCCTTCAATGACATTTTATCAGAAATGGGGGCTCAGGCAGAGGCATCTGACCCCCTCCTCAAAGGTAGACTAGGCCTCTCGCTTCGGGATAAAGTCATCATCGTTCTTCCTTCTTCTCAAGTAGTACCTTGTATCCGCATGCCAGGACTCCTCCTTTATCGCAACTGACATACTGACACCATCCTTCCACTGCCTCGACTTCGGGCTATGCTTCATTGTTGAACAATTCAATAGAGTTTTGTTGCTAGCGAAAGTACCAAGCCAGGCTTACGTTTTGAATGCACTTTTCCTCCCCTCAGAAGGAGTGCACAAAAATTATGATGACCTTCTGCTTCTCTGAGGGCCGGCATAAGTGAGGCACTCATAGTGAGGTGACCCCCACCGACGCACCCAAAGGGGCCGCCATCGAAGCTTTCTCCCCCTTTACCGTTGGACATGATGGTTCACAAAATTTGAAGCCATCCATCCCATCAAAGCACTGCTCACTAAAAGGAGGAGATCCAATCACTCCCTCGCAAGAGAGCAGTGTGCGCAGTCCCACTCAGGACCAGGTATAGGGAGCACATATAAATTTAATGGCTGGAGAGCTGCAAGGAACTGGATGGTTCTTGATGGTTTTATAATAAGCATCATTATCAACAGGTCAGTGCACAAAGCTGGGTTTTGTCACCAGGAATATTCATGATCAACAGGTGCCTGCTACCCAGCTTTTGGTACACAAAGTAATAGATAGGTGACTGTTAATCCCTGATGAATCAAACCTTTTGTTACTTTGCCAGGCCCATCCAGATGCAACTACCATTGTGTTGAGGTAGGGAAGGTTTAATGAGCAACAGTAAGCAAATTTGACCCCTGGTATGTGGAATTTTCATGACAGCAAGTCATTTCTTTTGTGACAGCCTAAACAGTCAAGAACCATCCGTTTCCTTGCAGCTCTCGGGCCGTTAAATTGAAACGTGTTCCCTAACTGGCATTTGTAAAAGCTTTTTTTCTTGTTCCCCCAAAAAGGGCCCAATGCCTGGTGTCCGGCCCTTAAATTTAAGTTAAAACTTAACTCCACAAATTTTTCAAACTTTGTCTATTCCGGATGGAGACTCTAATAATCAATTTGGAGTCCATCTTATTCACTAAATCGTACCTCAACCATGGATAAAATATTTTCTATCGCGCTATCTCGCTCCCCCGCCCCAACTTGCAATAAAGAACATGTTTACATGCAATGATCATGACTATGGGTAACATCGTTCTTCGGCGACGAGCCACGGATGGCATGTCGATCAATGATAGGCACACCCAGACCGTGTGCTCTCAACCTATTACTCTTGCATAATATGCAAAACATGTCACGCTTCTTGGCTAGCGGTAGAATATGTAATTCTGCTGGTCCCACGAGGCCATGACCAAGCAGTTCAAGAGAACTGGGAGCTTGTGGAGAGTCTAAGCTTCTTCATCAATTCAAACTTTTAAAAAACACAGGCGTTTTTGTACTGCTACATTTTATCTACAATCAAAGTGGACTGTTGACACGCAGTGTTGTAGTCAAGTTGGAGTCGGAATCCAAGCAATTACAATCTAAGTCTGAGTTCTACAAATCAAAGTACTGTAAATCTAAGTTTGAGTCCAAGTTTGTTTCCTACATGTATAAATCAGAGTCTCAGTTTGAGTCCTTTCAATCTGAGTCCAAGGCCAAGTTCACGCAAGGACTATCGTTTACCATAGTTCGACTAAATTAGCCCGAACTCTGTCTAGTCGATGATAGTTGGACTACGCTAGTCGACTATTTGGAACCAGCCTACGGGGCATGGTCGCATCGCTGGTAATCAATAGCCGTATATAGCACAGTGCAGAGTGGACCAGTTATACATGTAAGTCGCCGGTCGCGTTGACATGACATGACTATTGACTACAGTCGCACTACAACTTCTGTTCGCATGCACTACGTACGTCACTAAACAACCACTAGTTAACCATTGGTTCTTGCGCGAACTTGGCTCAAGTGCGAGTCCTATAAATCAGAGTCTCAGTTTCGAGCATGGTATAGCCTGAAAAACTGCTGGGCGCCCTTGAAGACGCCCTGTTTATTTGGCCAAGTAAAGTTTTCCTAAACGGATATACATAAGTATTACATCCAAATCCAGTGTTGGGACTACATGTACACTGGTCTGGTTGGCACTAACCAAATATTACAACATTGCCGACACAATGAGAAAAAAGGGCATTTCCCATCCCCCCCCCCCCCCCCACCCCCCGACTTAATGCCTTGTTCAAGCACTCAGGATCAAATTTAGTGTCAGAACCGACAGGTGAGACGATCGAGTTGCCCCACAAATTTGGACACCCTATTTTCAAATCCTGGCCAAAAGCCTGGTTCCGAGTCCTGTGGTTCCGAGTCCTATAAATCAGAGTCATAGTTAGGTGTTCGGGCACTCCGCCCGGAACACCTCTTGTTTTTGTTCCGGTTTTTTTCTTTCTTACTTTTTAGGTGTTCGGAGCGGAGCATAGCTCCGAACACCTCTTCTTATTGTTCTTTTTTTTTTTTTTTTTTACTTTGTCGTCTTCTTCTGGCCGTCGATTGTCCGGTAACAAAAGCACACTTCCCAAGCTCATATAAACTTGAAACTTTACATGTAGTTAGATAACTATTAGGAGATGAAACCGTTTCAGTTACGTCATGATGACGTCATCAGGTGTCAAGTTATAAGGTTTTTAAACATTAACAATTTTAATCATTGAAAATCCATATAAAATCAAGATGAAGAGACAGTCGGTTGCTTTTTGCGGAAATATATAGAGGGTCTACTTCACTCTACTTACCTGTAGAGCGAATACTACAATTGCATTGTTCCCTATGCCGGCAGGCAAATAGCTAAGAGTTTTACACACAATAGCGCCCTCAAGTGTCCTGTCCCCGACGCCCTGTGACATGCGCACTACGTTAGCGTCCTCTTTTTCTCTTAGCAGGCGAAGGTAACACATGTGAATTTTTATGTACGGAATAAATTCTGTAATTTGTGTTACTGGATTGCTTGAGAAAGCAAAGATAGTTGTGGAGTTGTTTTGTTGATGCTATCCTGATAAATAAGATTGTGGATAGGTATTGTAGAGTTGTTTTTGTGATAATAATGAGTTCGAGGAAGTTGGGGAGGACAGGGCTTGTCGCAACTGTAGGGACCTACATCCCTCCGGGACAACCCGAGTCCTCGGGGAACTGCACCGGTGACAATACGTCGCCGGGTCAGCAATTCCCCAGCCAGCCCCTTCAGCCGCTGTCGGCTGCTGGGTCTGACGGACCTAGTATTAACCGGGCGGGGGACCCTACAGTCCCTCCGTCCCCGGTTGATTTTCTCGGGTCAACCCAACCAAAAGGGAAACGCACCGGTAAGGCCAAGAAATTGCCTAGTACCGGGGCTGTACCCAAAGAAGGACGAGTTGGCAAACGTGCCTCCACTACGGAGTCCACCCTGCCAGTCCCAGGCCAATCTATGGGGCACTCACAGTCGGAGGGATTACCCCCCGTCGGCTCGGTGCACCCAGGCCTAAATACTGAGCAGTCGCAACCGGAGGAATTACCCCTCCATGGTTCGATGCACTCACACCGCCCTAGCACGACCGCACATACCGCGGTGCCTGCAGACGGTCTGCTGTACGGCCGCCTTGACCGGACAGCCCCCGCCTACGCTATCGGGCTTGGGGCGCTGTCGGCCGCACAGGCAATTGGCCACGGGGTACAGTCCCCATGGGGCCCCTTCGGAACATTACGCTCCGAGGGTTCGGCCTCTGTATCGGGGTTTGCCCAATGCTCAGGCATCCCCGTCACACAAGTAGCCTCCGAGATTACTTCGGAGTCCACCCTGGGGCGTTCTTCCAAAAAGAAGAGCAAGAAAGCCAGAAAACATTCCCGCCGCTCACAGTCGAGCTCAAGCGGTTCTTCTGAACGGACACACCGTGGCAAACGCCACAAGGGTGGTGACCACATCTCTAGGGAAGATTTCTTGGAGGCTTTTCAAACCCTCGCGGCCTCGCTTGCGGGCCGACGTGAGGACAGTGGTCATGGCCCTACTGACTCGGTCACACCACAGGTGCCCCATAGTCTTTACGGCCATGGTTGGCTAGCACCGGAACAAAGGGGACTCCCACACACGGCTAGCCGTGCTCCTGATTCCCCCCCCGGGTTTGCCGCCCCCGCCCGCCAACCGTTACGGTCAGGCGCGCGTGACTGCCGACCAGCGGGCACCGCCACACACGAACCGTGGGCCGGTGTCCCCGCCAAGCATCAGTCTACATCCGTCGGCGTCATTTTAGTCTGACCAGGACTCGGTGATGGTACGGCGGGATGATGCTTTTTCACCATCGAGGCATGATTCTCATTCCTCGAGGGCATCTCGTCCCCCTGATTCGGCCGACTCGGCCGAGGAAGAAGACGAGTTGGTCAGCTCTATCCAACGGATGTCGGTCTCTGAGACTGAGTTGCGCTTGGTCCAGAGGGATATGATCAGAGTTCTAGATCTTCCCTGTGACCCAGAACTCCCTTCTGATGAACGCCAATCGTTTAAGAAGAGATCAGGCCCGACAAAGGGCGTGACCAAGCCCTTCCCGGTGTGTGTCGATCACATGGACGGGGTGATAGGTGCAAAAACGTGGACTCCATACTCTAAACGTACAGAGCCATATTATCGTTTCCCCCCTGGGGATTTCGATAAATACTTTGCCACCCCTATCCTGCCGGACTCGGCCATCGACAAACTTGTCGCTGACAGGGGATCGGTATCCTCCAAGTTACCTTTTGCGGATAAGATTCGCGGGAAATTGGAGGATGTGACCCGTAAGATGGATTCGTCCGCACGCATGGGGATGCGTGCAACGTCGTTCCTCTTGCTCCTTTCAGAATACCTGGAGCAGGGGTGCGACGCAAATTCGATGGTGCCAGCCGATATGATGGTGGCTGCCCTTCACTGCTTGGACAATGGTCTATGCTCTGTCCTAGACCAGTTTACGAAGATGGCGACCCTGGCAACGACGGCACGTCGCGCCAATGTACTTGACGCACTTTTCCTGCCGTCAGCTGGGGCGCGTAAACGGTTAGACGACCTCCCACTCACGGGATTGGACTTGTTCGCTGGTAAGTTCCAGGAATCCATGGAGGATGAGGCTAAACGCCTCAAGGCCACGGACAAAATAAATCTGAAGAAGCCTCAGGCCCCGGCTAAAACCGCGGGTAAGGCGAGAAAACAGGCGTCCTTTGTCATCCCCCGACGCCGCCCTCAGAAGGCGGCCCGTGGCAATATCCGTGGTCGCGCCGATAACACGGCTGGCTCTCGTTACACACAGTCCCAACCTGGACAACAGCGCGCCCAATCGGGCCGTGGTTTTCGAGCGCCTGCCCCCCGGTATACCGGGGCGTGGCGCAAGTGAGACTGCCTCCGGGCGACCTCCCACCGACGGACCCGTGGGAGGCCGCCTCCGGAAATTCTTGGGGTCCTGGGTTCAAATAACCTCCGACCGGTGGGTCCTCGAAACAATCAAACGCGGTTACGCGCTCGAGTTTACGAGGACCCCCCCGTCGGACATGCTCAGTCGGCCAACACCCATGCCGTCCGACAAAACAAAGCGCCGCTCCCTAGAGAGAGAGATCGACGTCCTTCTCAGAAAGAGAGCGGTGCGTATTGTCCCCCGTTCGGGGGTTCGGACGGGTTTCATGTCAACCTTCTTCCTGACTCCCAAGAAGGAGGTTGGCATGTGGCGCCCGATTTTGAATTTGAAACCCCTCAACAAATTTATTTGTCCGAAGCGTTTCCGCATGGAGACGCTAAGGACAATACTGTCTTCAATAATAACGCCCGCGTGGGCTGCAAGTCTGGACCTGAAGGACGCATATCTACACGTTCCAATCAGGCCGGAGCACCGCAAATTCCTACGTTTTCAATACAGCAATACCCTGTACGAATTTGTAGTGCTCCCATTCGGACTTTCAACCTCACCGCGGGTGTTCACCCGGATCGTGAAGACGATCGGGGCGGCACTACGGAGGCGAGGCGTCATGATTTTCATGTACCTCGACGACTGGCTGGTCGTGGGTCCTTCTCGGGAGGAAACGGAGGCAGCGCTCCAACTTACTTGGCGCCTGACCTCCGACCTCGGATTTATTATCAACACCGAGAAATCCCACCCTATCCCCTCGCAGGTTCCCACCTTCCTGGGTG
This sequence comes from Leptasterias polaris, assembly GCA_037783415.1. Taxonomy (NCBI): domain Eukaryota; kingdom Metazoa; phylum Echinodermata; class Asteroidea; order Forcipulatida; family Asteriidae; genus Leptasterias; species Leptasterias polaris. Next base: position 6,162,028 of record JAZGTN010000123.1, read on the forward strand.
CGTCCCTAGACTTGCGCAGGGGATTGGCACGCCCATCGGAGGACCGCCTGTTAAACCTTCGACAGTGCGTGTCCCTCTTCCTCCCAGCGGTAGTAGCTCCGGCTCTGGCCTGGCTCAGGCTGTTGGGCCTCATGGCCAGCATGGTGGATTTGGTGGATTTCTGCAGGTTGAAGATGAGACCTATCCAACTTCACCTACTCTCCTTTTACAGGCCCATTCGGCATCCAATCCACCATCAGGTGCCTACCACACCCTGGCTAGTCCCCCACCTTCGCTGGTGGCTGGTCGAAGCGAACATTTCGCAGGGGCGTGTCTTCCGCCCGCCCCGTCCGTCGGTGACAGTCACGACCGACGCGTCTTTTCACGGCTGGGGGGCGACCCTCCATCCGCGCCAAATCGCGGGGGTATGGGGTTCCGAACACCAGTCGTCCCACATCAACGTCCTGGAAATGATAGCAGTCACCAACGCACTGAAACATTTCCAGACGGAAGTCAGGGGACGTGCGGTCCTGGTGAGGTGCGACAATACCACAGTGGTGGCTTACATCAATCACCAGGGAGGTACTCGGTCAGGTCGACTGTGTGCACTGACGTGGGACCTAATCCACTGGTGTATACAGCACGGGACAGCGCTGTCGGCAGTCCACATCCCGGGTGTAGAGAACGTCACAGCCGACGCTCTCTCCAGAGGCTGGATCGCCCCGACGGAGTGGTCACTGCTCCCACAAGTAGCCCAGTCGATTTTTCGATTAATCGACCGGCCCCACGTGGATTTGTTCGCCTCCCATACGAACAACCAGCTGCCGATCTACTGCGCAAGGGGCCCAGACCCCAACGCGTGGAGGATCGACGCTCTGTCAGTGCAGTGGGACGGCCTACTGGCCTATGCGTTCCCGCCCATCTCACTCGTCCCTCGGGTGCTGACCAAGATCGAACAAGAGGACTGTCGGGTCCTCCTCATAGCCCCGTTCTGGCCCCGCCAGCCGTGGTTTCCCCGGATCATCAAGCTTCTGGTTCACCGTCCGGTGATTTTACCGGGGCGAGCGGATCTCCTCTATCAGCCCAACTCGGGGATGATCCACTCGGATCCGGGGGGTCTTCACCTGACGTGCTGGGTGCTGTCACGCGATCCCTCTGCTCAGCGGGCCTTTCGCGACGGGCTGCAACAATCGCAGCCCAGTCGCGCCGAGCTTCGACCAGGAAAGTATACAACAGTAGACTACGTCATTTCTTTAAATGGTGTAGACGGAAATCCCTACATCCTCCCGATACTTCTATAGGGGAGGTGGGGGATTTCTTAGTATACCTCCTGGACACCGGTCTCTCAACGGGCACGGTAAGGAATTACCGGTCAGCCATTGCCGCTATCCACCCCGGTTTTCCAGACGGTTCTTCCGTTTCGGATAACCGGGCCATCAGTCAGCTGATCAAAGGGATGTTTGTGACCCATCCCCCAGTACGCAAACTGGTCCCGTCCTGGGACCTCTTTAGTGTACTATCGACTTTGACAAAGCCTCCTTACGAGCCAATGAACGGCTCAACGCTGTTGCAGCTTTCCATCAAAGTGGCGTTCCTCCTGGCCGTTGCTACTTCCCGACGGCGCAGTGAGCTACACGCCTTGTCAGTGGAGGCAGGACACATCCGGTGGGAACCGGGAGGCGTCCGTCTAGTCCCCACAACAGGTTTTCTGACCAAGAACCAGTCCAGCTCGTTTACGCCTCCGGACATTTTTGTCCCGGACATTTTTGTCACTGACATCAAGTCCTTCTCATCAGAGGCAAACGACAAACTATGGTGCCCTGTCCGGGCTCTTAAGTGGTACATGAGCCGTACGAAATCTCTTCGTACGGGTCATAACCAGCTTTTCCTTGCGTCAACCCCACCCTTTCGGCCGGCGTCGCAAGATACCATCTCCCGCTGGATTGTGACCGCCATCCGCTCCGTTCCGGGCGGCTGGCCGGCAACCGAAGATCATATCCGAGCGCATGACGTTAGGGGGGTAGCTGCCTCTTGGGCATTTTTTAAAGGTGTACCCTTGGCGGATATCACCAAGGCAGCCTGCTGGAAGTGCCCGAATACCTTCTCTGAGCTCTACCTGAAGGACGTCCTCCAGGCAGATGGCAAAGCTGGAAGGAAGGTACTGCAGGCAGCCAGTCAAGCTTCCAAGAAACGGGTGAGTCCACTTTCCTCTCATATATACTTGTATATGCATTTGAAATGTAATGAGGTATACCTATTATGTTTTCTCCCATAATGGTGTTACCCCCCTAATTTTTGCGCACGAACAGTGGGTCCTCAGGGCCACGCTCGTCGCTCTCCCATATCGCGGTGCCACGCGTCTGGATTGACCTGTTTTATATCGTTCGGTCTTCTGGTATGGAACCGTCTTTGACCGTCTGGTTCCCGGGTGATTACGGGACATAGATTATTGGGGGTTTTCTTAAAGCCCTGTGTCCTACGCCCCTGTAGACATACAATAGTTTCGCGTATACCCACCGCCTACTCGGTGCGAGTCTATGCAATTGTAGTATTCGCTCTACAGGTAAGTAGAGTGAAGTAGACCCCCACCCCACAGTAGTGTGGGAGGGTCTACGAGTGAATACTTACCTGTAGAGCACCCTCCCTCCTTCCCCACTATACTTGATTCTTGAGTACTTACGAGTGTAACGCTTGAGGAAAAAGAGGACGCTAACGTAGTGCGCATGTCACAGGGCGTCGGGGACAGGACACTTGAGGGCGCTATTGTGTGTAAAACTCTTAGCTATTTGCCTGCCGGCATAGGGAACAATGCAATTGTAGTATTCGCTCTACAGGTAAGTATTCACTCGTAGACCCTCCCACACTACTGTGGGGTGGGGGATTATAGGTCTTCATTTTTTATTGTGTGCGTGACATGACTTGACCTCTACTTCCGGTCGAAACCGGAAGAAACCGGAAGTGCCTTGTAATTTAAAAGTGGCACATTTTTTGAAGTTTTTTTTAACGGTGTTATAGTCGAGCAAGGGTTTGGTTTTTTAAAAAAAGACAAGTGACGTCATAAAAGTCAAGAGCGCCCTCTAGCGGCAGGTTGAAAACAGTTAAAAATACACTTTTACTAGATGTCTGTGGCGAAGTTTATGATAATCGTTTCAAAATTGGTATACATACATAATGACCTTCATGCAGACAACATACATGTATGTGTGAAGTTTTAGATTGATGACGTCATCGTGTGTCACGTGGTATCGCCTTAAAGGTTTACTTTTTGAAGCCGTGTATTTACAAAACCACAAGTTCGACTGAGTTGAAACTTGGCATGTTGAAAGACAGTGATATTGACTATGTAAATCTAAAGAAACAACATGATGACGTCATTCCTTTTTTTTATACAAATATTTGAAATATTGACCAATTATTACGGGTATTTATTGACCCGCTGTTAAACCACGGGAAACACACACACTACTATGTGATCTAAACCGGTGGGCAAATCAACCACAAGGTTCAAAGTCCAATAAACAAGCTTGTGGTCTAGTTTCTGTTCAAGGTTCGCGCAACCTGCTTTTGACAACACGCTTTGTTAGTCTCTAAAACAGCCGTCCATGCAAACCTCGTTAACAAACAAATGCTAGGCTTTTGAAACTTGAAAGGTAATGAATTTATAAAATATGAAGTGATGACGTCTGCATGACGTCATCAATTTTCAAGTTATATTACCACCAAGGTAGTGTTTTACAAGATCTAATACGTACAGAACAACTTTGGCATCAAGCTTAAACTTTGCAAGTATTTAGGCTGGGATGTGTTACATCAGCGCTGCCTTTACACAGAGGGCGCTAGATAAAAACTACGGTCACGAGCTGCTGATGTTTTGTTGCATTCATAGACACAGGAATGGTGGCAACTTTATTTATTATTTTGAATAACATCTTTAGGCTTGTAATCAAGTGGATAATCAATCAGAAATATTGGGTTTTGATTCCAAAGCGACTACCATGGAAATTAGCATGCAGATCGATGCCCGCGCCCGTCAAACACATGTACATGTAAGCATTGTTGTGAAAAAAATCGTACACGATTATTTCATATGTGATCATAAAGGGAACCAGCCGATCATATTAAGAAACATTATACTTCCATCCAATGGCCGTCCAAAAACCAATTGAGTAATTAAACTCGCAATTCAAAAGTCAACTCTAGCGGGCGCTACAGACATTTTGGGATTTGTGGAATAATGTAAACTCGGAACATTCTATAGTTTGTGGTGCTTCTGTTCTATGCGTGATATGAGTCTAGGAACTTCAGTATGTAATACATGAAGTCCAAATTGCACGGGAAAAGGATAACTTTATTGGGTTCAAACTATGGAAGGAAGTAACTCTCATGAAAGTAGTTGGGGAATAATTTGTTTCTAAATAGACTCATTCACTAACTTTTGATAAAAACTTATCGTACAAATTTCTAACAGTCATGTTTACCAAAATTTTCATTTACATTTAAGCCACTGCTAGTTCTTACAAGATTTATGAGTACAGAACGACTTTGGTAATCAAGCTGAAACTTTGCATGTATCCAAGTTGGGATATGTTACATCCACAAAATTTGTTCACACCACGATGACGTCATCGAGTGTGACATGACGTCACCTTAAATGTGCAGGTTCAAGATCTATATACTGAGTAGTATGCTTGGTCAAGCTGAAATGTAGCTTACATGTATTCAAACAGTCCGAACACCTTCTTTTTGTTATACAACAAAAAGTTAAGTCTAGTTAATACTTCTTCTTTTTCTTCTTATCCCCCGCGATTGTCCGCTAACAAAAGCACACTTCCCAAGCTCATATAAACTTGAAAGTTTACATATAGTTAGACAACCATTAGGAGATGAAACCGCTTCAGTTACGTCATGGTGACGTCATCAGGTGTCAAATTACAAGGTTTTTAAGTTCAAAAAGTTACCATTTGCTATACGCTGTATGTCTTTGAATTTTACAACTATGATATTCATAATTGAGCATCTGATAGATCAAGACTGGGGCTACATTTGAAAAGTTAACGCCAAACTCGTATGACCTCTTCTTCTGGTCGTACCGGAAGGTCAAAGTTTGCCTTTGAATATTTTCTTCAAAATCGGACGATAAAGCCCACGTATGTATTAACCTGCATGTTAACTATGCACACAGCGCTGTGTGTGGCTGGCTGTTCCGCTCCATTGATGACAGTGTCATAAGTCCACGAGGCTTGTGTGTAGTCCAGCCATGTATTGTGTATGTGTGCAGCTGGACATGTCAAACGTCGATCGAACAAAACATGGTGTTTGGCACGATGAGTTTATCGTTAACTCGTGCGAAGTTAAACTTAAGTGATTTCCCTTTTGCCCGTCTGATGGTTTGATGGTAAACAACGAACAGAAGACGAGTTCTCACTGAGATGTCGACCTGATTTAGTAATATGTATGATGTTTAATAACTGACTTAAACTCAATCTGAAAAAGATCGAAATTGGTTCGCTTCTCATCAAACATAGAGACCGACGGCACGTTGATCGACGTGACCATGCCTGTCGAAGGCGCTCTAGGCCCGCTGAGTATGTCTCTCAGACACGGCGATGAAAATTGTACGATTTATGTAAATATCATCGTTTACAAAAAACGTCGCAATTTACTTCGTGTACAGTACTTGTCATATATTTTGTCCATTACTTGACAAGTGGTGGCTTTTTTAAAATTACGAATACGACAGCTGGGATGTATTACGACCAACATTTTAATATCATGCCGAACAGCTCGTTTTTGTTTAATATGCAACAAAAATTTAAGTCTAGTTCAAGTCCTATAAAGCGAAGTTGATGGTCGAGTCCAGCAGATGAAATATCTCAATGGATTAACCATGGTATGGAGATTTACATCCCCTCATGTATCTACTGTACCAGATCAAGGCCTATTCTCAACCTTGGTACACTCATTGTTACCCATTGTTACCCATTTTTTAAAGAAGTATCATCTTTCAAGGAACTTTGGATAGTAAATGCCTTTTCTATGAAGCTCAAAATCGATGTAAGGGAGTTTAAGAGAAAGCTAAGCAGCAATATGCAAACTCTGTTGCTAGTTCCCTTTCCAACACGGCGGCTTGGTTCAAGGGACTTTTGGCAGATTTCTAAAAGTTTACTGAAACGGAACAAGTCAGTCCTCTTTTTCATGGACCCGAAGTTCTTACTTCTCGCCAAGATAAGGCAAACCTTTTTTCTGACAACTTTGTTTCCAACTCCACACTCAATGATGGGGGGCATCCACTTCCTGCCTTTCTATCCCGTAGATCAATCTTCTCCTACAAGTTTTGTCTCAGCTCACCATGTACATGTATGCTGATGATTCAACTCTTTTCTGTGTTTCCTCTAACTCTTCCAACATTTTACACTGTGAGGTGGATGCCTCACCAAATAATGACTTAGAGAGTGTGCTGGGGAACGATTGACTAGTAACCTTTAACGCAAAGAAAACTAAAATTCTGGCTATGTCTGACTCTAGAGATGATACATTTCCAGCCATTCATAAGGGTCCAACAACTAACACCAGTTGGGAGAGGTACATGTACATCTCAGGCATTGCAAAGAGTGCTTCCATGCAAGTTGGTTGTCTTTATCGAGCGCAAAAGTTCTTACCTCCTTACGCTATTGACTCTCTACCTGTATAAGACAACTATACATCCCCTAATGGAGTACTGACTGTTTTCACATTTGTGCTGGAGCCTGTCATTTATAGATAGAGTGCAGAAGCTTGTTGGTGAAGGGTTGGAATCAACGTTACAACCTCTTTCGTGGTAAATGTGCCACCAGTGTGTCAGACCTGGTTCCTCCTTTCAGAGTGTTTTTGCGTAAAACCAGGCTTTCTGCTTGATCTCACCCATACACTCTTGCTTTAATGAGAGGTAGAACAAAGAGCCATTCCAACAGCTTTATTCCACGTACTGCATCTCTTTGGAACTCATTGCCTATTGCATGTTTCCCTCCATCATACAATCTATACAGTTTTAAGATGAATTTCAATTCCTACTTTCAGCTCCCCTTAAGTATTCTCTTTCATTTTGTTTCATTTATTCTGGTTGTGAATCCAATGAATCTCAGAAAAGCGAACTTTCAGTTTAAGATACATGTATGGGAGGAAAACCCCAGAGAATTATGCCAGGGAAACCCCATGCAGTCAGGTAGGGACTGAAAACCCAATCCACGTAGTGCCCCTGGCAGGATTCGAACTGGGGTCCTAGAGGTGGAAGGTGAGGAAAGATACCACTACACCAACCTGACCACTATTCTTGTTGCCCCTTAACAAGAGTGGCTGTTCAGTGCTCAAAGAATAGCATATTCGCTTTACAAGCTGTTGGAAGTGTAAAATTTATGGGATATTACTGCGCAATGTTGCAAGTAGACTGGTGCTCTGTTTATACATTTTATTACTATGAAGAGCCATGAGGATCCATTCTACATATTCATTTAGCTCAAAGGCATGTATAAATAAACGCCATTTATACACACCTCACCAATCTACATTCCTTCATCATCCAAAGATCATCCCCAAAACACAAAGTAAACCCAAAATATTGTACATCAACCAGTAAAAAGTCCGAAAAAAAATAGGCCTAATAAATCTAAAGGTACGTGACTGATAAACGTACTACAATTAATATCTATTTGGTTTGCGGTAACACCATGTGTATATCTACTTGCTAGGTAGATTTTGTTTTTTGAGAACTTATCTTGCTATTTATTCTAATGCTGCAGAGTAGATTATTCGGGAGACTTCTCAGTTCTGAAAAAAACTGTCCTACTTATAAGTACTACCTGGGCGGGAGGTAGGAAATTGGGCGGGAGGTAGGAAATCGGCCGGTACTACTACTTTCGCTTTGTGGATCAAGGGGACTTCTCGTTATTAACTACACTGTTGCAGAGCGAGTTCTGAATTGGTCTCAACGTTTCAACTAGCTTGCTCTAGTCATCATTGGGAGACTGAATGTTAGGATAGCAGCGGGTCTCAAGAGGGATATATTGTTTACAAAGAAGAAGTACTACAATTGCACTGGTACTAGCTACTACATGTACTTTAGCAAATCCAAAAGTAGTTGGAATGCTATCGTAACCCTCTATCCTCCCGATGGCCGTTGCGACGACCAGGTTTACTTTTGGTATGAAGAGAGCCCCTAATGACGTCATCAGGTGTCAAATTATATTAAATTAAAGCTTGAAGAAGTATTTGAACGAGAGCAAAGAAAAAGTAATATTTGCTAAAATTCATTAACAAGTGCTCAATGAATACAGGCGTACAGTAATGTGTGCTGAAAATCATTATTTTGGTCAGCTCAAAATTAGATCGAGTGTTGTCAACGATACAAACGATCCGATTCCCTGCATCAGAAATTGGGGAAAATATGTGCCTCCTCCGAATCAGATACATTCCCCGTACACCCACCAACGACACAATGTTTTTCCATGCTTTTTTGCAACCGTGCACCAAAATAGAAAACTCGCGGCAAAATATCCGACCAAACTAAAATAGTATCAGGAAAACGGGCCCGAATATCCCCCATAAAAATATCAATACTCTGGCGTACAGAAAACACATCAATAGCCATGAGATCATTGGTGCCCAAATGTAAAATGAGCACCGCTGGTGGAGGTGCATTTGCTAGCATTGCTGCCATTAGAGATTCCCAGTCAGCCAAGCGGGCCCCACCTCTCCCCCGCCACAGCACTGGAATATATGTACCCAACCGACGCTGTGCCCAGCGAATCAATGAGTCTCTGACAATCCAAACGCCACCTGCATGAGAACACACAGTAATTGAAAGTCATTAATATTGATAAAGCTAATGCCCGGCAACGCACATAATGCCTCAGGACGAACGTAGGCAAGTGCCGCCAACGGCCCATGCGCTGAATATCAGCAAGGGGCCCCCAACTCATGTGCAACTGTAGCTGCACCAATACGAAAAGAATGGGTACGAATGTGAAACGCTCGCCCAGGCCACAGAAAACCAGAGCTTTCCCGAGCACTGCATTAAATTGATAGCGTGTGAGGGGTACACCACTAAAATGGCAAAACAGTGGTCCAGGGCCAGGAGGGCGAACCTTCAAAAATAGCTGCAAAGCCGAGACTGGGCAAACACGAACATCAGAGGCACAAATCAATCGAATAACAAGCGGATTACCAGACTGGTTATTCTTACAAGTGCGAAATGAAATAAGTACTGAATCACCATTTATACCTGCAGCACTGAATGTAACATCAGACAACTGTAACATGGACTCTTGAATGTGTCTCTTTGAATCAGCAGTAAATTCACCCACTCGCATAAAACCCCAAAAGGCACACAACATAGATGCATTAAATAACAACTCCTCAAACCGAGAATAACACACATTCGGTAAAGCTGCTAAAATGCGATAAAGAACTGGCACTGTTATAGGAATTCGCTGATCAAAAACCCGACGGTCTCTGCTACAACCCACCAACAACTTTGAAACCAACATTTTTTGGTTGGGTCTGGATGACCATGTAGTTTATGATGGAACCCAACCCCTAAGTGGCAATAGTTGATGGTGCTGAACCCGGAAGGGAAAGCCAAGCAATAAATTCTTGAATAACAGTGGAAGGGACTGGAAATGATAGATCTATAGATTGCTGTGCTGTAAATTGACAAAAAACATGCCAACCAGTTGAATATGTCTTGTGTGAATTCTGAGCAAAAGCTACTGAAAGCAATCTACAGATCTCACCTTTTACCAAAGAATTGGAAGCACTGGTAATGGCGTCATTGTCAACTCCGCACCTGGTGCTACTGCATGGAAACGATCCATCTGAAAACGTGACAGAGAATCCGCCACATCATTAGATACATGTACCCTAGGAATATGCACCGCTTTGAAGGCAATATTAAAGCGAAGACATTGTAAAACAAACAAACGAACAAGATGCATAATTCTATCACAAGGAGAAGTCTGCTTATTAATGATGTGAACAACAGCAGAGTTATCGGACCGAAACTTGACCTGGCGGTTTGCCAGCAATGGCGCCCAGCACAACACTGCCACCAGCAATGGGAACAATTCAAGGAATGCAATAGAAGGGGGTTCCTCAAGTGTACACAATGGCCAACGACCTTGAACCCATTTGCCTTCAAAAAACGCCCCGTATTCAATGGATGCTGCTGAATCTGTATACAGCTGCACCGAATTATCCCAATCACCACTCAAAAAAGGACACACACCATTAAAATGACCCAAAAATTCTAGCCACATAAGCAAATCCAATCGCGCCCCAGCAGAAATGCGCACTCTATGGTAAGGCTTATCCAGTCCGTGTGAAAGGGCAATAATGCGCCTTAAAAAGGCCCTGCCCGGTGAAATGGCCTTACAAACAAAATTCAATGAGCCCACTATATGATTGTACTTCTACTAATAACCATGTGAATTTTGTTACGTAGCTTGTTACTTGTTATAATAATCCCCTTGCAGCCCAATTTGGGCTAAACTGGGATGTTTGTGGAAAGTGACGTCAACAGTCAGGTGGATAAGGTGCCAAAGAAAAAGAGAAAAGTGCACTATTTACAGGTGCAGAAATAAGGAAAAGTATTTGTTGTTCAGAGAACAGTGTTGCCATACAGAGGCTGCATTACTCTGATGGCAGGGCTGGCTGCTGTTAAGAAGGCCTGTATGGATGGGGCTATGTGCAGAACAGCAGATGGTGGTAGCCTGTTCCAAACTGGAAGAAAGCAAACTTGTATGCATTGATCGTTGGGATGATTAAAGAGGTGTATTTGAGTGGGTGATCAATTCGTTGTGAGATATGTGTAGCATGCTGAAAGCACTGTGGAAGTGTAATATTGACTAAGTTGTAGTGAATTTTGTAGTACAGAGTGCATTGTTGGATCAGACGGCGAGTGTGAAGTAGGTCCCAGTTTAATTTTTCTACAGGCACCCAAACTAATTGTGCCACCGTGTCAATTTCTAACCCTGATATAGGTAATGGCCTGAACTGGCCCTAGGGTCTGTTAGTGTGCAATAGGCACACCTAGTTCACTACAAATACCCATAAAGGCCGACAAGGCACTCGCACATGACCCCGAGTTTGACCCCACAAACAAAAAGTCATCCAGATAATGAGTAACCGCCTGGGAATTATTTAGAACTTCTTGAACTCTAAATTCTGAAAATGTGCTGAACAATTCAAACAGCGAACAGGAAATAGCACATCCCATTGGCAAACATTTGTCAAAATAGAACATATTATTAAACTTAAACCCTAATAATTCATAATCTAAAGGGTGCACAGGGAGAAGCCTAAAAGCAGACTTAATATCCGACTTGGCCAACCAAGCGCCCTCACCCGCCCGCATATTTAAACCAGTTCAACCGCACTATCAAATGAAGCATAATGTACCACGCATTTATCTTTATCAATGAAATCATTAAAACTGCCCTGCTGCCGCAATGATGCAGCAGCGACATGAGCCTGCTGCTGCTGACGAGCTGCTGCACCGCCACCGTAAGGTTGTGTAGCAGATACCCGATGATTACTATTGCCTAGCCTGTAGCCGATTAACAGCCGGTAATGGTGCATATTCAGCCTGCGCCTGCCTGTTGCCATGGTTGCCCATCAGCAGCAGACATGATAGTGCATTGTGGCCGAAGCGTGAGCAACTGCTACATTTATGTGCAAATTTACAATTAAGAAAATTACATCCCTGTGACCTATTAAAGACAAAACAATGCCCGGCAGCAAAGCGATTACCTGGGGAATTTACCCGACCATTCCCACCACTACTGAACCCATAACTACTCTTACTAGCGTTAATAGCGGAATAGGCAGTATTATAGCCTGCATTAGTCTGTCGCGGACTGGGTCCCATCTGTGCAGCGGCATGCAGCCACCGTGACCCATAACTCTACATCCATCTGCCCCCAACTACTGGTTGGATCAGCGGCCTGACGCAGATGAAACTACTCGTCATACGCCCGCCATCCAAACCCCGAAAACTGAATGGCTGCCAAACGAATTGTTTCTGCGTATTTAAGCAGTTCTGCTGCCCTATCCGCATGCTTTGCTAGAAAAATTGTCATAAAAACATGGAAAGCAGACTGCCATTTATCAAGGCTATCTATCTTTTTCTTCTGCTGTGCTGCCGGGCGAATAACCATATTTATACCCCCCTCAACCGCGAAAACCAACTCGGATTGTTGCTGTTATAGGTACTGGCCAGCAACTGGATTGAATTATCATTCAACAGTAGAACAAAGTCAACATATTCCCCATCCCATATTTTTTGCTTGGTTGATGCGGGTACAGCAAACCCAAGAGAGGTGCCTTGTGCACTTGAAACTGCTTGCGGCCCACAAATTTGATTAATCTGAGTAGACAAGCTAACCAAAACGGGTTGCTCTTGTGTGTGCCTAACGTTGTTAACGTTAGCATTAGCATTAGCTCGCGAATGAGGTGTTGGTTGAGAGGGGCCTACATTATGTGTTACATCATTATGATCATGAACCTGGACAATATCATAATTATTGGCCTCGTTTCGGAGGTCTATATTCATCAACTCACCACCCGTTTGACTACTAATCATGTCAGTATAGGCCTACTTGAAGTTGTACTTGCACTTGCAGTAAGGGGAGGTCTAGCACCACTAGTGGTAGTACTCGCTGATACTCCCGCAGTCAGCTGATTGCTCTGATCCACTGCTGGCACAACATCGCGTAGACCGGCTGCTGTAGCTCTAGCCGCCGGAAGCCTTGTCCTCTTCAACGGTGGTGGCTGCGTGTCTAGCGGGTCCGTGAAGCGTGCCGGCATACGGGCTGCACGTTTCGGACGCGACATGATTGATACAATGCGGGCGAGCGTGAATGTGACGTAAAGTTAATTAAAATTCCGCTTTCAATGAGATTAAGTTCAGCGCCCAAATAAAAGTTAAAACCTATCCAGGGGATTTGCAGAGAAATAGTTAATTGTCCCGACGAAATGTCAAAGAAAAGAATAAACTCGTCTGCCGCAAAATGTCACGCTGATCCCTCCAATGAATAGGCCTAGGGCAGGCCTGTGACTCGATAGTCTAATGACGCCGTCGACGCTCGTCCTTCCCGCTCAGCCTGTACGTTAGGCGTAGATGACAGGAACGAACAAAAAACTCACAAAACAGCAATTCACCGACCAAAATGCTAATAAAGCCGCAAATATTTATCGAGAAATAAAATCAAAAAGGATTGCTTATAATAGTTGCAAACCCCCAACATTTTTCAGAGCAAAATTTCTGAAAAAGTGTCTCAAACAAAAGCTATGACAAGAGTGATACCCCCTAACTTGAATTTCTGCCTTGCATTCCCGCTTAAAAGAAATACACCAATCTGATTGGTCTAAAAATTAAAGAAGATTCAACTTTTATCTTCCGTCTATCTTCTGGACCTAGCGCCCCCTGGAGTTTGGCTGCCTGCCAATATCAAGGGCCTACAAACTCTATATTAATAGCACCACCAACCAGACTGCTCATTTATTCACAAACACACCCACACACACAACTGAGCATGCTCAGCATGAGTGTATAATGACCAAGTACACAAACTAATGCACCCGCTGCTCAATCACAACTGGATAATCCTTTAGGCATGCAGCAGTCACACAAGCATGAATGTAAGTGCTGAATATAAAACATTTTATCATTAAAATGATAAAATGAATTAGTCGCCCAAGATAACACACAAATAACACTCAATCCTGAGCACAAAGGCCATTTGTTAAAAAGCTTTAGTTTTGTTCATGTTCACCCCCATACCCAAGCATACCATCAATGGAAAGAGAATTAAGATCAGATCTTTCCCGCAATGATGGTAAAATAAAAAAGGGTTGCTATTGTGCAATTACTTCAAATTGGAGCAGAGAAAAAGTGGACAGATCTGAAATGTCAAACAGCTACGGCCATATTGTTGTGTGCAAAAAAGTGTCCACAGGCTTACAGAATACACTGGGGAAACAAAGATCAAGAACTTGAATATTTATTGGCTGATTTCAATGATTTGAAAGGAAATTCAATAAGTAAGACAATTTGTATCACTTATTATGCTCTAAAAAAATAGAATAAGGTAATAAATAGAGTTTGTAAAATCGAACTTTGAACACAAGATTCCTGTTGTGTGAGAATGTGGGCGCCATGCTTGAGTGGTCAAACAATATGGGCACCAGGTTTGTTTATGTCAAAAGAACTTGGGTCTGAAAGGGTTAATCCAAAGTTAAATATTTTGAAAAATCATATCTCCTGAATGACATAAGCTTTTTGGACAAATTAAACATCTTATGAAAGGGCTTAACATACCTCATTAATGTTGCATTTACATGGCCAAAAATTGACCTGGTCTTCCGGTCGAAACCAAAAGTTGAAGTGAAAAAAAGAAAATTCCTGAGCCTCGTTTTGAGGTTTGCAACAATACAATTTGGAATTTGGACATGGTCTCTCATAACACCTACATGTAGGCCTTCCAATTAAATGAGTAATGACATCATTATCTTCAACACACTACATGTATCTCTTGACAAGTTTTATAATATCCTGCTTTGCTGAAAACTTGTTGCTAGATCAAAAAGGTTTACAGCTTACCACATTTAAAATACTTAAATCTTAATGTCTGGATAAGTTTTTCATTTCAGAAATTCAAATCTGTAGCTTATTAATTATGATTTCAATCTTTGCATCATATGTGGAAAGTCTACGTATGAAGTTATGTATATTTTGGAATGACCTGATTTGACCTCACTATCCTATCCAAACCGAAAGTTTAAATAGAACATTTCATAATGGTCTATTTAATGGTTTTTACACTCAGATATATATTTTTTATTTGATAAGTTATATTGTTCTTTATTATAATTATTGTGCTTGCTTAAGTGTTTGTCAATAGTCTTTTTTGATGCACTCAAGTGCCCACTAACTTTTCACTCTCTAACCTTAAGTTAACATATTTATCAAGTTCCCACTAACGTTTTCATTGTAATAAATGTATATAGTTATAGTTTTGTTTTGTTTTCAATATGTTTGTGCTTGCCAGCTTGAGGGGATAGTGAGCTAAGCAAACACTTTATGTCTTTTGGGCACTCAGGCTGGTTCACAACTGTTTCCTTCTGTTGGCATTACTTTTGTTATTTTTATGTGCTTATTATACACTTTAATGCTTGCCAGATAAATAATATTGATATACATATTGTATTTACAAATATACAAGTACTTGCATAAATTATTGGATTTTCTTTTTAAGCACTGTCATAAGACAGCAATGTTAGAGAAGAAAGGTGGTGTGTACATGTACATGTACAACAAGTGTTGACTGACCCTGATTAGTCTTCAGCAGGTAATTCATGTTCTTTTCTTGTGTTCAACAGGATTACTACACATTGGCAAACAAGGCCAGAAGAGACTACCAATTAGCAATGGATGGTTGGGAAACCAAAATGGCAGATGAGGGAAATATTTCAGTGGTCAGGAAAAAAAGCCAACACTTGGAGAGATATAGAAACAAGACAGAAGCTTCTAAAAAAACATCAAAATATGAAGAGGAACCATTTTGAAAATTTTCCAAATCAGTAACATTATAGAATTGTATTGCTTGAAGCTCCTAAGCGATCAGTAAAGCACATGTATCAAGTGGTTTTTCTGTTTGGCAAAACCTTTTGTCATCTTGTTTTCTTTGCCCTAATGGCCTATAAAGATGACATATTTAAGCAGCCAGTAATGCAATTACAAACGGATGGTTTTACCTTAAGTCATTGGTGGCCATTTATAATTACAAATTTAAGATCAAACTGCTTTGTTATACATTTTGTAAAACCATTCCTCAAAAATATACAGATACAATGCGTTTCCAGGACAATTAGTCTTTATACAAACTTTTTTTGTATTTTTTTTTTCAAGTTATGATGTTTTTTTTAACAAGTTGTTTTACCTTCCAACAGAGAAGATGGCTGGCCTTTTGTCAAATATATTTTCTGAATTTCTTTTTAGGAAATTGAATTGTTGAAAGGGAATGTACCTTTTGCCGTAGACTTAAAGGCCCTGTACACTATTGGTAAGATCGAAAAACACAAATGTTCACAGATTCACACATAACTTACATGATTTAAAGTAAGTAATGGTAGAAAGGGTTCCTTAAAATATTTCTGCCTAAAATGCTATCGTTTCTGAGAAATGAGTAAAACAATAGTTTTTATCGCGCGCGATAATAAACTCCATGTTTGAAAAACAGAAAACACATAAGGTCTCTTTTCACTATTTTCTCGTGACCTCGATGACCAATTGAGCTCAAATTTTCACAGGTTTATTATTTAATGTATGTGGTTGATTACACAAAACATGAACACTGTCTGTGATTTTTTTGTCAGCTCTGCCAATCCTGTATAATACCTTTAAAAGAGTAAAAACAATGTTTATTTCCTCACCTCCAATAAGAGAAGACTATTGGATTTACAAAGCAGTTTAAAAGAAATTTCACCTTATTAAAGAATATTCAACTGTTCTGAAACTTTGGTTGTGGAACGTAAACCACAGTAATTTATGTTCATATGAGGAATTAGATTTTTATTTTTTCGTAATTTTACTAAATGTGCATAACAATCCATTCGAACAACATTCAAATTCATTGCAGCATTTATTTGGTCATTCATGTTTTGGGGCAGTCACTTGTGGGAATAGTGCAGCTTAAGCCCGGTTCATACTTCCTGCGAATGCGAATGCAAATGCAAAGCGAATTGTGGTGACGCAATAATCGGTATGCGCTGCCCGGGCAATGGTGAGGCAAGACAATTTTCTTCACACGAAGCATTTGCAGGAGGTATGAACGGGCTTTACTTGACGCTTTAAAAATGGTTCACTTATTGTATGAGAATCTTTTTCCTGAAATTCTTTAACACTGATGGGACGTTAAGCCGTTGGTCTCGTTTGTGTGTAATGCACGTAAAAGAACCCAGTGCACTTATCGAAGAGAAGGGGTTCGCCCCGGTGTTCCTCGTTTGATAGGCTGTATATTGCGCCACAGCACCTTGTAAACCATTACATGGTGCTATGTAAAGGAATAGGTCTCATACTTTAAAACGTAGATCCACATACCTTGTAGGAAAATACTGACTGTTGAAGCACCTTTAGCGTCACTGATGAGCGCTATAGAAGAAGCCACTATTTATTATTATTAAGTACAACAAACTGAAAACATTTGTGAAGAAATGTAAGCAGTGGAAAGAAAACACAATGAAAAAGACACTTACACAATGAAAAAGACACTTACAAAAAACAATGACACATAGGCTTTTGAAATTTTCCAACCTCTTTTAATGACCCAAAGTTAGGAAACTTAAGAAATAGTGAAAGAAAGAACAGAGAAAGGAATAATTGTTTGCATTACTTTGTTTGCTCATTCTGCAAAATCAATTGTCCTAAAACGAAAAAGGAAGTTTCAATCTGGTAGAAATGTCTTGTTGCACCTACTCTGTGTGACCAGGGGTCGATTTCACAGAGAGCCAAGTTTGATCTTAACTGCGAATTAATCTTATTTGCTAAGCAAAGTGTGATGTCACAATACAAATCACAATGGTGATAGAACTTGTCTTAAGATGAGTCTTAGTGCTTTGAAAAATCAAGCTTAGCAAGACTTACTTCGCTGCCATTAGTGTTTACCTTGTTTATTTTATTTGTATGTTGTAAACGTGTGCACTTGCGATACATCCACTGCACAGCACCGTAAGCGAATTTAGTCAAAAGTGCTGGCTAAGTTCCCTCCTTTTGGGTTGGCAAATTTAGCGTAATACACTTCAAAAGGCTATGCGCATTACTTAAATTCCTCAAAAATATCCTGGAGAGCAAGCAAGTGGGCTTTATTTAGAACATTCAACTTCTTGGCATTTCTGGAGCCACACCTTACTCCATTGAGTTCATAAATCACAACTTGACATTTGTTGCCAGGCTGTGCCAATTTAGGCCCTTATCTGGGTAGAGCCCTTTATCCAGAGAGAGGCATTGGTGTAGACCCTACTACTGCCCCGGTAAGTGTCATTATGATTGTAAGATTTTATTTTACTTGCACAGTTTTAAAAGTTTTTATGGCATCATAGCCAACATTTTGAAGGGCATATGTCAATTATTGGACGACAGTGAATTTTGATTTAGAGATACATCGATGTATTATTGATGGTGCAAGATTTATGTAGTATTACAGAAACCCAAACCTTGAACATCCAGACTACTGGAAGGGATTCATAGTAATAATAATTTATTTTGTTTTAGAAAGTGCATGTTAGTACATATGAAATCTTATGCCCTGAATTAGTTTTTAAAAGTTAATGGATTAAAATTCTTAATTAATTTAATATGAATATTTAAATCGTTTGACCACAGTAACTTCCGTAAGTTCAAATTTAATAGATTTGTATACCATGGGTCTATTTGAGAAACATTCAATGTGTTAGTACATGGATTCATCAGTGACACTTAAAATTTCAAAACACTAATGACATCATCTCTTACAGTAAAATGTTAACAATCCACTTTAAATGTAATAACTCCTGAACCACTTGACATAAACTCCTAATGTTTGTGGTTTCTTCTGGCTCATACCCCGAGTAAGGTAACAATAATAACTAGAGATTCAGTTTTTGTTAGTTACAAGAACAAGGTGTTCGTGAGTAATGTCATCAAAATCTGATTGAATGAACTGGTTATGACATTTTACCACATAAATCCAATCTTTGGTTCAGGAGTTATGATTTTTCCAAATATAAAATTTCAACTTCCGGTTTGAACCGAAGGCAAGGTCAAATGAGGTTACACTTTGTAGCGCTTGTTGAGTTTTAAAAGCCTTAGCTGATGACGTACAGATAATAAACAACCAATGTGTGGTTCAGGAGTTATGATTTTTCAAATATTAAATTTCATCATCCTGTTTGAACCGAAAGTCAAGGTAAAATGGGGTCACTTTCTGTGTATCGTTTCTTAAGTTAGGGTTAGGGTTAGGGTTTCTTAAGTTGTTACATACTTTTCCAATTATGTATAAAAATATTATGTTTCAACTTCCGGTTTGAACCAGAAAACAAGGTCAGATGAGGTCACACTTTGTAGCGTTGGTGAAGTCTTCGGAGTCCTCTCTGATGACGTATAGAAGATAACAATCCAATATGAGGTTCAGAAGTTGTGATTTGTTTAACATTAAATTTCAACTTCCGACTTGAACCGGAAGTCAATGTCAAACGGGGTCACAAATTGTGTAGCGCGTGATTTGTTTATTAATAACTTTCAGATGATGTGTGGTTCAGGAGTTATGAATTTTTCAAATATTATCTTTGGAGGATGGGCAATATACGTTGTAACACTGATGCGAAATGTATTCCTACGTGTAGCTATAACTAAACCACATGTGTAATGTGCATGCATTACAGGATGTTTAAACCACACGTGAAATGTAATTGTACAGGTTTAGCGTGAGTTAATACACTATCGTGCATTGTCAATGAGTGGGTCAACAGGTGCGCTTGAACGTCCAGTTTTGACTAAATGTAAAGTTCAAAATGTTGTCATCTCTGTGGAAAAGTTTGAACAAGTTCAACATTCTACAACCTGATACAAAAATTATGCTAAAATGATAAGTATTTTTTAAGATATGAATAAGATAAGATATTTTGAAATTGTCAACTTCCCATTTAAACAGGAGGTGAAGGTCAAATGGGGTCATGTTCTGTGTAGCGTTTGTCAAACCTTTAACGACCTATCCGATGATGTGTAGATTGTAAAAATCCAACAAGTGGTTCATAAGTTATGATTTTTACAATTATTAAACTTTAATTTATTGTAATTCGATACCTGATGACGTCATCAAGTTTGTGCCATCTTATACTGAGGGTCAATTATCTGTTTCAATGTTCAATTCAATTTTAGTCTTGAGTTATTCCGTAGATAAGCTCGAAAGTTGTTTTTTTTTAAGGAAAAAAACGAAGGCAAACTTTGACCTAGGGTAACGATCCGGAAGAAAAGGTCAAACGATTTTCGCATTATCTTTTCAAATGTTGCCCCAGTCTTGATCTATCAAATGCCCAACTATGAACATTAAAGCTTTCACATTTAATGAGATACAGCGTCTACAAAATGGTATAATTTGGTGTTCGTGCAATACATGCACGAACACCTCTTGATATTGTTCTGGGTTTTTTAGGTGTTCGGCTCGTCAGCCGAAAACCTATTGTAATCGTTAAGTTGTTTTTTTAGGTGTTCGTGCAATATGAGCACAAACACCTCTTGTTTTTGTTCTGTTTTTAGGTGTTCGTGCAATATGAGCACGAACACCTCTTGTTATTATTTTTTTTTTTTTTAGGTGGTCGTGCAAAATGTGCACGAACACCTATTGTTTTTTTTTTAGGTGTTCGTGCAATATGAGCACGAACACCTCTTGTTATTGTTCTGTTTTTAGGCGTTCGTGACACCTTGATATTGTTCTGTTTTGGGGTTTTTTCTTCTCCATCTTCTTCTTCTTCCACGCAACTCTTCTCTGGAACATAACTCAATATTGAAATTGAATTAAACCTTGAAACTCATCAGATAAATGAACCTCAATATGAAGACGGCACAGTTGTCATTACGTCATGATGACGTCATCAGGTGTCGAATTACAAGGTTTTTTAAGTTGAAAAGTGACCATTTGCTTTTTGCTGTATCTCTCTGAATATAAAAGGTATGATATTCATAGTTTGGCATCTGATAGAACAAGACTGTGGCAACATTTGAAAAGTTAACGCCAAAATCGTATGACCTTTCCTTCTGGTCCTGAATTCGGGCACTGAATTACATTAAATCAAAGTTTAATATTTGTAAAAATCATAACTCAAAAACCATAATTCGGATTTTGACAATCTACACATCATCGGAAAGATCGTTAAAAGTTTGACAAACACTTCACAGAACCCACACAATATTTTTACTTACTTTCGGTAGTTAACGGAAGTTGAAAATTTCATAAAATCTTATCTTATTCATATCTTTAAAACTACTGATCACTTCAGCATACTTTTTGTATCAGATTGTAGAACAGCAATCCCTCTTAACCTTTTGCACTGAGATAACAACAGTTTAACCTTTTACATCTTGTTAAAACCGGACAATGAAGCGCACCTACCCACTTCATTGACAATGCATTATGTACACAAACGTTGAAACTGATGCAAGCCAGTTCACGCGCTGACTGTGCCGCACTGTCATCGTCGTGTTGAAACAAAAATTGCAACAGCGCCCTCTTTCGTTTGAAATTTAGAAAACAGCGCTGATAAATTAATAACATTATTTTCGGGCTTATCTACAGAATAACTCAAGATTGAAATTGAATTGAACATTGAAACTCATAAGATTGTTGAACCTCAGTATCAAGATGACACAAACTTAATGACGTCATGATAATCGGGTATTAAATTACAATAACTGAAAGTTTAATTTTTGTAACATAACTCATGAACCATTTATTTGATTTTTTTCAATCTACACATCATCGGATAGGTAATTAAAAGTTCGACAAACGTTACACAAAAATTGATCCCATTTGACCTTGATAATTTAGTATCTGAAAAAAATCATAAGCAGACATTGGTTGTTTATTTTCTGTACGTCGGCAGATAAGGCTTTCAAAACCTGAAGTTTAAACTTTATATTTAAAAAAATCATAACTTCCGAACCATACATTTGATTTTTAGAATTTATTTATCATTAGAAAGGTCTTCAAAATTTCAACAAGCGCTACACAAAATGTAACCCCATTTGCCCTTGACTTCCGGTTCATACCGGAACATGATGTTTAATTTTTACAAAACTCATAACACCTGAACCAGTCATTGGATTGATGATGAGTTAAATGTTGTCACCAATTCATTCAATCACTCAGCACGAACACCTTGTTTTTGTCACATGACAAAAACTGAAAGTCTGGTTTTCAACTTCTTCTTCCTTAGGCTTCTCTTGCAGATTTTGCAAAAAGTTTAAGTTGTACAAACTTGAAACTTGGCATATACTTGAACCTTAATATGAAGACGGCATGCGAACAATGACGTCATGGGATGACTGGGATGACGTCACCAGGTGTTGAATTACAGGGTTTTTAGATTTTTTTTTTTTAATCTTTGAAATTCTGTAACAAATCACACTTAAGAGGCCGTTGGTTGTTTTATGCAGGATCATACTTAGGTCATATAGGTCTTTATTTTTTGTTGTGTGCGCGACCTCACATGACCTCTACTTCCGGTCGAAACCGGAAGTGCCTAGTAAATTGACTGTGGCAGAAAGTGCCAATAATTTTTTGAGTTTTTTTTACGATGTTTTATTCTTGCAAGTGTCAGGTTTGAAAAAATTGGACCGGTGACGTCACACAATTCAAAAGCGCCCTCTAGCGGCAGGTTGAAAACAATTCAATACACACTTTTACTAGATGTCTGTGGCAAAGTTTATGAGAATCTCTTCAAAACTGGTAAATATGATGACCTTTATGCAGACAACATATTTGTGAAGTCGTAGTTTGATGGCGTCATCGTGTGTCACGTGGTAAGGCCTTAAAGGTGCACTTTTTGAAGCCTTCTATCTACTAAACCAAACAGCCGATTGAGTTGAAACTTGGTGTACTGTTAGACATCGGCCATGGCTTAAAAAATGTGGAGTGACGTCATGATGACGTCATCAAATTATTTTTTACAATTTTTTATAAAATCAAAGCTTAGTATTTGAAAAAATCATTACTCCCGAACCAGACATTGGATTTTTGTTATCTACATATCATCAGAAAGGTATTCAAAAACTGAATGGAAAAAGTTTGACCCCTTGGCCTTTCAATTGGAAGAGAAATTATAGTAATTTCAACAGCGCCCTCTCGTGACAAGTTTTTAACAAGAAAACCTGTTGCATAAATCCAAAAAGATTCAAAATTATGATCCGACAAGAAATAGGCTTTAGATACATCATAATAGCGTCATCAGCAAAACCAGGTCTTCACATTTTCGACCACTTCTTACATAACTCCACCACAACCAGAGTAATATCAAAACTTGAACGGTTGACTTATTGAACAAATGCCGAACACCCTGTTTTTGTTTTAAAACAAAAACTTAAGTCTAGTTTCTTCTCCATCTTCCCTAGAACTCTTCTCTACAGCATAACTCAAGATTGAAATTGAATTGAACCTTGAAACTCATCAGACAATTGAACCTCAATATGAAGACGGCGCAGTTTTTATGACGTCACAATGAGGTCATCAGGTGTCGAATTACAGGGTTTTTAAAGTAAAAAAATGACCATTTGCTTTTTGCTGTATCTCACTGAGTATGAAAGCTATGATCATCATAGTTGGGCATCATATAAAACAAGACTGTGGCAACATTTGAAATGTTAACGCCAAAATCGTACGACCTTAACTTCCGGGTCGTTACCCTAGGTCGAAGTTCGCCTTCGTTTTTGTTTTCGTTCAAAAAACAGCTTTCGAGCTTACAGTGTATCTCTGAATAACTCAAGATTGAGATTGAAATAAACATTGAAACCCATCAGATAGTTGAACCTTAGTTTCAACACGACACAAACTTAATGACGTCATGATGACATCATCGGGTATCGAATTACAATAAATCGAAGTTCAATTTTTTTTAAAATCATAACTCAGGAACCATTTATTTGATTTTTACAATCTAAACATCATCGGATAGGTAATTTAAAGTTTGACAAACGCAACACAAAAAATTTACCCCATTTGACCTTGACTTCCGATTCAAACAGGAAGATGAAATTTAATATTTGAACAAATCATAACTCCTGAACCAGACATTGGTTGTTTATTTTCTGTACGTCTTCAGACAAGGCTTTCAAAACATTACTAGCGCTATAGTTTGTGACCTCATTTGACATTGACTTCCGGTTCAAACCGGACGTTTAAGCTTTATATTTGAAAAAATCATAACTTCTGAACCACACATTGGATTTTTTCAATCTATACATCATCTGAAAGGTCTTAATGAACTTATCACGTGCTTCAGAAAAATGTGTCCCCGTTTGACATTGACTTCCGGTTAAAGTCGGAAGTTGATATTTAATGTTTCAAAAATCACAAATCCTGAACCACATATTTGATTTTTATCATCTATACGTCATCAAAAAGGACTCAGAAGACTCCACCAACGCTACCAAGTGTGACCTCATTTGACATTGACTTCCGGTTCAAAACAGAAGTTGAAACTTTATATTTGAAAAAATCATAACTTCTTAACCACATATTGGATGTTAACAATCCATCCATCATCTTAAAAAAAGCTACACAAAATGTGACCCTATTTGACCTTGTCTTCCGGTCCAAACTTGAAGTTGATGTTTAATTTTAGAAAAATTCATCACTCCTGAACCAGGCATTGGATTGATAAGGTATAATTTGGTACCTATTCATTCAATCACTCACCACGAACACCTTGTTTTTGTAGTAACAAAAACTGAATCTTTATTTATTATTATTTTTTTTTACTTTAAAAACCTTGTAATTCGACACCTGATGACGTCATCATGATGTCACTGTTCAAGTGCCGTCTTCATGTTAAGGTTCAAGTATATGCCAAGTTTCAAGTTTGTACAACTTTTCCTTTTTGCGTTAAGTGACGGAGAAGGTTCGCTGAAGAAGAAGAGGTGGGGGGAAAAAAGAACAGTAACAATAGGTTTTCGGCTGATAGCCGAACACCTAAAAACAGAACAAAACCAAGAGGTTTTCGTGCTTGTATTGCATGAACACCTTATAAAAATGACATCGGTATCCACTAAAGTAATCATGGCGCTTGCTCCAATAATGAAGTTCCTTTGTGGATGTCTTCCTATGGTGCACAGCAAGAAAGGTTCAACAAAGGGGGTGTCTGATAAAAACAGCAGCAAAATAAGCAGTAATCCCAAATCTCTATGGAATTAGGAAAAAAAGTTTCTTAAAAAGATGTGTTTTCAAGGTTGTTTTGAAAATGCCTGTTGTCTGGACGGCTCTGATGGAATGTGGTAGACCATTCCAGGCCTTTCCTGCAGCTACCAGAAAAGAACGGGATCCCCATGAATTGTTCACAGCATATTCCACAAGGAGTTTGTCAGCTGCTGAACGTAGATTTTTCACAAGCTGGAACATATGGCTGGACAGGATCACAGATGCCATTCAATGCTTTGAAAATAAGTTGGCTGATCTTGTAGAAGATCCTCTGATCAACGGGGGAGCCAGTAAAGCTGCTTCAGAATGGTTGTTATGCTTGAATGCTCCCTGGACAGTGTTACTAATCTGGCTGCCTGGTTCTGGATGCGTTGGAGCCTTTTTATTTGTTTCTTGCTGAGATTAAATAGAAGAGTATTACACATGTCAAGTCTGGACGTAATGTATGCATGGATTAGGAGCTCAGCAACCTGCTGATTAATGTGTTTGCGAATCCGACCAAGGTTCCGAAGTGACATACATTGTACAAGCAGCACGGGATACAGTGGTGATGTGATCCTCCATGGAGAGATTAGAATCAAAAATAACTCCAAGATTCCTGACACTATTTGATGAAGTGACAGTAGACTCGCCCACTCTTAACCCTGTGATATCCACCTTAGATAGATGATCATGAACTCTGTTTTACTGTCATTTAACTTCAAAAAGTTCAGGGTCATCTAGTGACACAATTCGCCAAGACTGGCTTCGAGTTGCTGCACAGCTTGGTTTACATCTGATTGAACATGCTTGACTGAGAGATAGATTAGGATATTATCTGCGTAACAGTGGTAGCTCAGACCATGACGCCGGAAAATATCTGCTAATGGACGTATGTATAGACAGCATGGTCCAAGAACAGATCTTTGAGGGAGACCATAATGAAGAGGTGATATGTTCCTAATTTGTACACACGAAACAAGTTCTCTCACTAACAATAACAAGAGTAAAACCACTCCAAAGCAAAACCACTCATTCCAAAATGACTGTTTAAGAGGGACAGAAGTACATGTACATTGTGATCTATGGTGTCAAATGCTGCAGACAAGTCAAATGCTACAAACAGAGAAGTCTTACCATTATTCATTGCTTGAAGTGGATCATTCTGAACTCTGAACGCTGCTGTTTCAACGCTGTGGTTGATACGATAAGCTGATTGGTGGTGATCAAGAAAGTTATTTTCAACTAAGAAGGTTGTGAGTTGTTTGATACAACTCTCTCCAGTGTTTTTCCTAAAACACCGGACGGTAGCTGCTCATCTCATTAAGGTCCAGATTTGATGTAGGACAGGATGAATCTGGGAAACCTTAAGAAGAGGGGGAACTTCACCCAGCTTTAGGGATTGATTGATGATTGACATCAGAATCTACTGGAACAGGTAGCGCCTCCGGTTGCAACTTCACAAGCTCCAGCATCATTTTGTATTTTTCGTTGCCTAGCAGCCTCGGTGGCTTCCTTGACTTGATAGTGGACCTTTGTCTCACAGTGATCACCCTCGTTCATAAAACGTAGAATTACACTCTTCTAATTTTGCAAAATTCTGAAATCTTCATCCGTTTTCTTCCTTGGGATTACAAGTAGAAGTCCTTAGCAGGGGTTTTGATCTCCTTTGTAATTCAACAACTGTTTTTGATGCATGGCTGACTCTGCTTGGTTCTCCATTGTGCTAACGCTATTCTTAGTCATGGCTGCAACTACAACAAACTCCTACAGCAGAGCCAATCTACTTGACACGATTCCTTCGGTGAAAGCCAGGGTCCCCCTGCATATAGATATGCTGTAGACAGCAGACTGAAAGAACTTGTAATTTGTGTGGCTAGACGGACACAAAAAGGGGTCGCATATCATGGTTTATGAAGCAGACACCAATTCCTTATTTGTCTTGTCGTGACCTACCTTGTGAGTTTCACCCTGATTACCAAGTCAAAATGGTGCACATGTCATCAACCTTGTACAAATACCCATTTCATCTTCTACTGAGCAAATGGTTCCTATTAACTTTGGTTTATGGAAAGAGTTTACGATCAATGCAACAATTCAAAATCACTGTCATGTGCGACCTTGTCATCTCCAGTTCCATTGATATTTTCGGTATTACTGAAACATGGCTATCTGGTGATAATCGTGACCACTGTGCAATTGCTGATCTGATCTCTACATTACCTAATTACCAAGTTCATCACATCCCTCGGTTAGACTGAGCGGGTGGAGGAGTTTGTGTATTTCTTCGAAAGAGCTTTGATGTCCATAGAAATGAAGGTAGATCATTGGACTTTTTTTAACATATTGATTTATCCATCAACGATCGCTCGCGAATCTGTTTTGATTGCTGGGGAATTCAATTTTCATGTTGACAACCAAACAAACCGGGAAGCCTCTGTCTTTCTTGAACTCATCGACTCATTTAACTTGAGCAGCAAGTATGGGCCCCACACACCGTGATGGGCATACATTGGACCTCCTATTAACACACTCAATAGATGACGCTATTTCTCATGTCAACACTTACTAATAACTTGCCTTCCGATCAATGCTGCCGTAAAATACTTCCAAACATTAATCGCCCGAATCATGTAAAAGAAATATCAAGCTACACGACGCAAGATTGATTTTGAGGCCTTTTGCCTAGATGTTCTAGCCTCACCAATAACTACAAAACCAGCCACCAGCCACCAACGTAGACTTGCTCAATATGATACAAACTGTGAGTGACCTTCTGGATAAACATGCCACTCTAATCTTTCAAACCATTTCATCTTGCCCTCATGCTCCCTGGTACAATGAATATATTCACAAAGCAAAGAGACAACTGCGAAAGTGCGAACACAGGTGGAAATCTTCCAAACTGATGGTTCACAGACAACTAATTAATGAGCAGAGCTATCACTACAATCAACTGATAACCAAGACTTTATCTGAATTTCACAAAAAGTAACTAAAGGACTGTGACTCCCACCAACTTTTTCTCGAAGTTGACAAACTATGCACCCTTCAGCCGATTTGTCATTTGAACCTCTCGTTAATTGTTTTTCAAAGCTCTTTGACAACAAAACATAGAACATCACTACAGAACTTGATGAAAGTACAAGATCTAGGTATTATACATTTGTCTAATCTTGTGTAATGCAAGGTATGAAGATTTGCAGAGATTTTGCACATGGATGTCCATCCAAAGAAAAACAGAACGATCTTCGAATGGACATCCATGTGCGAAATCTCTGCAAATCTTCATACCTTGCATTACACAAGATTGGAAATTTTCTTAATCTTCTTGACAAACCAACTACAGAAAAGCTTGTCCACACTTTTATTACACTTGCCGCCTTGATTTATGTAATAGTCTTCTACTTGGTCTACCTGACTCAACAATCTCCAAATTACAGCGAGTTCAGAACTCAGCAGCCAGATTGGTCACACCATCCAAAAACTGATTATTTTTCACCAATTCTTCGCCATTGGCTTCCTGTTAGACAACAAATTGTGTATACAACCCTCCTTCTGACCAATAGCTGTATCCATGGCTATGCACCAACATCACAAATATAAGCCTCCAAGAAAACTTCACTCCCAATCACAATCTCTACTTGCCTGTTCATCTGCATCAACAAAGTCATACGGCCGTCTTCTCCCACTCTTTGGAACAATTAACTCCTCCAAAACATCAAAGACTCACAAACTCTGGATCAATTTAAATGCCTTCTAAAAACTCATTTGTTAAACTCTGACTAATTGTTTTGTTTGTACACTATTGACTTTGAACACCACGTTGGGATGTGTGTAATGCGCTTAATAAGAACGGTGTATTTATTATTATCATGGATGGACAGATGACACTTGGGTCCAGTCTGCATGATTTATTTGGGGACTTAAGGATTACTCTTTTAATATCTTCTAGAGAAACGTCATATAAACCCAAACAATTGAACTGATGTAGAGTTGCCTGAAGGTGGATAAAGATTGATGTGGAATCCTTCTTGTAGGCCTATCTTTTTTATTTTGTCTAAAGAAATAACAGAAACGCTGGGTTTTTCTATGTGAACATTTAAATCACCTGTGACAAGAAGGGGCATTTGGTTCAAAAGAGCATTGTCAACTGGTCAATGCACAACCCAACTTGACCTCTCCTTGCAGTCCAAACAGGAATTTTCTATACAAACTACTTGTGCATAAAGGGTATTTTGCAACAAAAGGTAAAATATTTGTTGTAGTGCGTCTTTGTATGAAATAATTAGTGCGATCTCGGCTTTAAAAAACAATTTAAATTTGTATGATGGTGTCCTCTTGTATCGAAGCATCCTCAAGTGACAAGTTTGAAACATTTGAATAATTTTTTTATCATTTTTCCTTTGCAGAAGATTCCACCAAATCAAAGGTGATTTGGGAGTCCGCGAAGGGACGATACTTACCTGTTAAACCTACAATTGCATATTTGCCCTAGCCATAGGCTTTCACTAGATTCTTTTTTACCACACCACAACAGCGCCCTCAAGAGCCCATACATTCCCTATCCTGGCCCCTTGTGTTGGATAACTCGACCTCTTTTTCTCGAGGTGTGAGTAAAAAAAGACACAGCACAGGCCGAACCTGAGCAGGGAAGGAGGGAGGGAGGTTTAACAGTTAAGTATCGTCCCTTCGCGGACTCCCAAATCACCTTTGATTTGGTGGAGTCCACTTCAGGGACTCCCTTACCTGTTATAAACCTACAATTGCATAGACTGGCACAGAAGAGAAGGTGGTGGGCCCAAGGGTGAGGCATGAAGTAGTAAAAACAACCACTCGGAAAAACCGATAGCTATTTATAGTCCCTTCGTGTTCTCCCAAACCATGAAAACAAGAAAGGGAAGTGGGACTACTCACCAAGGATTGGAGGCCGGAGGGGGCTGAGGTGCACTAAGAGCAATACGGCCAACTTTTCCTCTGGATGATTGGACATCTTGGAGGATAACATGACATGAATGTGGAAGGTGTTTTCCAGGCTGCTGCCTGTAAGATATCCTTTAAGAAAAGCTCATGAAGTGGACATGGACCTAGTCTCATGGGCATTAATGGGATGATTATCGGCAATGGGTGAAGGCCAGGAATCCAAGGATGAACGTATCGCTCTAACTATCCAACGGGAGATTGTGTCAGGCGAAACTGCCCTATATGGGCTGGTAGTAATAATGAAAAGTTGGGTCACGGGGCCTCTGAGTGTCTTAGTGCGGGCAATGTACCACTTCAGAGCCCGAACAGGGCACCATAATTTATCCTCAGTAACCGACGAGAACGATTTGATATCTGGAATGAAAATGTCAGGGGGCGGTGTATGACGGAGACTGGTTCTTTGCTAAGAATGTTATATTTGGGACGAGGCGGACGCCGCCCGGTTCCCAGCGGATATGACCTGTGTCGATTGATAAGGCATGGATCTCGCTCCGTCTCCTACTGGTTGCCGTAGCTATAAGGAATGCTGTTTTCACAGACAAATCTATAAGTGAGGCATTCGATAGAGGTTCGAACGGGGCCCTAGACAAAGTGTGAAGGACTTGTCCTAAGTCCCAAGCAGGGAGAAGCTTTTTGTTTGAGGGGCGCTCGATGAACATGCCCCGAAGCATTTGGGTTAATGCGTTATTGTTTGAGATGGAAGATCCATCTGGGAACCCAATGTGAACTGCTCCCAGGGCAGAACGATAGCCTCGAATAGTGGCCACTGTGAGACCCTGATTGAAGAGTTTCATCAGAAAATCACCAATGACTTTTAAAGTTGCTGAGCAGGGATCAAAAGAGTTGTCCCTGCACCATTTATGGTAATGTTGAAGCCGGCTGTCGTAGGTCCTTCTAGTGGACTTTCGGCGGCCTCTGGCAGCCATGGATGCAGCGTCTGATGAAAGGCCTGCTGATCTGAAGGAATGTTGGACAACATCCAACACGTTAAGTGGAGGTTCTCCGACCCCGGGTGGTAGATCTTCGACCGGGGTTGGGCTATGAGATCCGCCCGTCGGGGAAGTAAGATTGGGGGATGAATGAGGAGGTGAATAAGCCTCTGAAACCATGCTTGTCGAGGCCAGAAAGGTGCAATGAGGAGCACCCTGCAAGTCTCCGTTTCTATTTTGGCTAATACCCTTGGAATTAGTGAGATCGGGGGGTAAGCATAAGCGTACATGTTTTCCCAGTCGATTGAGAGGGCGTCTGATGCCCAAGCCTGAGGATCCCGACTGCGAGCGCAGTATACCGGTAGCTGGTTGTTTAGGGATGATGCGAATAGGTCTATGTGAGGACGATCGAACCTCAGGAAGATGGATTGCACCACTGCCTGGTGGAGAGTCCACTCCGTGGGGGTGACCCTGCCCCTGGACAGGGCATCCGCCAGGGTGCCAGGGCATCCGCCAGGGTGCCAGGGCATCCGCCAGGGGACCGTGTCCCCCCTTGTCGATTGATGTAAGAGACGACAGTTGAATTGTCGGACATGATGAGGACATGTTTTCCCCCCACTTTGGGAGTGAAGTGTATCAAGGCTCGATGGACTGCCAGCAACTCGAGAGCATTGATGTGGGACAATCTCTCTACTTGGGACCATGTCCCATATGTGCCCCCCACCCTGAGGGGGATGCGTCCGTGGTTAGGGTCACGGAAGGTTGAGGGAGGGGAAAAACTCTGCCGCAGCTGATATTTTCCCGCTGAAGCCACCAGTTGAGATGTAAGAGAACTTGGGGAAGTATCGGAACCAATAACGACAGGGGGTCTCGTTTTGGACGATACTTGGCAAGAAGATGGAGTTGGATTGGGTGCATGCGCATCCTGCACCAGGGAACTAGATCTACTAGGCTTGCCATTAGCCCCAAGAGGCGTAACCAGGCCAAGGTCGGTGCCACTCTTGCAGAGATGAAGAGGTTTACACACTCCAAGAGATTGTGAATCCTCTTCTCGGTGGGTGTGGCTATGCCCCGTTGAAGGTCCAGCACAGCCCCGAGAAAAGTTGGGTTCAATGAAGGTGTCAAATGGGACTTCTTTACATTGATGATGAATCCCAAATCTCTTGTTAAGGAGAGAGTGAGATTCATCGCCCAGCGGGCTTCGGCTTACGAATTGCCTACCACGAGCCAATCGTCCAGGTAGACCAAAATTCGCACGTTGTGGAGGCGAAGGAGTGCTGCGACAGTTTTTGCCAGTCGCGTGAACACCCTCGGAGCCGTGGACAGGCCGAAGGGGAGCGAGCGAAACTCGAATGTTGTTCCCCGATATTGGAAGCGGAGGAAATGGCGGTGATGTTCTGACACAAGTACGTGAAGGTACGCATCCTTCAGGTCCAGTGTTGCACCCCAAGACGGAACTGTGAGGCAATTCAGGACTCTGCGGAGGGACTCCATCCTGAACCGACGTGGTCGAATGAACTTGTTTAGCGGCCTTAGGTTCAGGATTGGGCGCCATTCTCCGCTGTTTTTTGGAGTGATGAAGAAGGAAGAAACAAACCCTCGGTTCGAGTCCTCCTTGGTGACACAGTATATTGCCTTTTTTCGAAGGCAAGAATCTCCGATTCGAGAGCCAAGCGTTGAAACTGATCGGATGGGATCGGCGTAGGCCGAGGGAAGTACGACGACGGAGGGGTGCTCGTGAATTCTAGTTTGTATCCATGGGTGGGGAGAAAAATTGCATCAAGGACGTTTCCCCGCCGGGTAGAAGTAGCAAGAGCGGATACCCGGGTGAACTGGTCCATGCAGATGCGTAAGCTGTCGTCCAGGCAGCGGAAAGCCAGCTCAACTCCATTCGGTGACACTGGTGAGTCTGCCTCACAGGAGCACACCAAGTACTCAGAGAGCAGTTGTAGGAAGCAAGTAACACGGAGACCAGCTCTGGAGGCCTTGTCTACCTTGACTAGGGTGTCTTCCAGTGTATTGCTTTCCTTACTTGAGAACAGAGACCTGAGGGAGGAACGCCCCCCGGAGTCTGCCGCTATTTTGTCACGTGCTGCGTCAGGTAAGGTGGGAACCGCAAGAAACTTGTCAAAGTCATTTCTCGGAACCCGAAAATGGCGGACATCACGTTTAGCCACAGGGCGCCATTTCTTAACCCCTGCAATAACCTCAATACGGTCAGCGCAGAGGCGGTCTACAGGGAGGACTGGGAAGGACTGGGCCCTAGACTCAGCTGGACCAGTGCGTTTTTTGAACGACTGGCGGGCTTCTTGGTCAAGTGTAGGGTCCTCCTCCTCCGGGATATTTAGGACACGAACCATATCCTGAATAACCCGGCGCAGTCTAACGTCGGCTGTGGAAAGCATGACAGAGTCCCCCGATTCATTGCCTGAAGAATAACAAACAGGTGGATCTGGGTGAGAAGACTCTCCGTCCCCAAGGGGTAAGAGGGCTGTAGCTTCTTTAGCCCTATCTGGATTAGGCTCTGTCCCACGGGAGAGGGAAGCCAAAGGAGCAGGGCCCAATTGTCGTGGACGAGAATCAGAATTATCTGAGAACTCATCAGAGGGAAAAAGGGATACGATTTCCTCCGACATCTGACCGGGATCCGGAATAACTGCTGAAGCAGGCAGAACAAAGTCCGCTGGAGCATTAGCAGCCGGTCATTGCACTAATGCTGACATAGTAGCTGTGAGTTGTCTCAGCATTGAGCGGGTGGAAGTGCTAGAGCGGTGATGGCGTCGCTCACCAGCCGAAAAGCTAGACGAAGAAGCGGACCCATCCGAGGACAGGGAGCTCTGACTAGAGTAACGCCGTTTCTTCTTGCGATGTCGTCTGCCCCGGTCAGATTGACGAGCTGGGCAAGACGACTTGCGCCCTGAAGAGCCACAGTCGGTCTTGGGTGTGGAAGAGGCCATGCTTTTAGGTCTCGGTCCAGAAACTGGAGCCCCGGAGGGGGCGGTTGGAGTAGCAGAGTCCAAGGTACCGGAAACTAGAGGCCCGGAAGGCGTAGCTCCTGGACGCTTACGGGGTGTAGGTTTATCCTTCTTGGGCTTTTTAATGCTTGGATTAGAGACTGGAGGCCCCGGAGGGTCAGCCCTAACAAGCACGCCTGAAGTGCTGGGGGCCAGAGGCCCGGAAAGCGTGTCCCCAGCAAGAGCATCATCATTAAGCATAGGGACTGGAGGCACGAGAGGCGCAGCCCTAGCACTAGCATCTGAAATGTTACCAGGAGCCAGAGGCACGGAAAGCATGTCCCCGGTAATGGAAACAGAAAAATCTCTCCCGGTGGAATCTGCAGAGGGGGAGCGAGGCCGAAGCCGCGCCGACGACGCAGTGCGTCTCGAACAGCGAGAGTCTGCCATTCCTTTAAAAAAAATTATTTATTTATTTTTTAAATTTTTTTTTCACTCGAAGTTCCTTATCTTACGAGTGAAGAAAATGAAAACGGTAAAGATAAATTAATAATAAAGACGATACAAACTTTGTATACTCTTGTCCTTATAAAACTTTACAAAATAACAGAGAATCTGAAAGCTTATACAATACGTTCGAAGACGGAAATCCAAAACATACGTCCGTTCAGGTCGAACACTAGAGAAAAAGAGGTCGAGTTATCCAGCACATGGGGCCAGGATAGGGAATGTACATGTATGGGCTCTTGAGGGCGCTGTTGTGGTGTGGTAAAAAAGAATCTAGTGAAAGCCTATGGCTAGGGCAAATATGCAATTGTAGGTTTAACAGGTAAGGGAGTCCCTGAAGTGGACTACTAATTCACGTCAGAGAAGCTACTTTGGTCATCATATCACCCGGTATTAACATAAGACAAACACTTAAATTCAAGCTGTTTTTAGAATCACAAAACTGCAATAAATCAAAGGTTATTTGGGATCCCTTCCCCCAAAAATTAATGACCTTTGATTTATACATGTTTTGTAAATTCTTGTAAATAAATTTGTATCAGTCATGACTACATTTGTAACTACAGGTATGAAACTTTTTTATTTAAAGGGTCTGTAAACGTTTGGTAATGAGCTTTCGATAGTATAAAGCATTTTGAGAATCATTTCACTTCGAAGTAATGTGGTTATGCCCCCAAAATTTGAATCTCAAAAACGTTTCCGTTAGAAACGTTTCTCAGATTGTGTATTTTATATAGGGAATATTCTTCTTGTTTGGACATACTCGCTCCAGTTTTTCATTGATATCTCAAAAGTGCAGCCACCTTTTGAAGTGAGTGAAATTTTGACAGGTTAGTTTTATTGTATATTTCTACATTGATATAGGATTAAAACAATCCAACAGTTCAAAAACAAAAGGTATACTTTGCATAAACAAGTGCTTGATTTAATCAAATGTAGAACAATAGCATAATAAATAAGCACAAATATTTGACACACAAAGCACCATGGTACACATTGTTTAGTTGGCTCTGCTAATATTGGACAAACAAAGCACCATGGTACACATTGTTTAGTTGGCTCTGCTTATAATATTGGACAAACAAAGCACCATGGTACACATTGTTTAGTTGGCTCTGCTAATATTGGACATACAAAGCACCATGGTACACATTGTTAAGTTGGCTCTGCTTATAATATTGGACATACAAAGCACCATGGTACACATTGTTAAGTTGGCTCTGCTTATAATATTGGACATACAAAGCACCATGGTACACATTGTTAAGTTGGCTCTGCTTATAATATTGGACATACAAAGCACCATGGTACACATTGTTTAGTTGGCTCTGCTAATATTGGACAAACAAAGCACCATGGTACACATTGTTTAGTTGGCTCTGCTTATAATATTGGACAAACAAAGCACCATGGTACACATTGTTAAGTTGGCTCTGCTTATAATATTGGACATACAAAGCACCATGGTACACATTGTTAAGTTGGCTCTGCTTATAATATTGGACATACAAAGCACCATGGTACACATTGTTTAGTTGGCTCTGCTAATATTGGACAAACAAAGCACCATGGTACACATTGTTTAGTTGGCTCTGCTTATAATATTGGACATACAAAGCACCATGGTACACATTGTTTAGTTGGCTCTGCTTATAATATTGGACAAACAAAGCACCATGGTACACATTGTTAAGTTGGCTCTGCTTATAATATTGGACATACAAAGCACCATGGTACACATTGTTAAGTTGGCTCTGCTTATAATATTGGACATACAAAGCACCATGGTACACATTGTTTAGTTGGCTCTGCTAATATTGGACAAACAAAGCACCATGGTACACATTGTTTAGTTGGCTCTGCTAATATTGGACAAACAAAGCACCATGGTACACATTGTTTAGTTGGCTCTGCTAATATTGGACAAACAAAGCACCATGGTACACATTGTTTAGTTGGCTCTGCTTATAATATTGGACATACAAAGCACCATGGTACACATTGTTAAGTTGGCTCTGCTTATAATATTGGACATACAAAGCACCATGGTACACATTGTTTAGTTGGCTCTGCTTATAATATTGGACAAACAAAGCACCATGGTACACATTGTTAAGTTGGCTCTGCTTATAATATTGGACATACAAAGCACCATGGTACACATTGTTAAGTTGGCTCTGCTTATAATATTGGACATACAAAGCACCATGGTACACATTGTTTAGTTGGCTCTGCTAATATTGGACAAACAAAGCACCATGGTACACATTGTTTAGTTGGCTCTGCTTATAATATTGGACAAACAAAGCACCATGGTACACATTGTTTAGTTGGCTCTGCTAATATTGGACAAACAAAGCACCATGGTACACATTGTTTAGTTGGCTCTGCTTATAATATTGGACACACAAAGCACCATGGTACACATTGTTAAGTTGGCTCTGCTTATAATATTGGACATACAAAGCACCATGGTACACATTGTTAAGTTGGCTCTGCTTATAATATTGGACATACAAAGCACCATGGTACACATTGTTAAGTTGGCTCTGCTTATAATATTGGACACACAAAGCACCATGGTACACATTGTTTAGTTGGCTCTGCTTATAATATTGGACATACAAAGCACCATGGTACACATTGTTTAGTTGGCTCTGCTTATAATATTGGACAAACAAAGCACCATGGTACACATTGTTAAGTTGGCTCTGCTTATAATATTGGACATACAAAGCACCATGGTACACATTGTTAAGTTGGCTCTGCTTATAATATTGGACATACAAAGCACCATGGTACACATTGTTTAGTTGGCTCTGCTAATATTGGACAAACAAAGCACCATGGTACACATTGTTTAGTTGGCTCTGCTTATAATATTGGACAAACAAAGCACCATGGTACACATTGTTTAGTTGGCTCTGCTAATATTGGACAAACAAAGCACCATGGTACACATTGTTTAGTTGGCTCTGCTTATAATATTGGACACACAAAGCACCATGGTACACATTGTTAAGTTGGCTCTGCTTATAATATTGGACATACAAAGCACCATGGTACACATTGTTAAGTTGGCTCTGCTTATAATATTGGAATAAGCACCATGGTACACATTGTTAAGTTGGCTCTGCTTATAATATTGGACACACAAAGCACCATGGTACACATTGTTAAGTTGGCTCTGCTTATATTGGACATACAAAGCACCATGGTACACATTGTTTAGTTGGCTCTGCTAATATTGGACATACAAAGCATCATGGTACACATTGTTTAGTTGGCTCTGCTAATATTGGACATACAAAGCACCATGGTACACATTGTTAAGTTGGCTCTGCTTATATTGGACATACAAAGCACCATGGTACACATTGTTAAGTTGGCTCTGCTTATATTGGACATACAAAGCACCATGGTAAACATTGTTAAGTTGGCTCTGCTTATAATATTGGACATACAAAGCACCATGGTACACATTGTTAAGTTGGCTCTGCTTATATTGGACATACAAAGCACCATGGTACACATTGTTTAGTTGGCTCTGCTAATATTGGACATACAAAGCACCATGGTACACATTGTTTAGTTGGCTCTGCTAATATTGGACATACAAAGCACCATGGTACACATTGTTAAGTTGGCTCTGCTTATATTGGACATACAAAGCACCATGGTACACATTGTTTAGTTGGCTCTGCTTATAATATTGGACATACAAAGCACCATGGTACACATTGTTTAGTTGGCTCTGCTAATATTGGACATACAAAGCACCATGGTACACATTGTTAAGTTGGCTCTGCTTATATTGGACATACAAAGCACCATGGTAAACATTGTTAAGTTGGCTCTGCTAATATTGGACATACAAAGCACCATGGTACACATTGTTTAGTTGGCTCTGCTAATATTTGACACACAAAGCACCATGGTACACATTGTTTAGTTGGCTCTGCTTATAATATTGGACACACAAAGCACCATGGTACACATTGTTAAGTTGGCTCTGCTTATAATATTGGACACACAAAGCACCATGGTACACATTGTTTAGTTGGCTCTGCTAATATTTGACACACAAAGCACCATGGTACACATTGTTTAGTTGGCTCTGCTTATAATATTGGACACACAAAGCACCATGGTACACATTGTTAAGTTGGCTCTGCTTATAATATTGGACACACAAAGCACCATGGTACACATTGTTAAGTTGGCTCTGCTTATAATATTGGACACACAAAGCACCATGGTACACATTGTTTAGTTGGCTCTGCTAATATTGGACACACAAAGCACCATGGTACACATTGTTTAGTTGGCTCTGCTAATATTGGACACACAAAGCACCATGGTACACATTGTTTAGTTGGCTCTGCTAATATTGGACATACAAGGCACCATGGTACACATTGTTTAGTTGGCTCTGCTAATATTGGACGTATACAAAACACCATGGTACACATTGTTAAGTTGGCTCTGCTAATATTGGACATACAAAGCACCATGGTACACATTGTTTAGTTGGCTCTGCTAATATTGGACATATACAAAACACCATGGTACACATTGTTAAGTTGGCTCTGCTTATATTGGACATACAAAGCACCATGGTACACATTGTTTAGTTGGCTCTGCTAATATTGGACATACAAAGCACCATGGTACACATTGTTAAGTTGGCTCTGCTTATAATATTGGACATACAAAGCACCATGGTACACATTGTTTAGTTGGCTCTGCTAATATTGGACATACAAAGCACCATGGTACACATTGTTAAGTTGGCTCTGCTTATAATATTGGACATACAAAACACCATGGTACACATTGTTTAGTTGGCTCTGCTAATATTGGACATACAAAGCACCATGGTACACATTGTTTAGTTGGCTCTGCTCATATTTGACATACAAAACACCATGGTACACATTGTTAAGTTGGCTCTGCTCGGCCTCCATTTGCACTAAATACCAGTTGCCCTAACTTCACCATGATCAGTTCTTTCCCTGCAATTGTGGGCCTTTATACAGTCAGTATTGGAACAAGTGGGATGTGGCATTAAGGCTGTACCTCGACAAAGGGGAGGAAAATTAGGGTCTCTCCAGCCCACAATGGTCTACACCTTCTTTTTCATCTCTACTGGTATAAATGACCAACTAAAAATTATACTTCATTAACAATAAATTGAATAGTCTAATTATTCTCCTGATTTAAATTATTCTACAAATACAAAAGATAATACTTAAAAACCTTACCCATTACAGCAATGCTATTTTCCAATCCCGTTACATTGCATAGTGATTTGGAACTTGGAAAAAGAAACCTTTGAGAGATTGAAACATTCTGTCATGTCTCGGCCGGTTCTTACATGTATTGGGTTGTCAAACTAACTTTGAACCTACGATATCAGGCCTCGAATTACACAGCGGCCATGATGGCCAGTGCCGACAGTGCCCTTGCAACTTGACTGTGGTGCCCCTCCAAAAGTTACCTTCTCGGCCATAATTGCTGTGCCCTTAATCCCTGTTGGCCGACGTGCCCTTTTTTAATAGAAGTTTAATATATTGTCAGTGTTGTCCAGAAGCACCAACGACCACGATTTCACCGGAAACTTTGTTTAACCAGTTGACAATGATTAAGAAAAAACAAACTTTTCTACCCCAACGAAGCAGACAGTTGTAATTCGAGGACTGCGATTGTGAGTCATCTTCATCGATGGCTGTCTGTGATTTCAACACTACCAATATGGTTGTAGTTGTGAAGCCAAATTAAATTCAAGTGAGAATGAAACTTGTGGAACAGTCCTCGAACTCATTTTTGTCAGGACTTCTGCACATTGTGTTTATTTTTTAATCATTGGTGTATTAGAGGAGTAAATTCACTTCCAGTTTTTAATGAACATATCATCCAATCGGTTAAAGTTATTTTATTAAGTAAAGGGTAAAACTATATATAATTTGTCCATACATGTATGTAAAGTTGGCTACAAAAGTGACATTTATCTGGAACTATCTATGAGCAAATGGCTATGTTTTATGTTTGAACTCAAATACTGAGTGCAGCACCCAGGAGTTTTACTAAATTCCTTGCATGATTTGTTTGTAAACCCCTTGGCT
Source organism: Leptasterias polaris (assembly GCA_037783415.1). Lineage (NCBI taxonomy): Eukaryota > Metazoa > Echinodermata > Asteroidea > Forcipulatida > Asteriidae > Leptasterias > Leptasterias polaris. The sequence goes on from JAZGTN010000123.1 coordinate 6,202,458, forward strand.
GTGTAGAAAAAATAGAATGCTTGACACTGCTCAAAGCCAAAACCAAAAGCAGGGAGGAGACTGAGCCACTTTTTGTTTTGGCAGCGATGTTTCCAGTTGTTTTTACAGAAACTACTTTTAAAATACTGGGCACGTACAGATTAGTCGTGGAATGAGGTGCATTCGGGTCTAGTTACTTAGTGACAAATTTGGTCGCAAACTATTTGTAGACCCGCATGCACCTCATTCCATGGGCAATTTATGCAGTCAACATGCACATCGAGTATTTTCAAAGTAATTATAGTCTAGGTATGTTTGTCGATGTACATTATATATGTTGTACGCAGAAGGGACATAACGACATCATTTTCTTATTGCCGACTGTTATTAATTTGATAACATGAAGCAAATTGAGTTGGTTTTCACAACATTTTCACAACAACATGGCAAACAAATCTGGGATACAAATACCACAAATGAAAGACGTTCTGAAGCTGTGCGCAGGACAATATAAACACTTTAGTTGTAATTCATTGTTTTGAGAAATTATATGGAATGTCATAACCAAAAATAACAAAGTCTGCTTTATATATAGCACACAACTTTTGCAAAAGTTCTTTAGGTAACTGTGAATAATACGTGGCCAATAAACTTTTCTCTTGAGTATTTTGGGGCTTTCTTTGCGCATACTTTACAAGATGATTAATGTGAAGACTTTTTAACACATAAGGGATGTCATCAGAAGCTTCTTCTAGTTTTCCAATAATGTCAAAGTTGATCTCACATGGTAAATTCTGACTGAAGATTGGCTTCCAATGTGGATTTGATCGATGGGCAGCTGAATCAACAAGGTATTTAACAAACTCTGTGAAAGTCACATCTCCTGTAGTTACTTGATTATCGTCTCTGTACAAATGAATAATATTTTTTCCCATTTTCGTGAAAACATTGTTATGATGGTCAACAAACTTATCTCTAAAAGCTGAAAGAATTCGAGCTAGTGGATTTCGCACAAAAATAAATGTTTTGTAACTGTTGAGACGATTTTCAATTTGTGTGGAATTGTAACTTGTTATCCAATGTAATGCTTTATGACTATATAACTTTTGATTAGGAACATTCTTGAATCCACCAAGATCTTCAACCAGCACTCTCTCCCAATTGGTAGATCCCACTTTGTAGACAATACTGTATATGAAATGATGTTCATCGCTTGCTATCAAAGAACGAAGCCTACTGGGGCTTGCTGCGAGTGAGCTAACTGATTTTAAAGAGACGTTGAAGTGATCCATACATGCTTTATGTACAGCCTCTTTGCGTGCCTTGTGCTTTTCATCCATTCGTTCCAACCATGCTTTACCAGCCTATAAAGATAGATGACAAGAAAGTTTGGTATTACATGTACATGTATTAGAAAGTTGTCTTTTGTCAGTTTTGTGTAAAGTGTAATCTGTATTAAGTACAAATAATTGCATTGCCACCCATGCCTGAAAGGAATTAAGTGACCTCAAAATGTGCAGCTGCTCAGTTACTTTAAAAAAAAACCTCTTTTATAAAAGCACAAAATTTGGTAGACTGCCAAACAAATTTTGAAAAAAAAATAAAATATTGAGGTATAAATGGTCATCATCTTTCATAGAAACAACCATTAGAGGGCAACTATTGTAGCCCAATATTTCAACAATGAGTTGTAATTAGCTGTTTTATTCTACAAGTAAACCCAGAGAACTAAAAAATATCAACCCATCACTTCACCACTTCATGTCGGATATCCACCAAATATTTCTGAACTGGCTTATGGTGGGGCGGTTTTAACTTCCAAGCGTCCTCATTTTGTTGCTGCCAGTCGGGCAGCAAATATCCACCCGTATTCATTATTTATACTTATAGTGTGCACAGGCATGCATCTACCATGCTACGCTTTGTTTCACCCGTACAAAGAAGAACACCAGGTATTGAAAAGAATGTCTTGTAATATCCCTTTCAAGACCTTTGTCCTATTGTCCAAGAATGGCACCATTGTTTATCATTGTATTCAGATCAATGCGACATAAATGGCAGAGGTTCTGAACATCACAGTGAGTGCCAACTCATATTTTTTCACTCGACATCATCAAATCCCAATGCTAATCCCAATGCAAATCCCAATGCTCGTGGCCGTGTCGTGGCCGAGTGGTTAAGAGCACCGAACTCAAGCTCTGGTGTTTCTGATCAGCAGAGTGTGGGTTCGAATCCCAGTCGTGACACTTGTGTCCTTAAGCAAGACACTTAACCACATGCTTCGTCCTTCGGATGGGACGTAAAGCTGTTAATTGGTCCCGTGCGTTGTGAATGCACGTAAAAGAACCCAGTGCACTTATCGAAAAGAGAAGGGGTTCGCCCCGGTGTTCCTGGTTGTGGCTGCTTAATGCGCCGTAGCACCTTGTAAACCTTTATATAAGGTGCTAAATAATTGGGTCTCAGAATTCATCACTGCAATAACCTATCTTTCTGAAAGTATCAACCGCCGTGATCTAGATGGAATGGCGGTATATAAATACCTTGTTGTATGTATGTATGTATGTATGTATGTATGTGTATGTATGTATGTATGCTACTAAGAGACCCATTGTTGTCTTTCCTGTTAAATCAGTGTTTTATTGTGGAAATTATTCCAAAGGAAAACAAATACTCAAGAAGCTCCAAAAAAGTTAAGAAATTATACTGTGGATGGGCACAGGAAAGTTTTTCAGACTACCAACCCAAAGTCGTTAAAATAATTAGCCTAATGCTAATCAGAAGGTGTTTTTTATTAATATTAAGCCTGGTCGCATACATACATGTATATATCTTTGATTATATATATCAATACTAGAATACAAATCTCTTAGTCAAAATTAAGGAGCAAAGTGGGGGCCAATTTCCGAGCTGAGTGTTTTGATTTCCAGACTTAGGAATACGTCACTCTCCTTAGATGGGCAGACAGTTTAACGAGTTCACTACGGAGGACCCAGTAACATGCAAAACTTTTATGCAACACACAGCGGGCTTATACTGTACATGTAGCAATCACAGATTCTGTGTGTGTGTTGGCAGTGGTCATGTCAGTAGCGTACAAAGGCAACTGTTTCAAGGAGTCTATTGAATTATGGTTCGTTGGCAAAAGGCACTGCAAACAATGAATGGATTATCTCTTTGCATGAATACATGCCAATATCTTTATCAAAGACCAGTTCCTTTCACATGCCAGCCAAGATTTTGTAAAGACGGTATTAATACTGCATTGTTATGAGGCCTTTCATCTCTCTCCAGGATGCCATCTGTAAGACGGGCATACATTGTAGGTCGATGATTGGCCGTTACAGAACAGCTTTCAAATGGTGTGTTTGCGCTTCAGAAACATGTGCGCCTCAACGAACACACATCAAAATGAGAGAAAGCGTGCATCTTTCGTTTGGCTTATTTCCGTCTTGCTCACATCTATAGTTTAGGTTTGTTTTTCACCAAAATCTTTCTGAATACAATCGTGTATAAATTTGTACTAACGCTACATTTTCAGCTAATGTAAGTCCATTGATTCCTGCATCAAAAACAACACGTCAATAAATGAATCGACCGGAGGTGAATCATAAGGAGAATCTGGAATTTTACAGATCAGGAAAAATGCGTCAGTCTTCCGACATTAATATCCCAACACGTCTAAAAATCTCTCAGATTGCCATTTCCCCCCTACTAAAACATGTACTGTAGCTCATAACGCATTTTCCTGCCACTAATATCCACATTCTAAGCAGCAGCCAATAGAAAATGTTGTTATTGGCTGCATGGCAGAAGTACATGTACATTCATGCCATACTCTGCATGCACATGAGTACATATACATTGATCCACAACAAAGTTGATTGTGAAAACAAACGTTAAAAGTCATAACCACAAAGTCGTGGAAATGCCAGCAGAAACACAAGGAAGAATAGTTTGCAGTGCCCATATCCTTTCGGAAAAAATGGATGGGCATCAGGACATTGGAAAAAGCGCAATCTCTGCTCTGTTTTAAAATTCCTGTTAAAACATAATTTTTTACTATTGCAAAATTTAAATGCAGGGCCATGCACATGCTTTTGTGAACAGTCCAGGGAGTGCACCAGACCAACTCCTAGGCAACACACACACACACACACACGCGTGTGTAAATACCGGCAATCGTGGACCCTCCTTTGTTCAACTCTTTGTGATAGCAACCGTGGACCACAATGCTTTCCTTTGTGATAGCAACCGTGGACCTATTGTCCCTTTTGTTATAGGTCCACGGTTTGAATGTGGATACCTACACACACACACACACACTCAAAAAGAGGAAAACTCACAAAATAGACAAACACACACCCACACAGTGCAAGCCATCACAAAGCTTAATTCTGTCTTGGAACCCCTGACCCTCTTTCAGTATTTATTTTTCCATTCATTCTTTCTTCATTTAAGTTTTTTCTTTGTTAATCATTAAGTCAAGACACAACAATTTAGATACATGGATCTATAGGTTAACAAAAAGTTCCCCTTCAGCAATTGATAAAATGCAGCACCACTTCTTTTTGTTCAAGGGAAATAATGCAGCTGGGAAAAGGTAAGATTATTCAAGGAAAATTTGTTTAAAAAAAGTTCTGACCTTATAAGCCACCTGAAAACAATACATATGCTGTCTTGTCTTTGGATAAATCATAATGTCTCTTAAAAATGCTTTTTACTTAAATGTATTAATCTTTGATGGTATTTTTAAGTTTGTTAAGGTGCAAGGCTAGAATTACCTCTTCGTTCAGTACCTGCCCTTCTGGCACCATTGCCTCTTTCATATTCAAATTTACCGCCACCTGCGGCACTCAGTGGAATGCATCCTGATTCCCCTGTGTTACATAATAACAACAATGTGTTCCCACTTGTTAAACGCATAAACAATATTTACCTGCTATACTCTGTAACACAGGTAAAAGAATTTCTAAAAAAAGAGGCATTTATATAAGGAAAGGTTGTTTGATTATTCCTGGGACCTTTTCCCAAGAACATTGTCCAAGCTTAACGTTACATGTACCTTTGGTTTTTGGAACCGTTTGATTGTTTTAATCCTATATAAATGATGACAATAAAACTAACCTTTGAAAATTTCATTTCAAAAGGTGATCACGTTTTTGAGGTATTGCCGAAAATCCGGAGATGTCCACGCATGAAGAACAATCCCCTATACATGTAGGAATACACAATCTGAGAAACATTTCTGACAGAAACTCTCTCAGATTCAAATTTTGGGTCATAAAAGCTGATATCTTTTTACATAAGGACATTTCTTCGAAGTGAAATGTTTCACAAAATGCTTTATACTATCGAAAGCTGCTGTAGGCTTCTAACCAGTAGGTTTTTAGTGCCAATAATTTTAAGAATGATTACCAAAGTACGTATACCTTCCCTTTAAGAGTCACTGCCCTTAAGAGTGTACCATGTGCAGGGTTCTGCCCACGGTGGTCGGTGCCGGAAAACCCGACCGGCACTCATGATTCCCCGACCGGCACTCGCAGATTTTTTTCTTTTTCCGACCACCACACATTTTCCCTTTTATTTTGCCCATTTCCTTCAAAATATTTTGAACAACGTGTAAAACAAATTATTTACCAGTAAACAGTTTTATCCAAAGTTTCGAGTAGCCTACTTCTTTGGTTTGAGTCTATTTTAATGATCCAGGATCGAGCATTCCTCGCCTCCCGCCTGTACGATGTACAATCCAACGCACGAAACCCGCATTGATTTTGCAATGGTTTCCAGTCACGCTGATTATAGCTTTACGCTTGGAATAACATGATACCAGTTTCATCATGTTGCGAACCCTATTCTACAGCGTTTAATACAACGGAAATGAACTGCACAGTAAGCACCATGCTATAGATGCTGTAAATTGTTTTCCCATGGCGGTAAAGGCGTGCGCGCACTGAGGGCCTACATTCAAGGCACAGCTGCAGGGCGCACGTGTGAACCACTCCGTGCACGATCGAAAGGAAATTGACTTGACTGTACTAGGGAAAAAAATTTTCCGCCACTAAACAAATCCTGGGCAGAACCCTGCATGTGGTGATTCATGGGTTCTCAAATCTTCTTCTAAAAAATGAGTGATACATGTACATCGTTATACCAAACTATCCAAAACTTTAGCTTGCTGACTCTTTCAAATTGGGCGCAATAAATTATCAAAGTTTTGGCCAAAAAAAAACCTGTAAAAGGACTAGTACATTCCAAGCTTGGCGCATGCACGTTTTTGCATAATTACTGGGAATGTACTAGTCGTTTTACAAGGGTTTTTTTGCAAAAATGTTGATAATTTATTACGCCCAACCCAAAAGAGTCAGCAAGCTAAAATTTTGGATAGTTTGGTATGATGATGGATCACTTAAATTTTTTAGAATATGATCTGAAAACCCATGAATCACTACCCCCCTAAATTTGGTACATTCAAATCTTAGCGGCAGTGACTCTTAACCAATCACAGTTCAGGGAGATGCCGAAACGATAAAGCGGAAAAGAAAGCTAACCTTTTTTCCCCCAGTCACATTTCATTTGACAACAAATGTTACAAGTAAAAAACGAACACCTGGGCTTTCTTTGTCAAACTTTATGACCCCATTTCGAAACAATAAATTGACAAGACACTGCAGGGCTCGATCTAGACACAGAAATGTAGCCCAGCATGCAAACACTAGCCAAGAGTGCTGTTGGCTAGTCAAACAAGATTCTGGGTAGTGTGATGGGTTAGTCAATTGTCCATTGCTACAAATCTGATGCACTACCAACGTATTATTTTTTAACCACTATTTCATGAAAAGGGCGCACAAAAGACGCACATCGCTGAACAAGCGGCATGACAAACGATTGTTGTGGAAGTACATAGAGAGCCAAGGCATGCAGGACCGGGGAAAAATAGTGCCAAGAGAGCGATGTTTTTATTAGTATTAGGTTGCATGACATATATGGCATATTTTTCAAAATATGGACCATTTTACAACCTCAAATGTCATTTTTCAAAAAATCTTTTTGACCTTGTAAGATATTTTAAATAATTGTATACATATTTAAGTTTACCAAAATGTTCATGTAAGGATAGTTCAGTTAGTTTTCATCTTGCAGTGGTCATTTTAAAAAGTAGAGTCTCCAGCAGTGAAACATGTGGTTATATTTAGTTCAAAGATAGCACAAGTAAAGCACAAGGAACATTCATTCTTTTCTATGGTGAGGCCCAACTGATGTAGTTTCAAATTAAAATTTAAAAAACTCAACAAAACATCACACACAGAAAATATAAGCCTGACAGAAGAGAGCATAACATTGACGGAAAAACTAAGCAAATATTGTCTGTTATTAATTTATTTCTGGCACAACACTACCGTAATTTCTCTTAAATATTTGCAGCCTCTCATACCTAAAATCAAAAAAAAAAAAAAAAATTGTCAAGCTTCCATAATTTTTTTTTTGGCTAAAAACACAGTTTCGAACGTCATTTTTGACGGAAAAAATGACGTTCGAGAAAAAAAATGACGGAATTTGCATGACGTTCGAGAAAATTGACGGAATTTATTGCAAATGACGTTCGGGACTTTATTACCTTCGCGCAATCCACATCAAGCGTACTTGGAACATAAGTTGATTTAGTTTCCAAAAACTAGCGTTCGGAAGGAAGTATTTCCGTTGCTAATCATCTCAGATACATTTTGGTTTTTCATCTGGAGCTGTCCGATGGATTCTCGAACGTCAGTAAGTATGAGCGTGATTTAATTGACGGATTTATTTTGCACACGTATGAACAGAAAACAAAACATGTGTGAGTCGAACTTACCCCCTCTGTTGACTTAACTGGCCTAACTGCAATTGAGGACAATAGAGGGGGTAAGGGTTAATTTACAGGCCGATCGGTAAGTTCTCGAACGTCACGTAAAAAAATTGACGGACGCTGAAAAAATGTCGGCGCTGCAAATTTGAAAAAGGGATTACTCTTATTGTTGACCAGGTATCGTAGTAGTCATTGTTTCAAAATAATAATTATTTAAACGTGTTCTCATCATATTTTTTTCGAATTTATTGAATGTTTGAAACTTTGGTTAATTGACATGTTTTTATTGTTGAAATTTGTGACGGAAAAAAATGACGTTCGGGAATTCGCGAAAATTTACACCCATACCATTACCATCCAAATGAAACACAAATTTACAAGGTGTTTCATTTGGATGGTAATGGTACATGTATGGGTGTAAATTTCAATCGATCAAACGATTAAAGAATCGATCATCCTCAATTGACAAAATGAATACGCACATAAACCAAACTAAATACTCCCTTTTGGCATGCGAAACCATTCCATTTCTCATCAACAACTCTGACTCTATTCGCCACCACGCAGCCGCTGTTTACATATTCGCGAAGCTGTTAATTTGGATGTTATTGACAGACCGGAGTTTGGACAGACCAAAGCTTGATTTTGTAATACCCCTTCAGGCCTCAAAAATTACCGACGGCACCGACGGCAATTGCCGTCGGTGCCCTATGCCATTGCCAAAAGGGACTAGGACTCGAACAACAGGGACTTAGACTCAGACCACAGGGACTCGGACTCAGACCACAGGGACTCGGACTCAGACCACAGGGACTCGGACTCAGACCACAGGGACTCGGACTCAGACCACAGGGACTCGGACTCAGACCACAGGGACTCGGACTCAGACCACAGGGACTCGGACTCAGACCACAGGGACTCTGACTCAGAAAAAGAGACTCGGACTCAGACAACAGGGACTCGGACTCAGATAACAGGGACTCGGACTCAGATAACAGGGACTCGGACTCAGATAACAGGGACTCGGACTCAGATAACAGGGACTCGGACTCAGATAACAGGGACTCGGACTCAGACAAAAGGGAATAAGACTCAAAAAACAGGGACTCGAATTCAGGCATTAGGGACTTGGACTCAGAGAAAACGGATTCGGACAACAGGGACTCAAAATCAGACAACAGCGACTTGGACTCAGACAACAGGGACTTGGACTACATTGTAAGAAAACAGGGACTCAAATTCAGGCATTAGGCACTTGGACTCAGAGAAAAGGGACTCGGACAACAGGGACTCAAAATCAGACAACAGCGACTTGGACTCAGACAACAGGGACTCGGACTCAGACAAAAGGGACTTGGACTACATTGTAAGAAAACAGGGACTCAAATTCAGGCATTAGGCACTTGGACTCAGAGAAAAGGGACTCAGACTCGAACAACAGGGACTCAGAATCAGACAACAGGGACTCAGACTCAGACAACAGGGACTCAAACTCAGACAACATGGGCTCAGACTCAAACATTAGTGACTCGGACTGGGACTACAGGGACTTAGACTCAGACACGGGGACTTGGAACTCAGACAACATGGGGTCAGACTCAGACAACAGGGACTCAGACTCAAAGATTAGTGACTCGGACTCGTACACAAGGGTCTTGGACTTAGACAACAGGGACACTTCTCAGACAACAAGGGCTTGGACTCGGACAACAGGGACTTGGACTCGGACAACAGGGACTTGGACTCGGACAACAGGGACTTGGACTCGGACAACAGGGACTTGGACTCGGACAACAGGGACTTGGACTCAGACAACAGGGACTTGGACTCAGACAACAGGGACTCTGACTCAGACAACAGGGACTCTGACTCAGACAACAGGGACTCTGACTCAGACAACAGGGACTCTGACTCAGACAACAGGGACTCTGACTCAGACAACAGGGACTCTGACTCAGACAACAGGGACTCTGACTCAGACAACAGGGACTCTGACTCAGACAACAGGGACTCTGACTCAGACAACAGGGACTCTGACTCAGACAACAGGGACTCTGACTCAGACAACAGGGACTCTGACTCAGACAACAGGGACTCTGACTCAGACAACAGGGACTCTGACTCAGACAACAGGGACTCTGACTCAGACAACAGGGACTCTGACTCAGACAACAGGGACTCTGACTCAGACAACAGGGACTCTGACTCAGACAACAGGGACTCTGACTCAGACAACAGGGACTCTGACTCAGACAACAGGGACTCTGACTCAGACAACAGGGACTCGGACTCAGACAACAGGGACTCGGACTCAGACAACAGGGACTCGGACTCAGACAACAGGGACTCGGACTCAGACAACAGGGACTCGGACTCAGACAACAGGGACTCGGACTCAGACAACAGGGACTCGGACTCAGACAACAGGGACTCGGACTCAGACAACAGGGACTCGGACTCAGACAACAGGGACTCGGACTCAGACAACAGGGACTCGGACTCAGACAACAGGGACTCGGACTCAGACAACAGGGACTCGGACTCAGACAACAGGGACTCGGACTCAGACAACAGGGACTCGGACTCAGACAACAGGGACTCGGACTCAGACAACTGGGACTCGGACTCAGACAACTGGGACTCGGACTCAGACAACAGGGACTCGGACTCAGACAACAGGGACTCGGACTCAGACAACAGGGACTCGGACTCAGACAACAGGGACTCGGACTCAGACAACAGGGACTCGGACTCAGACAACAGGGACTCGGACTCAGACAACAGGGACTCGGACTCAGACAACAGGGACTCGGACTCAGACAACAGGGACTCGGACTCAGACAACAGGGACTCGGACTCAGACAACAGGGACTCGGACTCAGACAACAGGGACTCGGACTCAGACAACAGGGACTCGGACTCAGACAACAGGGACTCGGACTCAGACAACAGGGACTCGGACTCAGACAACAGGGACTCGGACTCAGACAACAGGGACTCGGACTCAGACAACAGGGACTCGGACTCAGACAACAGGGACTCGGACTCAGACAACAGGGACTCGGACTCAGACAACAGGGACTCGGACTCAGACAACAGGGACTCGGACTCAGACAACAGGGACTCGGACTCAGACAACAGGGACTCGGACTCAGACAACAGGGACTCGGACTCAGACAACAGGGACTCGGACTCAGACAACAGGGACTCGGACTCAGACAACAGGGACTCGGACTCAGACAACAGGGACTCGGACTCAGACAACAGGGACTCGGACTCAGACAACAGGGACTCGGACTCAGACAACAGGGACTCGGACTCAGACAACAGGGACTCGGACTCAGACAACAGGGACTCGGACTCAGACAACAGGGACTCGGACTCAGACAACAGGGACTCGGACTCAGACAACAGGGACTCGGACTCAGACAACAGGGACTCGGACTCAGACAACAGGGACTCGGACTCAGACAACAGGGGCTCGGACTCAGACAACAGGGGCTCGGACTCAGACAACAGGGGCTCGGACTCAGACCACAGGGGCTCGGACTCAGACCACAGGGGCTCGGACTCAGACCACAGGGGCTCGGACTCAGACCACAGGGGCTCGGACTCAGACCACAGGGGCTCGGACTCAGACCACAGGGGCTCGGACTCAGACCACAGGGGCTCGGACTCAGACCACAGGGGCTCGGACTCAGACCACAGGGGCTCGGACTCAGACCACAGGGGCTCGGACTCAGACCACAGGGGCTGGGACTCAGACCACAGGGGCTCGGACTCAGACCACAGGGGCTCGGACTCAGACCACAGGGGCTCGGACTCAGACCACAGGGGCTCGGACTCAGACCACAGGGGCTCGGACTCAGACCACAGGGGCTCGGACTCAGACCACAGGGGCTCGGACTCAGACCACAGGGGCTCGGACTCAGACCACAGGGGCTCGGACTCAGACCACAGGGACTCGGACTCAGACCACAGGGACTCGGACTCAGACCACAGGGACTCGGACTCAGACCACAGGGACTCGGACTCAGACCACAGGGACTCGGACTCAGACCACAGGGACTCGGACTCAGACCACAGGGACTCGGACTCAGACCACAGGGACTCGGACTCAGACCACAGGGACTCGGACTCAGACCACAGGGACTCGGACTCAGACCACAGGGACTCGGACTCAGACCACAGGGACTCGGACTCAGACCACAGGGACTCGGACTCAGACCACAGGGACTCGGACTCAGACCACAGGGACTCGGACTCAGACCACAGGGACTCGGACTCAGACCACAGGGACTTGGACTCAGACCACAGGGACTTGGACTCAGACCACAGGGACTTGGACTCAGACCACAGGGACTTGGACTCAGACCACAGGGACTTGGACTCAGACCACAGGGACTTGGACTCAGACCACAGGGACTTGGACTCAGACCACAGGGACTTGGACTCAGACCACAGGGACTTGGACTCAGACCACAGGGACTTGGACTCAGACCACAGGGACTTGGACTCAGACCACAGGGACTTGGACTCAGACCACAGGGACTTGGACTCAGACCACAGGGACTTGGACTCAGACCACAGGGACTTGGACTCAGACCACAGGGACTTGGACTCAGACCACAGGGACTTGGACTCAGACAACAGGGACTTGGACTCAGACAACAGGGGCTTGGACTCAGACAACAGGGGCTTGGACTCAGACAACAGGGGCTTGGACTCAGACAACAGGGGCTTGGACTCAGACAACAGGGGCTTGGACTCAGACAACAGGGGCTTGGACTCAGACAACAGGGGCTTGGACTCAGACAACAGGGACTTGGACTCAGACAACAGGGACTTGGACTCAGACCACAGGGACTTGGACTCCAGGGACTACGACTCGGACAAAAGGGACTCAGACTTAAACAACAGGAACTCGAACTTGGACAAAAGGGACTCGAACTACAGCACTGCTTATCTTTAAAGGCACTGAACACGTTTGGTAATTATCAAAGACCAGTATTGTCACTCGGTGTATCCCAACATATGCAAAAAATAACAAACCTGTGAAAATTTGTGCTGAATCGGTCATCGAAGTTGCAAGAAAATAAAGAAAGAAAAAACACCCTTGTTGCACAATTTTGTGTGCTTTCAGATGCTAATAAAAGGCTTCATGCATGAAGTCTTTTATTATTTTAGTGAGAAGTTACCTCTTTCTCAAAAACTACGTTACTTCAGAGGGAGTGGTTTCTCACAATGTTTTATACTATCAACAGCTCTCCCTTGCTCGTTACCAAGTAAGTTTTTATGCTAATATATATTTTGAGTAATTACCAAACGTGTTCAGTGCCTTTAAAGGGATACATCGGCTTCGTTGGGCTATTTTGGCTTTAAAGTGGACTCCAAAGGTCGTCCAGGAATAAGAATGGCTCCTAAAAGAAACCATCAATTTTGGCCGTTTTCAAGCATTTTTCTAAAACCAAAGGTCACGTGGGTTATCCGAACCACATTTTTGGTTCATATAACCCTCGTGATCTACAGAGTTAGTTTTACTTCCAGCCGTATAAAAATTAATTACTGCACTGAATTCAACTATGTTGTTTTAACAATTATTCATGGGTATTTGACAAAAGAAAATACGTATTCAATTATGGATACAAGTTGTAAATAATGAAAACAAATCAAACGTAAGATTTTATTTCAGAGAGTCCGAGCAACGGAAGCGTGTTTTACAGTGCACGGCGTGGGGACTAACTACACGTAACACAGGGTAATCGTGTAGCTGGCGGGCGGAGTGGCTCGGTGGGGCTAGCGCGACGGAAACCCCCTGAGCCAAGAAATAGCTGTACATGGAAGCTCATGAACATGTGGGAGGGGTAGGGAGCCAGACCATCAACTACATTTTTTGTCATTCCCCCGAAATGAGATTTCGTTCCCCAGAATTCCGCTTTCGTTCCCTCAAGATAGCTTTTGTTCGCCTAAAGTCCAATCAAAACAATTTGTTACATTCCCTGGAAATCATATTTTGAAGGAACAAAATAACGCTTTGAGGGAATGAAATATTATTACAAGGGAACACATATATTTTCCTTTTTGTTTTAATCTTGAAAGAAAAAATCACCTGTCCCTTAAGGGGCTCCCAGAACCAAAAGTAAAACCTAGTCGTCGCAACGACCATCGGGTGGCGATCGTATTCTAACTACTTTTGGCAAAGCAAAAGTAGTAGGCCTAGTGTGGTACATGTATTTATTGTAGAACGTCTATCAGTCACCTTTGGATTTATTATGATTTGTTTTTCTTTTTTCTTGTTGTTCTGCCATATTTTGGGTTTCAGGGGGCGATCTTTGGATGTCGAAGTAACGTACATGTAGATTGAACTAACGCGTGTTCATGTATTAGGGGCATGTGTCGGTTGTATTGTATGTACACACTTTATGAGCTGGATGGATAACGTCGGCTGGACCCTCATGCCTTGACATAGTAAAACATTTACAAAACAGAGCACCAGTCTACTTGCAAAATTGCGCAGCAATATCCCGTAAATTTGACACTTGCAACAGCTGGTAAAGCGTTTTTAAATATTTGACTAGGCTCGGCCATTGCAACTGTCTGATTGCAACATGATAATAGCTGTCGCAATGCTTCCATTAAAACTGGCAAATACACAACAAATGCTGTGAAATCGGAATTTGGCAGATTTTATGATTTATATAAATGTTTTAATGGTTTGGTACAAATGTCAGAATTTTGAAGTATTTCCAAGAGAATCAAGGAAAGATCTAAAGAACTAAATAATAGTCAGGTTGGTGTAGTGGTATCTTGCCTTGCCTTCCACCTCTGAGACCCCGGTTCGAATCCCACCAGGGGCACTATGTGGATTGGGTTTTTTAGTCCCTGCCTGATTGCGTGGGTTTTCGATGGAATATTTCTCTGGGGTTTTCCTCCCGCATCTAAAACTGAAACTTCCTTCATTGTCTTCTCTCCATGGGGTTCTTGGCTAGTATAGTGATTAAGTTCGCTTTTCTGAGAGGCTTTGGCTTCACAACCAGAATTAATAAAAAATTAAAAATAAAACATTGCAGGCTTGAATTGAAAGAAGCGCTTCAAGTTCTCTGGAATGATAAAATTCCCATTTTCACGAACATTGGGTCGATGTGAATTAAAGAGGCATCATCGTTCAAACATCGATTGTAAAAGGTGTTTTTGAAAACATCTTCATAAGAACATCCCCATGGTTCAAATGTACATTGAAATTCAGAGTCACTATCATCAGGTCTTATCGCCCCACAGAGTACACAGGGTGCTGTTCGTGTGGTAAAATGGCTGAAACAGGTTTTCAGGGATAAAAGGTATTCCCTGCTTATCTACTAGTCACAGGCCTCAAATTTCACAGCGGCCAAGACGGTGCCCTTGTAACTGGCCGTGGTGCCCCTCCAAAAATTACCTTCTGGCATATTATACAAAATATGCACCATTTGCAAGCCTGAAAATCGGACCCTGATATTTTCATAAGTGAAAGCTAATTTTTATTTTTATATACATGTAATGTAATTAACTACGAAGTACCTGACATGTTATCATACACAATATTGACAACCGATGCCTTTCAACTAAATCGAGGTAAAAGGTTTGGAGTCTCAAACATCAGCATTTTTGACGGACTTCCACTACCACTATAGATGTAGAGGTTTTAAATGATCAAATTTTCATATTTGCTGAGGTACATATTTTCTTTTGCATGCTCAGGTTGTGGGGGCTGATGCCAAATACTTTAACAGTGTAGTACATGTATTCACTTTAATCACGTCTGCCACTTTAAGAGTTACGCATGCGCATTCCAGTTGTGTTATAAGAAGTTGTATTAATGATTAGAACCACAATGGAGTAAGTTCCACATTCAGTGCTCCAAAAGTTTGGACTAATAAATATGTTAAAACGTACATCTGCATCCGGTTGAGTTACTTAGGGATAGGACATAACAATTGGCGACGAGGATGGTATCCCTTAATAACATTTTGTTGCTGGCTACGATTCAAAATTAATTAACAAAAACAACGTCAAGTTCGACAAAGTTTCCAGCCCACAGCCACAACAACACCGATGCATACACCGTACGTGCCCGCCTGCATAGCAGTAGCAGCCTACACACAACGCTAGCCTCGCCCATGCCCACCCATCACCACAGCCAAGCCCCAGATTCCCGCCGCAACCAGAGCAGAAAGGACCCGATCGATATATTCACCAGTGCCGTTACAACGAGCTTACCCAGCCCCGCCCCGTTGCGTACTCCTAGCCATCATTGCATGATCGTCAGTACAGGAGGATTTCCGGAGGTGTGAGCCCAAGACGATGGTTAACTGGAACAGCCTTGCCAGTGGGAATGGTGGTGGTGTTGCGTCGTTCGCCCAGCCATAAAACGTATGTAACGTATAAAACAGTTTATGAAAATGAAAAGAAAACAATTGAAGAGGATCATCAAAGCTAAACCGTGGAAAAACGCAAAGAAATAAAAGAGAGGATTTGTGAGGAAATAAAGTCCTGTTTGAAATGTATCAGGAGTGACTAAATTCTGACAAATTACGCCGAGAATCCTAAACGTATCCACCGATGTCACCACTTCAACTTTATGGCTGTGAAGAAATGTTTGTGATTGCCCGATGCTGATGCCCCGCCAGCCTACCCCCTACAAACATTTTGTGATTGCCCGATGCTGATGCCCCCCTCCCACACCTACTTCCCTGCCTGCCTGCCTACTGCCTGCCTACTACTGTACAAGGATAATCAAATGACTATGGACAATAGGGCCTGAAAAGGACTATGGACAATAGGGCCTGAAAAGGACTATGAACTGTAGGGCCGGAAAAGGACTTTGAAACGTAGCATTTATACATGTTGAATATTTTTATGCACATGTGCCCATTTTAAATGCCTGATTTATCTTGTTCATAATGCCAAAGTTATAGACAGTTATATAATTATCTTGTTAGGGAAGTACTACCTTAAAAACAGCGATTTTATGGTTATAAGCACAATTTATGCTAAATATTGTGTTGGAAAAAATAAAAATAAAAAAAATAAAAATTATAAAATTGCTCTCAGATGTATATTGCCGTACAGTTGAGTTGATGCAATTGCTCGCTGCCAAAAAATTACTTCCTGTGCAAGAACTGATGCCAATATGTTATTTGTGAAATATTGATTGTATTATTGCTGGTATAATTTTATTTCCATACAATGGCAACCCCACTTAGTGGTACCATAGGTGTCATCCCCCCGTTCGATTCAACGCAAATCGAAGAATGGATTGAGTTGCTAGAGGCTTGGTATTATGCTAATAATGTTGCTACCGACGAAAAGAAGCATTCAGTCTTGTTGACAAGCCTTGGGAGTAAGGGATATCATACACTCAGAGCCCTTCTGCAGCCCCTCAAGCCGACAGAAAAGTCGTACGAGGATTGTATTGACTTATTGAAACGTCACTTTGCACCAAAGCCTAGTGAAACTGTATTACGCTATCGCTTCTACAATGTATACACGCTCAAATCTTCTATACAAAGCCAAATGAAACTGTTGCTGAGTTTGTTGCTGGTCTTCATCAGCTGAGTGAGCATTGTAGTTTCAAAGAGCTGAATAATATGCTCAGAGATCGCCTAGTAGTTGGATGTCGAGAGCCAGCCATTCAACGCAAACTACTCGGTGAGGCCAATTTGACGTTCGAGAGAGCACTGCAATTGGCAACAGCAATGGGAATGGCAAACAAAGGTGTGGAAAATATCAAGCAGATAAACAATCCAGCCGAGAGCACTACGGTCAACAAAATGCACCTTACGAAGTCGAAGCCAAGCAAGCCATTTGCCAAGTCTAACAGTGACCAACTGCCCAGACATAAAAGTACTGAGGTCACTAGTAGTAGCAACACATATGACGCTAGCACCCGCAAATGTTGGCGTTGTGGTGGAGCACATGCCCCAGAGTTATGCCGATTCAAAACAGAGCAATGCCACAAGTGCAAACGTACAGGCCATACAAAAAGTCAGTGTGAGAAGGTTGCCGCCTTCAACAGCAAAAGAAAGTTTAAGCCTAAGGCTCATCACTTGCAAGAAGATGAAGACCAGGTGGAAGAAATGGAGTTTTCCGCTTTAAGTCACCTGGAGGGTTGCACTCTCAACAAGTTGACGACGTCTAAACCCTATCACTTAATGATGAAAATAAATGGTCAAGAAGTTAACATGGAGTTAGACACAGGAAGCCCCTGGACTATTATTTCATCGAAGACCTATAGTAAGGTCGGGAAGTTGAGTGATCTGAAGCTAAGCAAAGCTGGACTTAAAACGTATACAGGAAACAAAGTTCCTATTATAGGTGAAGCCATGGTTTCCGTTCAGCATGCATCTCATTCAGCCAAACAGTTGCCCCTGTTCGTTGTAGATGAAGGAGTAAGTCTGATTGGGAGAGAGTGGATTGAGCAAATCCCACTGCCATTAACAGAGATACTACATACCTTGCCACGCCGTTAGTGACAACACTGACATTGACACAACAGCCGAGTTGAATAAAATACTCAAAGCACATGAGCAAGTCTTTGACGACAGCACCCTTGGACTTCTGCAAGGTTTCAAGGCCAAAGTGTACCCTGTGAAAGAAGAGCCCAGATTCTTCAAAGCCGCACCAGTTGCATATGCTACTAGACAGAAAATCGATAAGTGCCTCGATGAAATGCTAGAGCAAGGGGTACTAGAAGCTGTTAAATTCTCTGACTATGCCTGCCCAATTGTGGTCGCCCCTAAGCCTAATGGACAGATTCGCATCTGCGGGAACTACAAGATAACTGCAAACAAAGTTCTTCGCCTAGAACAATATCACCTTCCAACTTTGGAAGACATGATGCAAGATCTTCAAGGTGGTCAGAAATATACAAAGATTGACTTGTCTCACGCCTATCACCAAATTGAGTTGGATGAAGAAGCCCGCAAATATACAACTATCAATACTCATCGTGGACTGTACCAATATACAAGAGTACCATTTGGCCTCGCTTCAGCGCCAGCCTTATTCCAACGAACAATTGAGTCCTTGATAGCAGACATCCCTATGTGCCGCCCATACTTAGATGATATAATAATCACAGGTCGTACCGACGCAGAGCATCTGGAAAATGTGAAAACTGTGCTCCAGCGTTTGGAAGAACATGGGATGAGAATCAGGAAAGGAAAGTGTGAGTTCCTGAAAGAATCGGTGACATTATCTTGGTCATCGCATTGACGCAGAAGGAATACGACCAGTTGGAGACAAGGTAGAAGCCATTCGACAGACATCCGAGCCAAAGAACCAGGAAGAGTTGCAAGCATACCTGGGTCTCTTGGGGTATTATCGCAAGTTTCTTCCCAACTTGTCTACGCAGATAGCACCACTGATAATGTTGCTGAAAGCCGAATACAAAAGTGGAAAGAAGTCTAGAGCAATCCCAAAGACTTCGATCAACCCGAATTTCAAATGGGGTCCAGCACAGCAACAAGCCTTTGCCAAATCTAAGAAGTTGTTGGAGAGTGATGCACTACTGGTGCACTTTGACCCCAAGAAACCGTTGTTGACTACAAACAGACGCAAGCCCTTATGGACTAGGTGCTGTTCTCAGCCATGAGATGCCAGATGGAACAGATAAGCCTATAGCTTTCGCCTCCAGAACACTAAAGCAAAATTACGCACAGTATGAGAAGGGAAGTCTCTCAATAGTCTTCGGATTGAAGAAGTTCCATAAGTATCTACATGGTCATAGATTCTGCATAGTAACAGATCATAAGCCGTTGGTATCACTTTTTGGAGATAAGCCAGCCAGCCCTATGTCTTCGGCAAGAGTACCCCGATGGCACATGTTACTCTCAGCGTATGAATATTCCATCGTCCACAAAGCAGGCAAACTGCATGCAAATGCAGATGCTTTGTCACGCTTGCCAGTAAGCACCAAGGAAGATGAGGCCCCTTGGATCCATGACGAATTGGACAACTCAGTCGAGAAAACACGCATCAACTTGCTGGTAGAAGTTGAAAGCCGACCAGTAGATGCCCAGGAGTTAAAGATCTTGACAGACAAAGACCCCCTTCTGTCGAAAGTGCGTAGCTACATCCTTCGGGGATGGCCAGATAAACATAACACCAGAGGAGAGTTGTCTTCATACAGTAGCAAACAACAACAGTTCAGCCTTGAAGATGGTGTTGTGCTATGGGGTTCAAGGGTAGTGATCCCACAAGATGCCAAGCTACGTAAGCTCCTAATGCAAGAATTGCATGCTACCCACCCAGGAATTGTGAAAATGAAGATGCTGGCCCGGTCATACTTTTGGTGGCCAGGAGTTGACAAAGAACTGGAAACCCTAGTGAAAGAATGCCCAAGTTGTCAGGAAAACCAGAAGCTGCCACCACATAGCCCGATCCATCCATGGGAGTTCCCTGAGGGTCCGTGGCAACGCTTGCACATCGACTACGCCTTAGTTTAAAGTCACGAAGTGCTGATAGTGGTGGATGCATACAGCAAATGGATAGATGCAATAAAAGTCCACTCTGCCTCATCTCAGTCTACCGTCAAGGTGATGCGGAGATTGTTTGCATCCCATGGTATTCCAGAAACCATTGCAAGTGATAATGGTACACCATTCGTATCAGAGGAGTTCTTTTGTTTTCTCACGAACAATGGAGTGGAACACATTCAAACTGCTCCAAAGCACCCTTCCAGCAACGGCTTAGCTGAAAGAGCTGTCCAGACAGTTAAGCATGGAATCCGAAAAATAAGAGGAGGTGACCTGGAGTCGAGATTGCAGAAGTTTCTACTTCAGTATAGAGTAACCCCACAAGCAAGTACAGGAAAGAGTCCAAGCGAACTCCTGTATAAACGACTACTACATACCAAACTAGACATGATACGCCCCAACCTTGCCAAGAAAGTAAAACGACAACAAAAACACATGAAAGATCAAGCAGATAGAGGAACTAAACCAAGAACCCTCAAGATAGGAGATAGTGTCTTGGTAAAGAACTTCGGAGCAGGTCCTACCTGGCTGCGTGGTCATGTTAGAAGTGTCATCAGCTGTAGTCTTTTTGAGATACAGCTGGATGATGGTAGTGAGACGCCACATCGATCACATGAGATATGGGGAATACAACCCAACTCCAACAAACATGCCTGAAGTCATTGTTCCAGACTACCAAGAAGAAACCCTACAACTGAACTGCACATCGATCACATGAGATATGGGGAGTACAACCCAACTCCAACAAACATGCCTTAAGTCATTGTTCCAGACTACCAAGAAGAAACCCTACAACTAAACTGCACATCGACCACATGAGATATGGGGAGTACAACCCAACTCCAACAAACATGCCTGAAGTCATTGTTCCGGACTACCAAGAAGAAACCCTACAACTAAACTGCCCATCCATCACATGAGATATGGGGAGTACAACCCAACTCCAACAAACATGCCTTAAGTCATTGTTCCGGACTACCAACTAAACTGCCCATCCATCACATGAGATAATGGGGAGTACAACCCAACTCCAACAAACATGCCTGAAGTCATTGTTCCAGACTACCAAGAAGAAACCCTACAACTAAACTGCACATCCATCACATGAGATATGGGGAGTACAACCCAACTACAACAAACATGCCTGAAGTCATTGTTCCAGACTACCAAGAGGAAACCCTACAACTAAACTGCCCATCCATCACATGAGATATGGGGAGTACAACCCAACTCCAACAAACCAAACTGAAGTCATTGTTCCAGACTACCAAGAAGAAACCCTACAACTGCCCATATGTACAACTGATCCAATTCAAAGCCAAATTACTGTACAACAAGAAGTTGATTCTGCTGATCCTACTCCTGAACCAGATCAATCAGATCAGCAGTCGCACTCTCCTTCACCAAGAGTTTCTGCTAGAGCCAGACGTCCCCCAGAACACTTGAAAGATTACATTCTGTATAAGTAATTACATTTACATGTATACTCACATAACGATCTGCAGTATTACAATTTTTCTTGATCAAACTTTTTGCCCGATTTGTTTTCAAAGTTAAAGCATAATTCAAGATTGCATATCTCCAGTTTATGGTTTTTATGAAAAATTGTTTGGTTGTTGATGAGTTTTTCATGTTTGCGATTTTGAAAGTTGCCCTGATGTTATCTAAAAAGGGAGGAATGTAGTGTATTCACTTTAATCACGTCTGCCACTTTAAGAGTTACGCATGCGCATTCCAGTTGTGTTATAAGAAGTTGTATTAATGAACCACATTCAGTGCTCCAGAAGTTTGGACTAATAAATATGTTAAAACGTACATCTGCATCCGGTTGAGTTACTTAGGGATAGGACATAACAAACAGCAAGAGAAAATAAAAATCCGACAATTGATTGAAACAAAATTTTTATTTTAATCGCAAACTTCCGAATTTCATTTTTGTCTGTCAAAAATTTCAACAATGAGAAACATGTTAATTAACCAAAGTTTTAAACATTCAATAAATTCGAAACAAATATGATGAGAACACATTTAAATAATAATTATTTTGAAACAATGACTACTGCGATACCTGGTCAACAATAAGAGTAATCCCTTTTTTTAATTTCCAGCGACGACTTTTTTTTCCGTCAATGTTTTTGTGTGTCGTCCGAGAATTTACCGATCGGCCTGTAAGTTAACCTTTGACTTGAGACTTACCCCCTCTGTCGTCCTCTTGCAGTTAGGCCTCCTCGATGTTTTCACGGAATGCTCGATTCTCACATGTTTTCTGCGCGATGTTAATACTTCTGTCAATAAATCTGTCAAGTAAATGACGTTCGCCATTTACTGACGTTCGAGAGTCCATCAGACAGCTCCAGATGAAAAACCAAAACGTATCTGAGATGATTAACAACGAAAATACTTCCTTCTGAACGCTAGTTTTTAGAAACTAAATCAACTTATGTTCAAGTACGCTTGATGTGGATTGCGCGAAGGTAATCAAGTACCGAACGTCATTTGCAATAAACTCCGTCAATTTTCTCAAACCTCATGGAAATTCCTTCGTTTCTTCTCGGACGTCACTAAAAATCCGTCAAAAATGAGGTTCAAAACTGCGTGTTGATAACCTTTAAAAAAATTATGGAAGCTTGACAAAGGTTTTTTTTTTGATAGTATTTACATGTAGGTATGAGAGCTGGCTGCAAATATATCAGAGAAATTACAGTAGTGTTGTGCCAGAAATAAATTAATGACAGACAATACTTGTACATGTATTTGCTTTCTTTTTCGGTCAATGTTATGCTCTCTTCTGTCAGGCTTATATTTTCTGTGTGTGGTGTTTTGTTGAGGTTTTTAAATTTTTATTTGAAAGTACATAGTTGGGCCTCACCATAGAAAAGAATGAATGTTCCTTGTGCTTTACTTGTGCTATCTTTGAATTAAATATAAATAACCACAGGTTTCACTGCTGGAGACTCTACTTTTTTAAATGACCACTGCAAGATGAAAACTAACTGAACTACATGTACATATGTATCCTTTATGAACATTTTGGTAAACTTAAATATGTATACAATTATTTTAAATATCTTACAAGGTCAAAAAGATTTGTTTGAAAAATGACATTTGAGGTTGTAAAATGGTCCATATTTCCAAGAATATGCCTTCTTCAAAGCCATAATTGCCGTGCCCTTAATCCCCGTTGGCCGTCGTGCCCTTTTTAATAGAAGTTAAATACATTTTCAATGTTGTCCAGAAGCACCAGCTGCCGCGAACTTTTCTACACAAACGAAGCTGACAGTTGGAGATCCTTTTCTTTATTTAATGTTAGCCCCAGACACTATCCAGGCATCACCTGGGAGAATGATTGACACTCCTATTGAGACCCAATTACTCTTATCTTAATCCTCTACAGTTTGTTATACATGTACAATTGTTTTAGTTTGAAATACTCTTGCTTCACTCAAAAGACGAGCCACGTATGCGGTGTCTTTGTGGTTAATCCTCTACAGTTTGTTATACAATTGTTTTAGTTTGTAATATTCTTGCTTCACTCAAAAGACAAGTCGCGTGCGCAGTGTCTTTGTGGTTTTGTGACTCTTAGAGTGGGTGTTCTTTTAAACCTGGAAAGTGTGTTGACATCTGGTGGCTTACAGTTTTACGGTTTGTTTATGAATAAGATGTGATTTATCAATATTTTATCCATGCATATACATGTATATTGTTTCATCGGGTTAACCACCCATAGGGGAACCTCTGGCCAATTTTCAAATTTATATATTTTTTATTTTGTGTAAAAAACTTTCAGGGTAACTAATGTATCATGGTGTTATTTTGATTTACATGTACATGTAATAGTTTATTAATGGCCTTCGTGCCTTTTTTTAAATTGCATTTTTGGCCTTGGTGCCCTATCTACTGGCCTTGGTGTCCTCCAAAATTTGGCTTGCTCCAAGGCCAAAGTGGCCTTGCCCTAAAAATGTTGAAATTTGAGGCTTGTAGTCCAACAGATTGGTGAAATATAATAAAGAATTGTGTCTTTTATGCTACATGTAGCATAAGATTAAGAACACAGCTACAGCATGCCCCAAGAAGGTTTTTCTGGCTATACATTGTACATGTAGGGCCATTGCAAATTCACCCTTTAACAAAAATGGTGGCCATTGCGCAAAAGTTTGCGCAATCATCATATTGCGCTCTGTCGCTCTGTAAGTTTGGCAGCTGAAGCTGCTGATCTGGCAAACTGCGTGCAATCTGCAGATTGAGCAAACTTGTAGAATGCGCTCAACGCGCGCCATCGTGTACACACGTGCACGCTGTGCTTTGAATTGTGGGTATCTTTCGCTGGGTGCTTCAGGAAACACGACGCGACGACCGTGGATCACAAAATCATGAGACTCAAATCACGGAGATATCAGTAAAATTGTCTTGATGTGCTCTGGTTTTTTAGTTCAATTTTGTTAAAAACATGGAAAATTTGGTCAAAGTCTGACATTTTGTCTATGGTACCTTATTTATTATTATTTTTTTTTATTAGGTGTTCGGGCACTCTGCCTGGAACACCTCTTGTATTTGTTCCATTTTTTAGGTGTTCGGGCGACAGCCCGGAACACCTCTTGTTTTTGTTCCGTTTTTTAATTTTTTTAAAATAATACTTCTTCAGATTCTTATCCCCCGCGATTGTCTGCTAACAAAAGCACACTTCCCAAGCTCATATAAACTTGAAACTTCACACATAGTTAGATAACCATTAGGAGATGAAACCGCTTTAGTTACGTCATGATGTCATCAGGTGTCAAATTACAAGGTTTTTAGAAAAAAATAATTTAATGTTTGAAATTCTGTAACAAATCACACTTAAGAGGCCGGCAGTTGTTTTATGCGGGATCATACTTAGGTCATTTTTTTGTCGTGTGCGTGACCTCACATGACCTCTACTTCCAGTCGAAAACGGAAGTGCCTTATAACTTGAAAGTGGCAAAAGTGGCTAATTTTTTCAAGTCGTTTTCAACGATGTTATAGTCCGGCAAGGGTCTGATTTATAAAAATTGGACCAGTGACGTCATTAAATCTAAAAGCGCCCTCTAGCGGCAGGTTAAAAACAGCTCCAAATACACTTTTACTAGATGTCTGTGGTGAAGTTTATGATATCGTTTCAAAATTGGTATAATGACCTTCATGCAGACAACATGCGTGAATTTTTAGATTGATGACGTCATCATGTGTCACGTGGTATCGCCTTAAAATTAAAGGTTTACTTTTTGAAGCTGTGTATCTACAAAACCACAAGTTAAACTTGGCATGTTGATAGACAGTGATATTGACTACTTAAAGCGAGAGTGACGACTTGATGACGTCATCAATTTTTTGTTTACAAATTGTTGAAATTTTGACCAATTATTACATATCTTCAGTACAAAGCAAGCTATAGTCAAATTTCATTTTGCATGAGACTTGGAAGGTCCTACAAGGAGGATACATGTAATGTGGAGTGACGTTTTCACGACGTCATCAATTTTCATGTTATGTCACCACCAAGGTAGTGTTTTACAAGATCTATATGTACAGAACAACTTTGGTGATCAAATGGAAACTTTGCATATTGTACTCAAGCTGGGATGTGTTACATCCAAAAAGTTTGGTCAATTCTTTAGAACCACCATTCTAAAGACTCTACAGAAGTATATCAATATTTAATACACAGACATGTTTATAACATTTCTTTGAAACACGAGGTCACACCGAACACCTTTTTTGTTTCCTACAAAAAATTATGTCTAGTTTTTTTGTTTTTTTATAAATACTTCTTCAGATTCTTATCCCCCGCGATTGTCCGCTAACAAAAGCACACTTCCCAAGCTCATGTAAACTTGAAACTTTACAAAAAGTTAGATAACCATTTATAAGGAGATGAAACCGCTTCAATTACGTCATGATGACGTCATCAGGTGTCAAATTACAAGGTTTTTAAACATTAAAAGTTTAAATCTTTGAAAATCCATATCAAATGAAGACGAAGAGACTGTCGGTTGCTTTTTGCGGGAATATATACATGTAGAGGTAATATAGGTCTTCATTTTTTATTGTGTGCGTGACATGACATGACCTCTACTTCCGGTCGAAACCGGAAGTGCCTTGTAATTTAAAAGTGGCAAATTTGTTGAAGTTTTTTTTTACGATGTTATAGTCGAGCAAGGGTCTGGTTTACAAAAATTGGACCGCTGACGTCATTAAATCTAAAAGTGCCTCTAGCAGCAGGTTAAAAACAGCTCAAAATACACTTTTACTAGATGTCTGTGGCGAAGTTTAGGATAATCGTTTCAAAATTGGTATACATAATGACCTTCATGCAGACAACATATGTGTGAAGTTTTAGATTGATGACGTCATCATGTGTCACGTGGTATCGCCTTAAAGGTTTACTTTTTGAAGCTGTGTATCTACAAAACCACAAGTTCGAATGAGTTGAAACTTGGCATGTTGATAGACAGTGATATTGACTACTTAAAGCTAGAGTGACGACTTGATGACGTCATCAAAAATTTGTTTACAAATTTTTGAAATTTTGACCAATTATTACATATCTTTAGTACAAAGCAAGCTATAGTCAAATTTTATTTTGCATCAGACTTGCAAGGTCCTACATGTACATTGTACAAGGATATAATGTGGGGTTACGTTTTCACAACGTCATCAATTTTCATGTTATGTCACCACCAAGGTAGTGTTTTACAAGATCTATGCGTACAGAACAACTTCTTTGAAAACACGAGGTCTGCTAACTCGGACGTAACTACACCGAACGCCTTGTTTTTGTTTCAACAAAAATTTACCTCTAGTTTATTTTTATTTCAAGCCAAATAAAAAGTTTAGGGTGGTGGCGTAAAGTTAGGGTCGGTCGGTAACCGGAAACAGAACACTTTTTTTTGCCTCACTAGGAGTGTAGGGTGATCAAAACATTTCAGGAGCATTACCAATTTTACTGTAATATGACACAACTGTAGGTCAGTTACATGACATCATAATGACATCATCAGTTGTCATGAAAATCAACTGTAGGGGGCCACCCAAAGTGGGGGGAATTTATGTTGGTAAAGGTTTTAACTGAAATCTGACATTTGAAATGACATTTACTAGTTGAAAGTGTTTACTTACCTCTTGATCTCTGTCACCTACTATACTTTCAGAAAACCCTGACTTCAACACTTGTCTCTTTGCAATAGATCCTGAACACAAATATGACATCCATAATCCATAAATAATACAAATTTGACATTTAAATACAAACACAGATAAATACATGTTTTGGTAATGTTGCCTACAGAAAAAAATCTGAGATTGACATAATTCCAACCATCATTGCAATGACCAGCTTTCTCTAATCAAGAGGAACACAAAGTCATGTGTGATGATCTTACATGAGAAACAAAAAGTTATGTGACAACAGTAGCTGACAGAGGACCTATCTTTAATGTGAAAGTCTTTATAAACAAATGGTTTCAAATGCAGCTTTTTAAAGATCTCCATGGCACTTCATACTGCCCTGGATATCCAAGAAATTCCAATTATGACAATGCAACTCTAGCTGTTGCCTGGTGAGCTTCCCCAGACACAGCAACACCTAAACAAAGGAGGCTTTCCTGGAAAATCTAACACATTCCTATGCAAGCAAGCTCAAACAAAAGAAAACCCACACAGTGTCACACACTGTCAGGCATTCTTCTGCAATCACCAGGTCTTGAGGGAGACTCACTGTTTAACAAAGGAACAATGGTATTGGCCAAATGCCACTGTAGTTATAACCAGCATACTAGATAAACCCTAGTATACCTGAGCAACAAGACTGCCAACACTAATCCTTCACTCCTTTTTGGGCTACTTTTGTGCTGCCTTGTCAGTGTAATCCAACCAACAAAAGGCACCAACAAAAGAGTTTGATAATGAGGGAACCTAAAAATCACTGGAGCGCAAATGACAATTTTGGAATGTCTCAGTGTGTGAACGGTTCTTAATTAATCCATGGTCCCTAAGACCAAAGGAATGTTGTCCTGAGGTTGAGATTTGCATTGTGGGTGCTGAGGAGAGTACTGTTTCGGTTGGGTGTGAACCGGCGGACAGATAAGCTAGCATTGATAGCAAAAATCATGCTGAAATGTGAAGCATGTTCTGCAATGGACGTTGGACACCATTGGAGTAAGCAACTCTTTTGATGCAGTAATATATCAGAGCAGAGACGATCAAGACGATTGCCATAATTTCTACCAAAATGGCATCCACCACCACCTTGTGCCTTACACTGTTACAGTGCTAAATGAACCATGGAGATATAGAAAATACAGCGCAGGATCGAGCGACATGGCGCCGGCGAGTAAAGCGTGGCAAGCTTCAGTCATTCATGGTACAGGATTATTTTGTTATATTTTTGCCCATGCTGCAAAATTTTATCAGATTTTTGTTGAAGATTCAAAACAACACAATTTTTTTTAAATGTAGTCAACTAAATTAAATAACCCTGATTTTTTTAAATGTTTGTTTTCTACTGCAGCGCTTATTATTCTATTTTTAAAAGTAAAGTGACTGAGCGAACGCAATTGCTGAAAAGATCTACCTGCAAAAAGTTTTAACTGTCCCGTCCGACCCGAACGCAATAGTTTTTGTCTGTACACAGGATTTACAACTCACTACCGTGTGACACTGCATGTGTTGCAGGGAGAGAACAAAATTGTCGCTCCCACCTGCACGCGCGCGTGACCCCGTGTTTGGACTATGGACTTTGGATATTGGATTGCTGGGCAGTTTGCCATGAGAATAAGTCATGCCTCTATTGCATTGCTGGACGTGCGAACCAAAACCCTTAACTTCTGTCAATCAAGGGTAGACCCCAAGAGTTGAATTCTTGGATGGAAACGTTCTTATGAAAATAAGTCCCGCCTTTGTTGCATTTCACCAACTTTCTTATAAATCTGGGTCTGTCACCAATTTTCGAGAAATAGATCACAGACCATCAGACCATAGAGAGCAAGGACCAAAACGTTTTTCTAATTGTAGTGTACAGTAATAAACGGGGGCCTACGATCAAAAAGTGAAGACAATTTACTGTCTGATGGAAAATAAAGATGTGGGTGGAAAAAATAAACACCACTGGATTATGGGGATTAAAAATATATAATAATTTCAAACAATAGCTTTCAGCTTTGACATTTACTTCTTTCTCTATTTTATTCCTAGCAAATAAAACAGCAAAGAAAACATTGTGATTGTGATTGTCATTGATTAAATGATGAATTATTGTATAGTATATATGTAGTTAATAAACACAAATTGAAAGTCAGCACTCATCCAATTCATGTTAACTAGGAAAGAACACAATACATCCCCATTTAAATAGAGCTCCCCATAGATCTTGCATAAAATAATGTATACCAACAGCCGGCCACTGTAGCTAGTTGACGACCAACAATCCCCCAAATGTGCACAGTGCATAGACATACAATGTATCCACGTACAGAAACAATTCTGGACCAATCACAAGACACACATAACCTAGTGAATATGGATGAGCCGGACTGTAGCTGAATGTCTGACTGTGTGCAATCATGACGTGGGAATCCATCTATGTTGTGTGTGGACATGTAAACATGGAGCAATAATTGTGGTTTCGTATTCTACATTGTCGCTGTGATAGACACTTTTAGTACAAGCGGCAAATAGTCTCAGCGCAGTTTCAGTAGTCGTGGCAGCGCAATTAACCGGGAAGTTGATCAATCAATAGTTGCGACTTCGACACTACATGTAGTCGCACTAGTGGCCCAGGCCTACTTGAGGATGTCGCGCCATGAGGCTGCACTCCACCTTCTCCTCTGAAATCTGCTCATGTTTAATGCTTTTTTGAGTGATTTCACCCTGGATAAAGGCGCTACTGGCAATATGGATGAGCAAGGATTTGACTAAACTGAGGTGACAAGTTTTCAAGCCAGTTTTCCGGGTGATGTTTTACTTTTCTTGATTTACATAGAATTTTACATACCCCATGGGACTATCGCCATTTAGCCTTGGAACAACGCTCTTTTCATTGTTACCACAGTGCATTGACATTGCATCATCTTTCACAGATAGCTGGTTCCAGACTAAGTGCTTCACTATGGTCCCTATTGTTAGTCTTGTTTAATTATCAAATAATAAACCACAAGGGAAACTGACTGGGTAAATGTTTAAATGATTTTGGGTTGAACAAAGAAAAATTGACTAGAGCGGGATTTGAACCAACGACCTCCGGTTTAACGTGCCGGCGCTCTACCAACTGAGCTATCTAGCCCTATGTTGGCGGTCTCCCTATTTTGTCAATATCTTTGTTCGGGGGGTGCCAGTCAGAAGCCATTCAACCACAAACTGCCGTGTAGCCAGGGATCACACCCAAGTATACGATACAACCTGGGAAGCGGCAGCCAGGGGATCACCTTAAGGGGATGCGACTTTTTATATCAGATATCAAATAATAAACCACAAGGGAAACTGACTGGGTAAATGTTTAAATGATTTTGGGTTGAACAAAGAAAAATTGACTAGAGCGGGATTTGAACCAACGACCTCCTTTGTTCAACCCAAAATCATTTAAACATTTACCCAGTCAGTTTCCCTTGTGGTTTATTATTTGATATCTGATATAAAAAGTCGCATCCCCTTAAGGTGATCCCCTGGCTGCCGCTTCCCAGGTTGTATCGTATACTTGGGTGTGATCCCTGGCTACACGGCAGTTTGTGGTTGAATGGCTTCTGACTGGCACCCCCCGAACAAAGATATTGACAAAATAGGGAGACCGCCAACATAGGGCTAGATAGCTCAGTTGGTAGAGCGCCGGCACATTAAACCGGAGGTCGTTGGTTCCAATCCCGCTCTAGTCAATTTTTCTTTGTTCAACCCAAAATCATTTAAACATTTACCCAGTCAGTTTCCCTTGTGGTTTATTATTTGATATCTGATATAAAAAGTCGCATCCCCTTAAGGTGATCCCCTGGCTGCCGCTTCCCAGGTTGTATCGTATACTTGGGTGTGATCCCTGGCTACACGGCAGTTTGTGGTTGAATGGCTTCTGACTGGCACCCCCCGAACAAAGATATTGACAAAATAGGGAGACCGCCAACATAGGGCTAGATAGCTCAGTTGGTAGAGCGCCGGCACGTTAAACCGGAGGTCGTTGGTTCAAATCCCACTCTAGTCAATTTTTCTTTGTTCAACCCAAAATCTTGTTTAATTAGTCTGATCACTCTCACCAACAACAATCTACTAGGCTAACGCAAGAAAAAACTCAGTCTACCTCCAAATGTTTACACTGCACTGAGAGATCTCGGCATCTGTACAGTAAAACCAACAAGAAGAGGTCACAGATCTTGGACATAAAAGCATTTACCAGCCCTGGTTCTCATGAAGGAAAAGATAAGATCTAACTTGAATAAGACCCATGCCAATCCAGCCAATCTTATCAGCATTATAACCCCACAATAACAATGCTCCACACTTTTGCACTTTGGAATGCTCGTTCACTAAAATGCAAGACGCCATCAATTTGCGACCTGATTATCTCTCTCGATATCGACATATTATGCAATTACTGAAACCTGGTTGTGTGGTGATAACCGTGACAGCTATCCTCTAGCTGATCGGACCTTAGCATGCAACAACAAATCAACAACATTTGCCATTTTTCATCACTAGCCATACACAAAATCAGAAAGTTGAGGGAAATATCTAGATCAACAGACCACTTTTTATCTCATGCTGTCTGGACTTCTCCAACAGCCTTCTCACAAATTTCTAAGCTCCGACGCATTCAAAACTCTGCTGCTCAGCTTGTCACCCACTCATCACCTCGCCAACATATCACCCTTAAGCCCCTTTCACACGAGAGCAATTTAGCAAGGGTCCCTTGCTTAATTGTAGCATGGTTGTAAAATTTTACAAAATGTACCTCGTGTGAAAGGACAACAATTTTTACACTGACCAGGGTCCCTTGTAAAATATTGTCCAACATTGCTACATTTTGTCGGAGGTCCGGACCTCCCACAAAATCTTACACTAGCGGAAGTTTTGACCAAGGACGTACATGTACGCTAAATCATCGTGTGAAGGGAACCTTTGTTTATTGAACGACATCCTGTGAGAAGTCTCCCACACTGCGCATGCGTGACAACTTTTGTGTGTGAACTTTTGCATTGCATGTCAAGGGGCTGTACCCAATCACGCTAGTGCATCTTTTTTTGCAGCAATCCTTTAACTCTGTTAAATAAAATTTGTTACCCGCTGTGTGTACTGCATAACATTTTCCTATTGGCTGAATTCCTACATGTAGCAATTCAGCCAATAGGAACATTCGTTTTGAGCTACATGTACATGTAGGAATTCAGCTTGCACGTTGTTTTATCAACACTGCAATCGGTAAGTCATGCTTCTAAAATACCAAAAACCTTTCCTGACAAAAAATCTTGAACCTTTTCCTGGCTTTTCGGAGCCTGGTTTCACCCCCAGAAAACTTGCAACGACTTAATACTACTGGTAGTATTATCTATTTCACAGATTTACCAGTAGTTGGCTGGTTACCAGTGGTGTGTGCACTTTCATAGCACACAATGGTTGTAAGTTTTTTACTTTATCTGTGTGAAAGCTTGCTAAATCAGTCACGCACGATGACAACAAATAAACAATCAGCGCTCGTAAAATTAGTAGCAAGGGACCATGGTCATTTTTTTGTCGTGTGAAAAGGGCTCAATACTCCATATTGACTAATGTCCCCTACAGTATTAAGGAAAGGGCTAAGCAAGGCACTTAACTAATTCTTTGTCCCACGAATGGGACGAAAAAACGTAGGTCCCATGTTATGCTTAATGCATGTAAAGCCCCTTTAATTTCACATGAGAGCAATTTAGCAAGGGTCCCTTGCTAAATTGTAGCATGGTTGTAAAATTTTACACAATGTACCTCGTGTGAAAGGACAACAATGTTTATACTGTCCAGGGTCCCTTGTAAAATCTTGTCAAACATTGCCACATGTTCTCGGAGGTCCGGACCTACGACAAAATATTCTGCTAGCGGAAGTTTTGACCAAGGACGTACGCGAAATCATCATGTGAAGGGAACAACGCCCTGTGTGAAGTCTCCCACACTGCGCATGCGTGGCAACTTTTTGGTGTGACCTTTTGCATCGCATGTCATTGTCAAGGGGCTGCTGATTTTTTGCAGCAAATTTGTTTTTTTAAAACTCTGTTCATCATAGAAATAGAGTCAAAAGTTAAAAACCAACCATAGAAGGAGACTTGCTACTTTGAGAAGATGAAAATCATTGACCTTTTGTTTAACTGCTGTCGGTGACATTCATTATATATATCACGCATAATAAATGCCCGAATTCTCGCTTCAAGTGACATAAATGTACAAGAGAAAAACCTTTTTGCCGAGTGTCATAAATGCAAACAAATGCTAACAAGTATTTTTTGTATACAACATTTTAAATGACAGCGTCTCGCTATAGTGCCCCTTAACGCAAAACGTGCAGTAAACACATGTAAAGATGCACACGTAATACCTGGGATACCCCTTTTAAAACAATAGTGTGCATGTTAATCAAATTCCAAAAGCAGCCGGCCAATAAGAAAATTTGTTACCCGCTGTACAATGTATGTTCATCTGCATTTAACTTTCTCCTATTGGCTGAATTCCTACATACATGTACATGTAGTGTGTAGTAATTCAGCCAATAGGAACATTCGTTTTGAGCTACATGTAGGAATTTAGCTCTCTAAAATACCAAAAACCTCTCTCCGCGAAAAAATCTCAAATCTTTTCCTGGTTTTTCGGAGCCTGGTTTTGCCCCCAGAAAACATGCAACGACTTAATTCCACTGTTAGTATCATTTTCACAGATTTAGCAGTCGTTGGCTGGTTACCAGTGATGTGTGCACTGTCATAGCGCACGATGGTCGTTATTTTTTTACTTTGGCGGCATGAAAGCTTGCTAAATCTTGCTAAATCAGTCATGCACAATGACAAAAAATAAACAATCGGTGCTCGTAAAAATTTTAGCAAGGGACCATGGTAATTATTTGTCGTGTGAAAAGGGCTTAAGAGAACCCAGTTACACTTATCACTAACATGACTAAGAGAAGGGGTTTGCCTTAGTGTTTCCGGCAGTGGCAGCTGAATGCTCCACATACAAGGTGCTGTCTCATTATTCAAATAAATTCAAAAACCTGTCTTAATATGTTCGTTTATTCAAGCACCTTTAGTAACTTTTGGTAGTACAAAATATGTACTATGTACGTGTACTCTGTGTGTATAATAAATGTTTCAATCCTTTACCTGTTAAAACAACCAATTGCAATTTTGGTTCACATTGCCTCACTGGAAAAAGAAGTTAGGCTGAGCAGAGTGTCTGAAGGGGAGAAGTACATGTACATGTAGGCCTACAAGGGTTATTTATTGGTCAATCGTGCTTATTTGGAATTAAGCAAAAGCCACCCGGTTCCAATGAAAGTGGTTTAAGTTTGGTACAGACAACATCTTGGATTTCATTTCTGCACCACCAGTTTGCTGTTACATTGTAATTTGAGTGCCTACATGTACATGTATGTATATTACAATCAAACTTACCTTTGGTATTAATCCAGGGCATGCCAATCAAATATATAACTATCACAGCCATAGATACAGTCAGCATGCGCTTCAGAGTAATACGGGCCATACTTAACTTTCAGGGTGTCTGATATCAAGTTATCACCAATGCAGTTTGTAGCCACCATCAGAGGTCATCTGTTACACACACACAAAATAATTTGAAAAGTGAAGCAAATCTACACTTTTTATCTTCGAGCAAACATAAATCCTTTAAATTCTGATTGGCACCAAGAGTGGCATTCACCCATATTTAATGGCCCATGTCACCACCTGCATTGCTCTGTTCTAATCTTAGTATGTGTGTTGTGCTATTAAAGCTGCGTGTTAAGTTTGCTTGAAGATAAATTAGTTATCGTGCTCGTGGAATACAGAACTATGTCACCACCTGCATTGCTCTGTTCTAATCTTAGTATGTGTGTTGTGCTATTAAAGCTGCGTGTTAAGTTTGCTTGAAGATAAATTAGTTATCGTGCTCGTGGAATACAGAACTACATGTATAGCCCATGTATCTCATCTCCAACTCCGCCTTCAATGTGGTTGGTTATGGGACACAAAAGCGCTATTTTCTGTATTCCACTTGTACTTGTGTGATAACTAACAATATACATACTATGTGTACCACACACAAAGATCCTTGTCATTTGATCAATGGATCATGCGTCACAATTTCAACCACTATATTACCATGTATTTACCGACTCCAAAATTGAATTTTAGTGTCATTTCCAAACTAATCGTTCCCTGCCCTTTTGTCCAAATGAGGCAAAGTCGCTTCATGTTAGACAAGGTTAGTGTCTACATACATGGTCTACATGGAGTCGTCCAAGCTGTTTAGGAGTTTTTGGAATGTTTGGTGGGTGACTTTCCGTGTCTACTAGAAGTTTGTGTTTGTTGTAAAAATAAATAGGTTTTGCCTTGTGAAATGGAATAGTTCAGATGGCCGAGCGGTTTAAAGGATCGGATTCAAGTTCTGGTGGTTTAGTCATTTGGGGGGGGGGGGGGGGTCAAGTCCCGGTCATGACGCTTGTGTCCTTGAGCAAGACACTTCACTACAATTGCTTCTCTTCGCCCAGGGGTATAAATGGGTACCTGCGAGGGTAAAGGTTGATATTGTGTTTGAAAAACCTCCAGAGAGCCACAGCAACTCAGGATGTATACTCACTCCCCAGGGAGCTGAGAAAGATTACAAGAATGTTATTTTGTATTATGTATTACCATGAATTGTTTCAGTATGAGAAGATTTGGGTTATTGTTTTTTCTTGCAACCAACAAATGGGAGAAGTTGAAATTTGAAGAATAGGTTTGTTAGGCATGTTATTCAAATGGAAGTTAACAGAACTGATTACAAAGAATTTTGCGACAGTCCCTTGAATTTAAAGTGTGCACTACATGTACGCTGGTCACAAAACCAACGGTTCACGTATACAATCATAGGCGCAATGCTGGTCCACAATAACCAATGTTCTGTACATGAACCATTGGTAATAGTTACCAGCGTAGCGCGCAGCATTCCATAAATTTCAACGGCGGCCGTATTGTTACCGTAAGGCGAGGATTCTTAAAAACGGTGAGAATTTATCATTTTTTGCTACTTTTTTTGCGGAGTGGATTTTCTGGACCCTCGCCGAGCTCACTGTGAGAGCAAAGAACACTTAGAGCCTAATTTTGGCGAGATCAGGTTTCAAAAGAGAACTCCAGGTGCATAAACGTGAAGGGCAAAAAGTTTCGAATAGGATTTTGTACATGTCACTCTGACTCATAGTTCTAGGAGTAGCATAGAGTAATCTACTTCTAGAAACTATACGGCTCCCCCGTGAGCCTTATCCTGGGTCTTACATTTTGGGCCTCCGTAACACTATACGTTTTCAAAATGGTCGTTGATAGGTGAACATTTTATGGTCTTTAGCCAGCAATAACTTCAGTTTCCTTTGTACTACACAGCTAAAACTTTCCCATCACACTTAATAGATATTCACAATGCTTGTATTGCCTTTTTATTGAGTTAAATTCAAAAACATCTTCAAAAAATGAAATTTACCACGCAATACTCACGGTTGTTTTGCTCTTCATCGCGGCACTCAGGCGGCGTTCGGGCATCATGCACAAAAATTAAGACAGCGCAGTGTGCGCAGCTAAAGACAGCGCGGTGTACGCGGAGCCTTCCGCCTGGCTTCTGGCGCACACCTTCGCTTCTGACGTCATACACAAAGAATAATTACACTGCATAGTCCGCAACAATACAGAATATAAGTACATGTAGGCCCTAATAAATATATGTAGCAAAACAAATAAATAAATAAACCTTTAAACACGACGCTATTCTCATGTGTACATGTAGTATTAGCTCCGCCCCCAGGCACCACCCCTCCTTCACCCCATCCCGGCACCCCACCCCATCCGGGATGGGGTGGGGTAGTGTTCTCCACACACGTATTTAGGGAGGGCAGGCTGCCCTCCCAAAGTTTTAGGCCGCCCTGCAAAAGAATTGGCCGCCCTGCTAAAATAATTGGCCGCCCTGCCAAAAAAATTACAAACAAACTATTTTTAGCCTGCACTTAATACGATCAAACGAGTAGCCGACGATCCATGCCCGACTTCAAAACAGCAGCATGCATTGGAATTGCGATCGTTTGTTTCAGTATACATGTACATGTACATGTACTTGCACGATGCACACACAATCACATGGTTCTGACTGCTGAGTGCAGTATCCACGTCCACCACCGCATGTGCATCGGCCCTGGCCCAACAACGTTCGGTCGCCCACGGTCGGTAGTCTATGCATAGCACAACACCACTGTCCAAAGTCCAAGCTAACCAACATTCCGCACGCTGTGATTGGCTGTTGATTACCATATTCATAAGAGAGCTTGCTAGTCTCCAACGCAGTACACGTACACGAGCCGAGAAAGAATTGCAACACAGTGTGCCGCACGCCTGCAGATTGGTACAATGTACAGCCTTGAAGGATATTCAAACATTGATAACTTTTGCCGATAGAGGGCGTTGCGGGGCAAAGTTCATTGAATTTGTTCTCAATGTACCGTGCGTTGTTAACCGATCGTTGAATCTCCCGACGATTTTATTGCAATCTAAGTTCTAAACAACAGAACCTCTTATCACAAATCCATGAAAATGGTTGCTGATGGAAAAAGTATTATTAAGGGCAGAAATTAGGGTATAAGATCGTCCATAAAAACACATAGTTGAAATGTGTCCCCACGGTTTCACTTGTGAACATGTTCCTAGAATGGGCCGGAGTGTTGCTGTGATCTTGCGAAAGACGTTCAACATGAAACTTGTGAAAACTCAGTGTCTTACTTCATTCGAGTACATGATCATTAACATTTCCTCCAGCAACATTAACTCTGCAATTAACTTAATTGTACTCTACCGCCCTCCATCGTCTTCACACACAATCTTCATCACCGAATTCTCTAAACTGCTTGAGTCAATGGCACTTGAGAAAAACTTGGTTGTCGTCGGTGACTTCAACTTCAACTGGGCCATAAAAGATAGCAGCACAAAGAAATTAGATGGGCTATTGGAAAGCATGGGCCTAGTTCAGTATGTCGAAACACCTACGCACACCAGTGGCCACATCCTTGACTACATCGTAGCTCGAGCCAGTGATGATGTACTCATTCCATACTTGGTCAAGGTATCTACTTTTATTTCTGATCACTCTAGTGTGGTTTGTCAGTTGAAAGTGCGTAAACTAAAGCGTTCTTGGAAGTCAACTACATGTACATATCGTAAACTGAACAATATAGATGTTACTGAGTTTATGGGTGACATAAATCATCTGTTGACGACGAAACCAGAACCTGAGGTGTCTGCACAGGATGAACATACCCTTAGACAATTACTTGACAGACACGCCCCGATCCAAAGGCGACTGCTACCAGTTCGTCCACATAGCCCTTGGTACACGCACGACATCATGGAGGCAAAGAAGCTAAAGCGGAAGTACGAAAAGCAGTGGAGGACGTCACACCTAACTGTTCATCATCAACTTTTCAAAGAGCAAAGAAATCTGGTACTTCAGTTGATTAGGGATTCTAGACGGTCGCACTACAAATTGAAAATATCTGACAACGCATCCAACCCGAGAAAACTTTTTTCTGTTGTTGACAGTTTGCTACACTGTAAACCATCACAATGTCTTCCTGATCACTCATCTGCAGTGGAACTTGCGGAGATGTTCAATGCTCACTTTTACACCAAAGTTAAGCGCATCAGGTCGTCACTAGATGGTCAGTCATCATCAGTTTCAGTCTCTGTCAATGATATTCAGACTACATCCAGACTTCAGCTTTTCCTATCCGAATCAGAAGAAACTGTTGTGATCTTGATCCCATACCCACCTCCTTGTTGAAAACATGTCTGTCATCGGTCCTGCCTGTAATTTGTAACATTGTAAACTCATCCATATCAAAAGGAACCATGCCTAAGCAGCTCAAACTGGCTCACATCACCCGTCATAAAAAAAAAAAAGCTGAACCGGAATATGCTCAACAACTACAGGCCTGTGTCAAATCTGCCATTCATATCAAAAATTGTGGAGAAAGTGGTAGCTGGTCAACTGAACGACTACCTAACATCGAACAACCTGCTGGAGCCGAGACAGTCAGCATAATGTAACGATTCCGACCCCCCTTTTTCTTGTACCTAGGGGAGAGGAGCCGGTATCATCCGATGAAACTCCAGGGAGAAATGTTATGGGGGAAAACCTTATCTACTCGACATAATCAGACATGTTGAAAACAGAGGGTTACTGTCAACCAAAGATCTGTATTAATTTATTGTCTCCAACTCCTTATTCATACAACATTCACTTGTAAACTAATGTTGAAACTAATGGTACATGTATGAGTATACTAGTTTATTACGGGCCTTCAATTGTATTGGTAGCGTGGACTTCAACCCTATAGTTATAGGCATTACGTGTTGAATAGAATGGTCTTTGTGTCTTTGGTCTTGTGGTGAGGACAGCTCCAAGAAAAGAGTCCCCCAAAAATGAGTTTGCAGCTGAATTTATAGCCATCAGAAGTGCGTATGCGCAACACGCACTTCTGTTACATACGCGGTGATCAATGCACACTAAATTATTGACCAATCACAAACACCTTTCTGCGGTAGCTTGCTCCACTTCAGCTGGCGCGCGCCCGTACTCTGATCCTGCGTCACGCGTGTGCCTCATAAAGAATACTCAAGCACAACATGGCGCAGCCACAGAATCGGAACGGCACGTAGCTGGGTGTCACAAGCCTGCAAAAATATTACTGCAAGGAAAGAACAATAGAAATGAAACATTGAAATAAATAGTTGTCTATCTTAAAGCCAATTTAGAATGAGAACTTCAATTTCAATTTCCTTTCGGTTTTTAATTGCTGATATATCCAACATAATAAATAAATATTAATTGAGATTTTTGCGAACCCCCAAATCACAAAAAACGACAACCTTTTGTGAGGCCCTTTCGTCGCGGAAGAGTAAAAGAGAGGTCACGGAGAGTGATTGTGCAAAATTGGATGACGTCACTCTTAAGACACGAAAATGCTGACTAGGTCTGGTACCTATACTCACGCACGTTTTACGCATAACTTTCACGCACTGTTCGCATTGTTTACCCATCGAATGATCACACTACACTCACAGCGA
This sequence comes from Leptasterias polaris, assembly GCA_037783415.1. Lineage (NCBI taxonomy): Eukaryota > Metazoa > Echinodermata > Asteroidea > Forcipulatida > Asteriidae > Leptasterias > Leptasterias polaris. Next base: position 6,243,095 of record JAZGTN010000123.1, read on the forward strand.
TAAACATGTCCGATTCTGGAAGCTCTAACGAGGATCTTTGGGAGGAAAATAGCGTGGATTCTGCTGGGTTTTCAGAAATCAGTACTTCCGATTCTTCGGGAACAGAAGACAGTGACGATATTGATGAGGCTGGTTCCGAGGAGGAAGTGGTACGCGGAGCCGAACCATACAGGTTTGAGCCTCTGCTGGCCGCGAGACCACCACGCCGCGTGCAGCAGGAAGATGACGCCGGCGATGAAATGGAAGGCGAGAATGTCGAACCTCAACCAGCCAACAACGATCGCCTAAACAATACTAACTGGTAATTTTAGTTTTTGTATGAATGTATGTATGCTACATCAAAGCTCAGAACTGGGGTCGATTTGTTTCACTTTCAGTATAACATGGAAAAGAGCATGGAATCATGATAAAAGCTGAAGTGATGATGTCATGTCACTGTCACCGACTGTGATTACGACTTGGGCCCATGCACTTTGACCGAGCCAAGGAGTGGTGTCAGTTTTAATGTTTTTGTAATAAACCACAATGGAAACTTACTGGAAAGAATGACATTTTTGCCAAATTTGTGTGTTTCCATTTTAAAACGAAATAAATAAGTGAGCTTTGTGCAAATCAACAGCTTGCAACACAGAACTGTCACTGGTGGTATTGGTACACTCTTCTTACATCTGCTGCGCTTAAAACAATCTATAAATCTCTAACCTTGCATTGAGTGTTGCTAGAGTTGGAGCTTATTAATATCAGTTATCTCATAAATATAAAGCATTTTATTTGAAATACTATACTCGTTATGGATTTAGCAGGCCAATTTTGCATTTAAAAAAGAACCTATTTGTTTTATACATGTATTTTTGTTCTTTCATGAAGGTGTTCCTGTGGCCGATGTGTCGTCATGGAGTTTGTACACAACAGCATGTGCTGCAAAGAAGTGGACGCAATCCAGGACAAAATACAACACACTGGAGTAAACCCTGATGATTTGAATTGTTTCACTGAACATCCATGGTATGAGGCGACCTGCCTGAACCCAGGAACTTTGGAGACAGCATACTACCTACCACTATAAGCAGCAGTATGGGGCAAGAGCTATAGAGGGTGACCAGGCCAGGTAAGATTTAAAATATATTGTTACATGTAGTACTCACGAAGAAAATTAAATAAAACTTGTACTGTCCCCCAAATAATTATGTTTTTTTTGATTGCCTTATCATTTTGACTAGAAAAAACCCCAGCCATTTTATCTTCTGTCAGTCATTTGAAGTAAAATCCTTTAACAATCCATTGGTACTCAGCAGTTTACAATTATGGCTAATAAAAAAACAACTCAAACTGTAAGAATGTAAGACTTTTGTACAATATATATTTTGTTTACACAAATTTTTTTTAATTTCACACAGGAAATACAGACATGTGTCGTACCGACAAGTGATACGGTGGTGCTATGGATTTCTCGGGAGGCATAACCGTGTACCCCTGCCATCGTGTATCATGCATAAGACAAGGATAACATTTCCAGATCCAGAAAACAACTACGAGGGGTTTTCATATCCAGATTTAGATGATATGTAAAGTTGTTGGAGCTAAACATACCTTTTTGTATTTTTCTTCTGTAAAATCTTTATGAGACTTTAAATACAAATTAAAGCAAGCATCCTACTGTATTGTCCGTTCAATAAATGTTTGAAAAATGATAAGTCTCCAATAATGAGTCACCAAAAATGTTCATACAATAGTGTATGTACATACAACTACAATGTAATCCCAAATGACACATTTGTTACTAAAAAGTAGATTTTTTTATTGATTTAAGTTGCATGGCCCGATTGGACCCAAATTTTTTGTTTAAACTGTTTTTCACATTGTAATTATGTGCACGTACAACTGTTTGAATAAATTACACATGTGTTTATTCATGTATCTATCCTCACACATAATATACTCGGGTGTTGTTTCTTTTAAAAATTATTATTAGTGGTGGGTAAAAAAAATTGTATTCTTTCAAAACAATAGTCCGGTTAAATAGGGCTTGAAACTTTGCATGGTGAAATTTAGCATTGCAAACTCTGCATTTACTTTCTTTTTTGTTTTCTTTTGCCTGAACTCTCTTCCTCTGCTTGTCCTTCGGCACTCCTTTTTTTGCTCTTCTTCTTCTTCTTCTTCTTCTTCTTCTTCTTCTTCTTCTTCTTCTTCTTCTTCTTCTTCTTCTTCTTCTTCTTCTTCTTCTTCTTCTTCTTCTTCTTCTTCTTCTTCTTCTTCTTCTTCTTCTTCTTCTTTGATTGTAGACTTGCGGGAACTGAAATGCAACATGTAGAGAAATAACATGGCCAAATTGTCAGTTATGCAATGTCTTTCTTAATGCGTGGGTACATTTATTGTTTTTAGAACAGTGCGATGTCTTCAACTTAGCGAATGGATTATGCACCAAAATTATGGAGTTTAAGAGGGACCATTAATTATGCAAATTCTAAATGCCGCTTTTATATAACGTTTGTTAAAAACTCAAATTTGTGAGGTTTGTGGGTGTGGGGCGGGGGCACGATGTAGGTTTTAACGGTTAGATGTTGGGTTTGTAATTTTTAAATTATATCTTTTGGTTATTATAATTTTATTAATATTGAAGAACTAATGAAAAAGGGCTTAAGTTAATAACTGACCTTTCATGTGTGTCCGAGCTTGGAGCACTTGATACACTGTAATTGCTGCTGGGGTTCTCTTCTTCATCGCTGGATGACTGAACTTCTGGTGCAGAGACTTCCTCTTCCTGGCTTTTGACTGTGACAGCAGGCTTCTTTGGTCCTTTGAGAAGTTCACATTGAACACCAACTGTATGTACTCCAATGCGCCGAACTGCCTGTACACCTGCGAGACACAACATTGAGAGAATGCATGTTAATCTACAAACAAGACAATGGTCACTGCAGAGTGACTGAAGCATTGGAGCAAATATTACGATGCGTACACAAGCCGGCATTAACATGCGAGTACACATGTACCACGTGTACAACTGGGCTCACATGGTGGGCTCACATGATGGTGATCTGACCGTCAGAATTTAAAACTTATGATCAGCTTTAAGTTAAAAACTCAACCCCCCCCCCACCAAAAAAAAATAAACACATGAAAAAAATTTGAAAGAAATACCAAAAATACTAAACAAGTGAAAAGATTACCAAAGCGCTTTCAATCATTGCGTTGCATAAGTTGTGTGTTATTACTACATTACACATACCTTTATGACGTACAGGAAATCTCCTTTGATTTGTCTGTGTACGTTTAGAACGAAAAAACACCGTCTTTCCTGAGGCCATTGGGTAGCATGCTTCCCTCACAACATTTAACTGTATGCTAAGCTTGGGGTGTCTCTGGAGCTTTGATGGGTCATCAGTTTCAGGATCTGTGATCTAACAAAATAAATAATAGAAATTATTGTTAGTAAAAAGATTTTTATTTTGGCTTATCCCCTTTGGCCCATCCCCTTGAGTGCCCTGTTCAGTGCCTTGTGGTTGGCAAACATGAGCTGTTATTTTATGCAAATGTTTTCATGGAAATCGCCAACAGTCTTTGTCAGTCACCGCCCCTTCAACCCTATTTAAAAAAAATCAAGTTTAGATAAACAATCGTATCAAAGAAAACAATGTCATAGGCCTATGCCAGATTGAATTGGCATACCATGCAGTACATTCATATTATTGACTTACATCCACTATCTCTCCAGGTTCTGGACTAGTACTGCAAGACTCTGAAGACGGATCTGCTGTACCCTCTTTTATCATCTCTTGGAGTATCTGTACACAATAGGGGGAAAATTTGATTACAAAATTATTTCGCAATCAATAGTTACAATCCCCTACCCCCCCCCCCCCCAAAAAAAACCAAAACACAACAACAACACACACACAATCACATTTGATTCTTTAGATATAACGTTAGGGCCTAATAATAATCTTACGAGCAGGCTACCAAGTATTATCATAGAAATTGGTGAATGGAAAAAAAACATAAACAACTTGTTCTTCTACCTCTCAAATGATAATTGAAATTGGGCCATTAAACTATCTGATGCAGAAGAAGAAAAAAATCAGTGAAGTTCGTTCCCTCTCTCACCTTTAATGTTAAATTTATTAGTAAAAAAACCAAAAAATATACACCTACCCTTGCTCGTTCTCTTTTACGGAATGCTCCGCCGGATCGCTTGCGAGAATCTTTACTTGTCTCGAGCTCAGTCAGCTCCGACATGTCCGAGGGTGCAACGTCGACGTCAGGTGGGGTTGTTGAAGTGCTTGCATTTGCATGCTGCCCATCATCATCGCCCACCGATTGAAACGGCACAGTGGAAGTTCCGCTTGATGTTGAACTTGAACTCAATGTTGGTGCCTTTATGGTCGGGACTGACCCTTCCTTTAACTTAAATCTCGTCTTTAAACCAAGGCTTCTCTTTATTCGAACGGTTTCGTCGGTGCAATCTTCGGTGAAGTGTTCCGAGCATATTCTGGAAGCGTTGGTCACGGTGAAATCTGAACGTGTGTTGTTCACGAAGCGAACCCACGCTCTCCGAGTCGACACATTTTGGGGGAAAATTAACCAAAATACGTCTGGATTTTTCACCCAATTGCGTGTGCAACCGCCTACCACACAATTAAGTGGCATTGTACAGCGTCGACATTGAAAAAGACAAGAAAAATCTCCGAATAGCAGCCAAGAAAATACTAACGAAATGAAAACTCTTTCCGCAGTACCATGCCAACGTGTACACATGTACTTCCTGGTGACGCGCAGGCTTCGCGGGGGTCTCTTACAAATGACGTTTCCTGAGGTCATTGCATATCATTATCATAATGTCACAGATTTCCTGTGCGGCCCGGCAGGGCCTAGAAACAAGCTGGGGTCGTCGTTTCTTTTACCAGTGTAAAAAAGTAGTTAATGGTAAAATTATATTTTATTTGGAATCAGTAATACTTCTTTTACGTATAATGTTTCTTCCATCTCATTAATCAGATCTCATTCTAAATTGGCTTTAATTACACATGGCGATTTTCGCCACATTATCGTAAACACCACAGCACAGAAACTGCCCTACACTGTACTATGCGTCCAAAATGACATTTTAAGAGCCATTGACAAAGGGAATTCTGTTATTCTAGTGTTGCTTGACCTTTCCTCTGCGTTCGACACTATTGATCACCAAATCCTCCTTCAACGCCTACAATTCAATTTTGGTATCACTGGTACTGCTTTGACGTGGCTTACATCGTATCTGGAAAACCGTACACAAACTGTAAAAATAGACGCGTCCTACTCATCCAACACTACCTGTTGCTTTGGTGTTCCTCAGGGATCGGTCCTGGGTCCAGTATTATTTTCCTTATATTTTTCGCCAGTCGCCAAGATCGCATGCAAGTACAGTATGATATGTCTGTTCAACTTTATGCTGATGACGCACAACTGTATCTGCCTTTTATCTCCACGAATGCAAACATTGCAGTTGCCCGGGTGGAAGCTTGTGTTGCTGAAATCAAGGAATGGATGGTTTCCAACAAGCTTACAGCTCTATAGTGACAAGACTGTCATTTTGCTGCTGAACTCACCCAGTCAACACCGCCATAACACCATTCAGAGCATACTGATTGATGGTCATGCCATACCCATCAGCAACACAGCTAGAAACCTTGGTGTCATCTTTGATGGGCATATGAACTAATCGACCCACGTCAGAAAATCCACCAGCATTGCAATGTACCACGTAAAAAACATTTAAGCCATATCCGCTCACTACTCTCTGACAAAACCGCTGAGTTACTTATCCATGCACTTGTAACGTCTCGACTCGACTATTGTAACTCCCTCCTTTATGGACTTCCAGCTTCCAGCTTCCACCCTGTATCACCTTCAGAGAATCCAGAACATTGCAGCCCGTATACTAACACGCGCTGGCAAGTTCCACCACATCACCCCTGTCCTCGAAGCACTACACTGGCTCCCAATTGAACAACGCATCATTTTCAAAATCCTTCATATAACCTACCAATCTGTCAATGGCTCATCTCCCCAGTACCTGCAGCAACTTGTCACACCATACAATCCGGTGCGCCAATTACGGTCAAGTAATGCCCACTTGCTTGTGGTTCCATCTGCCAGGATGAAAGCTTATAAATGGAAATAGAAGTTTTTCAGTTGCAGCACCCCACCTATGGAACAATTTGCCAATGACTCTAAGAATACAACCTGACATTGCTTCTTTTCGATCACGTCTCAAAACTTATCTTTTCAATCAGGCATATATAATTAACTCTCCCGAGGTCTCAGCGCAGTGAATAGTTTTCTAGATACCAGTGCTATACAAATCTTATTATTATTATTATTATTATTATTATGGTTTTTTTAATGGGTTTTTTTTCGTTTTGAAAATTGCACGTGTACATGTAGGCTATCCGATCACCACCAACGCATATCCAGCTTTCTAAAAACCCAACACTGTGCAGCATATCCCCGTGATGTTTTTGGCGCGGCGCACAAAGCAAAATGTATAACAAATTGTAGGCTTTGAATTGGTATTACAATAAGGTTGTTCTGACTGAAATGGATAAACATCATTCTCCTTAATAATATAACATTGTTTTTAAGAAAAGGATTATCTCAAGCGTTTTTTGCTTTCATCACGTCCGATGATTTACCAATGGGCGCCATTTTGATGACGTCATACCGACGGGCGCCATTTTGATTATGTCATGCCGCCCTCCCAAGAAAAAAGTCTGTGGAGAACACTGCATCCCCAACCAACCCAACTACAGTATCCTAGACAAGAAAGATGTTTTATTCTCAGACAATAAGCTGATCATCATACAATATTTCACCTTATTTTTCAACATAATATCTATTTTTCTACTTTTACACCGGAAGTTGCATTATTGTGATACTGGTTGCACAATACTGCAACGTTGCATTATTTGCACTTTGCGCAGACTGCAGATTGAAGGTGATTTGGGTACATGACCCTTCGACCTGTATAGATTTAACGGTTTATTTTGGGTGTTGGTAAAAGTCGGAGGTCGGAAGAGCTAGCCGGAGGTACCCGGAGGTTGCATTTATTACGTGGTATGTCATTAAAACTAACTACTCACTCACTTCAAATGACGTTCTAGAGATTCTTTGGCAGTATGGGGGTGGGGATTCACTTCTGTCCCCATGGGTGGGGAGAATTAGCGAAAATTACGTCTCCGGGAGAACTAACCCAAGTTGCAGTCACACAAGAATAGTATTAGTGTTATAATGTAGTGCAATACAACTTGAACACAGTCAATGTCAAAACGCCCTCAAGCGAAAGCAAACGAAGACCACTAGCTGCGCTAAATAGACAACAATTCATGCGCCAAGCTAATAATCATAATTTGTAACCCCATATAATCTTTTTAATGTTAACGTTTTGGGGATCGTGCAATTAATAGGATGTGTAATTATAAGAATTTAGCACAACCTGGGGGTTCTGTGTTTCAACTTTTGTGGATACTTGATATTTTTATTCATTTAAGTTGGCCCTATTTTACTTGGTGGTCAAGAATGGCTAGAGATAATTATTTAGCCAAGATGGTAAAAGCCGGAGGTCCATTTTTAAAGGTTTAAATTCTTCGTCGGAAAATTGTCAAGAAATCACACAGCACTCTCCATACATATGTGACCTTATTTCTATCGAAAAAAATAACACGTTCTTTACTTCGGAAAGTGACTTAAATCACGTCTTTTTGACAGCCCGTCCTTGGGGGCTCTCTGTGTACACCACACCGTGGTGTGTGCACACACCATCATAAAGAGATGATTATTTAGCCAAGATGGTTCAACACGGAGGTCCATTTTTAAAGGTTTATTCTTCGTCGGAAAATTATCAAAAAATCACACAGCACTCTCCATATATGTGACCTTATTTCTATCGAAAAAAATAACATGTTCTTTACTTCGGAAAGTGACTTAAATCACGCCTTTTTGACAGCCCATCCTTGGGGGCTCTCTGTGTACACCACACCGTGGTGTGTGCACACACCATCATAAAGAGATGATTATTTAGCCAAGATGGTTCAACACTGAGGTCCATTTTTAAAGGTTTATTCTTCGTCGGAAAATTATCAAAAAATCACACAGCACTCTCCATATATGTGACCTTATTTCTATCGAAAAAAATAACATGTTCTGTACTTCGGAAAGCGACTTAAAACACGTTTTTTTGACAGCCCGTCCTTGGGGGCTCTCTGTGTACACCACACCGTGGTGTGTGCACACACCATACATAAAGAGATGATTATTTAGCCAAGATGGTTCAACCCGGAGGTCCATTTTTAAAGGTTTATTCTTCGTCGGAAAATTATCAAAAAATTGCAAAGCACTCTCCATATATGTGACCTTATTTCTATCGAAAAAAATAACATGTTCTTTACTTCGGAAAGAGACTTAAATCACGCCTTTTTGACAGCCCGTCCTTGTAGGCTCTCTGTGTACATCACACCGTGGTTTGTGTGCTACACATACCATACAAAAAGAGATAATTATTTAACCAAGATGGTAAAAGCCGGAGGTCCATTTTTAAAGGTTTATTCTTCGTTGGAAAATTATCAAAAAATCACACAGCACTCTCCATATATGTGACCTTATTTCTATCGAAAAAAATAACATGTGAATCATGCGAATCGAATGCGACGTCATTGGCCGGCTGGGCTGTGGGCGGAGCGAGGTACGGTGGGAACATTTCATTGGTTGCTCGATGACGTCGCATTCGATTCGCATGATTGTTGGGGTCATTCTAAAATGGCGGCTCTTGGTACACATCGCGGAAATTAATTTGGAGTAAGTCGCACAATAATCGTTTAAAATTTCTTGTTAACATTTTATTTGTTTGATTATTCAAAACACCCAAGGCAAGCTAAGAGCCAGGTGAACACATTCAGCTGGTTTAAACCGCCGACTGGCCCGTAGGGAATGCGCCATTTAATTGGTTATTTCTTAGCTTAAAAAGAAATGGTCAGGACGTGTGGCCAAGGATTCAGCTAGCCTTGGCCACACAAGTGGGGCTAACCATGGAGGTAGGAATAGACCTACCTCCATGGGCTAACAAACACTGACCCCCCAAAAAAAGCAAAACATACTAAATCATAACTCACGTTTCGTTTACTCCACAACGCCGAAACTCAATAACAAGCATTAGTCATATCTCTTCTTAATTACATCAAAATATTATAAAAATCAAAATTTACAGTTTTGAAGATATCGTAAAAAATACAGCACAACCCCAATTCAATGTGCAGAGTTGTGCCAAAGCTCCCATTCAAACTCGTGTGTCACCTGACAATCAACTTCGGAAAACTTCGGAAATGTCCGAATAAGCCTGATGTTGGTTTTTCCATGGAGGTACACTTAGGCCTAAACAAAAAAAATGTTATGTTGGCGTAACGGGCCAGAAAAAATAGGGTATGTAGGTCAGGATTGTTTTTGTTTCCCCGTCTACGAAAACGACATGTTTTCGTAATGTTTAAGCCGGTAGTAATACACGATAACAAAATTAAACAAGGCTACACACAACAAATAGTATACTTTTAAACTCTTGATTACATTTAATGACCGCAGCAGATCCACACTTTCCCTTGGATGAAAACACTGTATGCTTCGAAACCGGGCGCCATGTTGATGAGGGGAGACGCCACGGGGGCCCAGTGCTTCCACTCCCCAAAATTGAATTTCCTTAGATTCACATAATTTTTTCCTTAGATTAAAAGAAATTTCCTTAGAGTTTTGGGAGGATTTCCTTAAAATTTCCTTAGATAAAATAACTTAAACTATTGAAAACTATTGATGGTAATTGATGAAAATTGTCATAGTATACCAGTCCCAATTTTAGTCAAACAGCAATGAACAAACAACACAACATGTACAATGTACAGTATGCAAAATCTACGACGTGCAAACCACACATACAGTCATCATGTGGTCGGTAGTAGTGTGGATGCTCGACCCCGCCGCATATCAGGCCTGGGCTCAGCCTACGATGCAATCGAAACCAGACTAATTACTTGGGGGCGCCAGGCGCAGCAGTGGAGCGATGCTTTTAGTACGCACCGGGTTCTAATTCTATGGTACGATGGTACGCGCTATAAGCAACCAACCTCGTTCCCAGCCGTGATCGATCTCACTGCGCCATTTTTCGCTGATATGAACCCTAAAAATGGCCAGTTTTCATGTTTTATTGTATTTTTTTTGTATGATTTGCTTTTATTCTCAAATTTCTTTAAATTTTTCTTAAAATTTTGAAATTTCCTTAAAATTTCCTTAGATTTTTGAAATTTCCTTAAATTTCCTTAGATTTTTTGTAAACTTGTTTTTGTCTTGACTTAGACCCTGTTGTTCAAATTTTATTCATCGTACGTCTAAAGATCGAAATAGGAAACGAAAATAAAATAAAAATGATTTGTGTGTTTTCATTTTCCTTTATTTGTTCCTTTCTGTCTCTCTTTGATTTCTTGATTTATTTTGCTTGTTTGGAGGAGGCTTTATTTTTGTCCATTTTCCCTTTATTTCATTGTGTCGTTATTTCTTGCTTTCTTTATGCCTTGTTTCTTTATTTCTTTATTGCTCGGAAATTATTGGTTGTATTTAGGCCTACATACCACTAAATGCAGGAATATTATGTTGTTATTCAGTCAATGAGTAGGCCTAACGTAAGCAATCAATTTATGAAAGAAATAATATAAGGAAAATTTATAAAGGGGACATAGGAGGTCACATCTGCCCAATAAAATGAAATGAGCTGGAAGAAGACAAAGCATCATTAACAGAAAATATGCAGTATCTGTAGAAATTAGGATTACCCCCCCCACCCCACCCCCCCCCCCCCCTTTGAGCTGCATTTTAAATCAGTCATCTCGCTATATTAGTATGCCGTTGCACATAGGCGCGGGGAGACGTTGGAACACCAGTGCCAACACCAGTGCCAACCCAGTATAAGCGGTGTCCGGCAAGCGAAACTTCCCAGAATGCACAAATGCAATAGCGAACGCAAATTTTAAGACTGCCAAAACCCCCCAATTTATGTTTTGAATATATGCCAAATTTATCCAAAAATCAACACCCACAAATCATCTGACACCCTCACGCAAGCTCCGCTACAGACTAACCCCGGCGCAAAAAAAACCCAAAAACAAAACATGCCTGACGGGTATGAAACACGCAATGGCCGACCAACGCGGGTATCCGGCTGCCGTTGCACACAATCGCGGGTAGACGTCGGAACATAGCGTTGTTCGATCGAAAATAAGGGCACCAGTTATCCCAACATGCAAATTGTTTATTGCGTGCATCCTTGAGAAATTTAGTCATGCAGCACTACTTCTGATTGTTCACTGAAAAGACTCATGGGTCGTTAAAACCGTGGACTTTTGGTGACACAAAATGCAGTAGATATTTATTGATAATTATTTAATACCATTTAACCCACAAAACGTGCAACAAATATCTTCTGAAGACAAACAACATTAAAACAATCTTTTCGAGAGAGCTGGGAAATTGTGGCGAACACCCAAGACCGAGGTAATAACGGACCAATCAAACGTGAGAAATAATCACACGTGAGAAAATCGTCGCTGGTACACACTCTCTTTCTAAAGCGTTGTTCGATGGAAAATGAGGGCACCGGTTAACACATGCAAACTGTTTATTGCGAGCATTCATGTGAGAAATTATCTTAGTCATGCAACGCTATTTCTGACTGCTCAATGAAAAGACTCATGTGTCGTTAAAACCGTGGACTTTTGGTGACACAAAATGCAGTAGATATTTATTGAAAAATTATTTAATACCATTTAAACCCACAAAACGTGCAACAAATATCTTCTGAAGACAAACAACAATCTTGTCGAGAGAGCTGGGAAATTATGGTGAACACCCAAGACCGAGGAAATAACGGACCAATCACTCGTGAGAAGTCATCACACGTGAGAAAAAAAAGATGGCGACCCAATAAAAAAGATGGCGACCCAATAAAAAAGATGGCGACCCAATAAAAAAGATGGCAGCCCAGAGCGCAACCTCGTCCTCGAGGGGGCGAGGTCACCGTGCGCAAGCGGACGGTCGGATCTCGCAGCGCCGCGGGGTGGAACTTGGCACCGATTTTAATTATATAGATGTACATTGGTATCGGGTTTTGGGCCTGCGCAATTTTTCTGCATGTTCGTTGTGCAAAACATTGTGCACTCCAAAGTTCCAGACAATACAACATTAACAATCAGAAACGGTCAGAAATGGTTTCAAACTTATTTATTACTAATTTATATCGACTTTAATTTTTTAATTTCTTCCCTTGAAAAAAATTAAAATATCCAGGGTCGGCCGTATTTTTAGGGTCGGTCGGCTTACGCCAAAATAACACTTTTTTATTTTAGGCCTTAACATAAATTTTGCGGGATGAAATTAGAACATTTCAACGGCAAGTTGCAGCAGACGTTCTTGCGCATTACGTAGAAGTCACGAACATTTCGGTTAATATTTACTTTTGAACTTTTCTTCTTAAAATTATGCCATGAAATATACAGCCAAATCAAATGTGACCTCATGGGCGAAGAAGACTTATTCAACTTATGCGTGAATTTTTTTTGCAGTATTAATAAAAACTTTTCAGGCGAAAAGACTTTAACTGCAGCAACTTTTTCATGCTGCGTCTCGCGAAACATAACAAACAATTACGAACGCATAGCGCATGGTGTCAATAGCTATTGCGCAATAGCTGAGCAATCCTTGACAGTAAATGACACAGAGCGATAGCCCTCGTGTCGGTAATTAATTGTAAGTGTCCAATCCATAGGCTGTGTGTTGAAGCACCGCCGAGGCTGCTAATAAGATATGCACAAGATTTTACTCCGTGTTTTTTAACGATCCTACCTCATAAAAAGAGGTATTCTTTGCAACCAAACATCCGATTTTCAAATTTTAAACGCCAGTTTACTTCTTTTAGTTAGGTATGTATTATCTAGTTGCGATAATCGTAACCCTCCTTTCCCGAACGGCCTTTAGGCCGGAGGGTTACGAGGCAATGAGCACGCCATTCGACCATTCGTGCCAAAACATGCAATTTCGACCAATGTTGACAGACTAGTCACCAGATTTGCCCAATTTTTACCACTTTCAAAAAATCATGAAACAAATTCTAAGAACATGGGCTTAATCTTCAATGTCTAACAAATCCAACCACAACACTTAAAACATAATTGAGAAAATATTTTGAAGAAAAAAGGACAAAAACTTACCGGAGACGGAGCGAAATGCTCGTGAATCGGACACAGACGATGGTTGAGGTTGAGGAAAAACAGACTGGGCGGAGCTTCGGCTGTAGCCCGCTAACCGGCTGTTCTCGCTTGTGGACTCACTGGACTGCGCGGCTCTATGCATGTGTGTATACAAGCATGGAGCTATAAAGTACGTACATGTATGTAACCCCAATACATTGTACACACACAGTCATACATTGGCGTCAACCTCGTCCCCATGTTTTACTTTTTTTCCAACCATTGTTTACCATGAGAGAGCGATCAACATGGTACTGCACGACACACCCCGGGGACGAGGTTGACACTGGCATACGCTTATACATGTACATGCAGCGCAAGCACACACAAACACACACGTGCAGTGAGTCCGCGAGCGGGCATAGCCAGTTCGCGGGCTACAGCCGCGGCAGGCCGGTCTGTTTTTCCTTGGTTTGTGCTGATTGGTCGGGAATTTACACTGATTGGTCGAGAAGTTGCATGGTAACGAAGTGCGGGGTTTAAAACCTCAACCATCGTCTGAAGGCCTAAAGGTAGTCTTGGTGCAAGACGTCCCTGTTCTGTATTTCCACGATCCGCCCCATTACAAATTGCCGCCAATAGAGGGCGCTATCATTCCACGAACAGGGACGTCTTGCACCAAGACTAGCCTAAAGGCCGTTCGGGAAAGGAGGGTTACGATTATCGCAACTATGTATTATCAGACTGCATTGTTTCAGAAGTAAAAACCTTTTATTTATTTTTCACCTTTGGACCATCACGACTTACACGCCGCCTCCTCCTATCTATAAATAGACCTAGCCTAATCTACACTTTACAAGTTGTATGCACGAATAATAATAATTTGAAGTATATCGTGCTCTAGCCCTGGTACTACCATAGATACTACTTCAATACCTTAGGACGTCAGTCAGTGCCACTGCACCTGACGTCCTGGGTATAAAGATCCTGTACAATACGAACACAATTTTAGGTACACATTTTCATATTTTTACCTGATTTGAGAAGCTGAAACTGCATTCATATATTCTTGGTGTCCATAACAACACTTTTTATGAATTCACAACTAACAAATACATCCATGGATGACATTATTTCCGAAAATAAGTCCGAGTTGTGCACTAGCGATGTGACCATCTTGTACCAATTGACTTTTAAGGCTCATGTGCGCATGCGCGATATGCGGCATAGCATCTACAAAGAACGCGCATGCGCGTAAGTATTCTCAAGCGGTTCACAAGCTGTCAGTTTAGGCTGTCGCAACAAATGCGTCAATTTCCATTTTATTTTCACAATAATGTCATCCAAGGATAAAATTTACAATTCTGAATAGAGCAGGCGTAAAGTTCAGGACACAAAGAATATGTGAGTCAAGTTTCAGCTTCCTCAAAAAGGTAAAAATATGAAAAAATGTTATCATAAATTTTTTCGCAATGACAGAGCACCTTTATACCCTGGACTCCATCAGGGTGGGGGGGGGGGCGGAAGGGGTGTTGCCCAATCATTTGCGATCGCTGTTTGGGTACACTCCATTTTAAAAATAGGTAATGACCATTAAAAAACAAAAAGAAATCCATGTATACCGTTAAAATTCTCTCTTTATCAGCACTGAAAACATAACAGTGTATATCGTAAGAGTATTTTAAATAAAGTGCGTAAAAATATTATCGAAAATTTTCCGTTGGTTTATTGCAGCGGCTAACGTGTATGAATGGGTCCAGATGGGAATTTCGTTACAAATGGTCTCCCCTAAAATGGCTACAAATATCGACATAATGTGAAAAAAATTATCGTTCATCCTCTGATTTTTTTCCATTAACGTAATATTTAGGAATAGATCTTTCATTCCTGAAAGTTTAATCAAAATCCCTCGGTACATCCTCTAGATATTTGACGATTTTTTTGGAGAGAATGGATCCCGCCAATACTTATTTTGCGTTCAAACGATCTCTGTTGACGGACGGGAACATTTGCCGCAGGTAATTGTAATTCTTAGGCAACATACACATCTTAAACGGAAAATTTTCGATAATATTTTTACGCACTTTATTTAAAATTAAGCATCTCAACAATTGAAAATACTCTTACGATATACACTGTTATGTTTTCAGTGCTGATAAAGAGAGAATTTTAACGGTATACATGGATTTCTTTTTGTTTTTTAATGGTCATTACCTATTTTTAAAATGGAGTGTACCCAAACAGCGATCGCAAATGATTGCGCAACACCCCTTCCGCCCCCCCCCCCCCCCCCCCTGGTATGCCCCATCCATTAATAGTGCCAATACTCTGGACTTCCTCCGATCCTTGGCCCTACGCCCGGCCTCCAGGAGGTGAAATCATTTTTATCGAATAGAAACTCACGGGTTTTTTTGCCGAGATTTTTTCCCCAGTTGTCACTTATATTGTAGCTCATTTGTGGACAGCACATTAAAACGAAAATGTGCGCGCTCGTTTTGGTGTAATTTATGAAAACAATCTGAGGCGTTATACTGACACGATTTGACTGCCCGGCCGGCATCCATGATGTTTGCTAATGCGCATGCAGGCGGCGTTCACGCATTGCGCAAAATGAAGACAGCGCGGTGAGCTACAAATGAGCTACAATAAGTGACAAAAAATCTCGGCATAAAAACGTGAGTTTCTATTCGAAAAATGATTTCACCGCCTGGAGTAGCCCCATTAATAGTGCCAATACTCTGGACTTCGTCCGATCCTTGGCCCTACGCCCATGTACCTCCAGGAGGTGGGATACTTTTTTGAATATAAACTCACGTTTTTATGCCGAGATTTTTTCCCCAGTTGTCACTCATTGTATCCGATTTGTGGACAGCACATTAAAACGCACTTGTGCGCGCTCGTTTTGGTGTAATTTTGAAGAAATTCTGAGGCGTTACTGCCACCGATTTGACTGCCCGGACGGCATCCATGATGTTTGTTAATGCGCATGCAGGCGGCGTTCATGCATTGCGCAAAAATTAAGACAGCGCGGTGTGCGCAGAGCCTTCCGCCTACCTTCCAGCGCACACTGCGCTATCTTTAGGCTCCGCGCACACCGCGCTGTCTTAATTTTTGCGCAATGCGTTAACGCCGCCTGCATGCGCATTTAGCAAACATCATGGATGCCGGGCAGTCAAATCGTGTCAGTAACGCCTCGGATTTTCTTCATAATTACACCAAAAGAGAGTGCGCACAAGTGCGTTTTAATGTGCTGTCCACAAATCGGATACAATGAGTGACAACTGGGGAAACAATCTCGGCATAAAAACGTGAGTTTATATTCGAAAAATTATCCCACCTCCTGGAGGTATATGGGCGTAGGGCCAAGGATCAGAGGAAGTCCAGAGTATTGGCACTATAATGAGGCTAATCGTGCTCTACTCCTAGAACTACATGTCAGATGTATGAGGTTCGATCCGCTATCGTCATAAGGGATCGAACCAGTGCTCTAGCCCCATGAATAGGGCCAATCCACTCCGTATCCTTGTGGATTGGCCCTATTCATGGGGCTAATCGTGCTCAAGTTACTTACCGCTTACCGTGACTTTCACTCCCGTACTGTACACGCGCGCGCACACAAAAACAAGGCCGAGGGCCCCCATCGTGCTCAAGTTACTTACCGCTTACCGTGACTTTCACTCCCGTACTGTACACGCGCGCGCACACAAAAACAAGGCCGAGGGCCCCGAACAGCAAAAAGCTAAACCACGGTACCAACATGACCAAGGGACCAGACTGAAGCTATCCGCGTATTGGGCCAGATTTTCCATCCGCGTATTCGCAGTAAAAGGCGGTGAAATTTCTGTCTCCCATTTTTTCTAATTTTAACGAATTTGTTAATAATCTTGCTTTTTCAGTACAATTTTTTCGCTATTATTAAAAAACATATCGCTGACCATACTTGAAGAAAGAATTAGAAGATTTGGCGGCCTAATTAGTGAGTAATTAGCCACCACAATTAGGACCTCATCATACAGACCATAATTAAAATACGAAATAATATCAATATCTGAGAGTGTCCTCTGAGATTGTAGCAGTGTCAATAGACCTCTATGCTTTCAGTTATAGTAGTCTCATTGTTCTAAGTCAGGACAATAGTGCCAAGTGTGTATGGGTCTTCACATTCCACTGTGATGACAGAGAGTGCCAGGCACTGGTCAAACGTACCCAAATATGGGGCAACCTCTTCCAACTCATTTGTTTAGTACAACCCCTTTCTTTAAACCATCCAAACATATTCTTTTATTGTATAATTATTCAAATGTATTCTCAATGAGGTGTAAAACAAGTCCTAATACGGTTATACTTGCTGCAACAAGTAGTCTTGGGTTTTACAATAAATACCGGGTGAAAGTCAGAGAGTAGGGAGTGAGAGCCTCCACCAGCATCGAGTAAATAAACGTGTCAACTATCAACAACCGTGTGTTACTTTGTGTTCTTCTGTAGCGTATAATCAAGCTGGTTATATTACACCTCCATCAAAAGGATTGATTTTTAAACCAAAGGCTACAGAAAAGCGCACGAGAAAACCCATCATTACTCTTGATTCGGATATGGGGGAAAGCATACAGCCTTAAAAAAAACCTAAATGTGCCACCCAAAATAACACTTCAACGAAAAAACAAGATGTCATGAATAATGTCAATCAGTATCCATCGTCACTGCCAAGGGGTATTTCAAATGACAGAGTGTCTTGTTGGTGGATTGCAACAGTTCGGCTTTGAAGCCATTCATATGTAAAGCAAAACTGAATACTTCAAAATTTCAAGGAAGTGATGTCTATCTTTGGCAACAGTTGGTACAACTGTTTGAAACGTTGGCATTAAATATACCCACAGCAATTTCTTTTCACACAGTGCGCCCAATCATTAAGGAATCAGCAGTGCAAATGAAAGTTAGTTGCAACCAACAAAATGATACTGCTGAATTTTATTCTCAGCTGATTGTGCCATTTCTTAATGAATCATGTCTAACAGGACATGAAGAGGACAACATGTCATCCAAAAGCTCCTCCAGTACCACCAACTCTGATAGTCACAATCATACTGCACCCAACCATAGACCTAAGTTTAGAAAACTCAAGCTCTTACTGGTGAATTGTCGGGGCATAAAGAGCAAGAGAAAGCAACGTGATCTGCAATCTATGATAGAACAAGAAGATCCAGATATTATATGTGGAACAGAAACCCACTTGGATAGTGATCATTTCACGAGTGAAGTCTTCCCAAATACCCATGATATTTTCAGAAAAGACAGAGATAAATTTGGAGGTGGGGTATTTATTGGTGTGAAGAAGGACCTTCTGGCCATGCAAGAAGAAAACATGGACACAGAGTGCGAAGCAGTGTGGGTCAAGATCCTCTTCAGTGGAAAGCAACCCCTGTATTGTCATAGGTGCCAACATAATAATAGTGTTATGTTATGTTCTTATTCTTGGAATGAGTGCTAACTGCAATTCCAAGAATAGTTTGAAGCGTTTAAATAGTTTAAAAGTGGAACACGTACATTAGAAGACTTTTGTCATGTCACATACCAGTTATTCTTTAACATTCCAACGTAATACAGTAGCGCAAAGTTGTATAAGAACCGATAGGTGTGTCTATTGTCTACACCTAGTAGTATATATTTGGGGAAATTCTGGAGTACGGTAGAGTACCAATTGACACGGTGGGGAGTAGACTACGCCCGATGTGGACGCCGGACCCATGAAGACTTCCAAGGTGTGGCCGCCGGACCCATGAAGACTTCCAAGGTGTGGCCGGAGGCAAAGGCGACGGACCAGCAACGTGTGGACCGCTACTTTCCAGACTACCACCGTGTCAATTCAATAATCATCCGTACTACCTGAGCCAGTTTCTTTAATAGCCAAACCAGGGGGTTTGTCGCATGGTACTCTCGACCTCCTGTAAGTAAAATTGTCATTGTTTTTATACCCAAAACATTTCACTGTGCTTTTGGACAACTTTCCATTTTTGCTGTCAAACGAAAATGAAAATTCTCTTGATTAAAGCGAGTTTCTTTTGTGAATCTTTTTAACTCGCAGGGTTTATGGCATGAGGCACAGCCTAACAAGGAAACTGGCATTCACCACGCTCATCGTTGTTTTAAATTGTTTACTGTTGTATTAATTTAGTTATGAAATTAACCTCGCAAGTTATGTTGACTTTCTTGCTTTAAGTTGCTTTTAAGTTAGCCATCATTAATCATGCTTATTGCTGTTGTTATAACGCTTGCTTGATTGCTACTAAACTTTAGTTATATTAATCATGCACATTTTGTTGCTTTGTAAATAATCTGCTTTGCAGTTCTTTGATTTCGCATTTATGATTAAACTTAATTTATTTATTCTTCATAAAACGTGGTTTCTGAGAATCATTTGATTGTTTATGTCCTTGTCTTGCGTTGCCCTGTGACTATGAACCGTTCTTTTATAATTCACGATTCCATCTGACATTTGGGGGCTTGTCCGGGAATTAACTCTTTCCCGTTAAACAAAAAGGGTTGAACGGTCAAAGATCACTAGGCAATACGACTTGGATAATAATGAATAGTTATTGATTCGTATTTAGTAGCCTACTGTTGCTTCAGCTTTCATTTCAATTCTTATCTCAGTTCTCGGTTATTTAGCGTGTAAAAGTTGTTTGCCAAAATGGAATTTCAGAAATTCGTAGATCTAGGAAAGTCTTTGAACATAGCTGATGAAGACCTTATAGAGTTTGCAAGAGAAAGGCAAAACGAAGAAAGAATAGAAAGACAGAGGGTTAGGGAAGAAAAACAGGAACAGAGAGAACATGAGAAAGAAATGAAGGAGCTTGATTTTAAGTATTGCTCAAGAAAAAAGTAGTAAGCTAGGCTCAGCTAGTGATACTAAAGGAACAGTATTTCAGGGCAAGGGCAGACTGCCTGAAGATGCCTCCATTCAATGAAAAGACAGATATAGATTCGTATCTAGGTAGATTTGAAAGATTTGCCACAAACATGCAATGGTCACATGACGATTGGGCTGTGCCACTGAGTGTGCTCCTGACAGGTAAAGCACTCGAAGTTTATTCACGGCTCCCTGATGACCTTGCAAATAGTTATGACGATCTTAAATCTGCTCTTCTCCAGAGATATGAAATGACTGAAGAAGGATTCAGGCTTAAGTTTAGGCAATCCAAGCCCGATACGAATGAAACATGTACTCAGTTTTCAGAGCGTATACAAAGATATTTGTTTAGATGGGTTGAACTTAGTAGTACGGAGAGAAAATTTGATAACTTTGTTGATCTCATTATGAGAGAACAAGTAATCAACACATGTAATAAGGATTTGAAGTATTCTTAATGGAACGTAAACCTTCTACATTGAGTGAGATGACAAAGATGGCAGATAGGTTTCAAGAAGCTCATAAGCCATTATCTATGATTCCCAAGTTTGATGAGAAGAATTCGAATCAAACAAGAAAAGAGGGTTATAGAAAACAATTTGACAGTAGTAAAAGTACAAAAAGTACTAGTGATGCCGGACGGTCAAAAGGCGAATTTAAGCCACATGAGGACCGGGATTGCTATAACTGTGGTAGAGTAGGACATATAGCTGCTAACTGTAAAAGTAGATCTAGAAGTCGTCCACATGCAAATAAAACTGCAGGTTTAAAACAACTAAAAGAAGAGACATTCGAAAACGAAATCCGACAAATACTGGGTGCCTGTGTAGAGTTAAACACAATTAGATACGATTACTCTAGACCCCCAGGTAATTATGTTAGGCTACAGTCCGGAGATGAACTTCCAGTTGTCAATGCTGTAAGTAGAACAGCATTTGATGAGAATATGCCAGTAAAACATGGCAAAATTGGTAACCATGTAGTGCCAGTTCTAAGAGATAGTGGCTGTAGTACAGTAGTTGTAAAACGTACATTGGTCAACGAGAATCAATATACGGGTAGAACCCAAAGATGCGTTCTGCTAGATGGAACAGTACGTGAAGTCAGAGTAGCTAGGGTGTTTATTTTTGACACACCTTATCCCTTTCAGTACCAACACATATTTGCTACTAATGCAATGGTGACCAGAGAAATTTCCTTGACATGGCTACCTGGTGACCAACACTATTTAGGAAAGTTTTCGGTTACAGCGCCCTCACAAGGCAGATTGGGGTTAGCCTAGGTCCTAGTAACATAATGCAAGTTGTACAAGCAAGCAATTAAATTACCGTTTCCTTTGGCATATTGCCTTGGACTAAATCATTGCCTTTAACATATATTTGAGGTATGGTATTATGACAACTAAATACACAATTGAGTAGTTTAAATGTGAAAGCTAAACATTTGTCAAGTAGCTGTTCATACCAATCTGCATGATAATTATTTTTGAAACGTTAAATAAACATAAGGTTTTAAGAAATTACTTTTGAAACAGCATCCTCCCCCCCCAAACCCGCCAAACAAATATAAAAAAATTGGTTGAGCCTCACAGATACTGGGGGTTGGTGACTATACCCATGTTTTCAGGATGAAATAGTTGATCAATTGGTTAAGGCGGCCATTTTGTTTTTGGGCAAATTATGAATCCTCAAACAAACAAAAGTTTTGAATAAAAAATATTGGAAGCACCCCCCCCCCCCTAGGATAGGACATTAAATATAAACCAGAGAGTTTTGATTACGCACAATATGACCTAGAAATAAATTACTGCTAAAATCAAAACTTTTAATTTTTTCAACATTTAATGACAAAGAAGGAACTGACATATAACAACATTAAATATTGCCCATTTCTAAATGTCCGCCAATCAATTTGGTTTTGGCCTGTATCTCCGTCTACGAGCCTCACATAAAAAAATTATAATTGCCATGTTTTCAGGATGAAGGAACCCAATGAGAGCAAATACACAAATGGTGGTTCAGTCGCTTTTAAAAGGCGGCCATTTTGATTATTATAACATTGGTTTATGAAACCAAAAATAAACAGGTTTTAATCCAAAAAAATTTGTTACCACATTTAATGACAAAGAAGGAACTCGCATTAAATAACATTATATATAGCCAAAGTGCTATACTTGTACTTTCAAACAATCATCCTACCCACCCCCCCCCCCCCCCCCCCCCACCCGCCTCAATGTAGGAAACATGGATTAGCGCTCATAGGATTCACCGGTATTATACATTAAAAATAAACAAGAGAAGTTTGATTAAGCACAATATGAACGTTACTCGAACAAAATAACTCCTCAAATTAATTTTTTACCTATCATGAACCAATATGTAAAGAAGGAACTAACATAAAATATTTCCAAAGTGCTATACTTGTATTTTCTAAGTACCATCCTCCCCCCCCCCCCGCCTCAATGTTGGAAACTGGAATGTATTAAGGATCCAGGAACCCAACAAGACACATAATTAAATTTTTGCATCAGTCGGTTAAGGCGGCCATTTTAATAATAAAAATGGCCGCCAATCAATTTGGTTTTGGCCCGTAACATAAAATATTGCCAGATTTTCAGGATGCAGGAACCCAATGAGACCAAATACAAACAATGTGGTACAGTTGCTTAAGTCGGCCATTTTGATTATTTTAAAATTTGTTTCTGAAACCTAAAATAAACATAATGTTTTAATAAATTCCTTTTGAAGCACCCCCCCCCCCCAAACCCGCTCATAGGATTGCACATTCAATAAAAACAAGAGAGTTTTGATTACGCACAATATGAACTGGACAAAAATTACTCCTCAAATCAAATTTACACCTATCATGAACCAATATGTAAAGAAGGAACTAACATTAAATTTTGCCAAAGTGCTATACTTTTATTTTATAAGTACCATTCCCCACCCCCCCCCGGCCTCAATGTTGATTGTTGGCAGGCATGCGATTGTGGGATTCAACATTGTAGCGGGGGGGGGGGGGGGGGAGTTTTCAGAAAGTATTGAAAATTATTCGCTTGGTGTGGAAATTCTCCAATAATGGTATAACAGCTTTACACATTTTTTACATAATTAACTTTATAGTTTAATTGTTGACCTAATTTATCGCTTGGTGTGGAAATTCTCAAAGCATGGTATAACACACATTGGCTTGATACACTGCTTACAAATCATGCGAGTTTGTTTCCGATTAGAGGTGGAACTGCATACAACACAGTCACGTTTCTTCCCGCCAACATTCGGACCCGGAAAGTGCTGAGTTGAAAGGGCGTTTGAAGCACTTGACACTTCACGGGCATGGTCAACTGGGTTGTTCTCGAAGCTTGAAATAAGTGCCTCTATCACCTTGACCCGAAAATCCAAAGTAGACAAGCTCTTGTTTGTATGGATGCTGTTGTATACGACATTAGCATTAAGCAAACATATGTCTAGGATTGTCATAAATCCACGTTTCCACCATTTGAATGTTTTGTGGGTATGAGTATAGTACGTGCATAATTGTCCTGCCAGATCCGTGCCCCCCATGTATTTATTGTAATCCTCGACTATGCACGGTTTTTTGATATGACGAAATCCTGTTGAAGTTTTCCGGCTCCGAATCTTTTTACTAGTGACACTGCAATCGCCATAGTTTGAGAGGAGAGTGACACGTTTTGTGTCCTGCCACATAACGCATAGTTGGCCTGCTTTCTGATAAAATTTGGGATCTGCACCGCTTTTCATAGGAAATTTCTTGGAGTTTGCTACGTCGGGTATCCCTAGGGTGGTATAGCGCACAGTTCCACGAGCTCCGAATCCTAGCTCAGACAACTTGGAGAACAGAGCCGGGCTACTAAACCAATTGTCCATGTATAGATGCAATGTCCTTTATTTTCGAGTCCCTGCAAAAGGTTCAATACTACGTTGCCTGGTGCCCCTATTTCGGATGGATGGTTTGTCTCAGGATCACTTACAGAGGACTGTCCTTGTGGGGACCTGGGCTGCGATCCTGTGAACAACTCCCAGGCACATGATTGTGTACCCTGTGTCGGATTCGTTCAATGAGAAAGATTTCAATCCCCATTTTGCGGCTTTTCTTGGCATGTACTGCTTGAAGCTCAGTCGTCCTTTGAATTTTACCATCGTCTCGTCCGGTGAAAGGCTTCGTCCCGGCTGGTACACCCGGAGGAATGATGGTAGTACAATGTTTTCCAGTGGGCGTAATTTAGCAAGTTTGTCACGGGGAGAGTCGCCCTCGACATCTCTGTTATTGGCGAGGTGAAAAAATCTTAGGATTGCAGTAAATCGGTTACGAGCCATGGTTGCTGAGTACAGGGGACTTCGTAGAATTTCAGACCTGGACCAATGCATGGAGTAACGAGGCCTTTTGTTGATTCCCATGCAAAGAAGTAGGGCCACGAATGCCATCATTTCAGGTACATTAGTTGGTCTCCAAGCACCCTTATTTTCTGCCCCCGCTCCCAATATTTGTTCAGCATAACGATTAGTCTGTAGTACCATAATCTGCCACACTGCTTCACAAAAGTACAGTTTGAAGATTTGTATGGGGGAGAACGAACTGAAGTCTTCTGTAGCCCCGGTATTTGCTGTAAATTTAACAGGCGGTCGCCGTGTGTAAGAGTAATTGGCTTCACGCCATCCACACCTGAAATTCGGCTTCTTCTTGGTTTTCTTACCCTTCTTAGAAGAGGTTAATGTTGCTGTTGATGTCGAGGCCCTCGGCTCTGTATCCTCACTGTCTTCTGACGTCTCCGAGTCATCAAGTGGCGAATCCTCGTCAGATGACATTTCTGAACCACTGTCTGCGAAAATTTCTTCCAAAATGTTTTCATTTTCATCGCCCATGTTGTCAGAATGATCTCTTACTCGAGAATGCGTGGGGGGGACGCTTAACGATCCCGCTTAAATTTTAAAACTTGCGACGCTTCAGGGCACACGCGGGCAGCTTGTTGCCGGGGGGATGCACGCAGGCGATTGAGGGCGCTATTAACATTTTGATAACTTACTTTTGGTCGATGTGCCAGAGAGGCTCATTGGTCACCAAGAATGAAAATAATTACGTGCCATACGGACTCATTGGTCACCAAGTGGGATGTTTTTTTGAGCCGCTATGGCACGGCGGTACTGAAAGGGTTATTATGTAGGTGAAGTTGAGGCCGTAGTAATGGAAAATCCTCTGTATGGTATTATAGTTGGTAACGTTCCAGGTGTAAGGGATCCAAATGACCCGGATATTCATTGGTCCCCAAGTTAAAAACGAACTTCAGACACATTGCCACAGGCAAATGCAGTGGAAACTCGTGCTTCTAAAGAAAAGAAGGCAAGGCCACTAAAACCACTTATAGTCAACGAGATACCACAGATATCCAAATCTAGAGCAGAACTAATCACGGCTCAACAGGAAGACAGTAGTTTGTCTAAGTTGTTTGATCTAGCATCGAAGGGTCTAAAAACAATGAATGATAGAGGAATTGAAACAGGTTATTGTATTCGTAATACATTGTTGTACAGAGATTTTCAATCTCCCCATGTTCAGTATGGAAAAGTAGTTAAACAACTTGTAGTTCCCAAGTCATACCGTTAGAAAGTCATGAGTTTAGCACATGACTCCCCATTAGCAGGACACCTGAAGGTGAAGAAAACCACCGACAGAATTATTGCTAATTTCTTCGGGCCTGGAATACAGGCTGATGTTCGGCGATATTGTCAGTCATGTGACATATGTCAAAGAACAATACCAAAGGGTAAAGTAACGAGAGTCCCTTTAGGGGAAATGCCATTAATTGACACTCCTTTCAAACGGGTAGCTGTAGATATAGTTGGACCTATACAGCCTATCACAGAACGGGGAAATAGGTATATACTGACGTTAGTTGATTATGCAACTCGCTATCCAGAAGCAGTTGCACTTCGAAGTATAGAGACCGAGCGGGTTGCTGAAGCGCTCTTGGAAATTTTCTGTAGAGTTGGAGTTCCTGATGAAATATTGTCAGATAGAGGTTCTCAGTTCACGTCAGCAGTCATGAAAGAGTTGGGAAGATTGCTATCGATTAAACAATTAACAACGTCACCCTATCACCCAATCTGTAATGGGCTAGTTGAACGTTTTAATGGAACCCTCAAGACAATGCTAAAGCGTATGTGTGCAGAAAAAACCAACGAGTGGGATAGATATCTTCCTGCTGTACTTTTTGCATATGAGAAGCTCCTCAAGAGAGTTTAGGGTTTTCTCCATTTGAGTTACTTTATGGTAGAGTACTGTTAGAGGTCCCCTTACAGTGTTAAAAGAACTATGGTCAAATGAAGTGGAAGATGAGGAAGTGAAAACCACATATGAGTATATAGTAGACCTTAGAGCGAGACTTGAAGAAACCTGTAAAGTTGCTCAGGAAGAACTAAGTAGATCTGCAAAAAGGTATAAGCGGTACTATGACACTAAGTCCAAAGACAGAAAATTTAAGGATGGTGATAAAGTCCTAATTTTGCGTCCCACAAGTAACAGTAAATTGCTTCTACAATGGCAAGGGCCATACTCAGTTGTAAAGTCGGTCAGAAAGAACGACTATCTGGTTAAGGTGAAGGGAAAAGAAAAGGTATACCACGCCAACCTTCTCAAATTGTATGTAGACAGACAAAATCTAAGAAATGTAAATACTGGTGAAACAAGGGTTGGTGTAGACGTAGATCATTTAGGAGGAGTCAGTGTTATGGAAGATGATTACCAAGAAGATGGGATAAAAATAGACATGCCTCCCCACGAACAGAAACATGCAATGATGTTGATGTTGATCATGAGCTCAAATTAGAGCAAAACAACATGTCGAAAAGCTCTTGCATGAGTTTGCCGACACGTTAACCGACATGCCTGGTCGTACACATTTGATAGAACATACCGTCAAATTGACAAAATGTACACCGATTGTGTCTAAACCTTATCCGGTGCCACCAGCAGTACGAAAAACCATTGTCAGTGAAATTGACAAAATGCTTGAATTGGGAGTTATTGAGAATTCTACATCAGCTTACGCTTCCCCAGTAGTTTTGGTTCACAAATCTGACGGTAGTAACAGATTTTGCATAGATTTTCGCCAACTAAACAGTGTCACTGTATTTGATCCAGAACCAATACCTAATACTGAAGATTTGTTTTCAAGGGTGGCAAAAGCCAACTATTTTTCCAAACTTGATCTTGCGAAAGGCTACTGGCAAATCCCAATGTCCCTAGAGGATAAAGATAAAACAGCCTTTGCGACTTCAGAGGGCCTGTATCAATGCACCCTATTCACATCAATTTACAGTTATGCCATTTGGAATGGTAAATGCACCGGCTGTATTTTCTAGACTTATGAGAAAAGTGCTAGTTGGGCTACCTAATGTGATTAACTACATTGATGATATTTTGATATATTCAGAAAGTTGGACAGATCACTTGTGGACTCTTGAAACGGTCCTTCAAAGATTGAGAAGTGCGGGACTTACTGCCAAACCATCCAAATGTTGTATTGGATACAAAAGTCTTAAATTTCTCGGGCATACGATAGGTGAGGGAATTGTGAAACCACATCCGGAAACGGTGAGCAAGGTTCTAAAAGCAGAACGACCTAAAACAAAGAAACAGGTCGGGTCATTTTTGGGATTAGTAGGATTTTACAGAAAATTCATCCCAAATTTCTCCGCAATTGCTGCTCCTTTGTCAGATCTTACAAAGAAAGGCAATCCGAACAAAGTTGACTGGGGAGATGCACAAGATGCAGCGTTTAGTACACTAAAAAGTCGTGTGGTATCTGAACCAATCTTGCATCTACCAAATCCAAGCAAACAGTTTATATTGCAAACTGATGCCTCTGACATCGGAATTGGGGCGATGTTAGTACAAGAAGTTGATGGGGTGAAATTCCCAATATCCTATGCCAGCAGAAAGCTTCTGCCAAGAGAAACCAAGTACTCGGTTATAGAAAGAGAATGTTTAGCACTTGTGTGGGCTATAAAGAAATTTCATTTCTTTTTGTATGGTAAGGAATTTGTTCTTGAAACGGACCATTAGACCCCTCATTTACTTGGCCAGAACAAAGATGACAAACAGCAGAATAATGCGCTGGGCATTAAGTTTGCAACCATACCGATATAGAGTAGTAGCTATCAAAGGTAGTGAAAATGTAGGTGCAGATTTCTTGAGTCGTTGCCCAGAAGACAAGTGATGTATTGTAAATATTTAAGTAAAATAGAGTATGTCTACTAATGTAATTAAAGTAAAATTGATCATTTTGTTGGCTCATATTTTCGTAAAGACGGTTGCACCATCTTAAAGTGGGGAGTATGTTATAGGTGGCAACATAATAATAGTGTTATGTTATGTTCTTATTCTTGGAATGAGTGCTAACTGCAATTCCAAGAATAGTTTGAAGCGTTTAAATAGTTTAAAAGTGGAACACGTACATTGGAAGACTTTTGTCATGTCACATACCAGTTATTCTTTAACATTCCAACGTAATACAGTAGCGCAAAGTTGTAAGAACCGATAGGTGTGTCTATTGTCTACACCTAGTAGTATATATTTGGGGAAATTCTGGAGTACGGTAGAGTACCAATTGACACGGTGGGGAGTAGACGACGCCCGATGTGGACGCCGGACCCATGAAGACTTCCAAGGTGTGGCCGGAGGCAAAGGCGACGGACCAGCAACGTGTGGACCGCTACTTTCCAGACTACCACCGTGTCAATTCAATAATCATCCGTACTACCTGAGCCAGTTTCTTTAATAGCCAAACCAGGGGGTTTGTCGCATGGTACTCTCGACCTCCTGTAAGTAAAATTGTCATTGTTTTTATACCCAAAACATTTCACTGTGCTTTTGGACAACTTTCCATTTTTGCTGTCAAACGAAAATGAAAATTCTCTTGATTAAAGCGAGTTTCTTTTGTGAATCTTTTTAACTCGCAGGGTTTATGGCATGAGGCACAGCCTAACAAGGAAACTGGCATTCACCACGCTCATCGTTGTTTTAAATTGTTTACTGTTGTATTAATTTAGTTATGAAATTAACCTCGCAAGTTATGTTGACTTTCTTGCTTTAAGTTGCTTTTAAGTTAGCCATCATTAATCATGCTTATTGCTGTTGTTATAACGCTTGCTTGATTGCTACTAAACTTTAATTATATTAATCATGCACATTTTGTTGCTTTGTAAATAATCTGCTTTGCAGTTCTTTGATTTCGCATTTATGATTAAACTTAATTTATTTATTCTTCATAAAACGTGGTTTCTGAGAATCATTTGATTGTTTATGTCCTTGTCTTGCGTTGCCCTGTGACTATGAACCGTTCTTTTATAATTCACGATTCCATCTGTAGGATCGTTTTATAGACCAACTAATGATGATCCTTCAGCCCTTATAAAACTGGACGAAACCTTGAAAAAATTGACTGGAAAGGCATCCCTGCCGAATATCATCTTAGCAGGTGACTTCAATACACCACACATAAATTGGTGCACCAACACCATAATGAGTGGAGCAAACAAACCACAGTATGGCAGACGGCTGAACCAGGCACTCATTGACTTAGTAAATGATAACATGCTCGGCCAAATGCAGTTTACTCCCTCCCGAGGTGAAAACATACTAGATCTTGTCCTGACAACCATACCAGATCAGATCAGAAAGGTGGAGACAGTGCCAGGGATGGCAGACCACGATGCAGTTACAGTACAGCTAGTTACCACTGTCAAGTACTCCCGCAAAAAAAAACGCAAAGTATACCTGTACAAGAAGGGTAACATGGATAATATCAGAAAGGACATGGACATGTACAAGGACTCTTTTCTTGAGTCTAATCCAATGGAAAAAGATATAGAAACAAACTGGTCAACATTCAAAAAAGAAATCCTTCAACTAATGGACAAACACATCCCACATAAACATATCTCGTCATGGCAGGATGTACCTTGGATGAACACTACAATCAAGAGACAGATCAGAAAGAAAAAACGTCTGTGGAAAAAGGCAAAGCACAGTGATAAAGAGGAGGACTGGAACGCCTTTAAGGAAATGCGCAAAGCTGTCAAGGGCAATATGAAAAAAGCATACGAAGAGTATGTTGGAAGCATATTTGATGTCACCGCAACTGAGCCCAACAAAAAGTTTTGGAAGTTCATCAATAGCCAGAAGAAAGACAGTGGAGGTATTCCGACTCTGAAGACAGATGGAGGACTAGCCACTACTAACACATCTAAGGCTGAAGCTTTGAACAGGCAGTACCAGTCAGTGTTTACGGAGGAAGATACATCAGCAATTCCTGACAAGGGACCAAGTCCCTATCCTGCCATGCCTACAATAAATTTCACCAAGGAAGGAATACTCAATCTCATACGCAAACTGGATCCCCGAAAAGCTTCTGGTCCAGATCTCATTCCAATTCGTATCCTACAAGAGACAGCCGAACAGATAGCACCAATTCTACAAATCATCTTCACCCAATCATACGAAACGGGAACCTTACCAGAAGATTGGCTTTCTGCTAACATCGTAGCCATCTTCAAGAAAGGGAATAGAAGCATACCAGCAAACTACCGCCCAGTGTCACTTACCTGTGTTACTACCAAGGTCATGGAACATATCATATATCACTCTATCATGGAACACCTTGATGAGAACCACATTCTGACCAGGTACCAGCACGGCTTCCGGCAAAAACACTCCACAGAATCCCAGCTTGTCATCACCATGGAAGAGATAGCCAGATCACTTGACAAGAACACCCAGACTGACGTCTTGATATTGGACTTCTCCAAGGCGTTCGACACAGTGGCCCATCAACGTCTCCAAATGAAACTGGGCTACTATGGTGTCCGAAATAAGACCAACGCCTGGATAAGAAGGTGGCAAACTTTTTTATTTTTTTGAAATAGAATTTTATTGTCCGCATCATAAAAATACAGAAATTTGGTTTCCATTGGCACAGAATAAAACATTCATTTAGTTAAAAACATTAATTTAGCAACGTAACACAGATAAAAAGGACATAAATATAAACAAATAAATAAATAAATAAAACATCCACTAAAATAGGAGCACATTTACAAAGTTGTCCAATGAAAGGGAAAACCGGCAGTTAACAAACCTATTAAGTATAAGTACACCCTATTTACGTACAGCTGATGCGTTAAATAAATGAATGGAGTTGGGGACAAAGGATTTCCTGTATCGAGTATGGTTTGTACGAGGAACACAAAGTCTAAGACCAGATCTATTTTAAAAAAAGTAATTAAAAAGGGGATGTGTAGGATCGGATATAATCATATGTACTTTAGATATTGCACGTTCAGAAAATATGTTGTCAAAAGTAGGCAAAGTGAGGCCTATAGAGCGCTGGGCCCTTTTACGGACGCGCTCAAACCGTTCCCTATTTTTGCTGTGAAAGTGAACCATACACACTGACTATGTTAAAAGTAACAATACTCTGTATTACAGATTGATAAAATAAATGTAAAATCGTTCTGTCAACATTGAACTGCTTCAGCTTTCGAAGGAAAAACATCCGTTGCATGGCCTTGCCAAAAACGACTTGAGTGTTTTTATTCCAGTTAAGTTTATCATCGATTACAGTACCAAGATATTTGTACTCATTCACTCGTTCTATTTCATTGTCATTGATAAACACCGGTTCATGGACCCCAGTGCGACGGAAATCAATAACCATCTCCTTGGTTTTCTTAACATTAATAGTCAAATAATGACGATCACACCAATCCACGAATTGTCCTACTTCTGATATATAACAGAGTGGGTCATCCTTTAAGTATCCCGTAATTACAGTGTCATCTGCATACTTGATTATACTACAATTTGGACTAGAACAAAGACAGTCACTCGTATAAAAAGAAAATAACAGTGGTGAGATAACACACCCTTTAAGTTGAGGAGCACCTGTGTTGATAATCCTGACCTTAGAATTAACGTCTCCAGTTTTCACCCACTGTGGCCGGTGCAGTAGAAAATTATGAATCCACTGTGAAATTTTCGGAGACACATTCATTTGCATTAATTTTTTAATTAAAATGTGTGGTTGTATTGTGTTGAAGGCGCTAGAAAAATCTACAAATAGAGATCTGGCATAGCATTTTGGTTTGTCCAAGTGGCTGTAAAGTTGATGTTGATAAACTAGTACCCCATCATCAACCCCCCTATTGCTTCGGTATGCAAATTGAAACTTGTCCAAATAACAGCCTGCATCTTCTAGAAGGAATTTCGAAACAAGCTTTTCAAGACATTTCATTATACTTGACGTCAGAGCCACTGGGCGGTAGTCGTTCAGTCCTGAAACCTTGCTGCTTTTTGGCACGGGAACTACCATAGAGGTTTTCCACATCTGTGGAATAACCCCCCTATCTATTGTCAGTTGAAATATTTTTGTAAAAATACCAGAGAGTTGATTGCTACACATTTTTAGAATTCTGTTACCTATACCATCTGGCCCTGAAGCCTTATTAATTTCCAGGCCTGAAAACAGTTTTCTTACATCAGACTCATTAATTAAGATAGTGTCATGTTCAGCATCACTTTTTAAAGAGTTTTTCAAAAGATCATTTTCCTGAGAGAAATCATGACTGTCAAATCGACAAAAGTTATTTAGTTCATTAGCAAAGTCACTGTTGCATTCAAGTGGTTGTTTCTTTGGCTTGTATCCAGTGATTGTCTGCATTGCTTGCCACGCAGCCCGGGAATTGTTACACTGGAAATTCTGCTCTAATCTCCTTTTGTAGTCGTTTTTACACAGTTTGATCTGACGTCTGATGTCTTTTTGTATAGCATTCACCATTTCTGAACGACCAGCTGCAAAAGCATTCCTCTTCTCAGTGAGCAAGAATTTAAGTTTCCGAGATACCCATGGTTTGTTGTTGGGGTAAACCTTTCTCCTTGACAATGGTACGACTGAGTCAATGCAAAATTTTATGTAATCGGTCACAGTGGTAACAATGGTATCGATTGAATCTTCGCAATCAACCAAGACATTCCAGTCGGTACATTCAAGACACGTAGTTTTTCTTTGGACTCGGTGGACCAATTTCGGCTAACAATTGTTGTAGTCTTTGATCGTTTCAGGGTTTGCTTGTACGATGGCAGCAACTGGATAATGTTGTGGTCCGAGTTACCTAGTTTCGGACGCACCCTCTCTGTATATGCAGATGCGATGTTTCCATAGCATAAGTCCAAGACTGCATCCCCTCTCGTTGGTTTTTTAACAAACTGATGATATGAGGGTAACGCTTGATCTTGTCTGCAATGGTTAAAATCTCCCAAAATGAATATAGCAGAGTCAGGGGAGGTACTTTCCAGTCGTTGAATTCTGGAAGCAATTGCCTCACTTGCAACTTGAGGGTTGGCTTTAGGTTGAATATAGGCGATCATAATACAAATTTGGTTGAACTCCCTTGGCAAATAATAGGGTCTAAGTCCAACTGTTAAAAGCTCATAATCAGGGGTGCAGATTTTCTCTTTTAACGACCAGTTATTGCACCAAGCATTATTGATGTACAAACATACACCTCCACCTTTTGATTTTCCAGAGTCTGATGATCTATCCCCTCTGACAATATCGAAATTTGGCAAGTCAACGGCGCTGTCAGGAATATTGTCATTTAGCCAGGTTTCCGAAAAACACATAAGACATGTCTCCCGGTATTCATGTAGGTATCGTGTACACGCATTTAGTTCATCCATTTTATTTGATAGAGATCTTACATTACCCAGTAAAATGGTCGGTAGGGGTGGATTTGCCAGTCGAGCTCTTGTACGTTTCCGTATACCTCCACGTTTTCCTATTTTCCTAGGTTTGCTTTCTTGTGGGAAGTCTTCATAGTCCATCGGTTTGTACGATGGCCGTGGTTGAAGGGCAGTTAGTGCTGACCTTGTGTATGTAATTCTATCTGTGCCACCAGTTGATTCAGCGCCAGGGTAGGCAGAAACACACGTCCAATATCGAGACAGTAATAAAAACACCAGCAAATACCGGATCATTGCAGTTCTATAGCCTTCATGTAACATGTTGATAAAACTAGGCAAAACCTAAGTTGAACACACTAAAAAATTGACAAAGATGAGTAAAAATGAGTAAAACGACGGACACGAAATGCCAAAGGTGGTCGCCACGGAGCAGCGCCCTCAAATACTAGAACCCAGAGAGTCATCATAGATGGAGAAGCGTCTCCCACAGTTCATGTAGATTCTGGAGTACCCCAAGGCACTATACTGGGGCCACTCATGTTTCTGCTCTTTGTAAACGACTTGGGAGACCACATAAATTCCACCATCAAGCTTTTCGCAGATGACTGTCTGTTATTCCGCACCATCGAAACCAATTCCGACCTCTGGCAGATGAGATTCAATGCCCAAAAATGCTACACAATGCGGATCCACAGGAAAAAGACTCCAATTACCCACACCTACACCTTGGGAGAAGAAGAGTTGAGTGTCAGGGGCGGATACAGGGGGGGCGTGGGGGGCGCACGCCCCCCTTTTGGTTGAGGAAAAAAACAAAAAACTAAAAAAGGAAAAAATAATGAGGGAGAGACAAAGTTAATAATGACAGAGGCCCTACCTATTTTGTTTTTTTCAAAAAAGCTACTAATAATCTGTACCTCGTACACTCATCACTGACTTATGAGGAATTACACGTGAATCTGTGTGTGTGGACATCGTGTCTTCTCACACACTGAACTAAGCGGGGTCCGGGGGGCGCGGGGTCCGGGGGGCGTGAAGATCATACACCCGCAGCGTGAGTCGACCATGCCACCTGTGTGTACATTGTGCAAAGAAGTTTCAGGCTGGAGGTCAGCACGCGCGCGCGCTAAATACAATGTGACTTTTACAATACGAACTTCGGAAACTAGTATTAAGATAAAAAAGTGAAGACATAGCCCCATGAATAGGGCCAATCCACTTCGTATCCTTGGCTCTAGCAGCATTGCATACCTATTTTTGTGCCCGATTTTATTTTCAATCCGGGTTATGAAACGTACTGATCAAATGCTACTGTACTTGTAAAAAGCCCTTATGCTTAATTGTTTTTTAATGATCACAGATCTTTTGGGAAAATTGTTTGCTTTTCGAATCGCGAGTGTGATTTTTTCCCACATAATTATTAACTTGCTCAAAAACCATTGTCAGGTTCCCACAACAATCAACAACAGTTATACGATCAACTGCTGATATTTGATGGGGACCAGACTGATTCACTCAGCGCGCCATCAAGGTTTTGTGAAATACGTGTAATGCGGTGCGCATCTTAAGCCCATCTGCGCAAAAGATATTATGCTCAGCGCGTTATGTAAACCAGTCTGGTCCCCATTAGATCGTATAAATGTTGTGAAATTGTTCAGGGAGCCCAACTAGTATGTTTCTCGCGCAAGTTGTTAATACGTGATCAAAAAATTCACTCTCGCGACTCGAAAGGCATCCAATTTTCCCCCAAAATCCGTGATGTTTTAAAAAAAAATTTAGCATTAGGGCTTTCTACAAGTAGGCCTACAGTAGCATTATTTGATCGATACGTTTTATAACCCGGATTAAAAATTACATCGGACACAACAATAATATGATTGCAATGGTGTATTGGCCCTACTACATGTATATGGGGCTCGTTAAGACATAACATCGTATAATCATGGTATCTCACTCTGTTCAGAAAATCACAGATTTTTTGTGTATTCAAGAAAGAGGGTTAATATCTGTTGTGTTTCTTTTAAGCTAATAATTATCAATTGTGCATATAGTACACCGATACGATGCAGGGCTGGGGAAGGGGGTGCTAGGCCAATAGGCCTACCCTCACATTTTTGTACATTAATGTTATTGTTGCTCGATCGCGCTGTCACTGAAGACAAGCACAACTTGTTCCTATCAGTATGTCACATTCGAATCCTCAAGTATGTGAACAATTATAGACAAAGAGACCCTATTTGGTTAATTATATTAAAAATTGCACTATCGTTTGTCTCACCCAACAGTTTTTTCCCCTGAATAAGTATTAATTGTAGCCTACATTTTGATTTTTATAACTCAGGATGGCTGATTCAAATCAATGACTCCCAACTCGAAAATTAAGTTTTAATGATGATTTTGCTAAAACAAAAGTTGTCAGATATTGCATGAGATCGCACCACAGAGCATCTAGAATCCTAACTGTTTCGGAGCATTTAAGCGGGCCCCAGAACCGGCCCATGCCGTAAGGGCTTCGCGTTACGCGCTCGTAGGAGCCACAAATTGCATTCACCATTTGCTGCTTGGTAAATTTTCACGCCCCCCCCCCTTTGGAAAATCCTGGATCCGCCCCTGAGTGTAGTTCCAAGTCAATCATAAAATTCTAGGAGTGGAGCTACACGAGAAGATCAGCTGGAAAACCCATATAACATCTGTGGCATCAAAGGCAGGAAAGACCCTCGGCTTCCTGAGAAGGAATCTTGGCAAATGCACATCCGACGTAAAAAAGCAGGCTTACATCTCACTAGTCCGACCTCAATTAGAGTATGCGTCTGCAATATGGGACCCTCACAAACAAAACCAGATAGACACACTAGAAAAAGTCCAAAGAAGAGCCGTACGATTCATCTGTGGAAACTACAAAGGAGATGCAAGTGTCACAGCCATGAGACAAGATCTCGGTCTTTCCACATTTATAGAGGAAAGACGTAAACATGCTCGCCTGACCATGCTCTACAAAATAACAAATAATCTCATCTCCATCCTACGGAAGCTTAAATTGCCATCATGTTACTGAGTTACTGAGATAATTTATCTCAGAAACCCAGAATATTTTCTTGGAAATACGGAATTCAATGATAAGGTATCTTGGAAACACGGAAATCCAAGATGAGGTATCTTGGAAACACAGAATTCAGTGATGGTATCTTGGAAACACGGAAATCCAAGATGAAGTAGGAAACTCGGAATTCAATGATAAGGTATCTTGGAAACACGGAAATCCAAGATGAGGTATCTGGGAAACCGATCGGAATTCATTGAAAAGGTATCTTGGAAACACGGAATTCAATGATAAGGTATCTTGGAAACACGGAATTCAATGATAAGGTATCTTGGAAACACAGAATTCAATGATAAGGTATCTTGGAAACACGGAATTCAATGATAAGGTATCTTGGAAACACGGAATTCAATGATAAGGTATCTTGGAAACACGGAATTCAATGATAAGGTATCTTGGAAACACGGAATTCAATGATAAGGTATCTTGGAAACACGGAATTCCAAGATAAGGGCCAAATGTAATGGCTCTCCTTACCGCAGAATTCTGCGCTTGCGATCACCATTCTCCGCG
Source organism: Leptasterias polaris (assembly GCA_037783415.1). Lineage (NCBI taxonomy): Eukaryota > Metazoa > Echinodermata > Asteroidea > Forcipulatida > Asteriidae > Leptasterias > Leptasterias polaris. The sequence continues at coordinate 6,280,623 of JAZGTN010000123.1, forward strand.
TACCGAGCGAGCGCTGAATTTCTGCGCTAGCTGTGTAAGCAAAGAATGGGCAATTGGTAAAAGCCGGAACTGCCTGATCTGCCTGATCTGCCGGAACTGTCAAGAAAAAGAAAAAAAAAGGCAATTGGTAAAAGCCGGAACTGCCTGATCTGCCTGATCTGCCGGAACTGTCAAAGAAAAAAAGAAGAAACTAGACTTGAGGTGTTTGTGTACAAACACGAAGCTGTTCCGGTTTTCTGATTCATAAACAAAATTTAACCCTTGTCTAACATTTACTGCTCAAATGGTTTATAACTGAAAAGAAATTGAATATCGGTTGTGTAGTTCTTGAGATGTGGTCTCACTTCCGGTTGACCTGGAAGTAAAGGTCAACATGGGGTCATGGTTACCCAAGGCTAATCTGCAATGCCCAAGGAGTCTATAACTGAAAAAGTTTGAAAATCTGCTGTGTAACTCTTGAGGTATGGTCCCACTTCCGGTTGACTCATAGGTAAAGGTCAACATGGGGTCACGGTTACCCAAGGCTAGTCTTCAATGCCCCACGAGTGTATAACTGAAAATAGTTTGAAAATCGGTTGTGTAGTTCTTGAGATATGGTCCCACTTCCGGTTGACCCGGAAGTAAAGGTCAACATGGGGTCACGGAAACTTAAGGCTAATCTTCAATGCCCAAGGAGTCTATAAGTGAAAAAAGTTTGAAAATCGGTAGTGTAGTTCTTGTGATAGGGTCCCACTTCCGGTTGACCCGGAAGTAAAGGTCAACATGGGGTCACGGTTACCCAAGGCTAATCTCCAATGCCCAAGGAGTCTATAATTGTAAAATGATTGAAAATCGATTGTGTAGTTCTTGAGATATGGTCCCACTTCCGGTTGACCCGGAAGTAAAGGTCAACATGGGGTCACGGTTACCCAAGGTTATTTTCCAATGCCCATTAGGAGTCTATAACTGAACAAAGTTTGAAAATCGATTGTGTAGTTCTTGAAATACGGTGTCACTTCCGGTTGACCCGGAAGTAAAGGTCAACATGGGGTCACGGTTACCCAAGGCTAATCTCCCATGCCCAAGGAGTCAATAACTGAAAAAAGTTTGAAAATCGGCTGTGTACTTCTTGAGATATGGTGCTGCAAAGATTAACTAATTAAAGCTTTGAATTACCGTAATTTGACACCTGATGACGTCACAGTAACAAAAATGTGTTTTTCATACTAATAAATTTGATAAGGTACACGATGGTATGTAACTTATCCCAATCCAATGCCTTTTAACGAAAACCCTATTAGAACGTACGTATATCCTCTCTCGATTCCAATATCACGGCAGTCTTTGACGCCTAGCCGTGATTGCGCAATCACGGCACAATTTGCTTCGTAGCCATGGTTTGTGTTTGAACCACCAAAACGTTACTAAAACGATTTTTTGTACACAAAAAGAAAAATACGCCTACAAATGACGTCATGATGACGTGACGAAAAATGTTAGAACAGATTTCACATCTACAATACAAGACAAGTCCATAACTGAAAAAAGTTTGAAGATCGGATGTATACTTCTTGAGATATGGTGCGCACAAGATTGCCTAATTAAATATTCATACAGCTGTCACGTGAATAATTAATTAAGAATTTTAATCTAATTACATCTAAAATTTAAGTCAGGGCCTAAGCTTTACAATGGTATGTGATTTGTCTACTTTTGATAATTTTTAAAGGAACATATGGCGTTCGAAAGAGACACAGGTTAAGTCAATACGATTTTATGGAAAGGAAGAATAATAACTAGAGATAGTGATTGTGAACAATCACAGAGCTGTTCCGGTAATTTTTGTAAACTTTGAGCCTTAGCTGCAAAAAAATCACAAACATCAAAAATAATAATAATAACGAGAATGGAACTAATTACTTTGTGTATATCCGGTTGACCCGGAAGTAAAGGTCAACATGGGGTCACGGAGTCTATGACTGAAAACAGTTTGAAAATCGGTTGTGTAGTTCTTAAGATATGGTCCCACTTCCGGTTGACCTGGAAGTAAAGGTCAACATGGGGTCACGGTTATCCAAGGCTAATCTCCAATGCCCAAGGAGTCTATAACTGACAAAAGTTTGAAAATAGGTTGTGTGGTTCTTAAGATATGGTCCCACTTCCGGTTGACCTGGAAGTAAAGGTCAACATGGGGTCACGGTTACCCAAGGCAAATCTCCAATGCCCAAGGACTCTATAACTGAAAAAAGTTTGAAAATTGGTTGTGTAGTTCTTGAGATATGGTCTTACTTCCGGTTGACCCATAGGTAAAGGTCAACATGGGGTGACGGTTACCCAAGGCTAATCTCCAATGCCCAAGGAGTCTATAACTAAAAAAAGTTTGAAAATCGGTTGTGTAGTTCTTGAGATAGGTACCACTTCCGGTTGACCCAGAAGTAAAGGTCAACATGGGGTCACGGTTACCCAAGGCTAATCTTTAATGCCCAAGGAGTCTATAATTGAAAAATGATTGAAAATCGATTGTGTAGTTCTTGAGATAGGTCCCACTTCCGGTTGACCCGGAAGTAAAGGTCAACATGGGGTCACGGTTACTCAAGGCTAATCTCCCATGCCCAAGGAGTCTATAACTGAAATAAGTTTTGAAATCGGCTGTGTAATTCCTAATATATGGTCCCACTTCCGGTTGACCCGGAAGTAAAGGTCAACATAGGGTCACGGTTACCCAAGGCTAATCTGCAATGCCCAAATAGTATATAACTGAACAAAGTTTCAAAATAGGTTGTGTAGTTCTTGAGATATGGTGTCACTTCCGGTTGACCCGGAAGTAAAGGTCAACATAGGGTCACGGTTACCCAAGGCTAATCTCCAATGCCCATTAGGAGTCTATAACTGAACAAAGTTTGAAAATTGATTGTGTAGTTCTTGAAATACGGTGTCACTTCCGGTTGACCCGGAAGTAAAGGTCAACATGGGGTCACGGTTACCCAAGGCTAATCTCCCATGCCCAAGGAGTCAATAACTGAAAAAAGTGTGGAAATCGGCTGTGTACTTCTTGAGATATGGTGCTGCAAAGATTAACTCATTAAAGCTTTGAATTACCGTAATTTGACACCTGATGACGTCACAGTAACAAAAATGTGTTTTTCATACTAATAAATTTGATAAGGTACACGATGGTATGTAACTTATCCCAATCCAATGCCTTTTAACGAAAACCCTATTAGAACGTACGTATATCCTCTCTCGATTCCAATATCACGGCAGTCTTTGACGCCTAGCCGTGATTGCGCAATCACGGCACAATTTGCTTCGTAGCCATGGTTTGTGTTTGAACCACCAAAACGTTACTAAAACGATTTTTTGTACACAAAAAGAAAAATACGCCTACAAATGACGTCATGATGACGTGACGAAAAATGTTAGAACAGATTTCACATCTACAATACAAGACAAGTCCATAACTGAAAAAAGTTTGAAGATCGGATGTATACTTCTTGAGATATGGTGCGCACAAGATTGCCTAATTAAATATTCATACAGCTGTCACGTGAATAATTAATTAAGAATTTTAATCTAATTACATCTAAAATTTAAGTCAGGGCCTAAGCTTTACAATGGTATGTGATTTGTCTACTTTTGATAATTTTTAAAGGAACATATGGCGTTCGAAAGAGACACAGGTTAAGTCAATACGATTTTATGGAAAGGAAGAATAATAACTAGAGATAGTGATTGTGAACAATCACAGAGCTGTTCCGGTAATTTTTGTAAACTTTGAGCCTTAGCTGCAAAAAAATCACAAACATCAAAAATAATAATAATAACGAGAATGGAACTAATTACTTTGTGTATATCCGGTTGACCCGGAAGTAAAGGTCAACATGGGGTCACGGAGTCTATGACTGAAAACAGTTTGAAAATCGGTTGTGTAGTTCTTAAGATATGGTCCCACTTCCGGTTGACCTGGAAGTAAAGGTCAACATGGGGTCACGGTTATCCAAGGCTAATCTCCAATGCCCAAGGAGTCTATAACTGACAAAAGTTTGAAAATAGGTTGTGTGGTTCTTAAGATATGGTCCCACTTCCGGTTGACCTGGAAGTAAAGGTCAACATGGGGTCACGGTTACCCAAGGCAAATCTCCAATGCCCAAGGACTCTATAACTGAAAAAAGTTTGAAAATTGGTTGTGTAGTTCTTGAGATATGGTCTTACTTCCGGTTGACCCATAGGTAAAGGTCAACATGGGGTGACGGTTACCCAAGGCTAATCTCCAATGCCCAAGGAGTCTATAACTAAAAAAAGTTTGAAAATCGGTTGTGTAGTTCTTGAGATAGGTACCACTTCCGGTTGACCCAGAAGTAAAGGTCAACATGGGGTCACGGTTACCCAAGGCTAATCTTTAATGCCCAAGGAGTCTATAATTGAAAAATGATTGAAAATCGATTGTGTAGTTCTTGAGATAGGTCCCACTTCCGGTTGACCCGGAAGTAAAGGTCAACATGGGGTCACGGTTACTCAAGGCTAATCTCCCATGCCCAAGGAGTCTATAACTGAAATAAGTTTTGAAATCGGCTGTGTAATTCCTAATATATGGTCCCACTTCCGGTTGACCCGGAAGTAAAGGTCAACATAGGGTCACGGTTACCCAAGGCTAATCTGCAATGCCCAAATAGTATATAACTGAACAAAGTTTCAAAATAGGTTGTGTAGTTCTTGAGATATGGTGTCACTTCCGGTTGACCCGGAAGTAAAGGTCAACATAGGGTCACGGTTACCCAAGGCTAATCTCCAATGCCCATTAGGAGTCTATAACTGAACAAAGTTTGAAAATTGATTGTGTAGTTCTTGAAATACGGTGTCACTTCCGGTTGACCCGGAAGTAAAGGTCAACATGGGGTCACGGTTACCCAAGGCTAATCTCCCATGCCCAAGGAGTCAATAACTGAAAAAAGTGTGGAAATCGGCTGTGTACTTCTTGAGATATGGTGCTGCAAAGATTAACTCATTAAAGCTTTGAATTACCGTAATTTGACACCTGATGACGTCACAGTAACAAAAATGTGTTTTTCATACTAATAAATTTGATAAGGTACACGATGGTATGTAACTTATCCCAATCCAATGCCTTTTAACGAAAACCCTATTAGAACGTACGTATATCCTCTCTCGATTCCAATATCACGGCAGTCTTTGACGCCTAGCCGTGATTGCGCAATCACGGCACAATTTGCTTCGTAGCCATGGTTTGTGTTTGAACCACCAAAACGTTACTAAAACGATTTTTTGTACACAAAAAGAAAAATACGCCTACAAATGACGTCATGATGACGTGACGAAAAATGTTAGAACAGATTTCACATCTACAATACAAGACAAGTCCATAACTGAAAAAAGTTTGAAGATCGGATGTATACTTCTTGAGATATGGTGCGCACAAGATTGCCTAATTAAATATTCATACAGCTGTCACGTGAATAATTAATTAAGAATTTTAATCTAATTACATCTAAAATTTAAGTCAGGGCCTAAGCTTTACAATGGTATGTGATTTGTCTACTTTTGATAATTTTAAAAGGGACATATGGCGTTCGAAAGAGACACAGGTTAAGTCAATACGATTTTATGGAAAGGAAGAATAACTAGAGATAGTGATTGTGAACAATCACAGAGCTGTTCCGGTAATTTTTGTAAACTTTGAGCCTTAGCTGCAAAAAAATCACAAACATCAAAAATAATAATAATAACGAGAATGGAACTAATTACTTTGTGTATATCCGGTTGACCCGGAAGTAAAGGTCAACATGGGGTCACGGAGTCTATGACTGAAAACAGTTTGAAAATCGGTTGTGTAGTTCTTAAGATATGGTCCCACTTCCGGTTGACCTGGAAGTAAAGGTCAACATGGGGTCACGGTTATCCAAGGCTAATCTCCAATGCCCAAGGAGTCTATAACTGACAAAAGTTTGAAAATAGGTTGTGTGGTTCTTAAGATATGGTCCCACTTCCGGTTGACCTGGAAGTAAAGGTCAACATGGGGTCACGGTTACCCAAGGCAAATCTCCAATGCCCAAGGACTCTATAACTGAAAAAAGTTTGAAAATTGGTTGTGTAGTTCTTGAGATATGGTCTTACTTCCGGTTGACCCATAGGTAAAGGTCAACATGGGGTGACGGTTACCCAAGGCTAATCTCCAATGCCCAAGGAGTCTATAACTAAAAAAAGTTTGAAAATCGGTTGTGTAGTTCTTGAGATAGGTACCACTTCCGGTTGACCCAGAAGTAAAGGTCAACATGGGGTCACGGTTACCCAAGGCTAATCTTTAATGCCCAAGGAGTCTATAATTGAAAAATGATTGAAAATCGATTGTGTAGTTCTTGAGATAGGTCCCACTTCCGGTTGACCCGGAAGTAAAGGTCAACATGGGGTCACGGTTACTCAAGGCTAATCTCCCATGCCCAAGGAGTCTATAACTGAAATAAGTTTTGAAATCGGCTGTGTAATTCCTAATATATGGTCCCACTTCCGGTTGACCCGGAAGTAAAGGTCAACATAGGGTCACGGTTACCCAAGGCTAATCTGCAATGCCCAAATAGTATATAACTGAACAAAGTTTCAAAATAGGTTGTGTAGTTCTTGAGATATGGTGTCACTTCCGGTTGACCCGGAAGTAAAGGTCAACATAGGGTCACGGTTACCCAAGGCTAATCTGCAATGCCCATTAGGAGTCTATAACTGAACAAAGTTTGAAAATTGATTGTGTAGTTCTTGAAATACGGTGTCACTTCCGGTTGACCCGGAAGTAAAGGTCAACATGGGGTCACGGTTACCCAAGGCTAATCTCCCATGCCCAAGGAGTCAATAACTGAAAAAAGTGTGAAAATCGGCTGTGTACTTCTTGAGATATGGTGCTGCAAAGATTAACTCATTAAAGCTTTGAATTACCGTAATTTGACACCTGATGACGTCACAGTAACAAAAATGTGTTTTTCATACTAATAAATTTGATAAGGTACACGATGGTATGTAACTTATCCCAATCCAATGCCTTTTAACGAAAACCCTATTAGAACGTACGTATATCCTCTCTCGATTCCAATATCACGGCAGTCTTTGACGCCTAGCCGTGATTGCGCAATCACGGCACAATTTGCTTCGTAGCCATGGTTTGTGTTTGAACCACCAAAACGTTACTAAAACGTTTTTTTGTACACAAAAAGAAAAATACGCCTACAAATGACGTCATGATGACGTGACGAAAAATGTTAGAACAGATTGCACATCTACAATACAAGACAAGTCCATAACTGAAAAAAGTTTGAAGATCGGATGTATACTTCTTGAGATATGGTGCGCACAAGATTGCCTAATTAAATATTCATACAGCTGTCACGTGAATAATTAATTAAGAATTTTAATCTAATTACTTCTAAAATTTAAGTCAGTGCCTAAGCTTTACAATGGTATATGATTTGTCTACTTTTGATAATTTTAAAAGGGACATATGGCGTTCGAAAGAGACACAGGTTAAGTCAATACGATTTTATGGAAAGAAAGTATAATAAAAAGAACTAGATATGTAGTGATTGTGAACAATCACAGAGCTGTTCCGTTCTGTTGACCATAAAAGTTGTTTTTGAAGCTCGAGAATGGAACTAATTACTTTGTGTATATCCTGTAATCGTGTTTGAAATGAATGCATGTGACCATGCGTATTCATCGCAGTGTAAACAAATCAAACAAGATCGGATCTTGTTTGAAACCGAAAGTAAAGGTCAAAGTAAGCTACAAATCATTACGAATTTATGACGTGTGGTTCGGGAGATATGGGTTTTTCGAGCTATGGGGTCACGGTTACCCAAGGCTAATCCCCAATGCCCATTAGGAGTCTAGAACTGAACAAAGTTTGAAAATCAGGTGTGTAGTGCTTGAGAAATGGTCCCACTTCCGGTTGACCCGGAAGTACAGGTCAACATGGTGTCACGGTTACCCAAGGCTAATCTCCAATGCCCAAGTAGTCTATAACTGAACAAAGTTTGAAAATCGGTTCTGTAGTTCTTGAGATATGGTGTAACTTCCGGTTGACCCGGAAGTAAAGGTCAACATGGGGTCACGATTACCCAAGGCTAATCTCCAATGCCCAAGGAGTCTATAACTGACAAAAGTTTGAAAATCGGTTGTGTAGTTCTTGAGATATGGTCCCACTTCCGGTTGACCCGGAAGTAAAGGTCAACATGGGGTCACGGTTACCCAAGGCTAATCTCCAATGCCCAAGAAGTCTATAACTGAAAAAAGTTTGAAAATTGGTTGTGTAGTTCTTGAGATATGGTCTTACTTCCGGTTGACCCATAGGTAAAGGTCAACATGGGGTCACGGTTACTCAAGGCTAATCTCCCATACCCAAGGAGTATATAACTGAAAATATTTGAAAATCGGGTGTGTAGTGCTTGAGATAGGGTCCCACTTCCGGTTGACCCGGAAGTAAAGGTCAACATGGGGTCACGGTTACCGAAGGCTAATATCCAATGCCATTAGGAGTCTATAACTGAACAAAGTTTGAAAATCAGTTGTGTAGTTCTTGAGATATGGTCCCACTTCCGGTTGACCCGGAAGTAAAGGTCAACATGGGGTCACGGTTACCCAAGGCTAATCTCCAATGCCCAAGAAGTCTATAACTGAAAAAAGTTTGAAAATTGGTTGTGTAGTTCTTGAGATAAGGTCTTACTTCCGGTTGACCCATAGGTAAAGGTCAACATGGGGTCACGGTTACTCAAGGCTAATCTCCCATGCCCAAGGAGTCTATAACTGAAAAGATTTGAAAATCGGGTGTGTTGTGCTTGAGAAATGGTCCCACTTCCGGTTGACCCGGAAGTAAAGGTCAACATGGGGTCACGGTTACCCAAGGCTAATATCCACTGCCCATTAGGAGTCTATAACTGAAAAAAGTTAGAAAATTGGTTGTGTAGTTCTTGAGAAATGGTCCCACTTCCGGTTGACCCATATGTAAAGGTCAACATGAGGTCACGGTTACCCAAGGCTAATCTCCCATGCCCAAGGAGTCTATAACTGAAAAAAGTTTGAGGATCGGGTGTATACTTCTTGAGATGTGACAGAAACAAGTTTGGCTAATTAAATATTCATGCGCTGTCACGTGAATAATTAATTAAAATTGTTTGTCAATAATATCTAAGGATTACTTCTCGGCGAACTGTGATAAGTCCTATTCTTAATAGGCATTCACAAGTAGCGAACCATATTCCAGGCTAACTGAACAATTGTTGGTGACTGAACCTAATCAAATAGCACAGCTTCGTAGCCATGGTTTGTGTTTGAACCACCAAAACGTTACTAAAACGTTTTTTTTAATACGAAAAGAAAAAACACCTACAAATGACGTCATGATGACGTGACGAAAAATGTTAGACCGGAATCGACATCTACAATACAAGACGATGCCATAACTGAAAAAAGTTTGAAGATCGGCTGTGTACTTCTTGAGATATGGTGCTGCAAAGATTAACTAATTAAAGCTTTGAATTACCGTAATTTGACACCTGATGACGTCACAGTAACAAAAATGTGTTTTTCATACTAATAAATTTGATAAGGTACACGATGGTATGTAACTTATCCCAATCCAATGCCTTTTAACGAAAACCCTATTAGAACGTACGTATATCCTCTCTCGATTCCAATATCACGGCAGTCTTTGACGCCTAGCCGTGATTGCGCAATCACGGCACAATTTGCTTCGTAGCCATGGTTTGTGTTTGAACCACCAAAACGTTACTAAAACGATTTTTTGTACACAAAAAGAAAAATACGCCTACAAATGACGTCATGATGACGTGACGAAAAATGTTAGAACAGATTTCACATCTACATCACGAGACGATCCCATATCTGAAAAAAGTTTGAAGATCGGATGTAAACTTCTGGGAGATATGGTGTTAACAAGATTGGCTAATTATATATTCATACAGCTGTCACGTGAATAATTAATTAAGAATTTTAATCTAATTACATCTAAAATTCAAGTCAGGTCCTAAGCTTTACAATGGTATATGATTTGTCTACTTTTGATAATTTTAAAAGGGACATATGGCGTTTGAAAGAGACACAGGTTAAGTCAATACGATTTTATGGAAAGAAAGTATAATAAGAACTAGATATGTAGTGATTGTGAACAATCACAGAGCTGTTCCGTTCTGTTGACCATAAAAGTTGTTTTTGTAGCTCGAGAATGGAACTAATTACTTTGTGTATATCCTGTAATCGTGTTTGAAATGAATGCATGTGATCATGCGTATTCATCGCAGTGTAAACAAATCAAACAAGATCGGATCTTGTTTGAAACCGAAAGTAAAGGTCAAAGTAAGCTACAAATCATTACGAATTTATGACGTGTGGTTCGGGAGATATGGGTTTTTCGAGCTATGGGGTCACGGTTACCCAAGGCTAATCCCCAATGCCCATTAGCAGTCTAGAACTGAAAAAAGTTTGAAAATCAGGTGTGTAGTGCTTGAGAAATGGTCCCACTTCCGGTTGACCCGGAAGTAAAGGTCAACATGGGGTCACGGTTACCCAAGGCTAAACTCCCGTGCATAAGGAATCTATCACTGAAAAAAGTTTGAAAAACGGTTGTGTAGTTCTTGAGATTTGGTCTCACTTCCGGTTGACCCGGAAGTAAAGGTCAACATGGGGTCACGGTTACCCAAGGCTAATCTCCCTTGCCCAAGGAGTCTATAACTGAAAAAAGTTTGAAAATCGAGTGTGTAGTTCTTGAGAAATGGTCCCACTTCCGGTTGACCCGGAAGTACAGGTCAACATGGTGTCACGGTTACCCAAGGCTAATCTCCAATGCCCAAGTAGTCTATAACTGAACAAAGTTTGAAAATCGGTTCTGTAGTTCTTGAGATATGGTCCCACTTCCGGTTGACCCGGAAGTAAAGGTCAACATGGGGTCACGGTTACCCAAGGCTAATCTCCAATGCCCAAGGAGTCTATAACTGACAAAAGTTTGAAAATCGGTTGTGTAGTTCTTGAGATATGGTCCCACTTCCGGTTGACCCGGAAGTAAAGGTCAACGTGGGGTCACGGTTACCCAAGGCTAATCTCCAATGCCCAAGAAGTCTATAACTGAAAAAAGTTTGAAAATTGGTTGTGTAGTTCTTGAGATATGGTCTTACTTCCGGTTGACCCATAGGTAAAGGTCAACATGGGGTCACGGTTACTCAAGGCAAATCTCCAATGCCCAAGGAGTCTATAACTGAAAAAAGTTTGAAAATCGGTTGTGTAGTTCTTGAGATAGGGTCCCACTTCCGGTTGACCCGGAAGTAAAGGTCAACATGGGTCACGGTTACCCAAGGCTAATATCCAATGCCCATTAGGAGTCTATAACTGAAAAAAGTTTGAAAATTGGTTGTGTGGTTCTTGAGATATGGTCTTACTTCCGGTTGACCCATAGGTAAAGGTCAACATGGGGTCACGGTTACCCAAGGCTAATATCCAATGCCCATTAGGAGTCTATAACTGAAAAAAGTTTGAAAATTGGTTGTGTAGTTCTTGAGATATGGTCTTACTTCCGGTTGACCCGGAAGTAAAGGTCAACATGGGGTCACGGTTAACCAAGGCTAATCTCCAATGCCCAAGAAGTCTATAACTGAAAAAAGTTAGAAAATTGGTTGTGTAGTTCTTGAGATAAGAACTTACTTCCGGTTGACCCATAGGTAAAGGTCAACATGGGGTCACGGTTACCCAAGGCTAATATCCAATGCCCATTAGGAGTCTATAACTGAAAAAAGTTTGAAAATTGGTTGTGTAGTTCTTGAGATATGGTCTTACTTCCGGTTGACCCGGAAGTAAAGGTCAACATGGGGTCACGGTTACCCAAGGCTAATATCCCATGCCCAAGAAGTCTATAACTGAAAAAAGTGTGAAAATCGGTTATGTAGTTCTTGAGATAGGGTCCCACTTCCGGTTGACCCGGAAGTAAAGGTCAACATGGGGTCACGGTTACCCAAGGCTAATATCCAATGCCCATTAGGAGTCTATAACTGAAAAAAGTTTGAAAATTGGTTGTGTAGTTCTTGAGATATGGTCTTACTTCCGGTTGACCCGGAAGTAAAGGTCAACTTGGAGTCACGGTTACCCAAGGCTAATTTCCAATGCCCAAGGAGTCAATAACTGAAAAAAGTGTGAAAATCGGCTGTGTACTTCTTGAGATATGGTGCTGCAAAGATTAACTCATTAAAGCTTTGAATTACCGTAATTTGACACCTGATGACGTCACAGTAACAAAAATGTGTTTTTCATACTAATAAATTTGATAAGGTACACGATGGTATGTAACTTATCCCAATCCAATGCCTTTTAACGAAAACCCTATTAGAACGTACGTATATCCTCTCTCGATTCCAATATCACGGCAGTCTTTGACGCCTAGCCGTGATTGCGCAATCACGGCACAATTTGCTTCGTAGCCATGGTTTGTGTTTGAACCACCAAAACGTTACTAAAACGTTTTTTTGTACACAAAAAGAAAAATACGCCTACAAATGACGTCATGATGACGTGACGAAAAATGTTAGAACAGATTTCACATCTACAATACGAGACGATCCCATATCTGAAAAAAGTTTGAAGATCGGATGTGTACTTTTAGAGATATGGTGTTAACAAGATTGGCTAATTAAATATTCACACAGCTGTGACGTGAATAATTAATTAAGAATTTTAATCTAATTACATCTAAAATTCAAGTCAGGGCATAAGCTTTAATATGATATAGGATTTGTCTGCTTTTGATAATTCTAAGAATAACATATGGTCTTCGAAAGAGACACAGGTTAAGTCAATACGATTTTAGGGAAAGAAAGAAAAATAATAATAATAATAAAAACTAGATATGTAGTGATTGTGAACAATCACAGAGCTGTTCCGTTCTGTTGACCATAAAAGTTGTTTTTGTAGCTCGAGAATGGAACTAATTACTTTGTGTATATCCTGTAATCGTGTTTGAAATGAATGCATGTGATCATGCGTATTCATCGCAGTGTAAACAAATCAAACAAGATCGGATCTTGTTTGAAACCGAAAGTAAAGGTCAAAGTAAGCTACAAATCATTACGAATTTATGACGTGTGGTTCGGGAGATATGGGTTTTTCGAGCTATGGGGTCACGGTTACCCAAGGCTAATCCCCAATGCCCATTAGGAGTCTAGAACTGAAAACAGTTTGAAAATCAGGTGTGTAGTGCTTGAGAAATGGTCCCACTTCCGGTTGACCCGGAAGTAAAGGTCAACATGGGGTCACGGTTACCCAAGGCTAAGCTCCCGTGCATAAGGAATCTATAACTGAAAAAAGTTTGAAAAACGGTTGTGTAGTTCTTGAGATTTGGTCTCACTTCCGGTTGACCCGGAAGTGAAGGTCAACATGGGGTCACGGTTACCCAAGGCTAATCTCCAATGCCCAAGGAGTCTATAACTGAAAAGATTTGAAAATCGGGTGTGTAGTGCTTGAGAAATGGTCCCACTTCCGGTTGACCCGGAAGTAAAGGTCAACATGAGGTCACGGTTACCCAAGGCTAATCTCCCATGCCCAAGAAGTCTATAACTGAAAAAAGTGTGAAAATCGGTTATGTAGTTCTTGAGATAGGGTCCCACTTCCGGTTTACCCGGAAGTAAAGGTCAACATGGGGTCACGGTTACCCAAGGCTAATATCCAATGCCATTAGGAGTCTATAACTGAAAAAAGTTTGAAAATCGGTTGGGTAGTTCTTGAAATATAGTCTCACTTCCGGTTGACCCGGAAGTAAAGGTCAACTTGGAGTCACGGTTACCCAAGGCTAATTTCCAATGCCCAAGGAGTCAATAACTGAAAAAAGTGTGAAAATCGGCTGTGTACTTCTTGAGATATGGTGCTGCAAAGATTAACTTATTAAAGCTTTGAATTACCGTAATTTGACACCTGATGACGTCACAGTAACAAAAATGTGTTTTTCATACTAATAAATTTGATAAGGTACACGATGGTATGTAACTTATCCCAATCCAATGCCTTTTAACGAAAACCCTATTAGAACGTACGTATATCCTCTCTCGATTCCAATATCACGGCAGTCTTTGACGCCTAGCCGTGATTGCGCAATCACGGCACAATTTGCTTCGTAGCCATGGTTTGTGTTTGAACCACCAAAACGTTACTAAAACGTTTTTTTGTACACAAAAAGAAAAATACGCCTACAAATGACGTCATGATGACGTGACGAAAAATGTTAGAACAGATTTCACATCTACAATACGAGACGATCCCATATCTGAAAAAAGTTTGAAGATCGGATGTGTACTTTTAGAGATATGGTGTTAACAAGATTGGCTAATTAAATATTCACACAGCTGTGACGTGAATAATTAATTAAGAATGTTAATCTAATTACATCTAAAATTCAAGTCAGGGCATAAGCTTTAATATGATATAGGATTTGTCTGCTTTTGATAATTCTAAGAATAACATATGGTCTTCGAAAGAGACACAGGTTAAGTCAATACGATTTTAGGGAAAGAAAGAAAAATAATAATAATAATAAAAAAAATAAAAATCTCGACGAAAACAATAGCTGTTCCGACTGAAAGGTCGGAACAGCTAAAAATAAAAATCTCGACGAAAACAATAGCTGTTCCGACTGAAAGGTCGGAACAGCTAAAAAGAATAAAAATCTTGACGAAAACAATAGCTGTTCCGACTGAAAGGTCGGAACAGCTAATAAAAATCTGGACGATTTCAAAAGCTGTTCCGACTGAAAGGTCGGAACAGCTAAAAATAAAAATCTGGACGAAAACAATAGCTGTTCCGACTGAAAGGTCGGAACAGCTAATAAAAATCTCGACGAAAACAATAGCTGTTCCGACTGAAAGGTCGGAACAGCTAAAAATAAAAATCTCGACGAAAACAATAGCTGTTCCGACTGAAAGGTCGGAACAGCTAATAATAATAAAAAAAATAAAAATCTGGACGATTTCAAAAGCTGTTCCGACTGAAAGTTCGGAACAGCTAATAATAATAATAATAAAAAAAATAAAAATCTGGACGATTTCAAAAGCTGTTCCGACTGAAAGGTCGGAACAGCTAATAACTAGATATGTAGTGATTGTGAACAATCACAGAGCTGTTCCGTTCTGTTGACCATAAAAGTTGTTTTTGTAGCTCGAGAATGGAACTAATTACTTTGTGTATATCCTGTAATCGTGTTTGAAATGAATGCATGTGATCATGCGTATTCATCGCAGTGTAAACAATTCAAACAAGATCGGATCTTGTTTGAAACCGAAAGTAAAGGTCAAAGTAAGCTACAAATCATTACGAATTTATGACGTGTGGTTCGGGAGATATGGGTTTTTCGAGCTATGGGGTCACGGTTACCCAAGGCTAATCCCCAATGCCCATTAGGAGTCTAGAACTGAAAAAAGTTAGAAAATCAGGTGTGTAGTGCTTGAGAAATGGGCCCACTTCCGGTTGACCCGGAAGTAAAGGTCAACATGGGGTCACGGTTACCCAAGGCTAATCTCCCTTGCCCAAGGAGTCTATAATTGAAAAAAGTTTGAAAATCGGGTGTGTAGTGCTTGAGAAATGGTCACACTTCCGGTTGACCCGGAAGTACAGGTCAACATGGTGTAATGTTTACCCAAGGCTAATCTCCAATGCCCAAGTAGTCTATAACTGAACAAAGTTTGAAAATCGGTTGTGTAGTTCTTGAGATATGGTCCCACTTCCGGTTGACACGGAAGTAAAGGTCAACATGAGGTCACGGTTACCCAAGGCTAATCTCCCATGCCCAAGAAGTCTATAACTGAAAAAAGTTTGAAAATCGGTTGTGTAGTTCTTGAGATATGGTCTTACTTCCGGTTGACCCATAGGTAAAGGTCAACATGGGGTCACGGTTACTCAAGACTAATCTCCCATGCCCAAGGAGTCTATAACTGAAAAGATTTGAAAATCGGGTGTGTAGTGCTTGAGAAATGGTTCCACTTCCGGTTGACCCGGAAGTAAAGGTCAACATGAGGTCACGGTTACCCAAGGCTAATATCCAATGCCATTAGGAGTCTATAACTGAAAAAAGTGTAAAAATCGGTTATGTGTTTGGAGGGGTTTGAATTTTTTTCGTCTCAGAATACGCTCAGAATCAACCAGTTTGTTCACAACACCCTTGTTTCTTAGTAAAAAATTAATCTCAGCGTGTTTGGAGGGGTTTGAATTTTTTTCGTCTCAGAATACGCTCAGAATCAACCAGTTTGTTCACAACACCCTTGTTTCTTAGTAAAAAATTAATCTCAGCGTGTTTGGAGGGGTTTGAATTTTTTTCGTCTCAGAATACGCTCAGAATCAACCAGTTTGTTCGAAACACCCTTGTTTCTTAGTAAAAAATTAATCTCAGCGTGTTTGGAGGGGTTTGAATTTTTTTCGTCTCAGAATACGCTCAGAATCAACCAGTTTGTTCACAACACCCTTGTTTCTTAGTAAAAAATTAATCTCAGCGTGTTTGGAGGGGTTTGAATTTTTTTCGTCTCAGAATACGCTCAGAATCAACCAGTTTGTTCACAACATCCTTGTTTCTTAGTAAAAAATTAATCTCAGCGTGTTTGGAGGGGTTTGAATTTTTTTCGTCTCAGAATACGCTCAGAATCAACCAGTTTGTTCACAACACCCTTGTTTCTTAGTAAAAAATTTAATCTCAGCGTGTTTGGAGGGGTTTGAATTTTTTTCGTCTCAGAATACGCTCAGAATCAACCAGTTTGTTCACAACACCCTTGTTTCTTAGTAAAAAATTAATCTCAGCGTGTTTGGAGGGGTTTGAATTTTTTTCGTCTCAGAATACGCTCAGAATCAACCAGTTTGTTCACAACACCCTTGTTTCTTAGTAAAAAATTAATCTCAGCGTGTTTGGAGGGGTTTGAATTTTTTTCGTCTCAGAATACGCTCAGAATCAACCAGTTTGTTCACAACACCCTTGTTTCTTAGTAAAAAATTAATCTCAGCGTGTTTGGAGGGGTTTGAATTTTTTTCGTCTCAGAATACGCTCAGAATCAACCAGTTTGTTCAGAACACCCTTGTTTCTTAGTAAAAAATTAATCTCAGCGTGTTTGGAGGGGTTTGAATTTTTTTCGTCTCAGAATACGCTCAGAATCAACCAGTTTGTTCACAACACCCTTGTTTCTTAGTAAAAAATTAATCTCAGCGTGTTTGGAGGGGTTTGAATTTTTTTCGTCTCAGAATACGCTCAGAATCAACCAGTTTGTTCACAACACCCTTGTTTCTTAGTAAAAAATTAATCTCAGCGTGTTTGGAGGGGTTTGAATTTTTTTCGTCTCAGAATACGCTCAGAATCAACCAGTTTGTTCACAACACCCTTGTTTCTTAGTAAAAAATTAATCTCAGCGTGTTTGGAGGGGTTTGAATTTTTTTCGTCTCAGAATACGCTCAGAATCAACCAGTTTGTTCACAACACCCTTGTTTCTTAGTAAAAAATTAATCTCAGCGTGTTTGGAGGGGTTTGAATTTTTTTCGTCTCAGAATACGCTCAGAATCAACCAGTTTGTTCACAACACCCTTGTTTCTTAGTAAAAAATTAATCTCAGCGTGTTTGGAGGGGTTTGAATTTTTTTCGTCTCAGAATACGCTCAGAATCAACCAGTTTGTTCACAACACCCTTTTTTCTTAGTAAAAAATTAATCTCAGCGTGTTTGGAGGGGTTTGAATTTTTTTCGTCTCAGAATACGCTCAGAATCAACCAGTTTGTTCACAACACCCTTGTTTCTTAGTAAAAAATTAATCTCAGCGTGTTTGGAGGGGTTTGAATTTTTTTCGTCTCAGAATACGCTCAGAATCAACCAGTTTGTTCACAACACCCTTGTTTCTTAGTAAAAAATTAATCTCAGCGTGTTTGGAGGGGTTTGAATTTTTTTCGTCTCAGAATACGCTCAGAATCAACCAGTTTGTTCACAACACCCTTGTTTCTTAGTAAAAAATTAATCTCAGCGTGTTTGGAGGGGTTTGAATTTTTTTCGTCTCAGAATACGCTCAGAATCAACCAGTTTGTTCACAACACCCTTGTTTCTTAGTAAAAAATTAATCTCAGCGTGTTTGGAGGGGTTTGAATTTTTTTCGTCTCAGAATACGCTCAGAATCAACCAGTTTGTTCACAACACCCTTGTTTCTTAGTAAAAAATTAATCTCAGCGTGTTTGGAGGGGTTTGAATTTTTTTCGTCTCAGAATACGCTCAGAATCAACCAGTTTGTTCACAACACCCTTGTTTCTTAGTAAAAAATTAATCTCAGCGTGTTTGGAGGGGTTTGAATTTTTTTCGTCTCAGAATACGCTCAGAATCAACCAGTTTGTTCACAACACCCTTGTTTCTTAGTAAAAAATTAATCTCAGCGTGTTTGGAGGGGTTTGAATTTTTTTCGTCTCAGAATACGCTCAGAATCAACCAGTTTGTTCACAATACCCTTGTTTCTTAGTAAAAAATTAATCTCAGCGTGTTTGGAGGGGTTTGAATTTTTTTCGTCTCAGAATACGCTCAGAATCAACCAGTTTGTTCACAACACCCTTGTTTCTTAGTAAAAAATTAATCTCAGCGTGTTTGGAGGGGTTTGAATTTTTTTCGTCTCAGAATACGCTCAGAATCAACCAGTTTGTTCACAACACCCTTGTTTCTTAGTAAAAAATTAATCTCAGCGTGTTTGGAGGGGTTTGAATTTTTTTCGTCTCAGAATACGCTCAGAATCAACCAGTTTGTTCAGAACACCCTTGTTTCTTAGTAAAAAATTAATCTCAGCGTGTTTGGAGGGGTTTGAATTTTTTTCGTCTCATAATACGCTCAGAATCAACCAGTTTGTTCACAACACCCTTGTTTCTTAGTAAAAAATTAATCTCAGCGTGTTTGGAGGGGTTTGAATTTTTTTCGTCTCAGAATACGCTCAGAATCAACCAGTTTGTTCAGAACACCCTTGTTTCTTAGTAAAAAATTAATCTCAGCGTGTTTGGAGGGGTTTGAATTTTTTTCGTCTCAGAATACGCTCAGAATCAACCAGTTTGTTCACAACACCCTTGTTTCTTAGTAAAAAATTAATCTCAGCGTGTTTGGAGGGGTTTGAATTTTTTTCGTCTCAGAATACGCTCAGAATCAACCAGTTTGTTCACAACACCCTTGTTTCTTAGTAAAAAATTAATCTCAGCGTGTTTGGAGGGGTTTGAATTTTTTTCGTCTCAGAATACGCTCAGAATCAACCAGTTTGTTCACAACACCCTTGTTTCTTAGTAAAAAATTAATCTCAGCGTGTTTGGAGGGGTTTGAATTTTTTTCGTCTCAGAATACGCTCAGAATCAACCAGTTTGTTCACAACACCCTTGTTTCTTAGTAAAAAATTAATCTCAGCGTGTTTGGAGGGGTTTGAATTTTTTTCGTCTCAGAATACGCTCAGAATCAACCAGTTTGTTCACAACACCCTTGTTTCTTAGTAAAAAATTAATCTCAGCGTGTTTGGAGGGGTTTGAATTTTTTTCGTCTCAGAATACGCTCAGAATCAACCAGTTTGTTCACAACATCCTTGTTTCTTAGTAAAAAATTAATCTCAGCGTGTTTGGAGGGGTTTGAATTTTTTTCGTCTCAGAATACGCTCAGAATCAACCAGTTTGTTCACAACACCCTTGTTTCTTAGTAAAAAATTTAATCTCAGCGTGTTTGGAGGGGTTTGAATTTTTTTCGTCTCAGAATACGCTCAGAATCAACCAGTTTGTTCAGAACACCCTTGTTTCTTAGTAAAAAATTAATCTCAGCGTGTTTGGAGGGGTTTGAATTTTTTTCGTCTCAGAATACGCTCAGAATCAACCAGTTTGTTCACAACACCCTTGTTTCTTAGTAAAAAATTAATCTCAGCGTGTTTGGAGGGGTTTGAATTTTTTTCGTCTCAGAATACGCTCAGAATCAACCAGTTTGTTCACAACACCCTTGTTTCTTAGTAAAAAATTAATCTCAGCGTGTTTGGAGGGGTTTGAATTTTTTTCGAACCAGTTTGAACACCCTTGTTTCTTAGTAAAAAATTAATCTCAGCGTGTTTGGAGGGGTTTGAATTTTTTTCGTCTCAGAATACGCTCAGAATCAACCAGTTTGTTCACAACACCCTTGTTTCTTAGTAAAAAATTAATCTCAGCGTGTTTGGAGGGGTTTGAATTTTTTTCGTCTCAGAATACGCTCAGAATCAACCAGTTTGTTCACAACACCCTTGTTTCTTAGTAAAAAATTAATCTCAGCGTGTTTGGAGGGGTTTGAATTTTTTTCGTCTCAGAATACGCTCAGAATCAACCAGTTTGTTCACAACACCCTTGTTTCTTAGTAAAAAATTAATCTCAGCGTGTTTGGAGGGGTTTGAATTTTTTTCGTCTCAGAATACGCTCAGAATCAACCAGTTTGTTCACAACACCCTTGTTTCTTAGTAAAAAATTAATCTCAGCGTGTTTGGAGGGGTTTGAATTTTTTTCGTCTCAGAATACGCTCAGAATCAACCAGTTTGTTCACAACACCCTTGTTTCTTAGTAAAAAATTAATCTCAGCGTGTTTGGAGGGGTTTGAATTTTTTTCGTCTCAGAATACGCTCAGAATCAACCAGTTTGTTCACAACACCCTTGTTTCTTAGTAAAAAATTAATCTCAGCGTGTTTGGAGGGGTTTGAATTTTTTTCGTCTCAGAATACGCTCAGAATCAACCAGTTTGTTCACAACACCCTTGTTTCTTAGTAAAAAATTAATCTCAGCGTGTTTGGAGGGGTTTGAATTTTTTTCGTCTCAGAATACGCTCAGAATCAACCAGTTTGTTCACAACACCCTTGTTTCTTAGTAAAAAATTAATCTCAGCGTGTTTGGAGGGGTTTGAATTTTTTTCGTCTCAGAATACGCTCAGAATCAACCAGTTTGTTCACAACACCCTTGTTTCTTAGTAAAAAATTAATCTCAGCGTGTTTGGAGGGGTTTGAATTTTTTTCGTCTCAGAATACGCTCAGAATCAACCAGTTTGTTCACAACACCCTTGTTTCTTAGTAAAAAATTAATCTCAGCGTGTTTGGAGGGGTTTGAATTTTTTTCGTCTCAGAATACGCTCAGAATCAACCAGTTTGTTCACAACACCCTTGTTTCTTAGTAAAAAATTAATCTCAGCGTGTTTGGAGGGGTTTGAATTTTTTTCGTCTCAGAATACGCTCAGAATCAACCAGTTTGTTCACAACACCCTTGTTTCTTAGTAAAAAATTAATCTCAGCGTGTTTGGAGGGGTTTGAATTTTTTTCGTCTCAGAATACGCTCAGAATCAACCAGTTTGTTCACAACACCCTTGTTTCTTAGTAAAAAATTAATCTCAGCGTGTTTGGAGGGGTTTGAATTTTTTTCGTCTCAGAATACGCTCAGAATCAACCAGTTTGTTCACAACACCCTTGTTTCTTAGTAAAAAATTAATCTCAGCGTGTTTGGAGGGGTTTGAATTTTTTTCGTCTCAGAATACGCTCAGAATCAACCAGTTTGTTCACAACACCCTTGTTTCTTAGTAAAAAATTAATCTCAGCGTGTTTGGAGGGGTTTGAATTTTTTTCGTCTCAGAATACGCTCAGAATCAACCAGTTTGTTCACAACACCCTTGTTTCTTAGTAAAAAATTAATCTCAGCGTGTTTGGAGGGGTTTGAATTTTTTTCGTCTCAGAATACGCTCAGAATCAACCAGTTTGTTCACAACACCCTTGTTTCTTAGTAAAAAATTAATCTCAGCGTGTTTGGAGGGGTTTGAATTTTTTTCGTCTCAGAATACGCTCAGAATCAACCAGTTTGTTCACAACACCCTTGTTTCTTAGTAAAAAATTAATCTCAGCGTGTTTGGAGGGGTTTGAATTTTTTTCGTCTCAGAATACGCTCAGAATCAACCAGTTTGTTCACAACACCCTTGTTTCTTAGTAAAAAATTAATCTCAGCGTGTTTGGAGGGGTTTGAATTTTTTTCGTCTCAGAATACGCTCAGAATCAACCAGTTTGTTCACAACACCCTTGTTTCTTAGTAAAAAATTAATCTCAGCGTGTTTGGAGGGGTTTGAATTTTTTTCGTCTCAGAATACGCTCAGAATCAACCAGTTTGTTCACAACACCCTTGTTTCTTAGTAAAAAATTAATCTCAGCGTGTTTGGAGGGGTTTGAATTTTTTTCGTCTCAGAATACGCTCAGAATCAACCAGTTTGTTCACAACACCCTTGTTTCTTAGTAAAAAATTAATCTCAGCGTGTTTGGAGGGGTTTGAATTTTTTTCGTCTCAGAATACGCTCAGAATCAACCAGTTTGTTCACAACACCCTTGTTTCTTAGTAAAAAATTAATCTCAGCGTGTTTGGAGGGGTTTGAATTTTTTTCGTCTCAGAATACGCTCAGAATCAACCAGTTTGTTCACAACACCCTTGTTTCTTAGTAAAAAATTAATCTCAGCGTGTTTGGAGGGGTTTGAATTTTTTTCGTCTCAGAATACGCTCAGAATCAACCAGTTTGTTCACAACACCCTTGTTTCTTAGTAAAAAATTAATCTCAGCGTGTTTGGAGGGGTTTGAATTTTTTTCGTCTCAGAATACGCTCAGAATCAACCAGTTTGTTCACAACACCCTTGTTTCTTAGTAAAAAATTAATCTCAGCGTGTTTGGAGGGGTTTGAATTTTTTTCGTCTCAGAATACGCTCAGAATCAACCAGTTTGTTCACAACACCCTTGTTTCTTAGTAAAAAATTAATCTCAGCGTGTTTGGAGGGGTTTGAATTTTTTTCGTCTCAGAATACGCTCAGAATCAACCAGTTTGTTCAGAACACCCTTGTTTCTTAGTAAAAAATTAATCTCAGCGTGTTTGGAGGGGTTTGAATTTTTTTCGTCTCAGAATACGCTCAGAATCAACCAGTTTGTTCACAACACCCTTGTTTCTTAGTAAAAAATTAATCTCAGCGTGTTTGGAGGGGTTTGAATTTTTTTCGTCTCAGAATACGCTCAGAATCAACCAGTTTGTTCACAACACCCTTGTTTCTTAGTAAAAAATTAATCTCAGCGTGTTTGGAGGGGTTTGAATTTTTTTCGTCTCAGAATACGCTCAGAATCAACCAGTTTGTTCACAACACCCTTGTTTCTTAGTAAAAAATTAATCTCAGCGTGTTTGGAGGGGTTTGAATTTTTTTCGTCTCAGAATACGCTCAGAATCAACCAGTTTGTTCACAACACCCTTGTTTCTTAGTAAAAAATTAATCTCAGCGTGTTTGGAGGGGTTTGAATTTTTTTCGTCTCAGAATACGCTCAGAATCAACCAGTTTGTTCACAACACCCTTGTTTCTTAGTAAAAAATTAATCTCAGCGTGTTTGGAGGGGTTTGAATTTTTTTCGTCTCAGAATACGCTCAGAATCAACCAGTTTGTTCACAACACCCTTGTTTCTTAGTAAAAAATTAATCTCAGCGTGTTTGGAGGGGTTTGAATTTTTTTCGTCTCAGAATACGCTCAGAATCAACCAGTTTGTTCACAACACCCTTGTTTCTTAGTAAAAAATTAATCTCAGCGTGTTTGGAGGGGTTTGAATTTTTTTCGTCTCAGAATACGCTCAGAATCAACCAGTTTGTTCACAACACCCTTGTTTCTTAGTAAAAAATTAATCTCAGCGTGTTTGGAGGGGTTTGAATTTTTTTCGTCTCAGAATACGCTCAGAATCAACCAGTTTGTTCACAACACCCTTGTTTCTTAGTAAAAAATTAATCTCAGCGTGTTTGGAGGGGTTTGAATTTTTTTCGTCTCAGAATACGCTCAGAATCAACCAGTTTGTTCACAACACCCTTGTTTCTTAGTAAAAAATTAATCTCAGCGTGTTTGGAGGGGTTTGAATTTTTTTCGTCTCAGAATACGCTCAGAATCAACCAGTTTGTTCACAACACCCTTGTTTCTTAGTAAAAAATTAATCTCAGCGTGTTTGGAGGGGTTTGAATTTTTTTCGTCTCAGAATACGCTCAGAATCAACCAGTTTGTTCACAACACCCTTGTTTCTTAGTAAAAAATTAATCTCAGCGTGTTTGGAGGGGTTTGAATTTTTTTCGTCTCAGAATACGCTCAGAATCAACCAGTTTGTTCACAACACCCTTGTTTCTTAGTAAAAAATTAATCTCAGCGTGTTTGGAGGGGTTTGAATTTTTTTCGTCTCAGAATACGCTCAGAATCAACCAGTTTGTTCACAACACCCTTGTTTCTTAGTAAAAAATTAATCTCAGCGTGTTTGGAGGGGTTTGAATTTTTTTCGTCTCAGAATACGCTCAGAATCAACCAGTTTGTTCACAACACCCTTGTTTCTTAGTAAAAAATTAATCTCAGCGTGTTTGGAGGGGTTTGAATTTTTTTCGTCTCAGAATACGCTCAGAATCAACCAGTTTGTTCACAACACCCTTGTTTCTTAGTAAAAAATTAATCTCAGCGTGTTTGGAGGGGTTTGAATTTTTTTCGTCTCAGAATACGCTCAGAATCAACCAGTTTGTTCACAACACCCTTGTTTCTTAGTAAAAAATTAATCTCAGCGTGTTTGGAGGGGTTTGAATTTTTTTCGTCTCAGAATACGCTCAGAATCAACCAGTTTGTTCACAACACCCTTGTTTCTTAGTAAAAAATTAATCTCAGCGTGTTTGGAGGGGTTTGAATTTTTTTCGTCTCAGAATACGCTCAGAATCAACCAGTTTGTTCACAACACCCTTGTTTCTTAGTAAAAAATTAATCTCAGCGTGTTTGGAGGGGTTTGAATTTTTTTCGTCTCAGAATACGCTCAGAATCAACCAGTTTGTTCACAACACCCTTGTTTCTTAGTAAAAAATTAATCTCAGCGTGTTTGGAGGGGTTTGAATTTTTTTCGTCTCAGAATACGCTCAGAATCAACCAGTTTGTTCACAACACCCTTGTTTCTTAGTAAAAAATTAATCTCAGCGTGTTTGGAGGGGTTTGAATTTTTTTCGTCTCAGAATACGCTCAGAATCAACCAGTTTGTTCACAACACCCTTGTTTCTTAGTAAAAAATTAATCTCAGCGTGTTTGGAGGGGTTTGAATTTTTTTCGTCTCAGAATACGCTCAGAATCAACCAGTTTGTTCACAACACCCTTGTTTCTTAGTAAAAAATTAATCTCAGCGTGTTTGGAGGGGTTTGAATTTTTTTCGTCTCAGAATACGCTCAGAATCAACCAGTTTGTTCACAACACCCTTGTTTCTTAGTAAAAAATTAATCTCAGCGTGTTTGGAGGGGTTTGAATTTTTTTCGTCTCAGAATACGCTCAGAATCAACCAGTTTGTTCACAACACCCTTGTTTCTTAGTAAAAAATTAATCTCAGCGTGTTTGGAGGGGTTTGAATTTTTTTCGTCTCAGAATACGCTCAGAATCAACCAGTTTGTTCACAACACCCTTGTTTCTTAGTAAAAAATTAATCTCAGCGTGTTTGGAGGGGTTTGAATTTTTTTCGTCTCAGAATACGCTCAGAATCAACCAGTTTGTTCACAACACCCTTGTTTCTTAGTAAAAAATTAATCTCAGCGTGTTTGGAGGGGTTTGAATTTTTTTCGTCTCAGAATACGCTCAGAATCAACCAGTTTGTTCACAACACCCTTGTTTCTTAGTAAAAAATTAATCTCAGCGTGTTTGGAGGGGTTTGAATTTTTTTCGTCTCAGAATACGCTCAGAATCAACCAGTTTGTTCACAACACCCTTGTTTCTTAGTAAAAAATTAATCTCAGCGTGTTTGGAGGGGTTTGAATTTTTTTCGTCTCAGAATACGCTCAGAATCAACCAGTTTGTTCACAACACCCTTGTTTCTTAGTAAAAAATTAATCTCAGCGTGTTTGGAGGGGTTTGAATTTTTTTCGTCTCAGAATACGCTCAGAATCAACCAGTTTGTTCACAACACCCTTGTTTCTTAGTAAAAAATTAATCTCAGCGTGTTTGGAGGGGTTTGAATTTTTTTCGTCTCAGAATACGCTCAGAATCAACCAGTTTGTTCACAACACCCTTGTTTCTTAGTAAAAAATTAATCTCAGCGTGTTTGGAGGGGTTTGAATTTTTTTCGTCTCAGAATACGCTCAGAATCAACCAGTTTGTTCACAACACCCTTGTTTCTTAGTAAAAAATTAATCTCAGCGTGTTTGGAGGGGTTTGAATTTTTTTCGTCTCAGAATACGCTCAGAATCAACCAGTTTGTTCACAACACCCTTGTTTCTTAGTAAAAAATTAATCTCAGCGTGTTTGGAGGGGTTTGAATTTTTTTCGTCTCAGAATACGCTCAGAATCAACCAGTTTGTTCACAACACCCTTGTTTCTTAGTAAAAAATTAATCTCAGCGTGTTTGGAGGGGTTTGAATTTTTTTCGTCTCAGAATACGCTCAGAATCAACCAGTTTGTTCACAACACCCTTGTTTCTTAGTAAAAAATTAATCTCAGCGTGTTTGGAGGGGTTTGAATTTTTTTCGTCTCAGAATACGCTCAGAATCAACCAGTTTGTTCACAACACCCTTGTTTCTTAGTAAAAAATTAATCTCAGCGTGTTTGGAGGGGTTTGAATTTTTTTCGTCTCAGAATACGCTCAGAATCAACCAGTTTGTTCACAACACCCTTGTTTCTTAGTAAAAAATTAATCTCAGCGTGTTTGGAGGGGTTTGAATTTTTTTCGTCTCAGAATACGCTCAGAATCAACCAGTTTGTTCACAACACCCTTGTTTCTTAGTAAAAAATTAATCTCAGCGTGTTTGGAGGGGTTTGAATTTTTTTCGTCTCAGAATACGCTCAGAATCAACCAGTTTGTTCACAACACCCTTGTTTCTTAGTAAAAAATTAATCTCAGCGTGTTTGGAGGGGTTTGAATTTTTTTCGTCTCAGAATACGCTCAGAATCAACCAGTTTGTTCACAACACCCTTGTTTCTTAGTAAAAAATTAATCTCAGCGTGTTTGGAGGGGTTTGAATTTTTTTCGTCTCAGAATACGCTCAGAATCAACCAGTTTGTTCACAACACCCTTGTTTCTTAGTAAAAAATTAATCTCAGCGTGTTTGGAGGGGTTTGAATTTTTTTCGTCTCAGAATACGCTCAGAATCAACCAGTTTGTTCACAACACCCTTGTTTCTTAGTAAAAAATTAATCTCAGCGTGTTTGGAGGGGTTTGAATTTTTTTCGTCTCAGAATACGCTCAGAATCAACCAGTTTGTTCACAACACCCTTGTTTCTTAGTAAAAAATTAATCTCAGCGTGTTTGGAGGGGTTTGAATTTTTTTCGTCTCAGAATACGCTCAGAATCAACCAGTTTGTTCACAACACCCTTGTTTCTTAGTAAAAAATTAATCTCAGCGTGTTTGGAGGGGTTTGAATTTTTTTCGTCTCAGAATACGCTCAGAATCAACCAGTTTGTTCACAACACCCTTGTTTCTTAGTAAAAAATTAATCTCAGCGTGTTTGGAGGGGTTTGAATTTTTTTCGTCTCAGAATACGCTCAGAATCAACCAGTTTGTTCACAACACCCTTGTTTCTTAGTAAAAAATTAATCTCAGCGTGTTTGGAGGGGTTTGAATTTTTTTCGTCTCAGAATACGCTCAGAATCAACCAGTTTGTTCACAACACCCTTGTTTCTTAGTAAAAAATTAATCTCAGCGTGTTTGGAGGGGTTTGAATTTTTTTCGTCTCAGAATACGCTCAGAATCAACCAGTTTGTTCACAACACCCTTGTTTCTTAGTAAAAAATTAATCTCAGCGTGTTTGGAGGGGTTTGAATTTTTTTCGTCTCAGAATACGCTCAGAATCAACCAGTTTGTTCACAACACCCTTGTTTCTTACTAAAAAATTAATCTCAGCGTGTTTGGAGGGGTTTGAATTTTTTTCGTCTCAGAATACGCTCAGAATCAACCAGTTTGTTCACAACACCCTTGTTTCTTAGTAAAAAATTAATCTCAGCGTGTTTGGAGGGGTTTGAATTTTTTTCGTCTCAGAATACGCTCAGAATCAACCAGTTTGTTCACAACACCCTTGTTTCTTAGTAAAAAATTAATCTCAGCGTGTTTGGAGGGGTTTGAATTTTTTTCGTCTCAGAATACGCTCAGAATCAACCAGTTTGTTCACAACACCCTTGTTTCTTAGTAAAAAATTAATCTCAGCGTGTTTGGAGGGGTTTGAATTTTTTTCGTCTCAGAATACGCTCAGAATCAACCAGTTTGTTCACAACACCCTTGTTTCTTAGTAAAAAATTAATCTCAGCGTGTTTGGAGGGGTTTGAATTTTTTCCGTCTCAGAATACGCTCAGAATCAACCAGTTTGTTCACAACACCCTTGTTTCTTAGTAAAAAATTAATCTCAGCGTGTTTGGAGGGGTTTGAATTTTTTTCGTCTCAGAATACGCTCAGAATCAACCAGTTTGTTCACAACACCCTTGTTTCTTAGTAAAAAATTAATCTCAGCGTGTTTGGAGGGGTTTGAATTTTTTTCGTCTCAGAATACGCTCAGAATCAACCAGTTTGTTCACAACACCCTTGTTTCTTAGTAAAAAATTAATCTCAGCGTGTTTGGAGGGGTTTGAATTTTTTTCGTCTCAGAATACGCTCAGAATCAACCAGTTTGTTCACAACACCCTTGTTTCTTAGTAAAAAATTAATCTCAGCGTGTTTGGAGGGGTTTGAATTTTTTTCGTCTCAGAATACGCTCAGAATCAACCAGTTTGTTCACAACACCCTTGTTTCTTAGTAAAAAATTAATCTCAGCGTGTTTGGAGGGGTTTGAATTTTTTTCGTCTCAGAATACGCTCAGAATCAACCAGTTTGTTCACAACACCCTTGTTTCTTAGTAAACAATTAATCTCAGCGTGTTTGGAGGGGTTTGAATTTTTTTCGTCTCAGAATACGCTCAGAATCAACCAGTTTGTTCACAACACCCTTGTTTCTTAGTAAAAAATTAATCTCAGCGTGTTTGGAGGGGTTTGAATTTTTTTCGTCTCAGAATACGCTCAGAATCAACCAGTTTGTTCACAACACCCTTGTTTCTTAGTAAAAAATTAATCTCAGCGTGTTTGGAGGGGTTTGAATTTTTTTCGTCTCAGAATACGCTCAGAATCAACCAGTTTGTTCACAACACCCTTGTTTCTTAGTAAACAATTAATCTCAGCGTGTTTGGAGGGGTTTGAATTTTTTTCGTCTCAGAATACGCTCAGAATCAACCAGTTTGTTCACAACACCCTTGTTTCTTAGTAAAAAATTAATCTCAGCGTGTTTGGAGGGGTTTGAATTTTTTTCGTCTCAGAATACGCTCAGAATCAACCAGTTTGTTCACAACACCCTTGTTTCTTAGTAAAAAATTAATCTCAGCGTGTTTGGAGGGGTTTGAATTTTTTTCGTCTCAGAATACGCTCAGAATCAACCAGTTTGTTCACAACACCCTTGTTTCTTAGTAAAAAATTAATCTCAGCGTGTTTGGAGGGGTTTGAATTTTTTTTCGTCTCAGAATACGCTCAGAATCAACCAGTTTGTTCACAACACCCTTGTTTCTTAGTAAAAAATTAATCTCAGCGTGTTTGGAGGGGTTTTAATTTTTTTCGTCTCAGAATACGCTCAGAATCAACCAGTTTGTTCACAACACCCTTGTTTCTTAGTAAAAAATTAATCTCAGCGTGTTTGGAGGGGTTTGAATTTTTTTCGTCTCAGAATACGCTCAGAATCAATCAGTTTGTTCACAACACCCTTGTTTCTTAGTAAAGAATTAATCTCAGAGCGTTTTGAGGAGTTTGAATTGTTCTTCTTCACCGATTACTCTGAGAATGAACCAGTTTGTTCAGAACACCCTTGTTTCTTAGTACAGAATTAATCTCAGAGCGTTTTGAGGATTTTGAATTTTTTTCATCTCCGATTACGCTTAGCTTAAACCAGTGAGTTCAGAACACCCTTGTTTCTTAGTACAGAATTAATCTCAGAGCGTTTTGAGGAGTTTGAATTTTTCTTCTTCTCCGATCACTCTGAGAATGAACCAGTAACTTCAGAACACCCTTGTTTGTTAGTACAGAATTAATATCAGCGCGTTTTGAGGAGTTTGAATGTTTTTCATTTCCGATCACTCTGAGAATGAACCAGTTTGTTCAGAACACCCTTGTTTGTTAGTAAAGAATTAATCTCAGAGCGTTTTGAGGAGTTTGAATTTTTCTTCTTCTCTGATTACGCTTAGATTAAACCAGTGAGTTTAGAACACCCTTGTTTGTTAGTAAAGAATTAATCTCAGAGCGTTTTGAGGAGTTTGAATTGTTCTTCTTCTCCGATTACTCTGAGAATGAACCAGTTTGTTCAGAACACCCTTGTTTCTTAGTACAGAATTAATCTCAGAGCGTTTTGAGGAGTTTGAATTTTTTTCATCTCCGATTACGCTTAGCTTAAACCAGTGAGTTCAGAACACCCTTGTTTCTTAGTACATAATTAATCTCAGAGCGTTTTGAGGAGTTTGAATTTTCTTCTCCTCCGATCACTCTGAGAATGAACCCGTTTGTTCAGAACACCCTTGTTTGTTAGAAAAGAATTAATATCAGAGAGTTTTGAGGAGTTTGAATTTTTTTCATCTCCGATCACTCTGAGAATGAACCAGTTTGTTCAGAACACCCTTGTTTGTTAGTAAAGAATTAATCTCAGAGCGTTTTGAGGAGTTTGAATTTTTCTTCTTCTCTGATTACGCTTGGATTAAACCAGTGAGTTTAGAACACCCTTGTTTGTTAGTACAGAATTAATCTCAGAGCGTTTTGAGGAGTTTGAATTTTTCTTCTTCTCCGATCACTCTGAGAATGAACCAGTAACTTCAGAACACCCTTGTTTGTTAGTACAGAATTAATATCAGCGCGTTTTGAGGAGTTTGAATGTTTTTCATTTCCGATCACTCTGAGAATGAACCAGTTTGTTCAGAACACCGTTGTTTCTTAGTACAGAATTAATATCAGCGCGTTTTGAGGAGTTTGAATGTTTTTCATTTCCGATCACTCTGAGAATGAACCAGTTTGTTCAGAAACCCTTGTTTCTTAGTACAGAAATTATCTCAGAGCGTTTTGAAGATTTTGAATTTTTCATCTCCGATTACGCTTAGATTAAACCAGTAACTTCAGAACACCCTTGTTTGTTATTAAAGAATTAATCTCAGAGCATTTTGAGGAGTTTGAATTTGTCTTCTTCTCCGATCACTCTGAGAATGAACCCGTTTGTTCAGAACACCCTTGTTTGTTAGTACAGAATTAATCTCAGAGCGTTTTGAGGAGTTTGAATTTTTCTTCTTCTCCGATTACGCTTAGATTAAACCAGTGAGTTTAGAACACCCTTGTTTGTTAGTAAAGAATTAATCTCAGAGCGTTTTGAGGAGTTTGAATTGTTCTTCTTCACCGATTACTCTGAGAATGAACCAGTTTGTTCAGAACACCCTTGTTTCTTAGTACAGAATTAATCTCAGAGCGTTTTGAGGATTTTGAATTTTTTTCATCTCCGATTACGCTTAGCTTAAACCAGTGAGTTCAGAACACCCTTGTTTCTTAATACAGAATTAATCTCAGAGCGTTTTGAGGAGTTTGAATTTTTCTTCTTCTCCGATCACTCTGAGAATGAACCAGTAACTTCAGAACACCCTTGTTTGTTAGTAAAGAATTAATCTCAGAGCGTTTTGAGGAGTTTGAATTTTTCTTCTTCTCTGATTACGCTTAGATTAAACCAGTGAGTTTAGAACACCCTTGTTTGTTAGTAAAGAATTAATCTCA
This sequence comes from Leptasterias polaris, assembly GCA_037783415.1. Lineage (NCBI taxonomy): Eukaryota > Metazoa > Echinodermata > Asteroidea > Forcipulatida > Asteriidae > Leptasterias > Leptasterias polaris. Next base: position 6,312,415 of record JAZGTN010000123.1, read on the forward strand.
GAGCGTTTTGAGGAGTTTGAATTGTTCTTCTTCTCCGATTACTCTGAGAATGAACCAGTTTGTTCAGAACACCCTTGTTTCTTAGTACAGAATTAATCTCAGAGCGTTTTGAGGAGTTTGAATTTTTTTCATCTCCGATTACGCTTAGCTTAAACCAGTGAGTTCAGAACACCCTTGTTTCTTAGTACATAATTAATCTCAGAGCGTTTTGAGGAGTTTGAATTTTTTTCATCTCCGATTACGCTTAGCTTAAACCAGTGAGTTCAGAACACCCTTGTTTCTTAGTACATAATTAATCTCAGAGCGTTTTGAGGAGTTTGAATTTTTCTTCTTCTCCGATCACTCTGAGAATGAACCAGTTTGTTCAGAACACCCTTGTTTCTTAGTACAGAATTAATCTCACAGCGTTTTGAGGAGTTTGAATTTTTCTTCTTCTCCGATCACTCTGAGAATGAACCAGTTAGTTAGTTCAGAACACCCTTGTTTGTTAGTACAGAATAAATCTCAGAGCGTTTGGAGGAGTTTGAATTTTTTTCGTCTCAGAATACGCTCAGAATCAACCAGTTTGTTCAGAACACCCTTGTTTCTTAGTAAAAAATTAATCTCAGCGTGTTTGGAGGGGTTTGAATTTTTTTCGTCTCAGAATACGCTCAGAATCAACCAGTTTGTTCACAACACCCTTGTTTCTTAGTAAAAAATTAATCTCAGCGTGTTTGGAGGGGTTTGAATTTTTTTCGTCTCAGAATACGCTCAGAATCAACCAGTTTGTTCACAACACCCTTGTTTCTTAGTAAAAAATTAATCTCAGCGTGTTTGGAGGGGTTTGAATTTTTTTCGTCTCAGAATACGCTCAGAATCAACCAGTTTGTTCACAACACCCTTGTTTCTTAGTAAAAAATTAATCTCAGCGTGTTTGGAGGGGTTTGAATTTTTTTCGTCTCAGAATACGCTCAGAATCAACCAGTTTGTTCACAACACCCTTGTTTCTTAGTAAAAAATTAATCTCAGCGTGTTTGGAGGGGTTTGAATTTTTTTCGTCTCAGAATACGCTCAGAATCAACCAGTTTGTTCACAACACCCTTGTTTCTTAGTAAAAAATTAATCTCAGCGTGTTTGGAGGGGTTTGAATTTTTTTCGTCTCAGAATACGCTCAGAATCAACCAGTTTGTTCACAACACCCTTGTTTCTTAGTAAAAAATTAATCTCAGCGTGTTTGGAGGGGTTTGAATTTTTTTCGTCTCAGAATACGCTCAGAATCAACCAGTTTGTTCACAACACCCTTGTTTCTTAGTAAAAAATTAATCTCAGCGTGTTTGGAGGGGTTTGAATTTTTTTCGTCTCAGAATACGCTCAGAATCAACCAGTTTGTTCACAACACCCTTGTTTCTTAGTAAAAAATTAATCTCAGCGTGTTTGGAGGGGTTTGAATTTTTTTCGTCTCAGAATACGCTCAGAATCAACCAGTTTGTTCACAACACCCTTGTTTCTTAGTAAAAAATTAATCTCAGCGTGTTTGGAGGGGTTTGAATTTTTTTCGTCTCAGAATACGCTCAGAATCAACCAGTTTGTTCACAACACCCTTGTTTCTTAGTAAAAAATTAATCTCAGCGTGTTTGGAGGGGTTTGAATTTTTTTCGTCTCAGAATACGCTCAGAATCAACCAGTTTGTTCACAACACCCTTGTTTCTTAGTAAAAAATTAATCTCAGCGTGTTTGGAGGGGTTTGAATTTTTTTCGTCTCAGAATACGCTCAGAATCAACCAGTTTGTTCACAACACCCTTGTTTCTTAGTAAAAAATTAATCTCAGCGTGTTTGGAGGGGTTTGAATTTTTTTCGTCTCAGAATACGCTCAGAATCAACCAGTTTGTTCACAACACCCTTGTTTCTTAGTAAAAAATTAATCTCAGCGTGTTTGGAGGGGTTTGAATTTTTTTCGTCTCAGAATACGCTCAGAATCAACCAGTTTGTTCACAACACCCTTGTTTCTTAGTAAAAAATTAATCTCAGCGTGTTTGGAGGGGTTTGAATTTTTTTCGTCTCAGAATACGCTCAGAATCAACCAGTTTGTTCACAACACCCTTGTTTCTTAGTAAAAAATTAATCTCAGCGTGTTTGGAGGGGTTTGAATTTTTTTCGTCTCAGAATACGCTCAGAATCAACCAGTTTGTTCACAACACCCTTGTTTCTTAGTAAAAAATTAATCTCAGCGTGTTTGGAGGGGTTTGAATTTTTTTCGTCTCAGAATACGCTCAGAATCAACCAGTTTGTTCACAACACCCTTGTTTCTTAGTAAAAAATTAATCTCAGCGTGTTTGGAGGGGTTTGAATTTTTTTCGTCTCAGAATACGCTCAGAATCAACCAGTTTGTTCACAACACCCTTGTTTCTTAGTAAAAAATTAATCTCAGCGTGTTTGGAGGGGTTTGAATTTTTTTCGTCTCAGAATACGCTCAGAATCAACCAGTTTGTTCACAACACCCTTGTTTCTTAGTAAAAAATTAATCTCAGCGTGTTTGGAGGGGTTTGAATTTTTTTCGTCTCAGAATACGCTCAGAATCAACCAGTTTGTTCACAACACCCTTGTTTCTTAGTAAAAAATTAATCTCAGCGTGTTTGGAGGGGTTTGAATTTTTTTCGTCTCAGAATACGCTCAGAATCAACCAGTTTGTTCACAACACCCTTGTTTCTTAGTAAAAAATTAATCTCAGCGTGTTTGGAGGGGTTTGAATTTTTTTCGTCTCAGAATACGCTCAGAATCAACCAGTTTGTTCACAACACCCTTGTTTCTTAGTAAAAAATTAATCTCAGCGTGTTTGGAGGGGTTTGAATTTTTTTCGTCTCAGAATACGCTCAGAATCAACCAGTTTGTTCACAACACCCTTGTTTCTTAGTAAAAAATTAATCTCAGCGTGTTTGGAGGGGTTTGAATTTTTTTCGTCTCAGAATACGCTCAGAATCAACCAGTTTGTTCACAACACCCTTGTTTCTTAGTAAAAAATTAATCTCAGCGTGTTTGGAGGGGTTTGAATTTTTTTCGTCTCAGAATACGCTCAGAATCAACCAGTTTGTTCACAACACCCTTGTTTCTTAGTAAAAAATTAATCTCAGCGTGTTTGGAGGGGTTTGAATTTTTTTCGTCTCAGAATACGCTCAGAATCAACCAGTTTGTTCACAACACCCTTGTTTCTTAGTAAAAAATTAATCTCAGCGTGTTTGGAGGGGTTTGAATTTTTTTCGTCTCAGAATACGCTCAGAATCAACCAGTTTGTTCACAACACCCTTGTTTCTTAGTAAAAAATTAATCTCAGCGTGTTTGGAGGGGTTTGAATTTTTTTCGTCTCAGAATACGCTCAGAATCAACCAGTTTGTTCACAACACCCTTGTTTCTTAGTAAAAAATTAATCTCAGCGTGTTTGGAGGGGTTTGAATTTTTTTCGTCTCAGAATACGCTCAGAATCAACCAGTTTGTTCACAACACCCTTGTTTCTTAGTAAAAAATTAATCTCAGCGTGTTTGGAGGGGTTTGAATTTTTTTCGTCTCAGAATACGCTCAGAATCAACCAGTTTGTTCACAACACCCTTGTTTCTTAGTAAAAAATTAATCTCAGCGTGTTTGGAGGGGTTTGAATTTTTTTCGTCTCAGAATACGCTCAGAATCAACCAGTTTGTTCACAACACCCTTGTTTCTTAGTAAAAAATTAATCTCAGCGTGTTTGGAGGGGTTTGAATTTTTTTCGTCTCAGAATACGCAGAATCAACCAGTTTGTTCACAACACCCTTGTTTCTTAGTAAAAAATTAATCTCAGCGTGTTTGGAGGGGTTTGAATTTTTTTCGTCTCAGAATACGCTCAGAATCAACCAGTTTGTTCACAACACCCTTGTTTCTTAGTAAAAAATTAATCTCAGCGTGTTTGGAGGGGTTTGAATTTTTTTCGTCTCAGAATACGCTCAGAATCAACCAGTTTGTTCACAACACCCTTGTTTCTTAGTAAAAAATTAATCTCAGCGTGTTTGGAGGGGTTTGAATTTTTTTCGTCTCAGAATACGCTCAGAATCAACCAGTTTGTTCACAACACCCTTGTTTCTTAGTAAAAAATTAATCTCAGCGTGTTTGGAGGGGTTTGAATTTTTTTCGTCTCAGAATACGCTCAGAATCAACCAGTTTGTTCACAACACCCTTGTTTCTTAGTAAAAAATTAATCTCAGCGTGTTTGGAGGGGTTTGAATTTTTTTCGTCTCAGAATACGCTCAGAATCAACCAGTTTGTTCACAACACCCTTGTTTCTTAGTAAAAAATTAATCTCAGCGTGTTTGGAGGGGTTTGAATTTTTTTCGTCTCAGAATACGCTCAGAATCAACCAGTTTGTTCACAACACCCTTGTTTCTTAGTAAAAAATTAATCTCAGCGTGTTTGGAGGGGTTTGAATTTTTTTCGTCTCAGAATACGCTCAGAATCAACCAGTTTGTTCACAACACCCTTGTTTCTTAGTAAAAAATTAATCTCAGCGTGTTTGGAGGGGTTTGAATTTTTTTCGTCTCAGAATACGCTCAGAATCAACCAGTTTGTTCACAACACCCTTGTTTCTTAGTAAAAAATTAATCTCAGCGTGTTTGGAGGGGTTTGAATTTTTTTCGTCTCAGAATACGCTCAGAATCAACCAGTTTGTTCACAACACCCTTGTTTCTTAGTAAAAAATTAATCTCAGCGTGTTTGGAGGGGTTTGAATTTTTTTCGTCTCAGAATACGCTCAGAATCAACCAGTTTGTTCACAACACCCTTGTTTCTTAGTAAAAAATTAATCTCAGCGTGTTTGGAGGGGTTTGAATTTTTTTCGTCTCAGAATACGCTCAGAATCAACCAGTTTGTTCACAACACCCTTGTTTCTTAGTAAAAAATTAATCTCAGCGTGTTTGGAGGGGTTTGAATTTTTTTCGTCTCAGAATACGCTCAGAATCAACCAGTTTGTTCACAACACCCTTGTTTCTTAGTAAAAAATTAATCTCAGCGTGTTTGGAGGGGTTTGAATTTTTTTCGTCTCAGAATACGCTCAGAATCAACCAGTTTGTTCACAACACCCTTGTTTCTTAGTAAAAAATTAATCTCAGCGTGTTTGGAGGGGTTTGAATTTTTTTCGTCTCAGAATACGCTCAGAATCAACCAGTTTGTTCACAACACCCTTGTTTCTTAGTAAAAAATTAATCTCAGCGTGTTTGGAGGGGTTTGAATTTTTTTCGTCTCAGAATACGCTCAGAATCAACCAGTTTGTTCACAACACCCTTGTTTCTTAGTAAAAAATTAATCTCAGCGTGTTTGGAGGGGTTTGAATTTTTTTCGTCTCAGAATACGCTCAGAATCAACCAGTTTGTTCACAACACCCTTGTTTCTTAGTAAAAAATTAATCTCAGCGTGTTTGGAGGGGTTTGAATTTTTTTCGTCTCAGAATACGCTCAGAATCAACCAGTTTGTTCACAACACCCTTGTTTCTTAGTAAAAAATTAATCTCAGCGTGTTTGGAGGGGTTTGAATTTTTTTCGTCTCAGAATACGCTCAGAATCAACCAGTTTGTTCACAACACCCTTGTTTCTTAGTAAAAAATTAATCTCAGCGTGTTTGGAGGGGTTTGAATTTTTTTCGTCTCAGAATACGCTCAGAATCAACCAGTTTGTTCACAACACCCTTGTTTCTTAGTAAAAAATTAATCTCAGCGTGTTTGGAGGGGTTTGAATTTTTTTCGTCTCAGAATACGCTCAGAATCAACCAGTTTGTTCACAACACCCTTGTTTCTTAGTAAAAAATTAATCTCAGCGTGTTTGGAGGGGTTTGAATTTTTTTCGTCTCAGAATACGCTCAGAATCAACCAGTTTGTTCACAACACCCTTGTTTCTTAGTAAAAAATTAATCTCAGCGTGTTTGGAGGGGTTTGAATTTTTTTCGTCTCAGAATACGCTCAGAATCAACCAGTTTGTTCACAACACCCTTGTTTCTTAGTAAAAAATTAATCTCAGCGTGTTTGGAGGGGTTTGAATTTTTTTCGTCTCAGAATACGCTCAGAATCAACCAGTTTGTTCACAACACCCTTGTTTCTTAGTAAAAAATTAATCTCAGCGTGTTTGGAGGGGTTTGAATTTTTTTCGTCTCAGAATACGCTCAGAATCAACCAGTTTGTTCACAACACCCTTGTTTCTTAGTAAAAAATTAATCTCAGCGTGTTTGGAGGGGTTTGAATTTTTTTCGTCTCAGAATACGCTCAGAATCAACCAGTTTGTTCACAACACCCTTGTTTCTTAGTAAAAAATTAATCTCAGCGTGTTTGGAGGGGTTTGAATTTTTTTCGTCTCAGAATACGCTCAGAATCAACCAGTTTGTTCACAACACCCTTGTTTCTTAGTAAAAAATTAATCTCAGCGTGTTTGGAGGGGTTTGAATTTTTTTCGTCTCAGAATACGCTCAGAATCAACCAGTTTGTTCACAACACCCTTGTTTCTTAGTAAAAAATTAATCTCAGCGTGTTTGGAGGGGTTTGAATTTTTTTCGTCTCAGAATACGCTCAGAATCAACCAGTTTGTTCACAACACCCTTGTTTCTTAGTAAAAAATTAATCTCAGCGTGTTTGGAGGGGTTTGAATTTTTTTCGTCTCAGAATACGCTCAGAATCAACCAGTTTGTTCACAACACCCTTGTTTCTTAGTAAAAAATTAATCTCAGCGTGTTTGGAGGGGTTTGAATTTTTTTCGTCTCAGAATACGCTCAGAATCAACCAGTTTGTTCACAACACCCTTGTTTCTTAGTAAAAAATTAATCTCAGCGTGTTTGGAGGGGTTTGAATTTTTTTCGTCTCAGAATACGCTCAGAATCAACCAGTTTGTTCACAACACCCTTGTTTCTTAGTAAAAAATTAATCTCAGCGTGTTTGGAGGGGTTTGAATTTTTTTCGTCTCAGAATACGCTCAGAATCAACCAGTTTGTTCACAACACCCTTGTTTCTTAGTAAAAAATTAATCTCAGCGTGTTTGGAGGGGTTTGAATTTTTTTCGTCTCAGAATACGCTCAGAATCAACCAGTTTGTTCACAACACCCTTGTTTCTTAGTAAAAAATTAATCTCAGCGTGTTTGGAGGGGTTTGAATTTTTTTCGTCTCAGAATACGCTCAGAATCAACCAGTTTGTTCACAACACCCTTGTTTCTTAGTAAAAAATTAATCTCAGCGTGTTTGGAGGGGTTTGAATTTTTTTCGTCTCAGAATACGCTCAGAATCAACCAGTTTGTTCACAACACCCTTGTTTCTTAGTAAAAAATTAATCTCAGCGTGTTTGGAGGGGTTTGAATTTTTTTCGTCTCAGAATACGCTCAGAATCAACCAGTTTGTTCACAACACCCTTGTTTCTTAGTAAAAAATTAATCTCAGCGTGTTTGGAGGGGTTTGAATTTTTTTCGTCTCAGAATACGCTCAGAATCAACCAGTTTGTTCACAACACCCTTGTTTCTTAGTAAAAAATTAATCTCAGCGTGTTTGGAGGGGTTTGAATTTTTTTCGTCTCAGAATACGCTCAGAATCAACCAGTTTGTTCACAACACCCTTGTTTCTTAGTAAAAAATTAATCTCAGCGTGTTTGGAGGGGTTTGAATTTTTTTCGTCTCAGAATACGCTCAGAATCAACCAGTTTGTTCACAACACCCTTGTTTCTTAGTAAAAAATTAATCTCAGCGTGTTTGGAGGGGTTTGAATTTTTTTCGTCTCAGAATACGCTCAGAATCAACCAGTTTGTTCACAACACCCTTGTTTCTTAGTAAAAAATTAATCTCAGCGTGTTTGGAGGGGTTTGAATTTTTTTCGTCTCAGAATACGCTCAGAATCAACCAGTTTGTTCACAACACCCTTGTTTCTTAGTAAAAAATTAATCTCAGCGTGTTTGGAGGGGTTTGAATTTTTTTCGTCTCAGAATACGCTCAGAATCAACCAGTTTGTTCACAACACCCTTGTTTCTTAGTAAAAAATTAATCTCAGCGTGTTTGGAGGGGTTTGAATTTTTTTCGTCTCAGAATACGCTCAGAATCAACCAGTTTGTTCACAACACCCTTGTTTCTTAGTAAAAAATTAATCTCAGCGTGTTTGGAGGGGTTTGAATTTTTTTCGTCTCAGAATACGCTCAGAATCAACCAGTTTGTTCACAACACCCTTGTTTCTTAGTAAAAAATTAATCTCAGCGTGTTTGGAGGGGTTTGAATTTTTTTCGTCTCAGAATACGCTCAGAATCAACCAGTTTGTTCACAACACCCTTGTTTCTTAGTAAAAAATTAATCTCAGCGTGTTTGGAGGGGTTTGAATTTTTTTCGTCTCAGAATACGCTCAGAATCAACCAGTTTGTTCACAACACCCTTGTTTCTTAGTAAAAAATTAATCTCAGCGTGTTTGGAGGGGTTTGAATTTTTTTCGTCTCAGAATACGCTCAGAATCAACCAGTTTGTTCACAACACCCTTGTTTCTTAGTAAAAAATTAATCTCAGCGTGTTTGGAGGGGTTTGAATTTTTTTCGTCTCAGAATACGCTCAGAATCAACCAGTTTGTTCACAACACCCTTGTTTCTTAGTAAAAAATTAATCTCAGCGTGTTTGGAGGGGTTTGAATTTTTTTCGTCTCAGAATACGCTCAGAATCAACCAGTTTGTTCACAACACCCTTGTTTCTTAGTAAAAAATTAATCTCAGCGTGTTTGGAGGGGTTTGAATTTTTTTCGTCTCAGAATACGCTCAGAATCAACCAGTTTGTTCACAACACCCTTGTTTCTTAGTAAAAAATTAATCTCAGCGTGTTTGGAGGGGTTTGAATTTTTTTCGTCTCAGAATACGCTCAGAATCAACCAGTTTGTTCACAACACCCTTGTTTCTTAGTAAAAAATTAATCTCAGCGTGTTTGGAGGGGTTTGAATTTTTTTCGTCTCAGAATACGCTCAGAATCAACCAGTTTGTTCACAACACCCTTGTTTCTTAGTAAAAAATTAATCTCAGCGTGTTTGGAGGGGTTTGAATTTTTTTCGTCTCAGAATACGCTCAGAATCAACCAGTTTGTTCACAACACCCTTGTTTCTTAGTAAAAAATTAATCTCAGCGTGTTTGGAGGGGTTTGAATTTTTTTCGTCTCAGAATACGCTCAGAATCAACCAGTTTGTTCACAACACCCTTGTTTCTTAGTAAAAAATTAATCTCAGCGTGTTTGGAGGGGTTTGAATTTTTTTCGTCTCAGAATACGCTCAGAATCAACCAGTTTGTTCACAACACCCTTGTTTCTTAGTAAAAAATTAATCTCAGCGTGTTTGGAGGGGTTTGAATTTTTTTCGTCTCAGAATACGCTCAGAATCAACCAGTTTGTTCACAACACCCTTGTTTCTTAGTAAAAAATTAATCTCAGCGTGTTTGGAGGGGTTTGAATTTTTTTCGTCTCAGAATACGCTCAGAATCAACCAGTTTGTTCACAACACCCTTGTTTCTTAGTAAAAAATTAATCTCAGCGTGTTTGGAGGGGTTTGAATTTTTTTCGTCTCAGAATACGCTCAGAATCAACCAGTTTGTTCACAACACCCTTGTTTCTTAGTAAAAAATTAATCTCAGCGTGTTTGGAGGGGTTTGAATTTTTTTCGTCTCAGAATACGCTCAGAATCAACCAGTTTGTTCACAACACCCTTGTTTCTTAGTAAAAAATTAATCTCAGCGTGTTTGGAGGGGTTTGAATTTTTTTCGTCTCAGAATACGCTCAGAATCAACCAGTTTGTTCACAACACCCTTGTTTCTTAGTAAAAAATTAATCTCAGCGTGTTTGGAGGGGTTTGAATTTTTTTCGTCTCAGAATACGCTCAGAATCAACCAGTTTGTTCACAACACCCTTGTTTCTTAGTAAAAAATTAATCTCAGCGTGTTTGGAGGGGTTTGAATTTTTTTCGTCTCAGAATACGCTCAGAATCAACCAGTTTGTTCACAACACCCTTGTTTCTTAGTAAAAAATTAATCTCAGCGTGTTTGGAGGGGTTTGAATTTTTTTCGTCTCAGAATACGCTCAGAATCAACCAGTTTGTTCACAACACCCTTGTTTCTTAGTAAAAAATTAATCTCAGCGTGTTTGGAGGGGTTTGAATTTTTTTCGTCTCAGAATACGCTCAGAATCAACCAGTTTGTTCACAACACCCTTGTTTCTTAGTAAAAAATTAATCTCAGCGTGTTTGGAGGGGTTTGAATTTTTTTCGTCTCAGAATACGCTCAGAATCAACCAGTTTGTTCACAACACCCTTGTTTCTTAGTAAAAAATTAATCTCAGCGTGTTTGGAGGGGTTTGAATTTTTTTCGTCTCAGAATACGCTCAGAATCAACCAGTTTGTTCACAACACCCTTGTTTCTTAGTAAAAAATTAATCTCAGCGTGTTTGGAGGGGTTTGAATTTTTTTCGTCTCAGAATACGCTCAGAATCAACCAGTTTGTTCACAACACCCTTGTTTCTTAGTAAAAAATTAATCTCAGCGTGTTTGGAGGGGTTTGAATTTTTTTCGTCTCAGAATACGCTCAGAATCAACCAGTTTGTTCACAACACCCTTGTTTCTTAGTAAAAAATTAATCTCAGCGTGTTTGGAGGGGTTTGAATTTTTTTCGTCTCAGAATACGCTCAGAATCAACCAGTTTGTTCACAACACCCTTGTTTCTTAGTAAAAAATTAATCTCAGCGTGTTTGGAGGGGTTTGAATTTTTTTCGTCTCAGAATACGCTCAGAATCAACCAGTTTGTTCACAACACCCTTGTTTCTTAGTAAAAAATTAATCTCAGCGTGTTTGGAGGGGTTTGAATTTTTTTCGTCTCAGAATACGCTCAGAATCAACCAGTTTGTTCACAACACCCTTGTTTCTTAGTAAAAAATTAATCTCAGCGTGTTTGGAGGGGTTTGAATTTTTTTCGTCTCAGAATACGCTCAGAATCAACCAGTTTGTTCACAACACCCTTGTTTCTTAGTAAAAAATTAATCTCAGCGTGTTTGGAGGGGTTTGAATTTTTTTCGTCTCAGAATACGCTCAGAATCAACCAGTTTGTTCACAACACCCTTGTTTCTTAGTAAAAAATTAATCTCAGCGTGTTTGGAGGGGTTTGAATTTTTTTCGTCTCAGAATACGCTCAGAATCAACCAGTTTGTTCACAACACCCTTGTTTCTTAGTAAAAAATTAATCTCAGCGTGTTTGGAGGGGTTTGAATTTTTTTCGTCTCAGAATACGCTCAGAATCAACCAGTTTGTTCACAACACCCTTGTTTCTTAGTAAAAAATTAATCTCAGCGTGTTTGGAGGGGTTTGAATTTTTTTCGTCTCAGAATACGCTCAGAATCAACCAGTTTGTTCACAACACCCTTGTTTCTTAGTAAAAAATTAATCTCAGCGTGTTTGGAGGGGTTTGAATTTTTTTCGTCTCAGAATACGCTCAGAATCAACCAGTTTGTTCACAACACCCTTGTTTCTTAGTAAAAAATTAATCTCAGCGTGTTTGGAGGGGTTTGAATTTTTTTCGTCTCAGAATACGCTCAGAATCAACCAGTTTGTTCACAACACCCTTGTTTCTTAGTAAAAAATTAATCTCAGCGTGTTTGGAGGGGTTTGAATTTTTTTCGTCTCAGAATACGCTCAGAATCAACCAGTTTGTTCACAACACCCTTGTTTCTTAGTAAAAAATTAATCTCAGCGTGTTTGGAGGGGTTTGAATTTTTTTCGTCTCAGAATACGCTCAGAATCAACCAGTTTGTTCACAACACCCTTGTTTCTTAGTAAAAAATTAATCTCAGCGTGTTTGGAGGGGTTTGAATTTTTTTCGTCTCAGAATACGCTCAGAATCAACCAGTTTGTTCACAACACCCTTGTTTCTTAGTAAAAAATTAATCTCAGCGTGTTTGGAGGGGTTTGAATTTTTTTCGTCTCAGAATACGCTCAGAATCAACCAGTTTGTTCACAACACCCTTGTTTCTTAGTAAAAAATTAATCTCAGCGTGTTTGGAGGGGTTTGAATTTTTTTCGTCTCAGAATACGCTCAGAATCAACCAGTTTGTTCACAACACCCTTGTTTCTTAGTAAAAAATTAATCTCAGCGTGTTTGGAGGGGTTTGAATTTTTTTCGTCTCAGAATACGCTCAGAATCAACCAGTTTGTTCACAACACCCTTGTTTCTTAGTAAAAAATTAATCTCAGCGTGTTTGGAGGGGTTTGAATTTTTTTCGTCTCAGAATACGCTCAGAATCAACCAGTTTGTTCACAACACCCTTGTTTCTTAGTAAAAAATTAATCTCAGCGTGTTTGGAGGGGTTTGAATTTTTTTCGTCTCAGAATACGCTCAGAATCAACCAGTTTGTTCACAACACCCTTGTTTCTTAGTAAAAAATTAATCTCAGCGTGTTTGGAGGGGTTTGAATTTTTTTCGTCTCAGAATACGCTCAGAATCAACCAGTTTGTTCACAACACCCTTGTTTCTTAGTAAAAAATTAATCTCAGCGTGTTTGGAGGGGTTTGAATTTTTTTCGTCTCAGAATACGCTCAGAATCAACCAGTTTGTTCACAACACCCTTGTTTCTTAGTAAAAAATTAATCTCAGCGTGTTTGGAGGGGTTTGAATTTTTTTCGTCTCAGAATACGCTCAGAATCAACCAGTTTGTTCACAACACCCTTGTTTCTTAGTAAAAAATTAATCTCAGCGTGTTTGGAGGGGTTTGAATTTTTTTCGTCTCAGAATACGCTCAGAATCAACCAGTTTGTTCACAACACCCTTGTTTCTTAGTAAAAAATTAATCTCAGCGTGTTTGGAGGGGTTTGAATTTTTTTCGTCTCAGAATACGCTCAGAATCAACCAGTTTGTTCACAACACCCTTGTTTCTTAGTAAAAAATTAATCTCAGCGTGTTTGGAGGGGTTTGAATTTTTTTCGTCTCAGAATACGCTCAGAATCAACCAGTTTGTTCACAACACCCTTGTTTCTTAGTAAAAAATTAATCTCAGCGTGTTTGGAGGGGTTTGAATTTTTTTCGTCTCAGAATACGCTCAGAATCAACCAGTTTGTTCACAACACCCTTGTTTCTTAGTAAAAAATTAATCTCAGCGTGTTTGGAGGGGTTTGAATTTTTTTCGTCTCAGAATACGCTCAGAATCAACCAGTTTGTTCACAACACCCTTGTTTCTTAGTAAAAAATTAATCTCAGCGTGTTTGGAGGGGTTTGAATTTTTTTCGTCTCAGAATACGCTCAGAATCAACCAGTTTGTTCACAACACCCTTGTTTCTTAGTAAAAAATTAATCTCAGCGTGTTTGGAGGGGTTTGAATTTTTTTCGTCTCAGAATACGCTCAGAATCAACCAGTTTGTTCACAACACCCTTGTTTCTTAGTAAAAAATTAATCTCAGCGTGTTTGGAGGGGTTTGAATTTTTTTCGTCTCAGAATACGCTCAGAATCAACCAGTTTGTTCACAACACCCTTGTTTCTTAGTAAAAAATTAATCTCAGCGTGTTTGGAGGGGTTTGAATTTTTTTCGTCTCAGAATACGCTCAGAATCAACCAGTTTGTTCACAACACCCTTGTTTCTTAGTAAAAAATTAATCTCAGCGTGTTTGGAGGGGTTTGAATTTTTTTCGTCTCAGAATACGCTCAGAATCAACCAGTTTGTTCACAACACCCTTGTTTCTTAGTAAAAAATTAATCTCAGCGTGTTTGGAGGGGTTTGAATTTTTTTCGTCTCAGAATACGCTCAGAATCAACCAGTTTGTTCACAACACCCTTGTTTCTTAGTAAAAAATTAATCTCAGCGTGTTTGGAGGGGTTTGAATTTTTTTCGTCTCAGAATACGCTCAGAATCAACCAGTTTGTTCACAACACCCTTGTTTCTTAGTAAAAAATTAATCTCAGCGTGTTTGGAGGGGTTTGAATTTTTTTCGTCTCAGAATACGCTCAGAATCAACCAGTTTGTTCACAACACCCTTGTTTCTTAGTAAAAAATTAATCTCAGCGTGTTTGGAGGGGTTTGAATTTTTTTCGTCTCAGAATACGCTCAGAATCAACCAGTTTGTTCACAACACCCTTGTTTCTTAGTAAAAAATTAATCTCAGCGTGTTTGGAGGGGTTTGAATTTTTTTCGTCTCAGAATACGCTCAGAATCAACCAGTTTGTTCACAACACCCTTGTTTCTTAGTAAAAAATTAATCTCAGCGTGTTTGGAGGGGTTTGAATTTTTTTCGTCTCAGAATACGCTCAGAATCAACCAGTTTGTTCACAACACCCTTGTTTCTTAGTAAAAAATTAATCTCAGCGTGTTTGGAGGGGTTTGAATTTTTTTCGTCTCAGAATACGCTCAGAATCAACCAGTTTGTTCACAACACCCTTGTTTCTTAGTAAAAAATTAATCTCAGCGTGTTTGGAGGGGTTTGAATTTTTTTCGTCTCAGAATACGCTCAGAATCAACCAGTTTGTTCACAACACCCTTGTTTCTTAGTAAAAAATTAATCTCAGCGTGTTTGGAGGGGTTTGAATTTTTTTCGTCTCAGAATACGCTCAGAATCAACCAGTTTGTTCACAACACCCTTGTTTCTTAGTAAAAAATTAATCTCAGCGTGTTTGGAGGGGTTTGAATTTTTTTCGTCTCAGAATACGCTCAGAATCAACCAGTTTGTTCACAACACCCTTGTTTCTTAGTAAAAAATTAATCTCAGCGTGTTTGGAGGGGTTTGAATTTTTTTCGTCTCAGAATACGCTCAGAATCAACCAGTTTGTTCACAACACCCTTGTTTCTTAGTAAAAAATTAATCTCAGCGTGTTTGGAGGGGTTTGAATTTTTTTCGTCTCAGAATACGCTCAGAATCAACCAGTTTGTTCACAACACCCTTGTTTCTTAGTAAAAAATTAATCTCAGCGTGTTTGGAGGGGTTTGAATTTTTTTCGTCTCAGAATACGCTCAGAATCAACCAGTTTGTTCACAACACCCTTGTTTCTTAGTAAAAAATTAATCTCAGCGTGTTTGGAGGGGTTTGAATTTTTTTCGTCTCAGAATACGCTCAGAATCAACCAGTTTGTTCACAACACCCTTGTTTCTTAGTAAAAAATTAATCTCAGCGTGTTTGGAGGGGTTTGAATTTTTTTCGTCTCAGAATACGCTCAGAATCAACCAGTTTGTTCACAACACCCTTGTTTCTTAGTAAAAAATTAATCTCAGCGTGTTTGGAGGGGTTTGAATTTTTTTCGTCTCAGAATACGCTCAGAATCAACCAGTTTGTTCACAACACCCTTGTTTCTTAGTAAAAAATTAATCTCAGCGTGTTTGGAGGGGTTTGAATTTTTTTCGTCTCAGAATACGCTCAGAATCAACCAGTTTGTTCACAACACCCTTGTTTCTTAGTAAAAAATTAATCTCAGCGTGTTTGGAGGGGTTTGAATTTTTTTCGTCTCAGAATACGCTCAGAATCAACCAGTTTGTTCACAACACCCTTGTTTCTTAGTAAAAAATTAATCTCAGCGTGTTTGGAGGGGTTTGAATTTTTTTCGTCTCAGAATACGCTCAGAATCAACCAGTTTGTTCACAACACCCTTGTTTCTTAGTAAAAAATTAATCTCAGCGTGTTTGGAGGGGTTTGAATTTTTTTCGTCTCAGAATACGCTCAGAATCAACCAGTTTGTTCACAACACCCTTGTTTCTTAGTAAAAAATTAATCTCAGCGTGTTTGGAGGGGTTTGAATTTTTTTCGTCTCAGAATACGCTCAGAATCAACCAGTTTGTTCACAACACCCTTGTTTCTTAGTAAAAAATTAATCTCAGCGTGTTTGGAGGGGTTTGAATTTTTTTCGTCTCAGAATACGCTCAGAATCAACCAGTTTGTTCACAACACCCTTGTTTCTTAGTAAAAAATTAATCTCAGCGTGTTTGGAGGGGTTTGAATTTTTTTCGTCTCAGAATACGCTCAGAATCAACCAGTTTGTTCACAACACCCTTGTTTCTTAGTAAAAAATTAATCTCAGCGTGTTTGGAGGGGTTTGAATTTTTTTCGTCTCAGAATACGCTCAGAATCAACCAGTTTGTTCACAACACCCTTGTTTCTTAGTAAAAAATTAATCTCAGCGTGTTTGGAGGGGTTTGAATTTTTTTCGTCTCAGAATACGCTCAGAATCAACCAGTTTGTTCACAACACCCTTGTTTCTTAGTAAAAAATTAATCTCAGCGTGTTTGGAGGGGTTTGAATTTTTTTCGTCTCAGAATACGCTCAGAATCAACCAGTTTGTTCACAACACCCTTGTTTCTTAGTAAAAAATTAATCTCAGCGTGTTTGGAGGGGTTTGAATTTTTTTCGTCTCAGAATACGCTCAGAATCAACCAGTTTGTTCACAACACCCTTGTTTCTTAGTAAAAAATTAATCTCAGCGTGTTTGGAGGGGTTTGAATTTTTTTCGTCTCAGAATACGCTCAGAATCAACCAGTTTGTTCACAACACCCTTGTTTCTTAGTAAAAAATTAATCTCAGCGTGTTTGGAGGGGTTTGAATTTTTTTCGTCTCAGAATACGCTCAGAATCAACCAGTTTGTTCACAACACCCTTGTTTCTTAGTAAAAAATTAATCTCAGCGTGTTTGGAGGGGTTTGAATTTTTTTCGTCTCAGAATACGCTCAGAATCAACCAGTTTGTTCACAACACCCTTGTTTCTTAGTAAAAAATTAATCTCAGCGTGTTTGGAGGGGTTTGAATTTTTTTCGTCTCAGAATACGCTCAGAATCAACCAGTTTGTTCACAACACCCTTGTTTCTTAGTAAAAAATTAATCTCAGCGTGTTTGGAGGGGTTTGAATTTTTTTCGTCTCAGAATACGCTCAGAATCAACCAGTTTGTTCACAACACCCTTGTTTCTTAGTAAAAAATTAATCTCAGCGTGTTTGGAGGGGTTTGAATTTTTTTCGTCTCAGAATACGCTCAGAATCAACCAGTTTGTTCACAACACCCTTGTTTCTTAGTAAAAAATTAATCTCAGCGTGTTTGGAGGGGTTTGAATTTTTTTCGTCTCAGAATACGCTCAGAATCAACCAGTTTGTTCACAACACCCTTGTTTCTTAGTAAAAAATTAATCTCAGCGTGTTTGGAGGGGTTTGAATTTTTTTCGTCTCAGAATACGCTCAGAATCAACCAGTTTGTTCACAACACCCTTGTTTCTTAGTAAAAAATTAATCTCAGCGTGTTTGGAGGGGTTTGAATTTTTTTCGTCTCAGAATACGCTCAGAATCAACCAGTTTGTTCACAACACCCTTGTTTCTTAGTAAAAAATTAATCTCAGCGTGTTTGGAGGGGTTTGAATTTTTTTCGTCTCAGAATACGCTCAGAATCAACCAGTTTGTTCACAACACCCTTGTTTCTTAGTAAAAAATTAATCTCAGCGTGTTTGGAGGGGTTTGAATTTTTTTCGTCTCAGAATACGCTCAGAATCAACCAGTTTGTTCACAACACCCTTGTTTCTTAGTAAAAAATTAATCTCAGCGTGTTTGGAGGGGTTTGAATTTTTTTCGTCTCAGAATACGCTCAGAATCAACCAGTTTGTTCACAACACCCTTGTTTCTTAGTAAAAAATTAATCTCAGCGTGTTTGGAGGGGTTTGAATTTTTTTCGTCTCAGAATACGCTCAGAATCAACCAGTTTGTTCACAACACCCTTGTTTCTTAGTAAAAAATTAATCTCAGCGTGTTTGGAGGGGTTTGAATTTTTTTCGTCTCAGAATACGCTCAGAATCAACCAGTTTGTTCACAACACCCTTGTTTCTTAGTAAAAAATTAATCTCAGCGTGTTTGGAGGGGTTTGAATTTTTTTCGTCTCAGAATACGCTCAGAATCAACCAGTTTGTTCACAACACCCTTGTTTCTTAGTAAAAAATTAATCTCAGCGTGTTTGGAGGGGTTTGAATTTTTTTCGTCTCAGAATACGCTCAGAATCAACCAGTTTGTTCACAACACCCTTGTTTCTTAGTAAAAAATTAATCTCAGCGTGTTTGGAGGGGTTTGAATTTTTTTCGTCTCAGAATACGCTCAGAATCAACCAGTTTGTTCACAACACCCTTGTTTCTTAGTAAAAAATTAATCTCAGCGTGTTTGGAGGGGTTTGAATTTTTTTCGTCTCAGAATACGCTCAGAATCAACCAGTTTGTTCAGAACACCCTTGTTTCTTAGTAAAAAATTAATCTCAGCGTGTTTGGAGGGGTTTGAATTTTTTTCGTCTCAGAATACGCTCAGAATCAACCAGTTTGTTCACAACACCCTTGTTTCTTAGTAAAAAATTAATCTCAGCGTGTTTGGAGGGGTTTGAATTTTTTTCGTCTCAGAATACGCTCAGAATCAACCAGTTTGTTCACAACACCCTTGTTTCTTAGTAAAAAATTAATCTCAGCGTGTTTGGAGGGGTTTGAATTTTTTTCGTCTCAGAATACGCTCAGAATCAACCAGTTTGTTCACAACACCCTTGTTTCTTAGTAAAAAATTAATCTCAGCGTGTTTGGAGGGGTTTGAATTTTTTTCGTCTCAGAATACGCTCAGAATCAACCAGTTTGTTCACAACACCCTTGTTTCTTAGTAAAAAATTAATCTCAGCGTGTTTGGAGGGGTTTGAATTTTTTTCGTCTCAGAATACGCTCAGAATCAACCAGTTTGTTCACAACACCCTTGTTTCTTAGTAAAAAATTAATCTCAGCGTGTTTGGAGGGGTTTGAATTTTTTTCGTCTCAGAATACGCTCAGAATCAACCAGTTTGTTCACAACACCCTTGTTTCTTAGTAAAAAATTAATCTCAGCGTGTTTGGAGGGGTTTGAATTTTTTTCGTCTCAGAATACGCTCAGAATCAACCAGTTTGTTCACAACACCCTTGTTTCTTAGTAAAAAATTAATCTCAGCGTGTTTGGAGGGGTTTGAATTTTTTTCGTCTCAGAATACGCTCAGAATCAACCAGTTTGTTCACAACACCCTTGTTTCTTAGTAAAAAATTAATCTCAGCGTGTTTGGAGGGGTTTGAATTTTTTTCGTCTCAGAATACGCTCAGAATCAACCAGTTTGTTCACAACACCCTTGTTTCTTAGTAAAAAATTAATCTCAGCGTGTTTGGAGGGGTTTGAATTTTTTTCGTCTCAGAATACGCTCAGAATCAACCAGTTTGTTCACAACACCCTTGTTTCTTAGTAAAAAATTAATCTCAGCGTGTTTGGAGGGGTTTGAATTTTTTTCGTCTCAGAATACGCTCAGAATCAACCAGTTTGTTCACAACACCCTTGTTTCTTAGTAAAAAATTAATCTCAGCGTGTTTGGAGGGGTTTGAATTTTTTTCGTCTCAGAATACGCTCAGAATCAACCAGTTTGTTCACAACACCCTTGTTTCTTAGTAAAAAATTAATCTCAGCGTGTTTGGAGGGGTTTGAATTTTTTTCGTCTCAGAATACGCTCAGAATCAACCAGTTTGTTCACAACACCCTTGTTTCTTAGTAAAAAATTAATCTCAGCGTGTTTGGAGGGGTTTGAATTTTTTTCGTCTCAGAATACGCTCAGAATCAACCAGTTTGTTCACAACACCCTTGTTTCTTAGTAAAAAATTAATCTCAGCGTGTTTGGAGGGGTTTGAATTTTTTTCGTCTCAGAATACGCTCAGAATCAACCAGTTTGTTCACAACACCCTTGTTTCTTAGTAAAAAATTAATCTCAGCGTGTTTGGAGGGGTTTGAATTTTTTTCGTCTCAGAATACGCTCAGAATCAACCAGTTTGTTCACAACACCCTTGTTTCTTAGTAAAAAATTAATCTCAGCGTGTTTGGAGGGGTTTGAATTTTTTTCGTCTCAGAATACGCTCAGAATCAACCAGTTTGTTCACAACACCCTTGTTTCTTAGTAAAAAATTAATCTCAGCGTGTTTGGAGGGGTTTGAATTTTTTTCGTCTCAGAATACGCTCAGAATCAACCAGTTTGTTCACAACACCCTTGTTTCTTAGTAAAAAATTAATCTCAGCGTGTTTGGAGGGGTTTGAATTTTTTTCGTCTCAGAATACGCTCAGAATCAACCAGTTTGTTCACAACACCCTTGTTTCTTAGTAAAAAATTAATCTCAGCGTGTTTGGAGGGGTTTGAATTTTTTTCGTCTCAGAATACGCTCAGAATCAACCAGTTTGTTCACAACACCCTTGTTTCTTAGTAAAAAATTAATCTCAGCGTGTTTGGAGGGGTTTGAATTTTTTTCGTCTCAGAATACGCTCAGAATCAACCAGTTTGTTCACAACACCCTTGTTTCTTAGTAAAAAATTAATCTCAGCGTGTTTGGAGGGGTTTGAATTTTTTTCGTCTCAGAATACGCTCAGAATCAACCAGTTTGTTCACAACACCCTTGTTTCTTAGTAAAAAATTAATCTCAGCGTGTTTGGAGGGGTTTGAATTTTTTTCGTCTCAGAATACGCTCAGAATCAACCAGTTTGTTCACAACACCCTTGTTTCTTAGTAAAAAATTAATCTCAGCGTGTTTGGAGGGGTTTGAATTTTTTTCGTCTCAGAATACGCTCAGAATCAACCAGTTTGTTCACAACACCCTTGTTTCTTAGTAAAAAATTAATCTCAGCGTGTTTGGAGGGGTTTGAATTTTTTTCGTCTCAGAATACGCTCAGAATCAACCAGTTTGTTCACAACACCCTTGTTTCTTAGTAAAAAATTAATCTCAGCGTGTTTGGAGGGGTTTGAATTTTTTTCGTCTCAGAATACGCTCAGAATCAACCAGTTTGTTCACAACACCCTTGTTTCTTAGTAAAAAATTAATCTCAGCGTGTTTGGAGGGGTTTGAATTTTTTTCGTCTCAGAATACGCTCAGAATCAACCAGTTTGTTCACAACACCCTTGTTTCTTAGTAAAAAATTAATCTCAGCGTGTTTGGAGGGGTTTGAATTTTTTTCGTCTCAGAATACGCTCAGAATCAACCAGTTTGTTCACAACACCCTTGTTTCTTAGTAAAAAATTAATCTCAGCGTGTTTGGAGGGGTTTGAATTTTTTTCGTCTCAGAATACGCTCAGAATCAACCAGTTTGTTCACAACACCCTTGTTTCTTAGTAAAAAATTAATCTCAGCGTGTTTGGAGGGGTTTGAATTTTTTTCGTCTCAGAATACGCTCAGAATCAACCAGTTTGTTCACAACACCCTTGTTTCTTAGTAAAAAATTAATCTCAGCGTGTTTGGAGGGGTTTGAATTTTTTTCGTCTCAGAATACGCTCAGAATCAACCAGTTTGTTCACAACACCCTTGTTTCTTAGTAAAAAATTAATCTCAGCGTGTTTGGAGGGGTTTGAATTTTTTTCGTCTCAGAATACGCTCAGAATCAACCAGTTTGTTCACAACACCCTTGTTTCTTAGTAAAAAATTAATCTCAGCGTGTTTGGAGGGGTTTGAATTTTTTTCGTCTCAGAATACGCTCAGAATCAACCAGTTTGTTCACAACACCCTTGTTTCTTAGTAAAAAATTAATCTCAGCGTGTTTGGAGGGGTTTGAATTTTTTTCGTCTCAGAATACGCTCAGAATCAACCAGTTTGTTCACAACACCCTTGTTTCTTAGTAAAAAATTAATCTCAGCGTGTTTGGAGGGGTTTGAATTTTTTTCGTCTCAGAATACGCTCAGAATCAACCAGTTTGTTCACAACACCCTTGTTTCTTAGTAAAAAATTAATCTCAGCGTGTTTGGAGGGGTTTGAATTTTTTTCGTCTCAGAATACGCTCAGAATCAACCAGTTTGTTCACAACACCCTTGTTTCTTAGTAAAAAATTAATCTCAGCGTGTTTGGAGGGGTTTGAATTTTTTTCGTCTCAGAATACGCTCAGAATCAACCAGTTTGTTCACAACACCCTTGTTTCTTAGTAAAAAATTAATCTCAGCGTGTTTGGAGGGGTTTGAATTTTTTTCGTCTCAGAATACGCTCAGAATCAACCAGTTTGTTCACAACACCCTTGTTTCTTAGTAAAAAATTAATCTCAGCGTGTTTGGAGGGGTTTGAATTTTTTTCGTCTCAGAATACGCTCAGAATCAACCAGTTTGTTCACAACACCCTTGTTTCTTAGTAAAAAATTAATCTCAGCGTGTTTGGAGGGGTTTGAATTTTTTTCGTCTCAGAATACGCTCAGAATCAACCAGTTTGTTCACAACACCCTTGTTTCTTAGTAAAAAATTAATCTCAGCGTGTTTGGAGGGGTTTGAATTTTTTTCGTCTCAGAATACGCTCAGAATCAACCAGTTTGTTCACAACACCCTTGTTTCTTAGTAAAAAATTAATCTCAGCGTGTTTGGAGGGGTTTGAATTTTTTTCGTCTCAGAATACGCTCAGAATCAACCAGTTTGTTCACAACACCCTTGTTTCTTAGTAAAAAATTAATCTCAGCGTGTTTGGAGGGGTTTGAATTTTTTTCGTCTCAGAATACGCTCAGAATCAACCAGTTTGTTCACAACACCCTTGTTTCTTAGTAAAAAATTAATCTCAGCGTGTTTGGAGGGGTTTGAATTTTTTTCGTCTCAGAATACGCTCAGAATCAACCAGTTTGTTCACAACACCCTTGTTTCTTAGTAAAAAATTAATCTCAGCGTGTTTGGAGGGGTTTGAATTTTTTTCGTCTCAGAATACGCTCAGAATCAACCAGTTTGTTCACAACACCCTTGTTTCTTAGTAAAAAATTAATCTCAGCGTGTTTGGAGGGGTTTGAATTTTTTTCGTCTCAGAATACGCTCAGAATCAACCAGTTTGTTCACAACACCCTTGTTTCTTAGTAAAAAATTAATCTCAGCGTGTTTGGAGGGGTTTGAATTTTTTTCGTCTCAGAATACGCTCAGAATCAACCAGTTTGTTCACAACACCCTTGTTTCTTAGTAAAAAATTAATCTCAGCGTGTTTGGAGGGGTTTGAATTTTTTTCGTCTCAGAATACGCTCAGAATCAACCAGTTTGTTCACAACACCCTTGTTTCTTAGTAAAAAATTAATCTCAGCGTGTTTGGAGGGGTTTGAATTTTTTTCGTCTCAGAATACGCTCAGAATCAACCAGTTTGTTCACAACACCCTTGTTTCTTAGTAAAAAATTAATCTCAGCGTGTTTGGAGGGGTTTGAATTTTTTTCGTCTCAGAATACGCTCAGAATCAACCAGTTTGTTCACAACACCCTTGTTTCTTAGTAAAAAATTAATCTCAGCGTGTTTGGAGGGGTTTGAATTTTTTTCGTCTCAGAATACGCTCAGAATCAACCAGTTTGTTCACAACACCCTTGTTTCTTAGTAAAAAATTAATCTCAGCGTGTTTGGAGGGGTTTGAATTTTTTTCGTCTCAGAATACGCTCAGAATCAACCAGTTTGTTCACAACACCCTTGTTTCTTAGTAAAAAATTAATCTCAGCGTGTTTGGAGGGGTTTGAATTTTTTTCGTCTCAGAATACGCTCAGAATCAACCAGTTTGTTCACAACACCCTTGTTTCTTAGTAAAAAATTAATCTCAGCGTGTTTGGAGGGGTTTGAATTTTTTTCGTCTCAGAATACGCTCAGAATCAACCAGTTTGTTCACAACACCCTTGTTTCTTAGTAAAAAATTAATCTCAGCGTGTTTGGAGGGGTTTGAATTTTTTTCGTCTCAGAATACGCTCAGAATCAACCAGTTTGTTCACAACACCCTTGTTTCTTAGTAAAAAATTAATCTCAGCGTGTTTGGAGGGGTTTGAATTTTTTTCGTCTCAGAATACGCTCAGAATCAACCAGTTTGTTCACAACACCCTTGTTTCTTAGTAAAAAATTAATCTCAGCGTGTTTGGAGGGGTTTGAATTTTTTTCGTCTCAGAATACGCTCAGAATCAACCAGTTTGTTCACAACACCCTTGTTTCTTAGTAAAAAATTAATCTCAGCGTGTTTGGAGGGGTTTGAATTTTTTTCGTCTCAGAATACGCTCAGAATCAACCAGTTTGTTCACAACACCCTTGTTTCTTAGTAAAAAATTAATCTCAGCGTGTTTGGAGGGGTTTGAATTTTTTTCGTCTCAGAATACGCTCAGAATCAACCAGTTTGTTCACAACACCCTTGTTTCTTAGTAAAAAATTAATCTCAGCGTGTTTGGAGGGGTTTGAATTTTTTTCGTCTCAGAATACGCTCAGAATCAACCAGTTTGTTCACAACACCCTTGTTTCTTAGTAAAAAATTAATCTCAGCGTGTTTGGAGGGGTTTGAATTTTTTTCGTCTCAGAATACGCTCAGAATCAACCAGTTTGTTCACAACACCCTTGTTTCTTAGTAAAAAATTAATCTCAGCGTGTTTGGAGGGGTTTGAATTTTTTTCGTCTCAGAATACGCTCAGAATCAACCAGTTTGTTCACAACACCCTTGTTTCTTAGTAAAAAATTAATCTCAGCGTGTTTGGAGGGGTTTGAATTTTTTTCGTCTCAGAATACGCTCAGAATCAACCAGTTTGTTCACAACACCCTTGTTTCTTAGTAAAAAATTAATCTCAGCGTGTTTGGAGGGGTTTGAATTTTTTTCGTCTCAGAATACGCTCAGAATCAACCAGTTTGTTCACAACACCCTTGTTTCTTAGTAAAAAATTAATCTCAGCGTGTTTGGAGGGGTTTGAATTTTTTTCGTCTCAGAATACGCTCAGAATCAACCAGTTTGTTCACAACACCCTTGTTTCTTAGTAAAAAATTAATCTCAGCGTGTTTGGAGGGGTTTGAATTTTTTTCGTCTCAGAATACGCTCAGAATCAACCAGTTTGTTCACAACACCCTTGTTTCTTAGTAAAAAATTAATCTCAGCGTGTTTGGAGGGGTTTGAATTTTTTTCGTCTCAGAATACGCTCAGAATCAACCAGTTTGTTCACAACACCCTTGTTTCTTAGTAAAAAATTAATCTCAGCGTGTTTGGAGGGGTTTGAATTTTTTTCGTCTCAGAATACGCTCAGAATCAACCAGTTTGTTCACAACACCCTTGTTTCTTAGTAAAAAATTAATCTCAGCGTGTTTGGAGGGGTTTGAATTTTTTTCGTCTCAGAATACGCTCAGAATCAACCAGTTTGTTCACAACACCCTTGTTTCTTAGTAAAAAATTAATCTCAGCGTGTTTGGAGGGGTTTGAATTTTTTTCGTCTCAGAATACGCTCAGAATCAACCAGTTTGTTCACAACACCCTTGTTTCTTAGTAAAAAATTAATCTCAGCGTGTTTGGAGGGGTTTGAATTTTTTTCGTCTCAGAATACGCTCAGAATCAACCAGTTTGTTCACAACACCCTTGTTTCTTAGTAAAAAATTAATCTCAGCGTGTTTGGAGGGGTTTGAATTTTTTTCGTCTCAGAATACGCTCAGAATCAACCAGTTTGTTCACAACACCCTTGTTTCTTAGTAAAAAATTAATCTCAGCGTGTTTGGAGGGGTTTGAATTTTTTTCGTCTCAGAATACGCTCAGAATCAACCAGTTTGTTCACAACACCCTTGTTTCTTAGTAAAAAATTAATCTCAGCGTGTTTGGAGGGGTTTGAATTTTTTTCGTCTCAGAATACGCTCAGAATCAACCAGTTTGTTCACAACACCCTTGTTTCTTAGTAAAAAATTAATCTCAGCGTGTTTGGAGGGGTTTGAATTTTTTTCGTCTCAGAATACGCTCAGAATCAACCAGTTTGTTCACAACACCCTTGTTTCTTAGTAAAAAATTAATCTCAGCGTGTTTGGAGGGGTTTGAATTTTTTTCGTCTCAGAATACGCTCAGAATCAACCAGTTTGTTCACAACACCCTTGTTTCTTAGTAAAAAATTAATCTCAGCGTGTTTGGAGGGGTTTGAATTTTTTTCGTCTCAGAATACGCTCAGAATCAACCAGTTTGTTCACAACACCCTTGTTTCTTAGTAAAAAATTAATCTCAGCGTGTTTGGAGGGGTTTGAATTTTTTTCGTCTCAGAATACGCTCAGAATCAACCAGTTTGTTCACAACACCCTTGTTTCTTAGTAAAAAATTAATCTCAGCGTGTTTGGAGGGGTTTGAATTTTTTTCGTCTCAGAATACGCTCAGAATCAACCAGTTTGTTCACAACACCCTTGTTTCTTAGTAAAAAATTAATCTCAGCGTGTTTGGAGGGGTTTGAATTTTTTTCGTCTCAGAATACGCTCAGAATCAACCAGTTTGTTCAGAACACCCTTGTTTCTTAGTAAAAAATTAATCTCAGCGTGTTTGGAGGGGTTTGAATTTTTTTCGTCTCAGAATACGCTCAGAATCAACCAGTTTGTTCACAACACCCTTGTTTCTTAGTAAAAAATTAATCTCAGCGTGTTTGGAGGGGTTTGAATTTTTTTCGTCTCAGAATACGCTCAGAATCAACCAGTTTGTTCACAACACCCTTGTTTCTTAGTAAAAAATTAATCTCAGCGTGTTTGGAGGGGTTTGAATTTTTTTCGTCTCAGAATACGCTCAGAATCAACCAGTTTGTTCACAACACCCTTGTTTCTTAGTAAAAAATTAATCTCAGCGTGTTTGGAGGGGTTTGAATTTTTTTCGTCTCAGAATACGCTCAGAATCAACCAGTTTGTTCACAACACCCTTGTTTCTTAGTAAAAAATTAATCTCAGCGTGTTTGGAGGGGTTTGAATTTTTTTCGTCTCAGAATACGCTCAGAATCAACCAGTTTGTTCACAACACCCTTGTTTCTTAGTAAAAAATTAATCTCAGCGTGTTTGGAGGGGTTTGAATTTTTTTCGTCTCAGAATACGCTCAGAATCAACCAGTTTGTTCACAACACCCTTGTTTCTTAGTAAAAAATTAATCTCAGCGTGTTTGGAGGGGTTTGAATTTTTTTCGTCTCAGAATACGCTCAGAATCAACCAGTTTGTTCACAACACCCTTGTTTCTTAGTAAAAAATTAATCTCAGCGTGTTTGGAGGGGTTTGAATTTTTTTCGTCTCAGAATACGCTCAGAATCAACCAGTTTGTTCACAACACCCTTGTTTCTTAGTAAAAAATTAATCTCAGCGTGTTTGGAGGGGTTTGAATTTTTTTCGTCTCAGAATACGCTCAGAATCAACCAGTTTGTTCACAACACCCTTGTTTCTTAGTAAAAAATTAATCTCAGCGTGTTTGGAGGGGTTTGAATTTTTTTCGTCTCAGAATACGCTCAGAATCAACCAGTTTGTTCACAACACCCTTGTTTCTTAGTAAAAAATTAATCTCAGCGTGTTTGGAGGGGTTTGAATTTTTTTCGTCTCAGAATACGCTCAGAATCAACCAGTTTGTTCACAACACCCTTGTTTCTTAGTAAAAAATTAATCTCAGCGTGTTTGGAGGGGTTTGAATTTTTTTCGTCTCAGAATACGCTCAGAATCAACCAGTTTGTTCACAACACCCTTGTTTCTTAGTAAAAAATTAATCTCAGCGTGTTTGGAGGGGTTTGAATTTTTTTCGTCTCAGAATACGCTCAGAATCAACCAGTTTGTTCACAACACCCTTGTTTCTTAGTAAAAAATTAATCTCAGCGTGTTTGGAGGGGTTTGAATTTTTTTCGTCTCAGAATACGCTCAGAATCAACCAGTTTGTTCACAACACCCTTGTTTCTTAGTAAAAAATTAATCTCAGCGTGTTTGGAGGGGTTTGAATTTTTTTCGTCTCAGAATACGCTCAGAATCAACCAGTTTGTTCACAACACCCTTGTTTCTTAGTAAAAAATTAATCTCAGCGTGTTTGGAGGGGTTTGAATTTTTTTCGTCTCAGAATACGCTCAGAATCAACCAGTTTGTTCACAACACCCTTGTTTCTTAGTAAAAAATTAATCTCAGCGTGTTTGGAGGGGTTTGAATTTTTTTCGTCTCAGAATACGCTCAGAATCAACCAGTTTGTTCACAACACCCTTGTTTCTTAGTAAAAAATTAATCTCAGCGTGTTTGGAGGGGTTTGAATTTTTTTCGTCTCAGAATACGCTCAGAATCAACCAGTTTGTTCACAACACCCTTGTTTCTTAGTAAAAAATTAATCTCAGCGTGTTTGGAGGGGTTTGAATTTTTTTCGTCTCAGAATACGCTCAGAATCAACCAGTTTGTTCACAACACCCTTGTTTCTTAGTAAAAAATTAATCTCAGCGTGTTTGGAGGGGTTTGAATTTTTTTCGTCTCAGAATACGCTCAGAATCAACCAGTTTGTTCACAACACCCTTGTTTCTTAGTAAAAAATTAATCTCAGCGTGTTTGGAGGGGTTTGAATTTTTTTCGTCTCAGAATACGCTCAGAATCAACCAGTTTGTTCACAACACCCTTGTTTCTTAGTAAAAAATTAATCTCAGCGTGTTTGGAGGGGTTTGAATTTTTTTCGTCTCAGAATACGCTCAGAATCAACCAGTTTGTTCACAACACCCTTGTTTCTTAGTAAAAAATTAATCTCAGCGTGTTTGGAGGGGTTTGAATTTTTTTCGTCTCAGAATACGCTCAGAATCAACCAGTTTGTTCACAACACCCTTGTTTCTTAGTAAAAAATTAATCTCAGCGTGTTTGGAGGGGTTTGAATTTTTTTCGTCTCAGAATACGCTCAGAATCAACCAGTTTGTTCACAACACCCTTGTTTCTTAGTAAAAAATTAATCTCAGCGTGTTTGGAGGGGTTTGAATTTTTTTCGTCTCAGAATACGCTCAGAATCAACCAGTTTGTTCACAACACCCTTGTTTCTTAGTAAAAAATTAATCTCAGCGTGTTTGGAGGGGTTTGAATTTTTTTCGTCTCAGAATACGCTCAGAATCAACCAGTTTGTTCACAACACCCTTGTTTCTTAGTAAAAAATTAATCTCAGCGTGTTTGGAGGGGTTTGAATTTTTTTCGTCTCAGAATACGCTCAGAATCAACCAGTTTGTTCACAACACCCTTGTTTCTTAGTAAAAAATTAATCTCAGCGTGTTTGGAGGGGTTTGAATTTTTTTCGTCTCAGAATACGCTCAGAATCAACCAGTTTGTTCACAACACCCTTGTTTCTTAGTAAAAAATTAATCTCAGCGTGTTTGGAGGGGTTTGAATTTTTTTCGTCTCAGAATACGCTCAGAATCAACCAGTTTGTTCACAACACCCTTGTTTCTTAGTAAAAAATTAATCTCAGCGTGTTTGGAGGGGTTTGAATTTTTTTCGTCTCAGAATACGCTCAGAATCAACCAGTTTGTTCACAACACCCTTGTTTCTTAGTAAAAAATTAATCTCAGCGTGTTTGGAGGGGTTTGAATTTTTTTCGTCTCAGAATACGCTCAGAATCAACCAGTTTGTTCACAACACCCTTGTTTCTTAGTAAAAAATTAATCTCAGCGTGTTTGGAGGGGTTTGAATTTTTTTCGTCTCAGAATACGCTCAGAATCAACCAGTTTGTTCACAACACCCTTGTTTCTTAGTAAAAAATTAATCTCAGCGTGTTTGGAGGGGTTTGAATTTTTTTCGTCTCAGAATACGCTCAGAATCAACCAGTTTGTTCACAACACCCTTGTTTCTTAGTAAAAAATTAATCTCAGCGTGTTTGGAGGGGTTTGAATTTTTTTCGTCTCAGAATACGCTCAGAATCAACCAGTTTGTTCACAACACCCTTGTTTCTTAGTAAAAAATTAATCTCAGCGTGTTTGGAGGGGTTTGAATTTTTTTCGTCTCAGAATACGCTCAGAATCAACCAGTTTGTTCACAACACCCTTGTTTCTTAGTAAAAAATTAATCTCAGCGTGTTTGGAGGGGTTTGAATTTTTTTCGTCTCAGAATACGCTCAGAATCAACCAGTTTGTTCACAACACCCTTGTTTCTTAGTAAAAAATTAATCTCAGCGTGTTTGGAGGGGTTTGAATTTTTTTCGTCTCAGAATACGCTCAGAATCAACCAGTTTGTTCACAACACCCTTGTTTCTTAGTAAAAAATTAATCTCAGCGTGTTTGGAGGGGTTTGAATTTTTTTCGTCTCAGAATACGCTCAGAATCAACCAGTTTGTTCACAACACCCTTGTTTCTTAGTAAAAAATTAATCTCAGCGTGTTTGGAGGGGTTTGAATTTTTTTCGTCTCAGAATACGCTCAGAATCAACCAGTTTGTTCACAACACCCTTGTTTCTTAGTAAAAAATTAATCTCAGCGTGTTTGGAGGGGTTTGAATTTTTTTCGTCTCAGAATACGCTCAGAATCAACCAGTTTGTTCACAACACCCTTGTTTCTTAGTAAAAAATTAATCTCAGCGTGTTTGGAGGGGTTTGAATTTTTTTCGTCTCAGAATACGCTCAGAATCAACCAGTTTGTTCACAACACCCTTGTTTCTTAGTAAAAAATTAATCTCAGCGTGTTTGGAGGGGTTTGAATTTTTTTCGTCTCAGAATACGCTCAGAATCAACCAGTTTGTTCACAACACCCTTGTTTCTTAGTAAAAAATTAATCTCAGCGTGTTTGGAGGGGTTTGAATTTTTTTCGTCTCAGAATACGCTCAGAATCAACCAGTTTGTTCACAACACCCTTGTTTCTTAGTAAAAAATTAATCTCAGCGTGTTTGGAGGGGTTTGAATTTTTTTCGTCTCAGAATACGCTCAGAATCAACCAGTTTGTTCACAACACCCTTGTTTCTTAGTAAAAAATTAATCTCAGCGTGTTTGGAGGGGTTTGAATTTTTTTCGTCTCAGAATACGCTCAGAATCAACCAGTTTGTTCACAACACCCTTGTTTCTTAGTAAAAAATTAATCTCAGCGTGTTTGGAGGGGTTTGAATTTTTTTCGTCTCAGAATACGCTCAGAATCAACCAGTTTGTTCACAACACCCTTGTTTCTTAGTAAAAAATTAATCTCAGCGTGTTTGGAGGGGTTTGAATTTTTTTCGTCTCAGAATACGCTCAGAATCAACCAGTTTGTTCACAACACCCTTGTTTCTTAGTAAAAAATTAATCTCAGCGTGTTTGGAGGGGTTTGAATTTTTTTCGTCTCAGAATACGCTCAGAATCAACCAGTTTGTTCACAACACCCTTGTTTCTTAGTAAAAAATTAATCTCAGCGTGTTTGGAGGGGTTTGAATTTTTTTCGTCTCAGAATACGCTCAGAATCAACCAGTTTGTTCACAACACCCTTGTTTCTTAGTAAAAAATTAATCTCAGCGTGTTTGGAGGGGTTTGAATTTTTTTCGTCTCAGAATACGCTCAGAATCAACCAGTTTGTTCACAACACCCTTGTTTCTTAGTAAAAAATTAATCTCAGCGTGTTTGGAGGGGTTTGAATTTTTTTCGTCTCAGAATACGCTCAGAATCAACCAGTTTGTTCACAACACCCTTGTTTCTTAGTAAAAAATTAATCTCAGCGTGTTTGGAGGGGTTTGAATTTTTTTCGTCTCAGAATACGCTCAGAATCAACCAGTTTGTTCACAACACCCTTGTTTCTTAGTAAAAAATTAATCTCAGCGTGTTTGGAGGGGTTTGAATTTTTTTCGTCTCAGAATACGCTCAGAATCAACCAGTTTGTTCACAACACCCTTGTTTCTTAGTAAAAAATTAATCTCAGCGTGTTTGGAGGGGTTTGAATTTTTTTCGTCTCAGAATACGCTCAGAATCAACCAGTTTGTTCACAACACCCTTGTTTCTTAGTAAAAAATTAATCTCAGCGTGTTTGGAGGGGTTTGAATTTTTTTCGTCTCAGAATACGCTCAGAATCAACCAGTTTGTTCACAACACCCTTGTTTCTTAGTAAAAAATTAATCTCAGCGTGTTTGGAGGGGTTTGAATTTTTTTCGTCTCAGAATACGCTCAGAATCAACCAGTTTGTTCACAACACCCTTGTTTCTTAGTAAAAAATTAATCTCAGCGTGTTTGGAGGGGTTTGAATTTTTTTCGTCTCAGAATACGCTCAGAATCAACCAGTTTGTTCACAACACCCTTGTTTCTTAGTAAAAAATTAATCTCAGCGTGTTTGGAGGGGTTTGAATTTTTTTCGTCTCAGAATACGCTCAGAATCAACCAGTTTGTTCACAACACCCTTGTTTCTTAGTAAAAAATTAATCTCAGCGTGTTTGGAGGGGTTTGAATTTTTTTCGTCTCAGAATACGCTCAGAATCAACCAGTTTGTTCACAACACCCTTGTTTCTTAGTAAAAAATTAATCTCAGCGTGTTTGGAGGGGTTTGAATTTTTTTCGTCTCAGAATACGCTCAGAATCAACCAGTTTGTTCACAACACCCTTGTTTCTTAGTAAAAAATTAATCTCAGCGTGTTTGGAGGGGTTTGAATTTTTTTCGTCTCAGAATACGCTCAGAATCAACCAGTTTGTTCACAACACCCTTGTTTCTTAGTAAAAAATTAATCTCAGCGTGTTTGGAGGGGTTTGAATTTTTTTCGTCTCAGAATACGCTCAGAATCAACCAGTTTGTTCACAACACCCTTGTTTCTTAGTAAAAAATTAATCTCAGCGTGTTTGGAGGGGTTTGAATTTTTTTCGTCTCAGAATACGCTCAGAATCAACCAGTTTGTTCACAACACCCTTGTTTCTTAGTAAAAAATTAATCTCAGCGTGTTTGGAGGGGTTTGAATTTTTTTCGTCTCAGAATACGCTCAGAATCAACCAGTTTGTTCACAACACCCTTGTTTCTTAGTAAAAAATTAATCTCAGCGTGTTTGGAGGGGTTTGAATTTTTTTCGTCTCAGAATACGCTCAGAATCAACCAGTTTGTTCACAACACCCTTGTTTCTTAGTAAAAAATTAATCTCAGCGTGTTTGGAGGGGTTTGAATTTTTTTCGTCTCAGAATACGCTCAGAATCAACCAGTTTGTTCACAACACCCTTGTTTCTTAGTAAAAAATTAATCTCAGCGTGTTTGGAGGGGTTTGAATTTTTTTCGTCTCAGAATACGCTCAGAATCAACCAGTTTGTTCACAACACCCTTGTTTCTTAGTAAAAAATTAATCTCAGCGTGTTTGGAGGGGTTTGAATTTTTTTCGTCTCAGAATACGCTCAGAATCAACCAGTTTGTTCACAACACCCTTGTTTCTTAGTAAAAAATTAATCTCAGCGTGTTTGGAGGGGTTTGAATTTTTTTCGTCTCAGAATACGCTCAGAATCAACCAGTTTGTTCACAACACCCTTGTTTCTTAGTAAAAAATTAATCTCAGCGTGTTTGGAGGGGTTTGAATTTTTTTCGTCTCAGAATACGCTCAGAATCAACCAGTTTGTTCACAACACCCTTGTTTCTTAGTAAAAAATTAATCTCAGCGTGTTTGGAGGGGTTTGAATTTTTTTCGTCTCAGAATACGCTCAGAATCAACCAGTTTGTTCACAACACCCTTGTTTCTTAGTAAAAAATTAATCTCAGCGTGTTTGGAGGGGTTTGAATTTTTTTCGTCTCAGAATACGCTCAGAATCAACCAGTTTGTTCACAACACCCTTGTTTCTTAGTAAAAAATTAATCTCAGCGTGTTTGGAGGGGTTTGAATTTTTTTCGTCTCAGAATACGCTCAGAATCAACCAGTTTGTTCACAACACCCTTGTTTCTTAGTAAAAAATTAATCTCAGCGTGTTTGGAGGGGTTTGAATTTTTTTCGTCTCAGAATACGCTCAGAATCAACCAGTTTGTTCACAACACCCTTGTTTCTTAGTAAAAAATTAATCTCAGCGTGTTTGGAGGGGTTTGAATTTTTTTCGTCTCAGAATACGCTCAGAATCAACCAGTTTGTTCACAACACCCTTGTTTCTTAGTAAAAAATTAATCTCAGCGTGTTTGGAGGGGTTTGAATTTTTTTCGTCTCAGAATACGCTCAGAATCAACCAGTTTGTTCACAACACCCTTGTTTCTTAGTAAAAAATTAATCTCAGCGTGTTTGGAGGGGTTTGAATTTTTTTCGTCTCAGAATACGCTCAGAATCAACCAGTTTGTTCACAACACCCTTGTTTCTTAGTAAAAAATTAATCTCAGCGTGTTTGGAGGGGTTTGAATTTTTTTCGTCTCAGAATACGCTCAGAATCAACCAGTTTGTTCACAACACCCTTGTTTCTTAGTAAAAAATTAATCTCAGCGTGTTTGGAGGGGTTTGAATTTTTTTCGTCTCAGAATACGCTCAGAATCAACCAGTTTGTTCACAACACCCTTGTTTCTTAGTAAAAAATTAATCTCAGCGTGTTTGGAGGGGTTTGAATTTTTTTCGTCTCAGAATACGCTCAGAATCAACCAGTTTGTTCACAACACCCTTGTTTCTTAGTAAAAAATTAATCTCAGCGTGTTTGGAGGGGTTTGAATTTTTTTCGTCTCAGAATACGCTCAGAATCAACCAGTTTGTTCACAACACCCTTGTTTCTTAGTAAAAAATTAATCTCAGCGTGTTTGGAGGGGTTTGAATTTTTTTCGTCTCAGAATACGCTCAGAATCAACCAGTTTGTTCACAACACCCTTGTTTCTTAGTAAAAAATTAATCTCAGCGTGTTTGGAGGGGTTTGAATTTTTTTCGTCTCAGAATACGCTCAGAATCAACCAGTTTGTTCACAACACCCTTGTTTCTTAGTAAAAAATTAATCTCAGCGTGTTTGGAGGGGTTTGAATTTTTTTCGTCTCAGAATACGCTCAGAATCAACCAGTTTGTTCACAACACCCTTGTTTCTTAGTAAAAAATTAATCTCAGCGTGTTTGGAGGGGTTTGAATTTTTTTCGTCTCAGAATACGCTCAGAATCAACCAGTTTGTTCACAACACCCTTGTTTCTTAGTAAAAAATTAATCTCAGCGTGTTTGGAGGGGTTTGAATTTTTTTCGTCTCAGAATACGCTCAGAATCAACCAGTTTGTTCACAACACCCTTGTTTCTTAGTAAAAAATTAATCTCAGCGTGTTTGGAGGGGTTTGAATTTTTTTCGTCTCAGAATACGCTCAGAATCAACCAGTTTGTTCACAACACCCTTGTTTCTTAGTAAAAAATTAATCTCAGCGTGTTTGGAGGGGTTTGAATTTTTTTCGTCTCAGAATACGCTCAGAATCAACCAGTTTGTTCACAACACCCTTGTTTCTTAGTAAAAAATTAATCTCAGCGTGTTTGGAGGGGTTTGAATTTTTTTCGTCTCAGAATACGCTCAGAATCAACCAGTTTGTTCACAACACCCTTGTTTCTTAGTAAAAAATTAATCTCAGCGTGTTTGGAGGGGTTTGAATTTTTTTCGTCTCAGAATACGCTCAGAATCAACCAGTTTGTTCACAACACCCTTGTTTCTTAGTAAAAAATTAATCTCAGCGTGTTTGGAGGGGTTTGAATTTTTTTCGTCTCAGAATACGCTCAGAATCAACCAGTTTGTTCACAACACCCTTGTTTCTTAGTAAAAAATTAATCTCAGCGTGTTTGGAGGGGTTTGAATTTTTTTCGTCTCAGAATACGCTCAGAATCAACCAGTTTGTTCACAACACCCTTGTTTCTTAGTAAAAAATTAATCTCAGCGTGTTTGGAGGGGTTTGAATTTTTTTCGTCTCAGAATACGCTCAGAATCAACCAGTTTGTTCACAACACCCTTGTTTCTTAGTAAAAAATTAATCTCAGCGTGTTTGGAGGGGTTTGAATTTTTTTCGTCTCAGAATACGCTCAGAATCAACCAGTTTGTTCACAACACCCTTGTTTCTTAGTAAAAAATTAATCTCAGCGTGTTTGGAGGGGTTTGAATTTTTTTCGTCTCAGAATACGCTCAGAATCAACCAGTTTGTTCACAACACCCTTGTTTCTTAGTAAAAAATTAATCTCAGCGTGTTTGGAGGGGTTTGAATTTTTTTCGTCTCAGAATACGCTCAGAATCAACCAGTTTGTTCACAACACCCTTGTTTCTTAGTAAAAAATTAATCTCAGCGTGTTTGGAGGGGTTTGAATTTTTTTCGTCTCAGAATACGCTCAGAATCAACCAGTTTGTTCACAACACCCTTGTTTCTTAGTAAAAAATTAATCTCAGCGTGTTTGGAGGGGTTTGAATTTTTTTCGTCTCAGAATACGCTCAGAATCAACCAGTTTGTTCACAACACCCTTGTTTCTTAGTAAAAAATTAATCTCAGCGTGTTTGGAGGGGTTTGAATTTTTTTCGTCTCAGAATACGCTCAGAATCAACCAGTTTGTTCACAACACCCTTGTTTCTTAGTAAAAAATTAATCTCAGCGTGTTTGGAGGGGTTTGAATTTTTTTCGTCTCAGAATACGCTCAGAATCAACCAGTTTGTTCACAACACCCTTGTTTCTTAGTAAAAAATTAATCTCAGCGTGTTTGGAGGGGTTTGAATTTTTTTCGTCTCAGAATACGCTCAGAATCAACCAGTTTGTTCACAACACCCTTGTTTCTTAGTAAAAAATTAATCTCAGCGTGTTTGGAGGGGTTTGAATTTTTTTCGTCTCAGAATACGCTCAGAATCAACCAGTTTGTTCACAACACCCTTGTTTCTTAGTAAAAAATTAATCTCAGCGTGTTTGGAGGGGTTTGAATTTTTTTCGTCTCAGAATACGCTCAGAATCAACCAGTTTGTTCACAACACCCTTGTTTCTTAGTAAAAAATTAATCTCAGCGTGTTTGGAGGGGTTTGAATTTTTTTCGTCTCAGAATACGCTCAGAATCAACCAGTTTGTTCACAACACCCTTGTTTCTTAGTAAAAAATTAATCTCAGCGTGTTTGGAGGGGTTTGAATTTTTTTCGTCTCAGAATACGCTCAGAATCAACCAGTTTGTTCACAACACCCTTGTTTCTTAGTAAAAAATTAATCTCAGCGTGTTTGGAGGGGTTTGAATTTTTTTCGTCTCAGAATACGCTCAGAATCAACCAGTTTGTTCACAACACCCTTGTTTCTTAGTAAAAAATTAATCTCAGCGTGTTTGGAGGGGTTTGAATTTTTTTCGTCTCAGAATACGCTCAGAATCAACCAGTTTGTTCACAACACCCTTGTTTCTTAGTAAAAAATTAATCTCAGCGTGTTTGGAGGGGTTTGAATTTTTTTCGTCTCAGAATACGCTCAGAATCAACCAGTTTGTTCACAACACCCTTGTTTCTTAGTAAAAAATTAATCTCAGCGTGTTTGGAGGGGTTTGAATTTTTTTCGTCTCAGAATACGCTCAGAATCAACCAGTTTGTTCACAACACCCTTGTTTCTTAGTAAAAAATTAATCTCAGCGTGTTTGGAGGGGTTTGAATTTTTTTCGTCTCAGAATACGCTCAGAATCAACCAGTTTGTTCACAACACCCTTGTTTCTTAGTAAAAAATTAATCTCAGCGTGTTTGGAGGGGTTTGAATTTTTTTCGTCTCAGAATACGCTCAGAATCAACCAGTTTGTTCACAACACCCTTGTTTCTTAGTAAAAAATTAATCTCAGCGTGTTTGGAGGGGTTTGAATTTTTTTCGTCTCAGAATACGCTCAGAATCAACCAGTTTGTTCACAACACCCTTGTTTCTTAGTAAAAAATTAATCTCAGCGTGTTTGGAGGGGTTTGAATTTTTTTCGTCTCAGAATACGCTCAGAATCAACCAGTTTGTTCACAACACCCTTGTTTCTTAGTAAAAAATTAATCTCAGCGTGTTTGGAGGGGTTTGAATTTTTTTCGTCTCAGAATACGCTCAGAATCAACCAGTTTGTTCACAACACCCTTGTTTCTTAGTAAAAAATTAATCTCAGCGTGTTTGGAGGGGTTTGAATTTTTTTCGTCTCAGAATACGCTCAGAATCAACCAGTTTGTTCAGAACACCCTTGTTTCTTAGTAAAAAATTAATCTCAGCGTGTTTGGAGGGGTTTGAATTTTTTTCGTCTCAGAATACGCTCAGAATCAACCAGTTTGTTCACAACACCCTTGTTTCTTAGTAAAAAATTAATCTCAGCGTGTTTGGAGGGGTTTGAATTTTTTTCGTCTCAGAATACGCTCAGAATCAACCAGTTTGTTCACAACACCCTTGTTTCTTAGTAAAAAATTAATCTCAGCGTGTTTGGAGGGGTTTGAATTTTTTTCGTCTCAGAATACGCTCAGAATCAACCAGTTTGTTCACAACACCCTTGTTTCTTAGTAAAAAATTAATCTCAGCGTGTTTGGAGGGGTTTGAATTTTTTTCGTCTCAGAATACGCTCAGAATCAACCAGTTTGTTCACAACACCCTTGTTTCTTAGTAAAAAATTAATCTCAGCGTGTTTGGAGGGGTTTGAATTTTTTTCGTCTCAGAATACGCTCAGAATCAACCAGTTTGTTCACAACACCCTTGTTTCTTAGTAAAAAATTAATCTCAGCGTGTTTGGAGGGGTTTGAATTTTTTTCGTCTCAGAATACGCTCAGAATCAACCAGTTTGTTCACAACACCCTTGTTTCTTAGTAAAAAATTAATCTCAGCGTGTTTGGAGGGGTTTGAATTTTTTTCGTCTCAGAATACGCTCAGAATCAACCAGTTTGTTCACAACACCCTTGTTTCTTAGTAAAAAATTAATCTCAGCGTGTTTGGAGGGGTTTGAATTTTTTTCGTCTCAGAATACGCTCAGAATCAACCAGTTTGTTCACAACACCCTTGTTTCTTAGTAAAAAATTAATCTCAGCGTGTTTGGAGGGGTTTGAATTTTTTTCGTCTCAGAATACGCTCAGAATCAACCAGTTTGTTCACAACACCCTTGTTTCTTAGTAAAAAATTAATCTCAGCGTGTTTGGAGGGGTTTGAATTTTTTTCGTCTCAGAATACGCTCAGAATCAACCAGTTTGTTCACAACACCCTTGTTTCTTAGTAAAAAATTAATCTCAGCGTGTTTGGAGGGGTTTGAATTTTTTTCGTCTCAGAATACGCTCAGAATCAACCAGTTTGTTCACAACACCCTTGTTTCTTAGTAAAAAATTAATCTCAGCGTGTTTGGAGGGGTTTGAATTTTTTTCGTCTCAGAATACGCTCAGAATCAACCAGTTTGTTCACAACACCCTTGTTTCTTAGTAAAAAATTAATCTCAGCGTGTTTGGAGGGGTTTGAATTTTTTTCGTCTCAGAATACGCTCAGAATCAACCAGTTTGTTCACAACACCCTTGTTTCTTAGTAAAAAATTAATCTCAGCGTGTTTGGAGGGGTTTGAATTTTTTTCGTCTCAGAATACGCTCAGAATCAACCAGTTTGTTCACAACACCCTTGTTTCTTAGTAAAAAATTAATCTCAGCGTGTTTGGAGGGGTTTGAATTTTTTTCGTCTCAGAATACGCTCAGAATCAACCAGTTTGTTCACAACACCCTTGTTTCTTAGTAAAAAATTAATCTCAGCGTGTTTGGAGGGGTTTGAATTTTTTTCGTCTCAGAATACGCTCAGAATCAACCAGTTTGTTCACAACACCCTTGTTTCTTAGTAAAAAATTAATCTCAGCGTGTTTGGAGGGGTTTGAATTTTTTTCGTCTCAGAATACGCTCAGAATCAACCAGTTTGTTCACAACACCCTTGTTTCTTAGTAAAAAATTAATCTCAGCGTGTTTGGAGGGGTTTGAATTTTTTTCGTCTCAGAATACGCTCAGAATCAACCAGTTTGTTCACAACACCCTTGTTTCTTAGTAAAAAA
Organism: Leptasterias polaris; assembly: GCA_037783415.1. Taxonomy (NCBI): domain Eukaryota; kingdom Metazoa; phylum Echinodermata; class Asteroidea; order Forcipulatida; family Asteriidae; genus Leptasterias; species Leptasterias polaris. The sequence continues at coordinate 6,351,911 of JAZGTN010000123.1, forward strand.
TTAATCTCAGCGTGTTTGGAGGGGTTTGAATTTTTTTCGTCTCAGAATACGCTCAGAATCAACCAGTTTGTTCACAACACCCTTGTTTCTTAGTAAAAAATTAATCTCAGCGTGTTTGGAGGGGTTTGAATTTTTTTCGTCTCAGAATACGCTCAGAATCAACCAGTTTGTTCACAACACCCTTGTTTCTTAGTAAAAAATTAATCTCAGCGTGTTTGGAGGGGTTTGAATTTTTTTCGTCTCAGAATACGCTCAGAATCAACCAGTTTGTTCACAACACCCTTGTTTCTTAGTAAAAAATTAATCTCAGCGTGTTTGGAGGGGTTTGAATTTTTTTCGTCTCAGAATACGCTCAGAATCAACCAGTTTGTTCACAACACCCTTGTTTCTTAGTAAAAAATTAATCTCAGCGTGTTTGGAGGGGTTTGAATTTTTTTCGTCTCAGAATACGCTCAGAATCAACCAGTTTGTTCACAACACCCTTGTTTCTTAGTAAAAAATTAATCTCAGCGTGTTTGGAGGGGTTTGAATTTTTTTCGTCTCAGAATACGCTCAGAATCAACCAGTTTGTTCACAACACCCTTGTTTCTTAGTAAAAAATTAATCTCAGCGTGTTTGGAGGGGTTTGAATTTTTTTCGTCTCAGAATACGCTCAGAATCAACCAGTTTGTTCACAACACCCTTGTTTCTTAGTAAAAAATTAATCTCAGCGTGTTTGGAGGGGTTTGAATTTTTTTCGTCTCAGAATACGCTCAGAATCAACCAGTTTGTTCACAACACCCTTGTTTCTTAGTAAAAAATTAATCTCAGCGTGTTTGGAGGGGTTTGAATTTTTTTCGTCTCAGAATACGCTCAGAATCAACCAGTTTGTTCACAACACCCTTGTTTCTTAGTAAAAAATTAATCTCAGCGTGTTTGGAGGGGTTTGAATTTTTTTCGTCTCAGAATACGCTCAGAATCAACCAGTTTGTTCACAACACCCTTGTTTCTTAGTAAAAAATTAATCTCAGCGTGTTTGGAGGGGTTTGAATTTTTTTCGTCTCAGAATACGCTCAGAATCAACCAGTTTGTTCACAACACCCTTGTTTCTTAGTAAAAAATTAATCTCAGCGTGTTTGGAGGGGTTTGAATTTTTTTCGTCTCAGAATACGCTCAGAATCAACCAGTTTGTTCACAACACCCTTGTTTCTTAGTAAAAAATTAATCTCAGCGTGTTTGGAGGGGTTTGAATTTTTTTCGTCTCAGAATACGCTCAGAATCAACCAGTTTGTTCACAACACCCTTGTTTCTTAGTAAAAAATTAATCTCAGCGTGTTTGGAGGGGTTTGAATTTTTTTCGTCTCAGAATACGCTCAGAATCAACCAGTTTGTTCACAACACCCTTGTTTCTTAGTAAAAAATTAATCTCAGCGTGTTTGGAGGGGTTTGAATTTTTTTCGTCTCAGAATACGCTCAGAATCAACCAGTTTGTTCACAACACCCTTGTTTCTTAGTAAAAAATTAATCTCAGCGTGTTTGGAGGGGTTTGAATTTTTTTCGTCTCAGAATACGCTCAGAATCAACCAGTTTGTTCACAACACCCTTGTTTCTTAGTAAAAAATTAATCTCAGCGTGTTTGGAGGGGTTTGAATTTTTTTCGTCTCAGAATACGCTCAGAATCAACCAGTTTGTTCACAACACCCTTGTTTCTTAGTAAAAAATTAATCTCAGCGTGTTTGGAGGGGTTTGAATTTTTTTCGTCTCAGAATACGCTCAGAATCAACCAGTTTGTTCACAACACCCTTGTTTCTTAGTAAAAAATTAATCTCAGCGTGTTTGGAGGGGTTTGAATTTTTTTCGTCTCAGAATACGCTCAGAATCAACCAGTTTGTTCACAACACCCTTGTTTCTTAGTAAAAAATTAATCTCAGCGTGTTTGGAGGGGTTTGAATTTTTTTCGTCTCAGAATACGCTCAGAATCAACCAGTTTGTTCACAACACCCTTGTTTCTTAGTAAAAAATTAATCTCAGCGTGTTTGGAGGGGTTTGAATTTTTTTCGTCTCAGAATACGCTCAGAATCAACCAGTTTGTTCACAACACCCTTGTTTCTTAGTAAAAAATTAATCTCAGCGTGTTTGGAGGGGTTTGAATTTTTTTCGTCTCAGAATACGCTCAGAATCAACCAGTTTGTTCACAACACCCTTGTTTCTTAGTAAAAAATTAATCTCAGCGTGTTTGGAGGGGTTTGAATTTTTTTCGTCTCAGAATACGCTCAGAATCAACCAGTTTGTTCACAACACCCTTGTTTCTTAGTAAAAAATTAATCTCAGCGTGTTTGGAGGGGTTTGAATTTTTTTCGTCTCAGAATACGCTCAGAATCAACCAGTTTGTTCACAACACCCTTGTTTCTTAGTAAAAAATTAATCTCAGCGTGTTTGGAGGGGTTTGAATTTTTTTCGTCTCAGAATACGCTCAGAATCAACCAGTTTGTTCACAACACCCTTGTTTCTTAGTAAAAAATTAATCTCAGCGTGTTTGGAGGGGTTTGAATTTTTTTCGTCTCAGAATACGCTCAGAATCAACCAGTTTGTTCACAACACCCTTGTTTCTTAGTAAAAAATTAATCTCAGCGTGTTTGGAGGGGTTTGAATTTTTTTCGTCTCAGAATACGCTCAGAATCAACCAGTTTGTTCACAACACCCTTGTTTCTTAGTAAAAAATTAATCTCAGCGTGTTTGGAGGGGTTTGAATTTTTTTCGTCTCAGAATACGCTCAGAATCAACCAGTTTGTTCACAACACCCTTGTTTCTTAGTAAAAAATTAATCTCAGCGTGTTTGGAGGGGTTTGAATTTTTTTCGTCTCAGAATACGCTCAGAATCAACCAGTTTGTTCACAACACCCTTGTTTCTTAGTAAAAAATTAATCTCAGCGTGTTTGGAGGGGTTTGAATTTTTTTCGTCTCAGAATACGCTCAGAATCAACCAGTTTGTTCACAACACCCTTGTTTCTTAGTAAAAAATTAATCTCAGCGTGTTTGGAGGGGTTTGAATTTTTTTCGTCTCAGAATACGCTCAGAATCAACCAGTTTGTTCACAACACCCTTGTTTCTTAGTAAAAAATTAATCTCAGCGTGTTTGGAGGGGTTTGAATTTTTTTCGTCTCAGAATACGCTCAGAATCAACCAGTTTGTTCACAACACCCTTGTTTCTTAGTAAAAAATTAATCTCAGCGTGTTTGGAGGGGTTTGAATTTTTTTCGTCTCAGAATACGCTCAGAATCAACCAGTTTGTTCACAACACCCTTGTTTCTTAGTAAAAAATTAATCTCAGCGTGTTTGGAGGGGTTTGAATTTTTTTCGTCTCAGAATACGCTCAGAATCAACCAGTTTGTTCACAACACCCTTGTTTCTTAGTAAAAAATTAATCTCAGCGTGTTTGGAGGGGTTTGAATTTTTTTCGTCTCAGAATACGCTCAGAATCAACCAGTTTGTTCACAACACCCTTGTTTCTTAGTAAAAAATTAATCTCAGCGTGTTTGGAGGGGTTTGAATTTTTTTCGTCTCAGAATACGCTCAGAATCAACCAGTTTGTTCACAACACCCTTGTTTCTTAGTAAAAAATTAATCTCAGCGTGTTTGGAGGGGTTTGAATTTTTTTCGTCTCAGAATACGCTCAGAATCAACCA